>JAABNY020000037.1:19393404-19412152 GCA_015164015.2 Brevimyrus niger
CTTTCCCATTCTGACATTCAGTTTGGAGTTCAGGACATTGTCTTGACCAGGACCACACCCCTAAATGCATTGAAGCACCTGCCATGTGATTGGTTGATATGTAGCCTGGAACAAGAACTAGCTAAATACCTACCACAGGTGCTGAATATAATTTCCCAATTGTTTACAATAACTGCTTATTTATGTTAAGCAACACCAACAGGTCAACATTTATTGTAAAATTAAATGTTTGTGGCCAATGTACCAATTTGGAAAAAAAATCTGATTAATGTCAATGAGTCTGGAGCACAGAGCAGAGGCTCCTGACAGTTGCGCCTAGATAAGCACATACAGTATATACATTATCCTCTTCTGCCTGGTATATGTTATAGTTTTTCCTCGATTGCTTTGGAGCATTTCCCAAATGACAATTAACATTTGCAAAACAACGATTGTAATCCCCACACCACGATGTCAATTATTGTCAGCAGAACATTGTTTTTCCTGCTTTGCACACATTTCAAATTGCTCTAGTTCATGTATGCAAATTATTTTGTATAATAGTCATCATTTGACACAATTTTCAGTTGCTTTTATTCTATTGATAAAATAGATTAGATAGTTTCCCCACTATGATCATTTTTCACCCAAACTATAAATATGTATGTGATCATCATGTTCACAGTTCACTAAAGTTGAAAAACATACATTCCATACATTTCAGTGAGAGGGCATGTTTGTGTCTCTGGTTCTCTCAGTACATTTCGTCGTCATTTAGTCTTTCTTGTATTGCGGTTTTACTGTTTTGTGGTATAGAGAGCCGTGTGACTTTTTGTTCACTATTGTGCCGTCTTGAGATCTGAAGAGATCTGTGTGCATGCGAGTGCTTCGTCTTGCCAGTGAACTTCACACACTATGATATAGAACCTTACAATGAAACCGGTGTCTTTCACATGAACAAGCAACAGTTTGTTTAAGAAAAATGATCAGTCGGTGAAAATGAAAAAGTGGGAAACTACTATAATTCAGCATTGAGGAGCTCAGAAGCAGACTTACACTGACACAGTTGATGATATATCTAAGCATTTAGATGCTCACGGTTAAAACTATGCCGATTGTTCTTTTCATTTTGGTAGCAATGGTTAATTCACTGGTGGAATCATTTGCTTTTGAGACATGAGTTAATTGTTTTGGGTTAGTTACAGACTTTTGCAGCTAAACCATAGTGTTGTGCTATATGCATGAATAGTCTTGAGAAATGCTCTTATAGTCTTGAGTATGTTACAGCTTTTCTTGATTGCTTTGGCACATTTTGTGAGACATAATTAACATTCTCATGACTATAAGAGCATTTTCTCAAAACAATCCATGCACATTTTAAACCACTGGAAAAACCATAAATATTTTGAAAATGAATGTTCCATAGAGATTAAGGATATAGTTCTCGTGTCTTATAGGGTGCCTGCCACTGTCCAGGGTAACCTTCACTGGAACTCCTTATCAAATTAAATGAATGTAGTGACCTTTTGCAGGATCCTAAGATGATTACTGTTTGGAGTCGCACTTGCAGGGGTATATAAATATTGTGTCGTGTTTATTATGAAAGGCGGCACCCAGGAACCATAATTGCATAAAAACACATACTACGACCCATCATTTTGCGTGACCTTTTCCGCCAGTCGCTCGTATGCGCCCATGGAAACCGTGGCATCGGATGTATGAAGTAAATGTTTGCTTTCGCTTTGCTGGGTCCCTCATCCTGTTTAGAAAAGGTCACGCAGCAGAGATACAATTGTTATGCAATATGATCCCTGTGTGAAGAAAAGGCCGTGGTCCCAGGTCTTATTGCAGCCAGTCAGATGTTGGAAGAGGAGCATTTTTGAAGTTAAAGGGTTCTTGATGACACTAAGGGGTAAAAGGAAGTGATACCATCAAAACAGAAACGCTCCTCGAATTACGATGTGATTGTGTTCTGATGAACCCACTGTAAATTGAAAATATTACGAGTTGAATATAAATATGATGTGATGAATAAATTAGTACGAGTATAAATAAATGAATCAATAAAGTAAATGACTATTTTCATTAAATCAGTAAATAGATAAGTACTGTAATTAAATATGACACATTGTTTAAAACTATGATGTTTATGTTCACAATTGCTACAGAGACTGGAAGCGTAGCTGTGTGGCTGCTACCATCAAATGGCAACAGCAACGTGTCATACAGTATACCACAGGCCTGGGGAACGGATCAGAATTCAAAGTTTGATGACTGCTGAATGTGCATCGCTATCGCACCATCATAAAGACAAAATATCATAAGTCAAACCATCGTGAACCAAGGTCAAACCATCGTAAACCAAGGTGACATGAAGGAAGGTATCTCAAAGTCTTCATGGAATATGCAATATGCCAATATATGCCAAGGTTTTCTGGTCGGACTGATGTCATCCAGGATGTGCTTTCAGTTTCGTAGGATAGACCCCAAGCTCATCACAATCCTGTGCTGTGTAAAGAGTGATGGACGGATGGATGGATGGATTGTGGTCAGTTCTGGCATGGCCCAGAATACACCTTTTATTAGCTGGGACTGGGAGGCTTGCTAGGACTGAAGAATACATTCAAAATTAAAGGAGACTTCTATGGAAGAAGCTTTCTTTGTCATTCAAGGAAAGGTCTCTGGGAGACATGATGGTTCAGTGAGTTACACTGTTGGTTTACATCTTCGGGATTCTCCCTATGTCACCTAGGTTTCCCCTGCATTCTCAAATTTGCACTTAGGCTAATTGATGCCTGTTTATTGCCCATAGGGAATGATTGTATGTGTACTAGCATCTAATCTTATGTGTACCTCAGCACGTTGCCCTGTGCTATCTGCAATGGATTCTTGACCTCCTCCTGCCTCTGATCAGCATAAGGGGTTAGAGGATAGATAAAGAGATGAAAAATTTAAACCTGGCCTAAAGTCTTACCTTACAGCACAGGAGGTCAGAAGCTTAGGGGCAAAACTGTACTTGGAGAGGTTTAGGAATAAGCACACGGATTCTTTTAAGGAACCTGGTCATGCGCTTGAGTTTAATCCTACTGAGAATGTACGCGATGACTTCAAAACCGCTTATCACAAGCAGACTATAAGCAATCTCCAAGTAATTTGAGAAGAAAATCTGATAAGGTCTTATGGCGAAAATATGCTATTGCAACTACTGCCTGTAATGTAATGAAGATGTGCAAAAATCCTTGGGGTAAATTCACAGGCATCACCATATTCTTTCAATTGCTTTTATTGATGATGAACCAATGGAGTTACATGGCTGAGTGCTGTTCTACATTCACAATGGACTGCATTGGTCCCCCTATCTTAACGGACTGATCTTCGCTCTTGAATAAAGTCGGAATTTCTGTTTTCCCCGAGTGCCAAAACTCATTTTGCAAGACATACCCTTGTTAGAAACTGATTATTTATAGATGACATCTGAAGCTGTAACCATTCTGCTACTTTTTCTGCCTTGTACTCTTTCACCTTAATCAGTGAGCTTGACAATAAATAGCAATTGTGAACATTGTGGTTTTCAAATTCAAATGCACCGTAGGGTATAATTACATACAGACACATGGCATCAATGCCTTTTATTATTTATCCTTCAGGTAAATCTGAATTGGTTTTGCAGCTTTTGAAAGAAATAATCAAAAACTTTTACATTTATTTGCGTTTTTTGGTCATGCTGCCCATTGTTTGAACGAATGAAGAAAGTCACGTATCCATTAGAACACATTTGTAAAATGCCGTATAAGGACCTTTGTTATACTTTGAAATATGTTTCTAAAACAAAGTCGTTCTCTACCAGGGAATCTCTAATGCCTAATAATAGAATAATTACACATATTATGATTAATCATAATAATGTGTTGAATTTTCACACATTTTTTTCATGTAGCCCTTTGCAAAGTTTTTCTAAAGCTTTTTTCCCCACCACACACCGTGAGCCGTCTTCATGGGTCATGTGCAATATGTGAAAGATGTAATAATTTTTTTAAATATATTTTGCTTGCGCACATGATAACGTTAAGGAAACAACAAGGCAACGTGAAGGTTGATTAGTGAAATACCAGGAATTCTGCGTTACATTTAGAGAAGGAGATGAACTTGAAAAACACCCTCCACACACACACATGTAAAATTCACAGCTGCATAAGGTATAATAAATCATTTATTTTCAGTTATGCGGTTCTGTAGATGATGTCTTCACCAGACAGCAGAGTTGCCGCACAAGGTCATATTAAATGCTTATTTTTTCTTTTTCAACCTGATCATTTAACACCACTAATACACTTGAGTTTCATACCTGTCATACCACAGCCTTGTTGTACTACCTCTGTTGATGGCTATTTGTACCCTAAGGCTAGCTGAATTTTATAGTTTAGATTGCCTGTAAATTGTATTTATTGCTTTAGATTTTGGACTTTTACAATAATATTTATATTTTTTGTATTTCCATCTTACTTATTCATTGTATATATGTACAAAGTTTTATATATAATTGCATCACTTTTGATGCAATTGCAATAAAGAGCTCCAATCTTGAACTGATGAACTTCGACAACAGTGTGAACATCATTTCATTCACACCTAACCATTGCACTCCTGGCGATCTCCCTAACACATATTCGGTCATTCACTCATTCTCCTGTACTTACAATGAATGCAATCATCAAGTCAGTCTGTGTGAAACAGGGGTGTCAAATTCACTTCAGTTAATTGGGCACGGTGGAACCAAACCAATCTTGTGTTGGCCTACTTATATGTCATAGGGTAATAACACATTAAGAAAACTTTTTAACTCCAGAGGGGTCCCCTTGAGTGACTTCAGAAGATTGATGGTGTTAATCAAAACATGATTATCGGTATAATGTACGATTAGCAATATCTGATAACACAGTGTGACATTTCACCCGCGATTTCAGCAGCTGCCATTCTGTGTGCTTTATGCAGTTAATCACCCAATGGTGATAAATAAAGAACAGACGTGAAAATAGACGAGATCTGAAATCCTGACTCACGTTAGTAAAAGCACAATGCTTATCGGAGGAACAATTTCTGCAGCTTTGAGCCTCTGCATGTTTCTGCAAGCTCACTATCGGAGTCTGGTTTCACTATTGTTGCTGCTTCTGTAGGATTTATTTAGCTAGCCACATCATTGGGCTATTGACTACAATCGATTTTTATGCCCATTCTAAGTTCCCTTGCAAGACGTTGGGTTTGTTCAGTATGGTGAGCTGAATAGTGAATATTATATTACTAACGCTCTGTCATGCCACCAAGTGGAAAAACTAGGAATAGCAGATTTTATTTTTGCTTATATAATTTGTCTTGATTGCTTTGGCATATTTGTCAAATGATAATTAACATTTGTCGAACTACAAGTGTAATGCCCGCACCAAAATGTCACTTTTGCACTGCAGAACATCATTTCGCATTGCTTCACACAAATGTTAGTAAATGTAGGCTTATGCAAATGGTCTTGTACATTTGCCATCATTTGACATAATTTTCATTTGCTTAAGTCATGTTGGTCAGAATGGATTATGTGGTTTCCCAGTGTGATAGTTTTACCCCCAAATGTGTGTGTAATCATGGTGTAAAACCACCCCATGCAAAACCTTAACAATGATTCAAAACTGTATTGCATAAATTTCAGTAATACGGCATCGTTGCGTTTTTTTATCCCACCAGCACATGGTTTTGTTGCCATTTTGTTGTTCTCGTACTGCCATCTTGCTGGTTTTTTTTCCCAGTTATACAATGCCTATTTGTAGCATGACCTGTCTGTCTGCTAGCCGAAGATTTTTCACGTGCATGCGAGTGCCTCCTCTTGTCAGTGAACTTTACATACCGCAATATAGATCCTTGCAGTGTTGAGACCGGTATCTCTGGCATAGATAAGCGTCGGTTTGCTAATGAAATGTGATCAGCCAAAGACAAGGAGAAAGTGGGAAGCGACTATCATCCAGAATTGTCCAGCTCAGGAGCTTCACACTGACATACCGACGATGTATCTAAGCATTTTGACTCCCGTGGTTAAAAGAATGTTGAAGGCGCATTTCATTTGAATGACAGTGACTAATTCGGTGACGTCATTAGTTGTCCTGCATGCATAACCTGCTTTGAGAGATGCCCCTGTAGTCACGAGAACGTTAATTATTCCTGGACTGCGCCAAAGAAATCGAGAGAAACTAACATTGACTATTTCTAATTTGCTTGCCTCTGACGTTGAATGTTTTAATTTAACAATAATCGAACTGTCGGATTTTAGGTGTAATTGGCCAAATGATATTTTCAGTTAAATTTACCAAAACGTGAGCGTGTACGTGGTAGCATGGTGACTCATCTAAGAAGGACCAGCCTGAAGACGGGGATATGAGAATCAGCTGGCTGACGGGTACGGACTGTAGCCATGTGGTGCTCTGAAGGTGTTAGCTGTTTATGGAAATTAATAATTGATATACCGAGTATTTTTTTAAAGTTATACTTAGTTTTTCTTTTAGTTGTTCTTCATGCTTGAAAATTACATTCTACATGAACTAGTGGAAAACTAGTGGAAAATTTCCTGGGATAGTACATTTCTTTTTTACTGAACTAGCCCAGTTGGCTACTACCAAAAATTCTCAAGTTCCACGCTTGTGTGACTGACAGGCAGGGCAGCGCTTGGCTCGGGACCCCATTTCCGTATCGTCATCTTCCAATTCACTGTCTGACTGAGGAGAAGCGGTTATGGAAGATGTATGGAGATGTACGTGTATACAGTGCTCACAGGAAGTCTTGGGACGCTTGATTTATTTAATAAAAACATTGGTTTTATGACAAAAAAACATCACTTTATTCATTTGTTTATACAAAACAAAAAAAAAAAATCACATTAGAAACGACCCGTAGTTTTAAATAAAGCATTAAATTCAATCAGTAATAAATTGAAACCCAAATTAAAGTTGTAAAAGAGCTGTTCGGAGTTAAAAAGTTAATTTGCAAGTAGTCTCATAGGGTGTTTTTTTTTAATTAGTAACATCCTTGCAATAACAAAACATCAAAAAAAAATTCCATCCCTTTGGGAGCCAATGACTACAATAGCAATTAATAGCAAAATGGCAGGAACAGAAGTGAAGGAGAGAGTCGAAAAATGGGCGTGTGCAGATATTTTAAACATTGCTTGTCAACGTACTTTTGTTATGGAAACAATAATTTTGCAATATTTTTACAGATTTTCTGTGATCACTGTATGTGTGTGTGTGTGTGTGTGTGTGTGTGTGTGTGATACTGATTCAGTACTGTAGTAAAACTGTGCCGGTTTGCTGTGAGGAATCCGAGTTAAACCATTGGATGGCTCATGGATTATTGGTCAATCTGTATTCCTGTCTACACCTGTGGTCATATGCTGTGGGTAACGACCAAGACAATGAGTTTGCGGAAGTGCAAGTGGCCAAAACGAGCTTCTGTTGCAAGATCGCCAGATGTAACCTCAGTCGCAGGCGGACGGGATCTCAAAACAGAGCTCTGCTTCTTCAGATTAAGATCAGGTGAAGGTGGTTTAGGTGCCTTGTAAGGATGTGACAAGGCCAAGGATGGCTGCCCCCGGAACGTCTACTGGGGAGACCCAGGACATTCTGCGGGGATTATATTTCCCAGCTCGCTTGGGGATGCCCAAGGGTCCCCGAGAACAAGCCGCGAGTCTTTGGCCTTGATAAGTCAGCGCTGGACTGATTTACTAGGCTGGCTGCCACCACAACCCCCACCCGGAAAAAGAGGTTTGAAGATAAATGGATGCATCCATTCATCCATCATCCATCCCACTTTTCTAGTTCAGGGTCACAGGGAGCATATAGCAAGTAGCACAGGACACATGGTAGGGAAACACCCAGGACCGATTGCCAGTCCGTCAGGCCGTGTGTCCACACTCACAACACTATCCTCCTTACTCTGCATATTTTAAGGCTTAATATAGCTCTTGGAAAAAATTAAGAGATCACAGCAAAATATGCAGTCTCACTAATTTCTCAATTTATGGGTATGCAAACTCCAGCGTGGCTCTTCCAGGCTTCTCGTCGATGAAGGGCTCCTTCTTTGCTTCATGGGTCTTCAGTCCTGTTTCTAGGGTCCTGTTATGAATTGTCCTAGCAGCGCACTTCACACCGCGTAATATTCCCCATTCTCTTTGAAGGTCACCCGAGGTCATCCTCTCATTTAGGAGGTCCTGCCAGATAAGTTGACGGCCATCTCTGGAATTAGAGAGCTGCTTCTTCCCACTACCTCGGTTAGGTTTTGGTTATTGCCAGGGGCTCATGCTTCGCCTTGCTCAGGCCGTCTTAGAAACTGTGAGCCTGGAAGCAGCCCTGCCTCACAGTGAAACTGTGAGCCTGGAAGCAGCCCTGCCTCACAGTGAAACTGTGAGCCTGGAAGCAGCCCTGCCTCACAGTGAAACTGTGAGCCTGGAAGCAGCCCTGCCTCACAGTAAAGCCTTCTGCCAGCGGAACCAAGATCAAACCAGGGATTTAAAAATGCAGATCTTTAAAAAAATATAGTGTTCTCTCTTTTTTTTTTTTTTTTTTCCAGAGCTGTATATGGACAAAGGACACTGAAGTAGTAAAATAACAATTTCAAGTAGAGGTAATTGAAAATAGGCAAATGAAAGAGGTGAGTCATACTAAATTAAACGCCAACACTAATTGTCATGCTTGGAGGTCTGACAATCAATTTTCAAACCAACATGACGCTACTAACAAAATCCCAAGGAGTTAGGGCCCAATTTGCAGGCTCGTCAGTTACTTAATATGTTGGGGTCTCAAAAACCCATCCATCTGTCCACCCATTTTCTGTAACCGCACATCTTTTTCAGGGTTGGGGAGGGTCTAGAGTCTATGGGCACAATGCTGGAACAACCCAGGATGGGGCCCCAACCCATCACAGGGTACACTCACGCACCATTCACGCCTATGGGCAATTAATCAACTGCAATTAAACCAACTGCAATTAATCTTGGCATATTTCTGAAGTGGGGGGGGGGGGGGACCAGAGTACCTGGAGGGAACCCCATAAGTACATGGGGAGAACATGCGTGGAACCCTGGTGGAGACTCAAACCCTGGTTCTAGGGGCATGAGGAGGCAGTGTCATCATGTTACACAGGGTCTCTGAGACGTAAGAGAATATTCCAAACATGGACTTACTGCATTAGAACACAGGAACAGTGGTTATGAGTCAAAACTCACTGACAGGGACAAGGTAATTCCAAAACACAACAAAAGTCATTAAGTCACAAAAACCGGAGATGAATCAGCATTACTGTGATACAGTCTCAATAAAAATGCATGTCATTAGTATCACTAAAGCAGATGTTTTGGATTTGAAAACCACTCACATCTAAAGCCAAGACAAAGGCACATATATTTACACCAAATATTTTCGGTACGGGTCTTTCGGGTTGGTTCACACATGTTCCGAACAAACGAATCTTTGTGTGCTCCCCCCCCGAGAAACATTCGGAAAGGGGCGGATGGAAGCAATGCTACTACGCATGTACGTGTACACGTCCTAATGTGAAGCTGGAAACTGTTAATATGAAGACAAGTACAACACAGGTATCTTATTTTTAAATGCAGCAGCTTAATGGATATTTATTTTGTTATGCTTTGTATTTTATTCAGACAGTATTTGTGTTGTGCAGTTACAGATCAGGGGCGGCTAATTTTCTAAATGTGCACCTTAATGGATATTTATTTTATTTGAATTTATTCTGATTTATTTTTAAGTGAATGTCAGTTTCTTTGGTTGCAGCAGTGTTGACAGACTTTAAGAAAGACACTCGTACTTTGTTCTGTAAACCAAGGAAATAAAGCAAAAAAGAAGCGATTTATGTTCTTTTACCTCTGCTATACCAAAGACGTACTGTACCATGACTTCAAAATCAAGGCACGCACTGAACTGTGATTTTTGTGTACCGTTACACCCTTACAAGACACACTGATATGAGGAACACAAATCCTGGACTCCTGAAGAGTGTTATAAAGTAATATCATGTGACTAATTACCTTTTTGCCCCATCCTGGGTTGTTCCCTGCTTTGTACCCATATAGGCTCTTGATCCCCTGCAACCCTCAACAGGACCAACAGTTACGGAAAATGGAATTATGGATAGTCACCTTTTTACCAATTTTTAAGTGCAGATGCATTTACCGTAGATTTGGACACAGCCAAAGGATGCCAGTTCCGCCCTTCGTATCCCAACACGGTTTTCTCACGACACTCTTACACATTGATATAGCAGGGCGGACTCCCTGCTATTCTTGAAATGTCTTTTCCTCACCCATTCGGCGTGCCCTTAATTAGGGCGCTCCTCATGTCTATAAAGAAGGCAGCTTGGCACCACTAGAGGGCGTGCTCAGTTGTGGGGCGTCTGCTTCCACTGGCTGTTGGTCCTGCAGGACCTGGCATTCTTGTTTGGCTTCCGACGTTGCACCATGTGCCGTTCACCTCTGGCAACCCCTGGATAGGCGGTCACTTGCCCCACATTAATACCGATGCCCCCCCGACTTCTTGCTGGATTATTGGCTGTTTATGAAGGGGTTTAGAAGTACAAATGGCAGCTGCTGTCTTGCTTCTGCATGATTCAACCTCCATGTTTGGTTCTGTTTTTCCTGTCTTTTTTTTTAGATTAGTTTCATTATTACTTAATGGTATTGGTATTCGGTGTTGTGCCAATTGAACCAGGTCCTAGATTTGCCAAACTGTATATATGCATTTATATTTTGACTTATGTGTCCTGAGCCTTAGTAGCTGAAGTGCTGTGCCTGAGGTTGAATTCACTGCCATTCACCTGTCAGCTTAGCTGAGAGTCTGGGGGGGGGGGGTGTTATGGTGGTGCATGGTGCAGGTAGAAAACAGTGATGATCCCCAGTGCAGCTCACAGCAACAGAGGACTTAAGCAGAACACAAGGAGACAACCACAAAATAAAGGGGCCACAAGGGGTCTAAAACAAAACATGAAAAAGGGAGCCAACTAAAAAGTAACCAAAATAACACACTAGGAGGCAGAGTGAACTGGGAGCTAGACTGGGCAATAACCAGAGTCACTGATACAGTGTAAACTCGCCCTCTCTTGTTTAATCTCCTCTTCAGCTCAGCCCATAAGTTTTCAATGGGGTTCAGGTCAGGGGGCCGAGCTGATCGTGGCAGAAGCTTGATTCTATGGTCAGTTAACTATTTTTGTGTCGAGTTGGATATGTTGAGTTGAATATGTTGGGTATTCCGTGGGTGGGATCGTAGTCGAACGAGCAACACCACTCATGTCCCATTGAGATAATTCTCCCATTGTAATGAATCGTGTGGAAATCCAGTCATGAAGTAAGCCACGGTGATTTATTTTACCAGTCACAAAGGTGGAATTGAAACTCATAGGGATGTCAGTAACCAAAAAGGGGCAGAACAATAGCAAAATCGAGTCACAAAAGTCAAAGGGGACAGGGCTAAAAAACAGCTCCTTGTTCCGTAGTAATAATGTTTGCATTTCCTCACAATTCTGTCTTCAGACCTGTACACTCACTTGTTGCTAGGCACACAGTGACACATGACAGATCCCATGGAACTGATTTTTACTTTGAACCTGGTCTTAAATTCACAGACACAGGAGCAAAGGAAGTAGGGAACATGCACAGACCTTCGTATTTAAATAATTTAACTTTGCCCCTCCCCGATATCAAACTCCTTCATATGATGTTGCACAGATATAGTATTAATACTTCTGTGTGTTCCCCATTGTGGAAACGCAGCGGTGAGTCAGCTGCATATATCACAAGGGAACACAAAACTGCTTCGAAATAATGTTTTCCAAAGCTGCCTCTTTAGGCGCTTCGTAGATCAGAGAACATAGGGCGCACCATCAGAAGAAATCATGCTCGGATCACTGCGTACAAATAACACTCACACCAGCTCACAAAGAACTGGCAGATGTGAGGGGTATTTAAGTGATTGTGGGGGTAAACAAGCCGCAGGTGTGTTCAATAACTTGAGGAAGATGATCAGCACAGGGCAACTGGTTGCTTGGAAGATCCGGGCAGGATCCTGGATCACAGGGTTGAACTCCTGACCCCTGTAGATACCGCAAAACAAATTCAATGGTGGCTTCCCCAGTTCCAAACATTGGTTGATCTTTTATGAGCAGTAGATTTCCACCATATATGTTCCTTGATCATTGCATATTGTTATTTTTTGCACATTATATATTAGGTGTGTCCAATCTTACCCTCAAAGGGCCGGTGTATATGCGGGTTTTCGCCGCAACTCCCTAATTAGATTACTAATTAAAGGACTGTTTGCCTGAAGAGTCCTCACACCTGGGTTTGAACAGCTGACCCACAGCTTATCCCAAAAACCTGCATACACACCGATCCTTTGTGGATAAGATTTGACACCCCTGTTATACTGTATATTGTGTATATATAAAAATTCAAATATTTGAAGTAAATTTCTATATTTAAATATTTAACAGTGTCTTGCACAAATGATGAGTGATTTTATTCTTATATAAAATGATGGACACTAGAAAAAACATCATATTCACTTTTATAAAATGTGGTGTATTACAGATTTAATAGGAAATATACAACATTTATAAGTTGCCTGCAGTGTCAGTTGATTGATACCGTTTTCCATTTGTATGACTTCATTTAACAAGTTACAATGGCATCTTCTTTTGCAAAAACAAGTGAAATTAAGTCCTTGCAAGTGAAACACAAGTAGGTAGCATCAGACTGTTATGGTGCATTAGAAAAAGTTGTTCTCTGCAACTGAGGGGGTAAAATGGGACACAGTTATAGGTTTACATAAATAACACAGTCAATAAAACAAGAATAATATCTGTAAATTACTGGATCCCCTGCATAATAGCTACAATTCAAATAAATAATAATTACAATCCATAATCATCTACTCTTGGGGGTGTTATATGATAACCCATTTTTTAAATAGAAATTCAAACCGATTAAACAATGTAAAACATACCGTGACCCCAACAAGAGGCCTCTTTTAACAAGCACCTGAAGGAGAATTAGAACAATTAGCAATTAGCCTATTACAGCACTTACCTGGGTAACCTTTTAATAACATTACTAACGTTAATTCCACAATATATGCTGCTGTTAATGAGGCAATGGGGTTTCAGCTATCTGTCTGCAGCCCGTATAAATAGCACACTGATAAATTACAGAGTAATTAGTTTGAAACACCTCTTTATTTCTCTCTTTCGATACACAGATTGGCTCATCCAGGGGGAAAACACGTGACGTGAACTTTTTAGCTTTGCCGGACTGCATGTCTGACCATAGGATGTGCAAACCCTCATTGACATGTAATTACGAGACTCAGCACAGAAGTGAAAGAGAAAGACAACCGTGGACCTGGCTTTAATACAGATGGTCTCCAGCTGAGGGTACCTGGCAGGGGAGGTGCCCGAGTGCCGCTTCATCATTACAGATCGCACAGGCGTTAACCTAAGCTTCAGGATTTCAAGCATTATTCAGGGAATAACGGTGCGATTCTTCTGCGCTTGCTTCGGGGACAATGCCGAGTGGATGAGACAAACAGCAGTGTACTGTAGTACAATGTGCAATGGAAAAGAAGCGTAACAAAATAAATTAGCAAAAAAAAAAAAAAGATTACTTAATGTGGTATGGGGAAGAGGTAGTTAACATTTATGGGATGTGCAAATTGAATAGGCCCTATAATTGACACAGACTGGTCCACAGACTGGCTCCTGTTTTAATGTCACTCATCATCACGAAAAAACTATGTCGTAATGTATTTGGTAAGCAACCTTTGAAACAAATAAAGAAGATTACTTTCCAGGCCGATGAATGTGTTACAGTTCCTGCTGCCAGTGTAATGTGTTTTGGGAAGTATTTTATTTTTATCAAAAACTATACGCTTTGTGGGATGTTGCTGGAGTGCTTTAATGATGTAGTTCAACTGCAGGCTGAATTACAGACTAGTCATATCATTCATATCATACCATGTAACAATGGGGGAGGTGTCACACCACCGAACACTGGAGGAGACACAAAGCGCTGAAATTGCAAGGTTTATTGAGCTGAGGGCAAATAGAAACTGAATCGACAAGCGTAATCATGGTTGGGGTAGCAGGTGAAGAGTCGAGGAAGCCAGGTGGGTCGGATAAAATGGCACAAGATGGGGAATTACAAATGGTGGGGATCTGGGCAGCTCAGACAGGGAGAGGAGCAGGACAAGTATGCTAGGTTAGGGCTTCAAGGAGGACAAAGAAGAATCACTCAGTATGATTGAGTTAACAATACCTTACACTGGACTGTAGGGCCTGGACATCGAGGCCAGTCCGCCTGGTGCTTCCATTGATGTGCCCTGGCTTCCAGGAAGTGGTGTATCCGGCCCCAGGCTCTTCAGAAACTCCACAACCAGTTATCTACAGTGGGAACCCCTCTGAGCTGAGGGTCCCAATGGAACAGTGGAGGCTGATACCCTAGGACATATTGAAAGTGGGAGAAGATCCATGCACAGAATGCATGCAAGACCTATGCTAAGAACTGTGAACCCCGCGGTCAGACACTATGTCCTCATTAACTCCATAAGACCTGTTTGAAAAGAACCTTGGCAAACTCAATGGCTGAGGGCAGTCTACATAGGGGGATCAGCCTGCACATTCCAGAGAATCAGACTATAGCGGTCAGAATTACCGTATGTCCCTGGGGCCGCGGAAGGTCAGTGGTGAGGTCTGGGGCCAGACGGGACCGGAGGCACTGTGGCACCGGCAGGGGTCGGAGAGGCTTCATGGGCTGGCGGTTGTCTGCCTTGTACTAAGCCGGCCGGGCAGGATACAACAAACTCCTCCAGGTCCTCCCTCCAATTCGGCCACCAGTGACGCCGCGACCTAAGGCGGTATTTCTGGCCACCCCAGGATGTGTGGAGCTGAGGGAGGTGTGCACCCATTGCATAACGACCTGCCTATGCGTGGCCGGCGCATACTGCCGGTTCGATCAGGGTGGAGAGTTTGTAGGGCAACCTCCAGGCCCCATGAGACAGGACTCAGGAAACAGGAGGATGGCGGGATTGCGATGGATTCTTTGGACACCGTGGGTAGGTCAAATTGGCAAATTAGCATCAGCCTTAGCGTTCTTCTTCCCTGCGGTATAAGATACTTGATAAGCAAATTGAATAAAGAAAAGGGCCCACCTGGCCCACCAGGGTTGAGGCGTCTGGCTATCCTCAGGTATTGTAGATTATGATAATCGGTCAGGAGCTCGATTGGTGGATGGCCCCCTCTAGCCAGTGGCGCCATTCTTCCAGGGATTCCTTGATGGCAAGCAGCTCATGGTTCCCAATGTCGTAATTACGTTCTGCTCATGATAGCTTCCAGGAGAAGAAGTCACAGGGTTGCATTCTCCTGTTCGTGGCGTGCTGGAAGAGTACTGAACCAATCCCTGCCTTAGAAACATCCACCTCTACCACAAAGGGTTTTGAGGGGTCCGGTTGCTGGAGAACAAACATTGAGCGGCTTTACAATGTGAGGTCAGGTGTGTGGCTACAGTACTGAAACCACAAATGAACCAGTGGTCGAAACTGGCAAAGTCTAAGAACGTCAGCGCTACACAATCCAGGGCGCTTTTACTGCCTCAGGTCTGGACTTAGTTGAGCAGACCTACTCAGTTCATAAGCTCCAGAAACGTCACCCACATCTAAGGGGCATCCCCTTACAGTCTTTCTCCAATGTACAGCCACTGGTACTGATCGGATCAGATCATGTCCAGCTAATCACAGCTACTGAGCCAGTGCGTGGAGGAACCAAAGGCGGTCCAGTGGCGATCCACACTGCCCTTGGGTGGGCACTACAAGGTGCTGAGGGATACAGCACTGAGCACGTTTCCACCCCACAGTGTCTTATCATCTCCGTCACTAACTCAGATGACCTCCTCTTTCGGAATGTCGAGAAACTCTGGCAACTTGATGTTCTGCCATTCAGGAATGAGAAATTAGCCACTCTGTCTCGTGAAGACCAGGAGGCTTAAGACCTCCTGGAGGCAAAAACCCGGCTAATCAGCATCAGTGAGGTTTGCCACTATGCCACTACTCTGGAGGAAGGGCGCCCCCCAGCTTGATGGTTCCATGCAATCAGTCATGCCGAATTTGAGGAGCACTGAGAAAAGACTCAGGACAGATCCGGAGAAAGTGAAGGTCTACTCAGCAGAGATTGAAAGGCTAGCCTGGGAAGGATGCATCACCGCGATTCCACCTGAAGAGCAGGCCTGATCAGCTAAAGCATGGTATCTTCCCCATCACCTGGTAATCCACAATAGCAAATCACGACTGGTCTTCAATTGTTCATTCAGGTACTAGGGCACCTCACTCAATGAGCAACTCCTACCTGGCCCAGCATTAGGCCCATCACTGCTGGGTGTTCTCCTGCGGTTCAGATAATACCCGGTCGCAGTGAGTGGGGATATCCGCTCCATGTTTCATCAGGTCTGCCTTCTGCCAGAGGACCGACCGTTACTTCGATTTATCTGGAGGGACATGCGTTGCCTAGATCCTCCAGATGTGTATGAGTGGCAGGTACTGCCTTTTGGCACTACAAGCAGTCCTTGTTGTGCCATTTTTGCTCTGTAGCAGCATACTCGTGAACATCAAGAAGATTTCCCTGACACTCTACAGTCAGTACAACGAAGCTTTTATGTAGATAATTGTCTTGAGAGCTTTCCCAGCATATCCGCTGCGAAGCAGAGAGTGGACCAACTGCGTGCTCTACTAGCTGGAGGAGGATTTGACTTCAGACAATGGGCAAGTAATCAGTTGACAGTGGTGGCTCACCTACCGGCTGAAGCGAGGTCCCCAGCAACAGAACAGTGGCTTTGTCAGAACCGAGCCGAACCGATGGAGCCCACCTTAGGCTTAAGATGGAACTGTGCGGCTGACTCCCTGGGTTACCATCACCGACCAATTGAACACCCAGCACTGACAATGAGAACAGCCTATCAGGTACTTGCCAGCCAGTACGACCCCCTGGGGTTTATTGTGTCCTACACAACGCGGGCTAAAAGTGCTTATCCAGCAATTGTGGTCCCAGAAACGAGATTGGGATGATCCCAACTTACCTGCAGTCCTCCAACAGGGATGGGCCACGTGGGAAGGCGAACTGAGGAACCTCGACAAGGTAATAATACCGCTGCTACTCACTTGACTCTTCTGATGGAAATCACAACTACGACCTCCATGTGTTCTGTGACGCATCGGAATGAGCATACGGAGCGGTCTCCTATCTGACAGTGCATACTGCTGGTACCATCCATACTTCATTCGTGATGGCTCGGTCACGAGTCGCCCCCAAGAGACAACAGTCTATGCCACAGCTAGAGCTTTGCACTGCACTGGCCAGAGCTCAGCTGGCAAAACTCATACAGCACGAGCTGAGTCTTACCATTAGGCAGACAAGATTGTGGTCTGACTCCACCACAGTCTTGGAGTGGCTCCGAACAGACTCCTGCAGGTACAAGGTATTTGTGGGTACTCGCGTGTCAGAGATTCAGGAGTTAACTGACAGGCATGCTTGGCGGTATGTTGATACCCTTAACAACCCCGCTGACGACATAATGAGGGGTAAGTCCCTTCTTACTCTGGCAGAACCCAGCCGTTGGAGCCAAGGGCCCGCGTTTCTCAAGCAGACTGTAGACCACTGGCCGAGCAAGCCGAAGCATCCGCCTTCCGACAACGCACCCGAACTCAAAGGCGTGGCATTCTGCGGATTAGCTGCAACTAAATCAACCAGGGTCATCCCTGATGCTACCCAATTCAGTTCATGGAAGGAACTGGTGAAAGCTACCCAACAGGCATAGAGCATAGGCAAGGAGCTACGACCGAGACTGCAGACAGTCAATCCATCAGTTTTCGTGAACTGGAAGCTCTAGTACTAAGTGGATGTCAAGCTCAGAGTTTCCCAGAAGAGGTTGCAGTTCTCAGAGCGCACAAGGCATTACCTAGCCATAGTCGGCTAGCTAGTTTTGCCCCAGAATGGGATTCCTCGCTGGATGTTATTTGAGTCGGGAGAAGACTGCGCAGGATGCAGAACTCAGAAATGGAAGGGATCCTTCCCATTGTCCTGGGTCCACAACATCCAGCTACAAGGCTACTCATCCAAGACTTCGACGAGCGACTCCTGCATCCAGGCACAGAGCGCGTGTATGCAGAAATGAGA
This sequence comes from Brevimyrus niger, assembly GCA_015164015.2. NCBI lineage: Eukaryota > Metazoa > Chordata > Actinopteri > Osteoglossiformes > Mormyridae > Brevimyrus > Brevimyrus niger. Next base: position 19,411,642 of record JAABNY020000037.1, read on the forward strand.
CGGCAGTACTGGATACTCCGGGGATGTCAGGCAGTAAGACATCATCAGCACAACTGCTCTTCCTGTCAGCGATGGAGAGCCCAGCCAAAGATTCCATGGATGGCGGACCTGCCCCCAGAACGTCTCAGACTTCACTGTCCTCCCTTCTGTTGAACAGGTGTGGATTGTTTTGGACCTTACCTGGTCAGGATGGGCAGGAGGATGGAGAAGCGCTGGGGTATAATCTTCAAATGCCTTACAACTCGAGCAGTACATGTTGAGCTTCTTAGCTCCATGGATGCGGATGTGTTCCTGCTTGCTCTTCGTCGCTTCATCGCTCGGCGAGGATGACCAAAAGAGATACTGTCAGACTGTGGTACTAAATTCCGGGGAGCGGAGCACGAGTTACGCAAAGCTTTTGTGGTCATGGCACCACATCTACAGACACAGCTGAAGGACTATCAGATCCAGTTCAAGTTCAACCCACCTAATGCTCCACACTTTGGAGGTGTGTGGGAGAGAGAGGTGCGGT
>JAABNY020000037.1:19412252-19427301 GCA_015164015.2 Brevimyrus niger
CGGAGCCCCGCCCCTCCGGGGCCGCGGACGTGACAGCCGAGCTGAAGCAGAAGTCACTGCCGATGTGAGCATTTAATATTAGAACTATACAAATGTTACATGTTCGCCTATGCGATGTTAAATGGGTTAGCAGAGATTATAAGATGTATAAACGCTTGCCGCGAGTTTGCTTGGCGAGTTAATATAATCGGGCTACGTTCACCATTTAGACGCATTTAGTGTTAGCTATACAATATTCTTATGAACGAGTCTGTTAATGATTATATAAGTTAGTGGATATAAGCTTTCGTGTATGTAATGCATAGTTATTGATTTGTGATTTGTGTTTCAGTGCTGAATGTATTGTAACAATGTCGTGTGGCTCAATGTCTTTATTCTGTTTATGTCTATTATAGATAATTCTGTCTTCAGCTACGTTCACTTCGTAATCCTGTGCCTTCAGTGCTTCATATTGTGTGTGGGACTGTACTCTGCTGCTCAGTAAAGTTCATAAATTCTGTCTGACGACTCAGTGTTCTCTGACCGGAGCCCTCCAGCGGTCAATCATATCATACACCGGCATCAGGGTGGTCGAATCCCCAACATCTAGCATGATTCTCACAGTAGGTTGCAGCCAACAGGACCTAAGCGGAGTCTTCAGTGTAGCAACAGGAAGACTGTGTTCAGAATTGACAAACTGGGCAGTTCTGTAGACCCTATAGTTCTGAAGGAGCCTCCAGCGTCTGCTCGTGAGGAGGTGATCCGTCTCCTTCGCCCCACCACCAATATTGGAGTACCGAGTCCAACAATGCAGCTCAGGGGTTTGAAACCAGAATCCAGTGACCCACAGACCCTGACCTTTTTTGCGAAAGACAAGGAACATGGAGCCACTTCTGCCACGGTCACCGGACCCATGCACACTGACACAATCCTCATGGTCAGCCTGTGAGTACCAGTGGTCGCACTGAAGTTACCTATGACCAATGGATTGTAACCTTGTAAGCACCTATCAACTAACGTGTGAAGTTGCAAATGTCTCCCTCACCAAGATATTATTCACTGAGTTTGGAATGCACACCGAGACAATAGACAAGACACCCAGAGAGTACCTTAATCCGAGTCTCATAGTATTGCCATTGATAGAACTGACATCAGACATCACTGGGGGGAGTCGATCCAGCACAGCAGCAGGTACTCCCTGAGTATGGCAGCCATCTGAGCGACCAGACCAGTAATAGGTGTACCCATGTACAGAGATCTGGCCTGTCCCTGGTCTGCATACCTCAGTGCATGCAACCACTGAAATGGTCACCATGAAGATACAAGATGTTCCACGTCTATCCAAATGGGCCTTAAATTAGGGCCCGAGTGCTGCTGCACAGCGGGCGATGCCTCAGTACCACATCAGTTCCGATTCCCAACAGGACTAACCCCATTGGTTCTCTGGCAGTATTGACTCTTCCGGGTATGAGGGTATCGAGGGCTTTTCCCCATCCCCTTCATGATGCGTGCAGCCTTCCTGTGGGCGGCTACAGCAGAGCTACTCCCACGGAGATCAGAACAGAGTCCTGTCTGTCATTTCGGAGCTGTGTTTTTTACAGCGGCTGAAGTGCCTATCCCTCAAATGTTCCCTGCAAGTGTAGTTTAACATCCCAGGACCAAAGATCAACACCATATAATGACACATCTTGAATTGTACAATGACCAAAAAGTTATTATTATTTGTTGGGGGGGGGGGGCTGCTCTGGAGATGGAACTTAGAAGCTCGCTGGTTCAAATCTCATGAACAGCAGAATGATCCCACCATTGGGCCCTTGAGGAAGGGCCTAACCCCAATTGCTCCAGGGATTGGCTGACTCTGCTTTTCTACACCAGTTACTTGAGGTGGCCTCCTAATATGCTATTCCAGCTGGCCTGAAGGACATACCACATATATGCTGAGCATTCAGGACTATATTTAGGTCAAGTGTCCAGGTCATGTGATGCGACACTATCACTCTACTTTGGAGGTGGCTTGGCACGTCCAGAATTTGACTGTTACGCTACATAGATACTGATGAAACAAGCAGTGATAGATTTTCATTCAACTTTGAGTGCCTCTCCTCCATTAGAACTCAAACTAAGGTCCTAATAACGATGGACTTTATCACATTCATAATTCATTTATAAATGTAAGCACTCTGATTACAGACCATGTTTTGATTCATACATTTCATATAGCACCCTGCACCTGTGTTGTGATATGCAAAAATAAACTGGAGTTAAAAAGGAACTTAGCAACATATTTATGTATCTGTAATAATCATTACGATGTCATTATCTCAATACTGTGAGCCAACTAGGGGTGAACCAAACAGGGCCAGATTCGTTGGGTTTTTCATCATGACAATTGATTTCCAGCCGTGTGAGCAGTTTTCTGGACTAATGATGCCCGGTTGGAGGACATTATCAGTCCTCATTAAAGGAATAACCCAGCTGGGCCTACATAGCAGGGCGGAGCCAAGCCTGGACAGGGGACTGCCATATGGCACAATGTTTTGAGTTGTTAATTTACTTGGGCTACGTGGTTTCTTTTTCAAATTGTAGGAAGTGTTTGAATCAAAACGGCAGGCTCTTTTTTGAATTGGGCTTGTAAACATATGTTTGTTCTTGTTCTTTCTGGAACTTCTGGTACCTATGACCCATAGTTTTGATATCCCTTCACTGCCAATCAAGATAATCAGCCTAATTGACATCTAGGGATCTGGTGAGCTCTATTATGCTGTGTATTTGAAAAAAAATGACAAATAAAGCTATGGTTGATAATGCATATTGACTGACCATGGGAACCTCACGAGGATAAAGGTGGAAGAGTGATATGTTTATGAATCGGTGAAGAGGTAGATGTGTACGTTCAGTTAATAAATTGTTGCAGCTACCTCTACATTACATTTGACAGGAGAATCTGTGAAACAGAACTCATGCAGCAGCATTAAAATAAATGTTGCCTTTCCCTGTATAATCTTATGATTATTCTGACCCCATTTAACTGTGTATTGGTGTCATTGTACGGGAGGAGAGGATTTTCTTCATAAGGCATAAAATGAGACAATAGACCCCCCCCCCAAACACACACACACATCTTCTGCCCTCCTCTTGGGGATTATATAGGTTAGCAGCAGATTGTATCGCTCTGTTGTGGGCTTCGCTACCTCTGACATTCTTTTCACACAAGTAACTTAAATATTTATTACTAGGTTGTACCTTGTGACCTCTGTCATTACCCTACATACCACAGAGTCTTTAATGTTGTTCCTTCAGTCGTGGAACTCTCTGGGGTGAATCAATGCAGTGACCTGCTGTATATGCATCCTCAGATCATTACTGCTATAAAATGCACTTTACCACGATAGCAACAACTTGTTTCTTACGGGCTGCAGCTCCCGTGAGTTATAATTAAGCCCACATACTTAGCAATAGCATTTTAAATGACCTTTTCCGTCCGTCACCTGTATGCACAGGGCCTGTTGTGGACAGTTCCTCCTAGGCAAACATTTACATTTGCTTTTCCTGGTCTTGCTTTGAAAAGGTTGCAGTGGACTGACCATGAATTTCAGAATCATGATTAGAATTAAGGTTTATTCACCAAGCATAAATATGCACAAGGATTTTTACTTGGTATATACATGTATACATATAGAAACACAGGCTATAAATAAACATATGTAAGTATATGGACTGTCTAAGACGTTGCAGAGAATAGACCAAGTAGTTGTCAAGGTGTAAGTGAGCAAATGTGGCGTGCTAAAGAAGCAACGAGGAAAGCTGAGAAGATCATTGATTAATGGCTACTGCTGCTTTTGTAATGAAGTAGTTTTTATGTCTTGTGGTTCAGGATATTATTCCTTGAAAGCACGTCCCACCTGTAGTGCAATAGAAAAGGTGATGAGCGGGATGAGAGGACTCGATCATGAATGGGTTAAACTCCTCAACACACGTACACACATAAAAAGAAATTTAAAAAATTACTCACAAAGTCAAAGACTTCCACAAATAGTATACTATTGACATTACTCTTATTGTATGACTTCTATTTCTTAAGAATATACCAAGAGGTTAAAACTAGCAATTGCAATTGCAAAGTTAAAATATTCACTATATTATAGGATTACTATAGTACAACTGAATATATGACTCTTACCTAAGCTTTTACACATAAGAGTGCAAATGGTCTTATTTATGTATATGTGTGATTGTATGGCAATACAAAATAAAATAAATATTAGCTATAGCATTCTTGTGATTTTTTTTCCCCCCAGTGGATGTTGTTTTAAAGCTGTGAATAATTATTGTAAATATATTTTATTTACCCCCAGATTCTGTGCCAAAATGTATTTGCTTTGAATTTTAATTATTTAATATATTTTTGAATATTTCCTTATTTAAAATACTTTATGCATGCTTATGAATCTGTGAAGTGGTAAACTGAGAAGACAGGCTAGATCCAATTGACATTTATACTGGTTGTTTGCCTTGCAACCAGTAGACGTCATTTTATGGTCCATGCCTTGAAATGACTAAGGGGAAAAAACATGATACTTAATCACTGGTGCTATTTGTCACGATTGTGGTGTGCAAGTAAGGAGCGGAGAGTCGCCAGGAGTTCCAGAAAGACGGGGTTTATTGGCCAAATAAGACTGTGTACTCACACATAAGGAGACGTTAATGACGGATCTAGGGTACACGGACTGAGACACGGACTAAATACAAAAGACCGAACGAGCAACAGGTGAAGACAATCCGGCAAAAACAAGAGGTAACGAGGTGGGCGTGGCACACAGGAAGGATCGCACGGAGCCGGGCGTGACACTATTGAGAAGGAAGAAGATTCTGTTTGATAGGGATCGCAGCCAGAAGGATATACTTATTGTTTAAGCTGAATTATTTATTGGATCAGATTTTGTACATAAATAAGTAAGGCCTTTAAAAGTATGGCTTTTTTGTGGCTTGTTTTACATATGCTCATATTTGTGCTAGGTAAGTACATAATTACTGTTTAGTTAAATTTTAAGCTTTGCTTAATTCAGTTTTTAAATGAAATTTTATTTGTTACATTTAAATGTTATATGAAATAGCGCAATGTGCAAAAGTCTTAAGCAACCAAAGAAAATTATGTTTCAAGCTATTTATTAGGGCAGTAAGTGTATATTTGCATAGAAAATTATTTAACTTTGTAATGTAAACTAATAAACAGTAATAGAATAAAATGCACATACAGTTACTGACATCTTTCTGGACAGTTAGAAGAACACAGTTCTGGTTCCCAAACTTCTCCTCAGGGGCACCCCAGCCATTCCATGTATTAAATTTCACCACCAGGTCACGTATTTAATAAACTTAGTTTAGAAATTCCACGAGGTATTGATTAGTCAGACGAGATGCACTAATGCTTGAGTTCAACTAATACACGGGCATATTGAAAATTAACTGCAAATACTAGGCTATGCTGATTTGATGACAGGTTTTGCAACGTTAATCTAATACATTTTCACCAACAAAATCGTACTTTTACACCAACATAAATACGCTTTAAACATAAATTTTCTTTCATGGCCTCAGACTTTTGCACAGTATTGCATATTAAAACACTGTGCACTTGACCGTACTTGTGCACTTGTGTACCAGTCTGACGTCATCCTCATTGGCCGAATACCAGTTCCAATACTCAAGAGCAGAAGTACACGGGTCCATAAAAGTCCCCAGATGTAGTTCCTGCCGCGCCCCGAATATCAAGCGTGCATCGGGTTGCATCATTGATAAAAGGGACCAACCCCACGATTCATTGCGCCCCAAGTTTATTCGGAAGCACGTTAGCAAGAACGCTCTTACTCAAGACCACAAATACGGTCTTTGCGTTCTTGGTTTTGAAAAAAAAAACTGTCTTGCTAATGCTCATTGAAACGGTGAAACAGGGAGTAGCAGGTTCCAGTCCAAGGATGACACCCCAGCATCACACACCAGCACTTCCATCAGCATCAGCTCTACAACTTCGACCGTTGGAAGAGCTTCCCCAGCCGGCAAGTCCATGACCATTTCCACCGGCATTACAGCTTCGGCCGTGATCTCCACCAAGAGGCCCACCGATGGAAATAGTTACCCACGCACCATGCCCACCTCCAAGTCCAGCAGCACAGCAGTGAGCCAGAAGATCAGCACAGCTTCATATGCCGGGAAAATCAATAGCTCTCCTTCTCTAAAGTTGCCACGCAGCCTTTCCAGCGTCCTCAAGTTCTTAGCAATGACACTATTCGTTACATTTATTTTCATCTGAGACTGCTGTACAGTAAAAACTGGCGCAGAGATCAACTACACAATAGATGTTTCTGAGTGAAACTCAACCTTTTAAAATGCAAATAAAAAATAAAACAAATTACATAAAAAATCTAAGACACATGTCTTCATGGCTCTCATTTGCCAGCTTAGGTAAGGAATGCATTTTGAGTTGCTGCCGAAATAGCATCGAAAAAAGGGAATATTTTTTTTTATTAGTTTGAAATGCAAAAGTAGTTGTTTGAATGACCGGAGCTGGAGAGGTTGAACAAGAGAGGTGTTTTGTGCTGACTGTTCGTTTGACTGGAGGGAATGGTTTTTGTTTTGTATTTTTGATACCTGAGAATCATATTTTGTGGAAAAAAATCGTAACCCAAATATAGTCCTAGATGTTTTCAATGAAATGCAACTTTTAAATGTTTTGAGGATTTGTTGCTCAACTGCACGCATCTCATTTCAGCACAAAATTTACACGAGAAAATTCCGTTAATTCGCATTTTTAATGCCGGGTCGTAACGGCTTATTATCTTATATGGAAAGCATATGATGAAGTTTGAAAAATATGGCAGCTTCATTGGCAAAGTATGATGTATGCAACAAAAAGACGCTCACCTAAATAATTTATTCATGCCTCTAGAGCAGGGAGAAATGAATAATACAGTATTCAATTTGACTTGTTTATTTAATACCAATCCTATACAGAGAGCAGAATACTAACAATGTCAATTAACCGGTGATTATACCGGTGCTAGGTTAATGACTATTTTCACAGTGGGAACACGTTAAATAAAATTGCAACAATTTTAATATGTCTGCATAAAAACTGTCATGGCGTATTAGTGAAATGTAATAACAGGCAAAATGATAGGGATGCAGTGCACCACTGTCATGTCTCGGGACCGTTAGGCTCGAGACCCTCGAGAGCCCAGTGCTGCTATGCCTTTGAGTGAGGTCGTTTATGCCAGTTTTGCTGGCAAAAGCCTTAATCATGTTTGCAAATTATAGGTCACTCGGAGTAATGGTTTCTGTATTGCAAATAAATCATAATAACATATAATGCCAAAAACAGAGGTTTGAGGAATACATTTTTGATCTTTTTTTTTTTTAATTGAAACTTTATTAGCCTTGCATGCAGACCGGCATGCTATTAAAAGGACCTTTGTTTTGACAAGTACCCGAAGGACAATTAAACCATTAGTAATTATCTCATCATGGCATCTGTGTACATGCCTCTCTATTAACATTATTCCTGTTAATACTGGAATACATCTTAGTTTTAATGAGGCTACGGGTGTTTTAAAATACACTTATTCATCTGGGACGCGATACATTTTCTCTCACTGCCAAAGACAAATGCTTTAAGGAACATGCCTGTTGCTGCTTCTGCAGTTATTAATATTGTCTGCCTTCTGCCCGCGCAAAACACACGCCGCACATCTCGCCGAGGAAGCGGGTTTAACTGACCTGCCTCGTCTACTCGTCTCCTTCGCTGGTATACAGATCATACCTTGCGGACAGAAACGCGTTGAGGTGCTTCAGACCGTGCCGTCGATCCTAAGCTACCGAGAAAGGAGGGGGGGCAACTGCTATAGGATGATAGTACATGTCAATGGGCCCATCGTTGCGTCATAAAGAGGTGACCGAAATATTATATTTACGCATGTAGTGGTTTGGATATCACGGACATCTGGGCTCATTCAGTGTTTAAATTGGCACTGGCTTGTGAATGTATATTAGACCACAAAGCTGGGTGCAAGGAACAGAAAGTAGGAGGAGGGGCGCTGATGCGATAGTGTCCTGTGCTGCACTCACACGCGGCTGCACGCGACTGTAAATCAGTCTGACAAATGCAAGGCTGCAGAGAGTATTTGATTTGCATAATATACGGCTCATTACCTGCATGATGTAAATTCCCAGGCTCTAGCATCAAATCCAGTTCCCTTTAATATTGCTATTTGTCATACAGTACACAAGTTAATATATTTATGAAGCAAAAAAGTATAATGATTCTACAAAAATATTTTAAAAATGTTTCCTTTACTGCAAAGCTTTTCGAAAGTGTACAGGTTACAGTTAGTTGCGGCGTTTGTGTTTTACTGACAACACGATGTGTCTTTTGGGAAAAATTTAAATGCAAAAAAATGCAGAAAATGCATCACAAGATTTTATAGTATGTTACCCACGATTTAATTGTGCTCAGTTGAATATGACTGTACAACAGATGGCTCTCTAGGTAGGCAAATTAACCAATGAAAATACCATTGGAAAGCGTGAAAAAATCATTGGAAAGTCCCAGGCCGAAGACATTGTCGACACGAACTTGATATAGCCTAATATGTTAATTAATTTAACACTTGGATTATACGATTAACCATTAGTATGATGTCATACTAGCCTAATATGTTTCAGCTTAGATAAAGCAAATGTTCACAATACATTTTCAATGGACTGATTCTAATATAAACACATTTTCCCAGAAGTGAAAAGTTACTTGCTTAGTGCAAGTAAACTGATTTAGATATACGCATGGAAAGTACTTCAGTCGTTCCCAGTATATGTGTAAAATAAATAAATAAATAAAAATTGGTCGAGAGAATATTGCCCTCAGCCTGCAGATCCCCACTTCAACAGGAGGTGTCACTCTGACACAGTCAGGGAAAGCCAGCCTCCTCTACCGAATGCAATAATTGTCATTCTCTTTGAATGGCTTTAGACGGCATATCAAATAACAAAGTACATTAGTTTGATTTTGCACATTTTCTTCTTTCTCCTGTGGTAATCTTTAATTTGGTTGAGGGATGGTGCTTTTCCCCCCCTTAACATTGTTTAGCATGGGTAACGAGATGTAAAAGAATAGATAGCGTCAGCCAAGACAGCAGATTACGCTTAAAATAAATTCAGGTCTTATTTTATATTAATGTGAAGGGGAAATGCGCTTCGAGGGACAGAAGTAGTGTATTATATGTTTAAGACTTTGACTAAAAAAAGTAACAAAAAATCATAACCTATTTTTAACATTTTACAAGTTCATGTGTAACCAATGGTAAGGAAACATGGAATTAACACCTTTATAGCAAATGCACGAATTGGGTAATGACTTCTAAGAGGTAGGAAGGTTGAACAGGAATTGTAAAACACTTTACAGTCTTCTGAAAGATGTTGCTGGCATCAAATTCAGAATATACTTCTCATACAACAATTGAATTTCTCACAATTAATAAGCCTTCCACGATCAATCAAAATGATAATTAAATCAACAGGTATTGAAAACTGGATGAAAGTTGTAGAAATTAGTAGAGATATTTAGACAAAAATATAACAGCAATTACCATAGAGTGCCTTAAATTTAATGTGTTTTATTTAAATAATTGATAAATTAAGGCCTCCACTGTCAAAAAAGAGAACCAATTTGTACCTTTGCTTGTCGCTAGGGCTGTACCTTCAAGTGTCCGCCAATTGTACCATAGATGTGGGTAAATGCACCTTTTAGTCTAGTTTAAGGTACAGAAATGGATTCTGAGGAACATCCCCAAGATGCAAACAACATTAATGTACCCCCGATGGTACAAAAATGTTCCTCATAGTCCATTTCTGTATCTGAAAGGTACATTTACCTACATATAGGGTGCAACTGGCCCTTGAAGGTACAGCCCCAGTGACAAGCAAAGGTACAAATTGGTACTCTGTTTTTCTGACACTCTGTATTTTAATAGAGCGGCCGTACACACATTTTCTTTTAAGGTTTGTGTTTACAGCCAGGTGTTCAGACACTTCTGCAGTAAATATACAAGCAAGCAAGATAATGGAAGTTAGTGGAGCAGTTTTGTGCACTGTAACTCTGTCTTTCTCCTCCTAAGAGGGCCCCAGGGTCTGTTATAAGACGACTTTTATTTTTCACTTTATTGGCTTAGCAGTATTCCTCATTCAGAGTGGCATGTATGCTGTAGCGGCCGATTTCACACTTTTCTTTGTTCATGCATTGGTATATTTGCTAAACGAGTTACGGGTACCTGCCCTAACAGCCAACCACCTGAATATGAAATCTAAATTCTCCCCCTTGTGAAGGGAACATTCTTTTGGGTGGGAAACCCGAACACAGTTTATTGTGATTTTTGCCCTCTGGGTCATTAGAGAGGGCCAGCATACAGACTTAAGGCGAGATCCCCTATCGATAGCTATGACAGGCCATAAGATATACAGAGAATTTCATTTGTTTCCCCAGGAAGCACCAGGAATGGGGCCATGCAATATTTTTAGGCAAATGGAGAAGTTCCTTGCTGGCATAGACCACAGAACATATGCAAATGGGGAAGGGGGGGGGGGGCAAGGAGGCTGGTTGTAAGTCATGTCCACATGTCTATTTGCGTTGGAAAACCTTTGATGTAACCTACTGCCTTGAAAAAACATGGATATAATTCAGGCTTTTATTAATATTGTTTTATGGGTTTTCATTAAATTATTTATAGATATATATATATATATATTTTGTGATTGTTCCTCACTGCACACAGGCACAGAGTGTTTTCCACCTTTCCAGCTGCCTTCCTTGCTGAAGCAACCTGAAAAACCTCTAGGCCAGGTTACTGGTGGGGAGGCAAACAAACCACCAAGTTAGATCAACTGTGGGAACAGGGGGCAGCTGAACTGAATTAACCCCCCAAACCATCGGTCTTCAGACTCTCTTTACTCAGACCAACAGACCCCCCCCCAAACGTTAACATCAAGCACCTTTTATACCATCATTGTAACAATCCTTCCTTTTTACTAAACATATATGCAGTGAGACAAATACAATGTATCTTTGGCTTAGCCAGCATTTGGTCGACCGCTGATATCCATGATAAAAGAGAAAATCTGTCTGTCTGGCTAAACGAAGCGCAATTTACAGTAATTTAAGGAAATAACATGCATATTGTGTGTATTTATTAATAAAACCCAGATGTGTTTCTAGGGACTGGAAAACCTAAATTGAATAAAGGATTATTCATGATGCCTGGACAAATACATATATAACCGAGTTTTTTAGTATGTTGTTATATATAATTGTACAGAATTATATTAGTCATAGAAATGCATATACACATTAAGGCAGGTCTCGCAGGCATGACAGTGTATGACAATTGTAGAAGCTCAGAGAGAGGGGGATTTCCAGACTCTGCCAATCACAGCCTGCAGCAATCTAATGGGAGCCAATCAGATCACCCGTGGCTGACTGCGCAGTAAAGTAATCACACCTGCCATGCGTTTCAAAGTGCTGTTTCTCCTGCACTATGACCCTCCAATGTGCCTTGAGGGGGGGAGGGGGGGAGTTAATTTATGTTGTGCAAAACTAAAAGTAAAAGGTAATAATGTGTTGTAAGAAGCAGGACTGCACTGGAGACGGGGGCTGTTCATGTGAATTTATTCCATTCCCCATCGTGTCAATCCTGTCCCTAAAAAGAGATACCTCGCTCAACCCCCCCCCCCCCCTCAACCCCACCACACAAAACCAATTATCCTTTGCATCATCCCTGCATTTCTCAGTTACCCTGATTATAGCTAATCTCACTTTTGCCTTTTGATTTGTCTCGGGGGGAAAAAAAAACAAAAAAAACAACTTCTCATGCTAAAAGACGCCTGTCCATCACTGACGCTACGAGACTCTGTGCAGAATGGTGATTCGCATGAAAGAGTCAATCATGCATAAGTCGGAGGGTGAACCGTTTGATTAAATCCAGAAATTAACAAACTTACCTAAGAAACTGTCCCAACTGAGCAACAAGTTTCTGTATATATGAAAGAGCATGATGTGGAAGGGGAACTCTTGGACCTACGGTACAAAACTCAATTTTATTTATTTATTTTTTGTCTTGGTTCGGACATAATAAATATTTAAACTGTGTGGCCCGGGCACAGTGAAGGTGGCTATGAATCTGTATCTGCAGTAGGGCCATACTTTTTCTGGCTATTTCTTGGAATTTGGTCCATGGTTCTTGGGGTTTCCATGGCAACTGACTCCGGTTGTGTATACTCTCAGGACATGCTCGGTCAATGTACAATTTAAATGAATTCCCCTAGGGGGTCCCTCGGAGAGCTCACTGTTTCTCCCCGCTACTGAACAGGCCTAAGACGTTGCCCAAAATCATAATTTACATGCATTCCCATTCACACAATGTTCCCCTGCAATAGAGCTTTATGTGAATAACTCATTCTGAAGGCAGCCCTTTAATGAACTGACAATGACAATGCTAAAAAAAAGGGGGCTTATTATCATCGGGGGAGCGTGAAAAGAGTCTTAGGCATCCGGCTGAGTTAATTTCTTTGGCAGACTGACACTTGTTGTGCTCAGTGTGGTCCACCCCGCTCCGTAAAGAGTTAGAAAACGTGCCTTTTTTCATCTAGTAGCAACGGTGTCGCACAAGATTTTATCTAGAAAGAGTCTGGTGCCGCGGACAATATTCAGCCAGCAATCTGGTCTGATTAAATGATTGCTATCTGATGGAGGTAGGAGCATACAGTATTTTCAACAACGACGTGCAGCCCTGAAAAGCTTCAACTAATTTAATGTGTTCATCTAAACAAGAACGCAAATGTGAGACTCCCGGGAAAAATATGTCTAAATTAAAAACAGCCTTTCATGAACATTAGTTATTGCCATCAGTCAATCACGAGCACAGAGTGAATATGTCTTGAAACGAGGTAGCCAGGAGGTTGATACTTAGGTTTTGATTTTTTGGGGGGCTGTGATGCGTGAGGTCAGTACATCTTCATGGCTATAATTACTTCGCAAATGAAATTATACGGCGGACGATCGATGTTTTTAAACCGTAGACTTCCATCTATTTTTAAACAGTCGTGCTTTATTACTTCCTGAGCACCAGTCCACAGTAAACAGAATTACAGTGCTGATGATCCTATTTTATTATAACTTTTTTCCCATGGCTTTCCAAATGCTCAAATGGTAATAGAAAATATAAATAAGATTTCCTAAAACATCCCCCCCCCCTTTTTTCAAAGGCAATCTTTCACTTCCTACGTTGATTGATTATTCCAATGCAAGATGTACCACAGAGCGGAAATATATCATGTGAATGTTTGGCATGCTATTATTTCACTTTATCATAATATGTACTTTGAGCCTACCATAATTCATGCTCTGGGCTCTTCCACATTGCAGCCTGGAATAGAACTGCTGACAACTTTTCTGGCCATGATAAATGTTTAAATAAGCCTTAAAATGTTTTTTCTTTCTTTCTTTTTTTTCACTCGGTGTGGCAGGGAGTATGAAGTGGCCACAGAGTAGAGAGGGAGCCGAGTGTAATTCTCTTTACGGTATATTCTATTAATAAAAAGTAATGATACAATCTGTATTAGCAATAATGATTACTAATAATTACGACAATTACTGTGTTTAAAAGCACCAACGCGGTGCCTGGTTAATTTTCAGAAGCCGACGTGTGACTATCCGACGGGAACTTTCGTCCCCGAAACAAATTGGGTGGATGGATGGAGGGACAGAAAAAAAAAAAAACGCAGCGAGCGTTTTCCTCTTGTGCGAAGCGACGTGACCAGTTAAAAGCGCGGGCTGTTTTCCATTAGGCTGTGGGGGCTTTGTGAAAGGACACGACGAAGCAGAGCACATTAACGTCCATTTTGATGTTTCCGTGTAGATGCACGATTTCCCGCGAATGGCATCTCACCCCGTTCAAACATAAACGACTCGTGATGGGATGCCAGGAAGCTGTATGACACATGGCATTAAAAATAAACATAAAAACTATATTTTGCATAATGATTTCGGAATATGAGACTCTCTGAGACCCAAAGTAATGCATATTTTTAAAGGTTTGTTCAGTCCCAACTTTATAATTTAGAATTTCATCACCTTTCATCATGGAGCATTTTTTTCTTTTTTTTTCTTTTTTTTCTTTTTTTTTTTTTTACAGCATTGATATTTCCATAGTAACAATTTTCTCTTCCAATAATGGATGATGCTTCATTAAACCTTAATGGTGAACTCCTCTTCTGTGAAGTTACATTTTTCAAACAATTATGAATATTTACCAGTCTCACATAGTTTTCCTTCCGTTTGTCACTGTTGCAGTGTTGACATGTCACTGCCTTTCTAATTATAATTTTGCGTGGGTCGTGTTCGTGCATCTTATTTTGAATATTCAGACTGTGATACCTGTCGTGTTCTGTTTTGCAGGTACAAATTCCCACCTCTAGAGAAATAAAGTTGCAGCCAAAATCGAGTGATTAGACGGCGACGAGGATGAAGGATAGCGAGGACACTGAGGCCGTGGTCATGTGAAGAGCGGTGAGGTTTGAGAAGAATCGTTTGTATCTAATGAGGCTCTCAAAGAGGGTTAAGAACGTAAGGATACCTACAGGATTGGAAGGGACATCATTTGTGAGTGCCGTGTAAACTGGGCTGTCTGAATTGCTCTGAACTCCTAATAGAACAGTAAACACGCATTTGCGAAAACGTGCTTCCAAGTTTTAAATAACCCTTTTAAATAAAGTTATTTTTTAAGCAACAGGAATTCATCACAGCAAACTCTGTTTCAGGAGCTAAGCTATTGTCCAAGGGTTAGGGGATTGCCGTTTAGTGCGTCTAATGCCTTGGACTAGCTCACACTCATTCACAATTTCGAAATTTCCACATGCCTTTGCATTAATTATTTCTCAACTACAAATGCACTGTAATAAAAAATGAAGGGGGGGGGGGTTGGGGGGGGGGGGTGGGGGCGCAGAAGGACGGAACAGAAATGAGGAAAAC
>JAABNY020000037.1:19435716-19459590 GCA_015164015.2 Brevimyrus niger
GGGGGGGGGGGGGGGGGGGGGGGGGGGGGGGGGGGGGGGGGGGGGGGGGGGGGGGGGGGGGGGGGGGGGGGAGTGTGCAGATACTGAGATGCAGCAGGGGTACAGAGGAGAAGCAGATAGGTCGCCGTCCGCGGTGCTGAACTCCCTGCCCCAGCCAAGACTGTACTCAGGGCCGGCCTTGTTCCTGCTCCCCTGGGCACTGCCGCCCCCTTCTGGGCCCCAGAGATGAGTTCAGAGGGGCTGGTAGAGGGCACTGGCACGTCCCGAGGGAGGAATGAAAGAACGGAAGGCTGTTGTAATAGAAACCGGCAAGTCAGTCTTGCAGCGATGGTGCATGCTGTGATTGGTCCGTCTGTCAGCCAATCAGAGGCACAATGCTCATTGCTATCCGTCCACAAATCTTCTGACCGCTTGTCCAGTACGTGGACACCAGCTGGAGTCTATGCCGGGCAGCTTATGGTAAAAGACCTCGATGGGGATGCCAATCCTTAAATCAGGATAATGGTCAATCATGGGCAGATTCTGTCCAGGGCATGATGGGCAATTGTCCAGGGCAGCATCTTCTAGTGGGGCACTGGGAAAATTTTGTATTTTCTTTAAATTAACTCAAGTGTCGGGGTGGTGAAAACATACACCAAGTATATGACGTTATCTAAGTGCCTTAATTGTCCCCTGGCATGTGTAGTATGAAAAATATGAGAAAAACTTAATGTCCTCTACAGAATGAACGAATTGACGGACCTCCGGAGGATATAGGTGAGGGAGGAGAAGTAATATTGGATGTTGAGTGCCTGGTAGATGCCACCACGATCACCAATGGTAGGCAAGAAAAAAAGCACCCTGGAGTGATTGGGAGCCAGTGGATTGTAAATAAGATGGACCTGTCACATTATTCCTGCTGGGGGGTGATTTTGAAGCAGGACCTCGTGGCGGAGGGCAATCGCGGCAGTCCATCGCAGCTTCGATTCCCTTGCCTGTGCTGCATTTGCAGTTATATGAGAGAGACATAATTGGCTACAGAAGCAGAGGAATTATGGTCTGATCTTCTGAGTCCCACTCTTGTTGTGTCAGAAAATGGCTTTTTATTGACAGTGGTTAAATACCAAATGCATTCGAACGTGCTGCTGATTGCATTGTGGAAATGTTCCAACATCACTTTTTACCACTGTGTGTCTGTGTGTGTGTGTGTGTGTTTGACATCGTGTCTCATTACTTTCTATCCGGTATGAGCAAACCTCAGGTGTTTATATTCACCTACTGTTATTAAATTCTTGAAACAGTGGATATTGCTCGAAGCACTGAAAGGGGGAAAAAGTGTTTGTTTTGTTTTTACATAGCAGTATTCAATTAAAATTCATACATAATGCATTACTTATTGCGTAGCTGGGCCTGATTCAATTTGGAGAGCTCTTTACAGAGCTCCTTATATCTCATGGTCACTCTAAAATGAAACCAGATCTGAGTCACTTCAAATGAAAATATGCGGGACTGATATATGGGAATTTATATGAAAACCCAGTGTCATGCATATAAGTACAGCAGTTTGCTTGTGAGCATAGTGGTGTACATAATAGTTCGATGATGGTATGAAAACCATAAAGTTAGTTTATTTTGCTTGTCCCTCTTACCTTTAGCGTTGATTGATTTGATTTCAGTGTTTGTATTCCCCTTTACTGCAGTGTACATAGTGGGTGCACCAAAAAGTGGATGGGGTATTTTTAAAACCAGCTTCAACGAATTTCCTACTTTCCTGTTTCGCATTTTTTTGATCCAGTCAACATTCTCTACACCCAAATGGGTAAACTAATGCACAAGCCTCAATCTGCAGAGTCTGAACACTGACAAGATTAGATTACATAACTCAGTAATTTGGAGAGATGTTACAAAAATAATCCACCTGTACTACACATTCATGTCGTTAGTCATCGTTTCTGCTTGCACTGATTTTTGCCTCCTGACCTTGGTTTTCTTTGCCAAGTTATTAAATTTCAGGCCAGAAGAATGACAATATTTTCTTGTCAGTGTGTGTTCCTTTTGTTCATTGCTGCCCTTCAGTCAGGCCCATTACATTGTGTATGAAAGTACTACGGTAAGTGCTGCAATATGTACACAAGTACATCAATCTCAATTTTCTACAAGTGCAGTGACATGCCTACAAGACCAACCAGGTGCGTGCAGGCAGAGAGCATGTTACTGAAAAACAGGTCATGCTGTTCTATGCCTTACTTAAACCATACAAGCAAACTGCTATAAACTAATAGAAAAATGCCTTTTCTGTGTTGAAGTTATTGTACTTTTTTGAAGGTATGTGAGCCGGAAGCAATATAGCCTTGATTCCAGTGTCAATTTAACCAGATAGGCAATAACGTTAAAAAGTGAAATTAAGTCTTTTCTGAGAAAGCTGCATTGAGGTATTTTCTGTAAATATTTGAAAAATAGGTTTTTATATAAGTAAAATGCTTATGAGAAGTATGATCCTCTTTCATCAAGGTTAGCAGTCCCAAGAAATGAAGAGCACGCAAATATTGCAGGTCCAGACCTCGCATTTCCACTCAACAAATCCTCAACTGTGCAATTTTTTTTTTCTTTTTACCCAACACTTAGGTAAGTCTTTATATTAACAGCCCAAGAGTAAAAAAAAAAAAAAACCTTGAACAGATTGATGTCTTACTTACTCTGTTTGATGCGCCATGCTGAGATTAGTTAAATTGAAATGAAATTGAGTGTTAAATAAATATCGGACTGGAACTTGACAGTGACAAACGGGGAGGCAGGGAAGATGCAAAGGTTGGCTCTTCTTTAGAGAGTGAATGCAGATTTGTGTGTGTGTGTGTGTGTGTGTGTTATTTTCAGCATCACCACCAACCTCGATAACGCAGAAGACGTTATGCAACCCCACGCGCCCATTTTCGAGGCCGTAAAACATGATCGGAAGTCAACAGAAACTGTTTTTTTTTCTTCTTTGCCTCACTCAACTCACAAGTTCACAAAGTGTCACAGTCCATAATTTTTATCACGTTCAATTTATTTTTTATTTGCGACCCCGGCACAGCTAACAGCGAATAGTTAATTTGCCGTAAAATTTTAACAGCTTGCGGTGAGCCACTTGACATTTGAAAGGCTACCGTTGCGCGTTAGAGAAAGACGTTAGAAGGGCCTTAAAAGCATGACGTAAGTAGGAAACACATTGGAGATCGTCTCTGCTAGACTAATGTAGCTTAAAAATAAAACCTCCAGACAAAATGTGACAGAAACAGACATCCACCAAAATAGTAAGTGTAGTGTTGACCGGTGTTGGAACCACGAGCTTCCAGCCATTCACTTCAGTTTCATTCAGCACTGGGTACCGTTTTCTGGAATATTAATGAATATTAATGGAATATTTCCACTTCTGTGTTTTCTTTATGTCTATTGTTATATTTATGTCTCTTACATGGATTTAGGGGGGTCATATCAAAGTATGTGAAAGTACATCCATCCATCCATCCATCCATCCATCCATCCATCCATGCACTTCCAAACATCCGTTCCCGGTGAGGGCTGCACTGATGGTGCAGAATTGCATTTTTTTTTTTAACTCAGACAGTTATTCGTAGAGACAAATACAAATAAAAACAGGCAAAGGAAGCGAGGAATTGAAAACATAGCTATTAGAGAGTGTCAATAATGTCCATCCTTCTATCCGTCTCCTAACCGTTTGTTCTGGGAATCACGGGAGGCTGGATCTTATCCAGGGAAGCGCAGGGCCCAAGGATGGGGTACACCCTGGACGGGATGGCTGTCTATATCAGAGTCAGAATCATTTTTCCCGACTATAAAGAAACGACTTGCAAGTAGGGCCGATATTACCTGACAGTATCACTATTGCCTCGCACTGCTGTTTATTTTCAGCCGTCCAAATCGCATCAGATGTTTTTTTTTTAACTGGGGCAGCAATGCAAAAGCCTCAGGTTTAAGCCGTGGGTGAGGTCAGCCGAGTCTGGAACAATCTCTGATTTACACCGCGGTTGCCCGGGCCGTCTCGCAGGTCTCATGTTTACGCAACGCCCGCACACAGGTGGAGCTGTTTATGGAACTGTTTATTTCCAATTCAATAAGCTGTCTACTCGCATTCAGTGTCCAACCGTGATGCTCTCAAAACCATATTTTGCACATATGGACAAACAGGCTGGCATCCAAGAGGAGCAAAAAGGAAACAAAGCCCCGTACTCTAAGTTAAAATGCTTATTTGCAGTTTTATGCATTTTTATGTTATTTACTCCATTGTTTATATTGTTAAATATTAATAGAACTTCCATTTAGTGCACTTGACAGTTCATTATTTGGGTATGCTGTGCAATCCAGACTGCGTGAGGTCAGGGCACCAATCCTGTAAGGAACACGCCAGAAGAGGTAACGTGGATAGCATGCTCAAAAATAATATCTAATTGATTATTAATATCCCATGGCTGTGTAAACAACCAGGAAAAGAAAAATAGGATCATACCACTTTTTTATTTATCATTCTTCCATTGTTTACCACCCCTTTACCTGTGTTATCTGTTCTCCCAGAAACGCAAACAATTCTGACTTTTACATCAATATCATTTATACAGGATGATGACAGATTTGTCACCATGTCAAAAAAAAGATCCATGTATGACGGGAAAACAGGAGGACAGGAAGTAGGTTGTCGAACATGCTGTCGTCTGCGAGGATAGTTCAGGGCTTCTTCCTGTATAAGGACATACAGTAATGTGGCACAAGACCAGGTATAATATTTTTAACATTGTGCTAATGCATTTATTTTTCCAAGATAATAAACTCATTGAGGTTGAGGATATTTTTCAGATTGAATGTAATGCGAAACGTCAGCATCCCAGTCACGTTGTAAATCATTCGGACAGAGCAGAAGGTTTTTCAAGGGACTGGGAACGTAATCGGCCTCGGTGTGCAAGACATCTGTATCCAAGGCCACAGAACAACGATCCTTAAATGGAAAAAGGTAAATATATGACTCAAAAGCAAATGAGGCGGAATATGACTAAGCTTCTTCTGAAGGGAAATGGGATTTAAAAATGGTCTTTGTTCTTTACAAATAAAGAAAAGCTGACCACTGAAATTACAAGTGAAATTGAGCCAGGGAGGGAAAGCACACTCTCCAAACTGAACTTTTTGCATTTGGATTTGATGAACAGTGATGCAAATCAATGGTGTGCAAATCCCCAGTGGTCTGGCTTTACATGTACTGTACCTCAGCTACCCCAGGTACCATCAAACAGCAGATGGTAAATCAGATGTACATTTTCAGTCGCTGTGTAGAGACTGTTATCTGACACTCGCGTGTCCTTATTAATCCTTGTGCTTTCGCGCACACACGCCATTCTTATAAAATACCATCAACAACAAGGATTAGTTCTCCCTCTCCCTGTGATGCAAGCAGCTTTTTTTTTTTTCGGTCCCCAGGAGCAAAAGAAAAGCCATTTTTAATACTTGACACATCCAACACGCTCTTCCTGCAGGAAATGTGTGGATTGATTCATAGCAATGATATGTCACTGCTGACTAAGCTGAATGTAGTTAAAATGGACAGCTCTGTGCGACCGCTTGAACTGGTGGCGATAGCGATGAATCCCTGGGTGCGTTCAGTGGTACGATCTGAGTAACCGTACACTCTTACGGGGTTAATGCATTTGGTTTACACAGTGCATGAGGGAATCCAGGATTTATGACTCATAAATGCTCTTTCTTTCACCAGGACACATTGAGTTGTCAAAGCCATTTTAACGGAGTCGTTTTTCAGAAACAAACACCGCTTTGTCCTATAAAATGTATCGAGGACGAGACAATAGAGGTATTTTTGAATTTATCTATTTCTGCAAAGTCCGAAGCCCAAAACAATAAATTTGAAAAATAAAAAGCCACATTTTAATATGGATTCCACCATGAGTTACCCCGCCATGTATTTTGATAATCATTTTTTTTCTTGCGGCTTTTTTAAAAATCATGATGCTCACAATAAACACTGACCTCGTGATATTAGCAAAGACTTCCGTGGAAAATAGAACATTTCTAAAGAATCTGAAAAAAACATTTGATATATCTGAGTTGTTAAAAATAGGTTTGAAATGTTCACAGAAACCCGCTCGGTTACTTTTTATTTTAACGGTTGCATCAGAAATAAAGATACGGATCCTGCCGTCTTCCAAACAGATATCTTTGTCAGGGTCAGGGCGGGTAAGGAGCTTATCACAAGCAGCACAGGGCTCAAGGCAGGGGTACGACAGGTGGGGCGCTAGCCCATCGTGGGGGGGGGGGGGGGGGGGCCCCAGGTAAAAAACGGTTTTGGGCCGTTGGGAGGCAAAACTGCGTTTTTTGGGGAGCGGGGGGAAAACCGGCAAACCCCGGGGAACCCCCAATAGGGGGGGGGGCACACATGCTAAAGACGATTTTGGGACATTGAGTAGCATAACTGCATGTCTTCGGTACGTGGGTGTAAACCGGCATATCCCGTGGAAGCCCACATGATGCGGGGCGAACATGCAAACACACACGCCGAGCGGTAAGGGATTAACCACCACCACCCAACCACACACCCCCACCCAGAAGGCAGCGGGCAACAGCGCCACACACTGACTGCACTATGCCAGTTAGAATCAGATTTACTTCCCGAAAATGCCTCATTTTTATTCAACCGATTTCAGAGGAACACTCAGTTTGAAATGTGACCTGCAGAATCCTCAATGTTCTTAAAAAAAATATGGTACATTGGCACTGAAAATATGTAAGGTAAAGGAGTGTTATAATTAAAGCATAATGAGTCTTATTAAACTGCAATAATCTTGGACATAGGGTCACAGTAATTCACTTACACTGACACAGGCGTCATTAACACAAGGATCTCCTTCTATCTCCTGAGATTTTGTATCTGTTGGGTTTGTGTGTGTGTGTGTGAATGTGTGCTGCAGTAAGTCGCCAGTTTATTCATACGCTGAAATCCCCTGTTGTACGAACAACAGGCTTCCGATGGTTCATTTACGTGACAGACCGTCTTAGACAACGGAGAGGCACAAGGGCATTTTTCTCTTCCGCGCAGCTTCGTCACGCGGGTTCCGTTCGGTTCCTGAGGTCTGTTACCGCGTGAAAGGGGGGTGGCCGCAGTGCCGACTGCACCCTGTCAGACGTGGCGGAGGACCACCGGCGAAAGGCACGTTGATTGCATGCTTTGCATGTCCGCTCCGCACGGCTGATTTGAATCGCAGTGCATCTCAGCCTCTCGCTGGGGGAGGTCGGTCTGCAGCGGATGACGCCGTCCCACCGGACGGGCATTAACGTGTCAGAACCTGCTGTCTAGGACAGTGATTGGGGGGCTGATTGCTTTAATCAGCCTCTTGTCGACTGGCAACGCGAAGATGCTGCAAAGCAAAAAGACACAGAGCTCTTTTTTTAAAACTTGTACCCGTTAC
Source organism: Brevimyrus niger (assembly GCA_015164015.2). Taxonomy (NCBI): domain Eukaryota; kingdom Metazoa; phylum Chordata; class Actinopteri; order Osteoglossiformes; family Mormyridae; genus Brevimyrus; species Brevimyrus niger. Next base: position 19,443,162 of record JAABNY020000037.1, read on the forward strand.
CTCTGTACATTACAGCATTCTAAAAATACCGTTTGTATCTCCTCTCTAAATTAGCAATTATGGTCACCAGGTTTAAGTTCAAGTTTAAGCTTTGTTTACTTTCTGTTCACATATTTGAATCAAAATCAAAATCCTTCAATTTGCCATGTACAAAATGTGCAAGGAATTTGTTTTGGTGCAGTTGGTGGCCCGACAATTCATTGTCAGTATACCATCAAGACAAAAATACACAGGCAAAGTAAAGCATAGAGAGGTGCAATTAAAAATGAGATGTTTATAGATAAACGTAGACATATAAATAGTGGAGAGAGTAGGATGTAAGGTAAATCTGTATAACTTACTATTAGTGTAAATGTATAGCTGCCGTTCACATTTGTGTCTTTTGACTTACAGATTTTGGGACATATTCTGTGTTAGAGAAACTTGAGTCAAGATATTCCAGGAAGGATTTCTTGCTGCAATATGTGCAGTTTAAAGCAGCACTTCAAGGGATTCGGGGGCGGCAAAAGAACTTACTCCTTTTAAGATCCCATGAGTTCAGTGTGACCCGACACTACTTCCTGGCAGAGAGCGGCACGGTCCCCTGAAGGTGAGCGTGGGCTGTGGTGAAAGACCTTCAAGGGTTGCCAGTTGTCCTTCTCGTAACTGTCCAGGATCTAACTGGTTATGTATGGAAAACTTGCCTGATGTCCTGATGTCAATTCTGCCATTAATGCCTATTAATGATTGGGGGGGGGGTGCATTGTTTAGTAAGAACTAAGCCTATGTTTTCACCCGAAGCAGGGTTAATTGAGGGGTGGAGGGGTGGTGGTTAAGAAGGAGGCCTTGCTGAAGGAGCCCAACAATGGAATCACTCTGCTGACCTTGGGATTTGAACCTGCAACCTTCTGATTACAGGCACAGAATCGTAACCCGCACCCCCTTGTGGGGCTGAGCTGCATATGTTGGGACTGAGCAAGAAAACGCGAATGTCGCACAATACACACTAAGGGGGGCTGGGATTAGAACCGGCAGTCCTGCCGTTTGTGGCCGCCATGCTGCACACTGAGCCACAGCATCACCAAGTTGCCCGCGACGGACTGGCATCCCGCACGGGGCGTGTCTCTGCCTTGTGCTGAACGCTGCGCCGCCAGAGACTGGCAGTGAATCCAGGCAATCACATACTATAAGAGCACACCACCTGTCAGTGACGGTGAGGCCTCCCTTCCAGATGCGCTGGACGTCACCCTCTCTTCGTCCCCCCCTCAGTCTGCCAGAAGGCACCAGTGTGTCTCCGCCAGACTTCCTCCCATTGGCCGTTTGGGGACCGAACTCCTCGATGCCCTCCCCCTACAGATTTGGACTTTACACAAACTGTCCATCAGCACTGTTTCTCTGTTCTGACATTTTATTGACGCTTTATCAGCATTTTTGGCACTGTTAGTAATACTCATCATTTATTGTTATTTATCTACAATATTTGTTTGTTTGTTTATTACTCTTATTATTGTTCTTCTTACTATTATTCCTTTTTTTCCTGCACTAATCCCATTTATCTCCGATGTATATGCATGTACAGTATGCAGAGCCGCGGTCCCGCGAAAGGTTATTTCGTGTCACTGTTTGCCGTGTCACTGTACACAGTCGGTGTAACAATAAAGCCCCACTTGACTTGACTTGATGGGGTTCACGGCCCTTTGTGACCCTGACCAGGAACAGGTCAGGAAATGGGAGGCGGATGGTTGGAGATCATCAACAATTAGACCATTATTATGACAGCTGACTTATTATTGGTTGCTATTTTCCCCATTTCTGCTATATCGCCATGGTGATTACGTGAGTCAGACGACGAAAGAAAGCCAAACAAACAAATGAGGTATATTTAATTAAACAGCTGACTTGAAAATCCACATTGGAGCATCCCAGAGCTGGATCCATGATTTTCTTGAGCAGATGAACATCTTTAGAGCTGCCCAGGCTAATCGGAGCAACACTGCTTAGCCACACGGGTGATTTTACTGCCATTCCTTCTGCATTTACCTTGACACTGACTGCAGGCGCCAATCAGCAGATATGTAAAACAGCTCATCCACATTCTCTGCTAATTCGGGTAATTAGATAATTATCTATCATAATAACTGGTCCCTAGTTAGCTGGTAATCACAATAATACGGACATGCAAAGGGCCAGGCTTCTGCAATAATAAACTGAAATCTGTACTAGTACCGACTAACAGTGATCAAACCTATTTTTAGCTTGCGTTACCTTGTGATGTACTTTGTTACGGTATATCAAAGACAAAACCATTGCACTTGAGAAAATCACTGCCAATGGTTTCCAAAAGGTTCCAAGGTAACTTGTCAGGTTCCTGCACGCGTCCATAAACGGCATGCAGTCCATAGCCTTGGATCCGGTCTTATTCATAATCTACAGCATCTCAAAAACATTCAGCACAACGTAGGCGTACAGAAAGCTCCATTGTATGCTAATTATACCATTATATACTCCAGTGCCTTCGAAATGGATTATGTTCGCAGGGCTTAAATAATTCAGAAACCATTCTCCTTAATCTCTGTAATTTAAAAGCTTGTTCTTAGGGCTGAAAAAAGGAATTGATGTTGACAACATACTTGTAAGACAGAAAATAAAGAAAAGCTGGATTGTCGCTGTTGTTTTTACTCCTTGTTATATATATTACTTATAATCAACAATGTTATATATTTTAATATGTACTTTTGTGCATTTTTCATACGCAAATATTGTGTAATTATACTTCTCCTCCATGGTGTTATGACCTGTATTGGCTAAACTATATTTCGTTCTTATTTGCGTGTGGGGGGGGATTCTCGCGTCACGCTGTTTTGTTTACCATTTTGTTTCTCAAAAGAGATTTCTTTTGTAATAAGTATATACCGATTTTTTTGGTAGCTGCGAACGCTTTCCCTGGATCAGAAGAGGTGGACATACTGTACCAGTGGTCCGTAACATAAATCAAGTTACACTGAGAACCAAATTTAAAAAAATATTCCTGACTTTAAAATGAAAATGTCTGAATCTTCTCTTGCTGTAATAGACTTGGGATGCCCCCTACCTTTTCCTTGATTTGAGGGGGGGGGGGTACACTTCAGGTTGACTGAACCCTACACTGCATAAGCATAAGCAAGAGACATGGATGGATCGTGACTTACAGTACTGGCTCTGTTTACACTTGGCTTTAAAATGTAGAACAGTACTAAATAAATGTATATACATCTGATTGGTTGGGCCCATTGCCTCTAGTTGCTTGGACCCACCTCCTCTACAATCTGATTGGTTACTTTGCTCAACCAATCATTTTTTTGTTCTGCCCTCAGAACATTTTTGTGTATGCAAATCTCTCGCGAGCCATTGTGATCCAATCACTTAAACCATTTGCCGAGGTGGTCTGAGCATCTGATCACATATCTTTTGTAGTATAAGTGCTAATGTGGCCTGACAAGGACCGCACACTAACGTGGAACAGTGACGAAAACTGAAGGCAAGTGGCCAGCTGGGAACTTTGGACACTCATGATAGACAGAAATGTAAATGCTAATGTGTCTCAGCTGTCTACTTGCTATCCCAATACCAAAAATGTATTTTAAAGCCGAGTATAAACAGGGGTATTACGAAGTGATGGGCTAATTTATGAAACAGCAGCAGTCTACTGCTGACATCCAAAATGTAAAAACTATTAACGTTGAGGGTCCCCTAAATATTCTGAATTGATTGATGAGTTGGCACCCTGTCCTGGGTTATTCCCTGTCTTTCACCCATAGCTTTCAGGATAGGCTCCAGAATCCAGCCCCCCCGCCCCGGCCCTGCATGAGACAAGGTTTGAAAATGGGTAGTTGGATGATTTTCTTCTGGCCTATCTTGATCATCTTTCTAGTCTAAAGTTTCAGCCTTCTTTTTATGTAAGATTATGGCTGCTTTCACATTTCTCAGAATTTCAGCATAATACAGATGCAAATTGTATATAATCTGTTTTTCAAAAGGAAGCAAATGATTTGCAAAGATTCTCTTTCCTCTTCTTCTGAATGGCAACACACTTGCATTTGCAGATCCGCAGAAAGCCTGTTTTGCCTACTGAATCCTGGGCAAGGAGACCCAGCGTGTGATCTCCCCACTCCGGGGTGAGTGAAGTCCACGCGCCGCTGACCTTGGGTTGCTCCACGGCGAATTTGTGAAGAATGGCGCCATACATCAGCTGTCGGTAATTTGTTGTTTGCGATGTTACATTTTATTTCCCCGGCACCGATGTGTCAAACGGAACATGGCATTTGTTCGTTTTATGTGGTGACAGAAAAGCTGAATAATATTACCGCAAATTGCTGATTGTACGGCAGCCTGTAGTATTGTGCACTCAGCTGGGGCAATATTTTATTGTCAGATGTGCTAGAGATATCTTTCTGGGGCCTAACTTTTACCGACTTAAGGAATGGGCCGCTCACGGCATTACATTCCACAGCTGTTCAGTATGCATCTCGGCCGGGACGACAGGGCGCACGGATCATAAACCCTAAACAGGTTTAACCTCTTCCAATTTTGTGAAAAATGAGACCGAAACGCGAGGCTCCTGCCGAACGATGCAAGGAGGGCCGGGTAGTCATGGCAACCGGCCCCGATTCCTCAAGCCTTCCTGTGGAGAGGACATATTGATTCTTTATTGGAGATGACATCTCGTGGAATCCCTGCAGCACGCGGCATCCGATCAATTTACCCTGGGAACCCGGAGCGGGGGGGAGGGGCTGGACTGTACGTCAAATTTTAAACTGTGCCAGCATGCTCAAAAAAAAAAAAAGAGAAAAGGAAAGGGGACCGTCGCAAATGCCTACTGATTTCAGGTTGAGTTTGCAGTCATACAAGTAAAAGTATTTCGAGATAATTACAAGGCCTGTGAGAATATATGACGGTATATTTAGTGGCAGTTTGGTATGACATTAATGACAAGGGCAAGAACGGGAATAGGAGCAAGATAACATTAGCACGTACAGCTGTAATTAATCTGAATGTCTTCCCACAATGGTAAATCGCAACATTATCCATCAGGAGTAAGTGTCGTGAAAGGGAAATAACATCAGACATTAGGGACGCTGAGGAGTTAGCCTTTCATAACCACAAACTCTCCCTTAAACATTTATCTACCTGTACGCATTTACTAGGTCTATTCTGCAAGGGGGAGTTGATGTTTTAGTGTTGTGCTATGTGTTTGTGTGTATGTATGTATGCATGAAATCTGAATGGCTGCCGCATGCATGCATGCAAATGTGTATATATTGTTTGTTCAATCAGAATGTTTTATTATTTGTATGTTGGATTTAATTGCATGATTATCAAATTGTGTAAGATGAGCAGATGCTTTATCTACTGATTTAAAAAAAAAAAAAAACATTTATTTAATCATGATTTGCACCCCGGCCACAGAGAAGCAACATTTCATGTTGATTTCGAGTTATATATGCTATATGGGGGCGTAGCACACAAAGGCTTGTGTCCGAGTGTCCGTGTGCCCTTATACGGTGAGACGATTCTTGAACCTTTAATTCTTGCTTTACGTTGACCAGCAGTACTGATGCCGGTGCTGAAATGCTGGTGGGGAACATAGCAAATTCGACAAAGGATGAGAGCAAGGCAGGCGGGATAACGCTCCCGTATACGGCTGCAATTAATTAAACCTGGTACTTGGAGGCAGCCAGAATGTTGCGTGTTTGACTGAAGGTTGCGGGTGTCTTTGTGCACCAAGGGTATGTGGACTACACATGATATTCATAAACATTTACACAAGGGAGTTTTACAGGATGCTTTTGTATTCAAAATAAATTGCATTTTTTTCCTCCGGCTCGAGCTACCTGAGAAACGTACCTTCCGACAAACTCCAATTCAGCCTGAAATGCTGCCTCTCGACCAGTCATTTCGCTCACACAAATAGAATCGCTCGCCTTCATTACCATTTTAAAATTAAGCTAAAACCACCTTTGACACCATCCTAAACCGATAGCTATGCAGGTCTTCTTCTTCTGTGGTTAATGCTCACTCGTTATTGGAATCAAAATGGAATCTTTATTGTCTGCCGAAGGTCAGAAGGAAATTAAAAACAACACACCCAAATAATCCATTACATTGGAATCATTGTGCCCAAATGTCAGCATCTTAATTACCTGTTCTGTGTCCAAATGATATTTTTTATATTTATGAAATTCACCTTAGATAATTATCTGTTTTTGTCTGTTCTATTATTTTTTGACTTACTTACTTACTTTTATATATATATGCATATATATATGCAGGTTTTCTTTTTCCCCCTTAAAGTAAACCTCTCAAGAGAAAATCATCATAGGAATGACAGGAATATTTGGCAGTAGTGTACGCCAGACAGCTGCCTACTTCCGAGCATGACCTGCCACTGTTTTGGGGGCTACTGCTCCATTCCAGTCCTACATACAAGGGGACAGACCAAGGTAGCCAATTTTGTTACATTTTCATAAAGTCTGCATCTTTAAATCCTGGTTTAATCCTGGTTCTGCTGGCTAAAGGCTACACTGAGCAGCATATTGTTTCCAGGTTGAAAATTTGTAAGACAGCAGTTCAGAAGAATAAGGTGAAGCAGGAGACACTGGGAACGACCAGAAACCAGCCAGGTAGAGAGCGGAAGTGACTTTCTAATGCCGGAGATGACTGTTAACTTATCCGACGGTTTCTCATGAATCGGGGGACGACGTCAAGTGACCTTCACAAGGAGTGGGAAACATTAAGTGCATTTTAAACATATTGTGTTTTATTTGTAATATGTTCTGTAATGAAGTGTAATATCTGAAAATTTCACAAACTGTAAAAGCTTGGGTTCATGGGTTTTTTCTCCCCAGTAAAATGGAATGTAAAGCAAATAAACCAGAACATACCAGTTTACACAGATCACATCAAAGGAGGGACAGAAGGGTGCTATCAAGCCAGCAGCTCAGCTCATCTGACTGTTTCAAAATCCCTCCTCTCCTCTTATAAATGTTTTCCCTTAAAGAAATATTTTATGCAAAATTCATAGGGGAAGCCAATCACTTCAACTACAGTAAACATTCTTTTAAATTCCTTCTTTTTTGTAGTACATGCTGTAAAATTCCCTTTTTCTTTGTATAAATTTGTCATACGCCTCCGTCAAACAGACCAGTACCAACTTAAGAGGGCAAAAACCAGCTCATTCCATCTCCAGACGTGGTTCCTCTTCACTGGACAGGCTTGTGGTTTTATCAAGCAGCACAACATGCTTGGAGGTGAGTGATATTCACTCTGTTTTTCCCTCTGTGGGATCCTGACCTCATTCTCAGGGACAGCTAATTTGGTCCAATGGGGTTTGAACCTCGAATCCTGCACCGACAGTGGGGGCAGGGAGTGTTGTGTAGCTCGGCAGGTTAGGGCACCGTGCCTGTAATCGGAAAGTTGCTGGTTCCAATCCTGTGGACCTTAACTTCCAAACCCACCAGCCACTATCCAACCTTTGTTTAACAAAAAAAAAAAAAACCTATGTTGCTTTGGATTAAAGCATCAGCCAAGTAGATAAAATATGGATGTACTACTCAAAATTCCAGGGACAAAAAAAAAATGAAGATAAAAAGCAAATGACCACTTATTACAGTACAAGACACAATGGAGAGCCTTCTTAGCCTAAAAATGACATTCATCTATATAAATGCGAAGAAAGTGATTTTGCATTAGCACTTCAACACTGATAATGAACCCGGCGGACCTAAGGTGATTGTAGAAGGCATGACATCACCTACTTTGTTATATCACACACTTTGAACACACAGTTACTGATAGAGAATCAGTAAACATGCCAGGAAAAAAAACGCCAATTACCTTATTTGCCATATAAATTCAAGAAGGACCATGCATGCTAAGCTAATACATATAGCTTTACCAAACACTATTTAAACATCTGAGAATCATTAATCCCAGCTCTAAGTAGCCTCCACCAGCAAGTCCTGGTGGGATATCAGTAGATGGGTGTTAACTCCCCAGAGGACTCCTGTCCAAAAGGCACCAGTTGCACCAAGAACTTGCAGCTACTCTATAATTTTAGCTCAATTCCCTCATGTTACACACATCAAGGTTTCACTGCCATTCCACACCGATAAAAGCCCAAAATTTGACTGCTGTAATTTAAGGCTGGTTACTGAGGATTCACAATTCACTCTCTGCATAGAAGCTATATATATAGATATCTCAAGCAATACATATATATATAAAATTTTGCTATACTCTCTGGTTTAGATTCTCCACCCCTTCTTTTTTGTGCACTTTCTTGTTTTTAGAATTTAATTGTGCACTTTATTGTTTGCAGGGAAAATGACATGCATACTTCTCTCCTGGACCACTTGCATAAGCCATCCTGGAAGGCCAATTTCTCTGGACCTTTGTGGTTCAAAATTCAAGCTTGTTTGCCTCTGTGGGACAGAAATGCAAAATCAGGCACAACTGAAATACAGAGCAGCGGTAAGTGGGCCGGCGGTAATCATGGAAGCCATTCTGCATCTCCTATGCATGTCATGGCCATTGGTGACCCCGAGCCTTCTTTTTCGGATAGAAAATGATCCATGTTCTGCTGAATCTGGCCTCGCAGACATTAAGCCATAGATCCACAGTTCTAAAGCAACCGAACATCTTAGACTCACTCAAGCAAGGAGGGCATGTGGTAGACAGGATATTCTTGGACTATCCATGACACTCTTCCCCTCGTAAGTCAGTTCATGAAAATGCTGGTAATATAATTGAGCCTCCGGAGGCTGGTTGCGTGTTCATATAAACCGTAATACTAATGGGATCTTGCGGTATTTCTTACCTTGGACATGGTGGAGATATGCTGTGAGCCACCTTGTATTACCTAATGAATGAAGAAGCCCTCGAATCAAGTTTTATCTCTTGGATTATGATGTCTGGAGTGGCCACGCTGTGATTTTTCCTACAAAATGATCACAGTAGGACCGGAGAGCTCATCTGCTCCTCCTACGACATAATTCTGTTCCTCTTACGACATAATTCTGCTCCTCTTACGACATAATTCTGTTCCTCTTACGACATAATTCTGCTCCTCCTACGACATAATTCTGTTCCTCTTACGACATAATTCTGCTCCTCTTACGACATAACGTAGATGGCAGTTTGCGGCCTTAACAATCGCACAGCGAATTAAATTCCAGCGCGGTGTAAACAATCGCAGGGGTTCCAGACGAATGGGAGAAAGCAAAGCCGTGAGCGGAGGGTGTCCTTTCACCACCGACGGGCTTCGTGGGGCCAGTCGGGGCAGGCAGGGGTGGCGGCAGGAAGGCTGTTGGCACCCCTACAGCAGAGATGGAAGAGCAGCCAGTCTGCTCACCAGATCAGGAGACCAGGCGGGATGATCTTGTGCAACCAGCCCAGGGTCTAATCAGTCAAACTCAACCAATCAAAGTAATTGGTGAATGTGGAGGAATTCTGCCGTTTTCCTGTCGCATTTGGTTTGACCCCCCCCCCCCTTCCTTCTCCCCCATGGGTGACAGAGCATCCTTAAACGACTACAGATTATAGGGTTTCAATGCCCCTACACGGGGTCAGCCCCGGCAGAAGTGTCTGCAGTTTACCTGCTTTCCCTGTAGCTCTTCTCAATTGCTAGTTGCGTGTCTCAAATGAGAGTGTAAATATGCCGGAAGGTGGCATAGCTATCAGCGCCTTCACCCCGGCCTGGCAGGATGCCTCATTTTTAAGTCATTAAATAGGATCAGTTAAAATAAGTGCTACTGATTTATTTATCTTGGAGTACATCTCCAAAGACAAGAATAACCTCACCCCACGGTGTCTGAAATTGTAGCTTTTTATCCATTAACTGTGGAAGATTTGTTTTTCCTTTTGAATGCACATGCTTAGTCATTAAAGGTAACCCCTTGTGAGAAAGGGGTCATGGGGTTGGGGTGGTGTAATTGTCCCAAAGACAGGGGCAGAAGGTCAGGGGTAAAGCCCCTCGACTCATCTGCAATCAATTGCTAATTATTAATAGGAACGAGATAATCTGACGATCCTCATGTAGAGCAGGTCTAACGTATACTCAGGGGCGATTGTACGTTTTTTTTTTTAAGGTGGGTGGCATATTCATTCAGAGGAGCCTACCTTATCATTAGCCAATCATTTGTTTCAAATCATTGAGTGACAGAGGAAGGGGCACTTCGGTGGCCAATCGGCTTTCAGCTTTCTGTGGCTCCACCCCTGTATACAAGCCCCCCGCACATAAACCAATGCACCATGAAGCCAGAACTCTGGCCTGGATTGGAAAACCACTGACGCGACAATCAGCAGGCAGAACTGTACACAGTTCAGCAGAGAACATGCTCAACAGCCCATGAAGAAGTGATTACTCAGTGACTCCTTATATCCAGCTCTGCTAATTAGGAAGGGAGTTGCGGACATTTTCCATACTTTGGTGAGGCGGGAAGTGGTCCTGCTGGATCTGGCTACAGAAGGTGTTGCAGGTTGTTGTAACGCTAATGACACAATGCAGTCTCCTTTCATTCTTTTCCCCTGGTCGCACAGAACAAGAGAGACTGCAGGCTACGGCCCTACACTCAAACTTCCCCAGTCGGTTAGAACCAAAATGGCTGCACATGGTGGTTGATCTGATCTCCGAGCCTAATAAATACCCAGAGCTGGGTCCAGAACAAAATCGCTGAAATTAGTGAGGTGGCACAATCACAGCAATCATGTCATGGTCTTGGACTGATTGGCTTCCATCTGAAGGAGCACTAATTTGAGGGCGGCGTGCACCCTTAGGCATCCTCGTGAATCCTTGTGAATCCCAAAAGTTTTAATTCAATGTCATGTGCTTCTGTTGGGTGTTCCGGAACACACAAAGTGAACATCATTTGTACCAGAAGCCAGGAATACATAAACACTTTAAAGAAGCATGCCCTTAGCATCGGCTATGCTAACAGTTTTTTTACCTCTGAGCTCCTTTCTTGTTTCCGTCAAATGTAATATTTAGGAGGACAGAGAGAATAAAGAGAAGTGGCAATAATACACCAGAAAGCAAAGAACTATAACGATACTGCTGGTCACATCGCGATAAAAAGAAGGCTTAAAGTCGATCAATGCATTAGCAGTAACCGGTCAGTAAAGATGTATCACATCGAAAGGAATGTCATCCATTGACTGTCATTACTGTATTCACATCAAGCATTGGAGATAAAAAAGCTAATAGCCTGTAAATCCACACTGTGGGGAATCAACCATGCTAAAACCAGCAAAAATTTATGAGTGCAACCAAAGACTAAATACAGTGCAGAATTTACCGTATCTATACATAGCAGTCTGATACATTATGCGTTTCCTGCAGCAAATTCCCATTTAAAATTTACCCAAGTGCCCCTGTTATCTGCACGGTGCCATGGCCGCCGTTACACATGTGACCCTGGGATAATTGATCCCCAGCCTCATTCTGCACTCTTCATCGTCAAGCGCATGAGGCAAGGAGCAGCTATAGGATCTTTTTAAAGTGAGCGGCATACAGTAAGTCGGGGGGAATAATTTATAACGTTATCATTAGCCAATGGTCGAGTTACGGGGGAGGAGGCACTCTGGGGACCAATCAGCCGTCAGCTGGGGCCTGTGGCCCCGCCCCTGTATACAGCCCCGGCATGAGGTCTGCCGTTTGCGGACGGCGGTGGGGAGACTCAGCCGTCGTCCTTTCTCATGCATGACAAGCGGGCGCATCCGCACCGCCGGAAAACGGGTGAAGGGCCCGACCCATTACCGCGAGGCTCGTAAAGCGACGGGATGCCCTGCAGACATCAGCAGCAGGAATGTTCATTACAAAAGGCACATTAGCGACCCTTGGCAGGAATGGCCCAAGGCATGTGGCCAAGGAGGACGAGCTCTCTTTGCCCCCCCCCCCCTTTCCCCCCCCACCAAGATCATGGCGGAAGGGGACTGACTTCTCAGATTGTCTCGATTTATCAGTTTCATTTGGGAGTGAGTGGTCCCACAGAAGCTAGGGACCGGCACTGAACTGAGTCGGCCCCCAGCCCCCCGTTAACGCGGCTCCCCGGATGACGAGACGCCGCCTGGGCGTGAGAACATGCCTCGCCTTTTGATCGTAGAACAAAAGGGAGGAAATTTCCCCTGAACAGGACATAAATACTCACACGCGCGCCCCTCAGATTGATGTTTGATTCCATTAACGCGTATGCCAAGGGAGCAGCATTTCAAGGCGATCAAAATGGAGGTGCGGGCAGCGGGGGGGCGAGGGGGGGGGGGGTGAACCTACCCAGAATCCAGCGACGGATGCTTCTTTGCCTGAGGTGAATTACAAGGCGGGAGAGGAATCAGCCGTCTGATGCTGACAGAGGCAGACGAATGGAGGCATAGCCGGACAAAAGCGAAGATGACATCCGCGCGACGCCAGATCCGACGTTGGCCTTTCTCCGGGCTGAACGCATTCATCTTCCTTCTGAATGGGGCTGGTTTGCACTGATAATGGCATGAGGCATAACTCAACAAGGGCACCTAGGCTGGTGCCTTACATTGAACCCCCCCCCCCTCCAAAAAACACACCTTAAAAAGGATGGGGCTGTAGAACAGAATGAAATTCTGAATCCTGTTATTAAACGTCTGGAGGAATCACACGTGGTGTTGCGGATGGCTGGCTGGTCGCAGCTGTCATTTTGTTACCGAGTTATTTTCATGCTCCGAGGCGATGACTGAAGACAGCCCTGCTGATTGCGGAATGGCGACGGCAACGACGGAACGCCACCAAGAGAATTCCAGGTCTGAAAGCGGCTGACCCACCCTCCGGATTTGTTGTGCCATTTCCTCCATTTGACATAATTGCTCAAAAATGGTGCTAATTGCCAGCAAAATAGCCGTGATTTATTTTATTTTTTTACAGATATTTCAAGGTTTTTAAGTTTTACCACCATCAGGCAGAAACATGCAAAATAAAGTTCCAGTCCTGCGTTTTGGAAGGGAAAGACTGATTAAAAAAAAAAAAATTCTGAAAAAGTCCCCATTCCTGTTATGAATTATGCAGGGTTTTGTCCACCGAAAGTCTGTCTTCATGATGGACAATGTAGCGACAAATACTAGAGGACGCAATGATTCCTTTGCGTATGATGCCCACATCGAAATACTCGGCAAATATAAAACTGCGTCCGGGCAAATCCTTATGTATGTAAAGCAGTTGATTCTGGCTGCAAAAGCATCTGCATGCTGGTTTTTTAAGTGTAACTTACATTTTTTTGCGTTTTCGATTTTCTGATATTGCTTCGATAGACACAGCTACCTCGCTAGCAAAACGTTATTTGATTCTCCAGAAGAACGAAAAAAGAAGCGGTTTGCTCCTTTGCCCTTTCGAGAGGTCACTAATAATGACCGTCGATGTTTTTCTGCACTCTGACCGAGGAGCTGTTAATTAGCTAGACGAACAATTCCCTCGTGTCATTCTGTAAGCCGCTGTCAGGAAGCCGCGGACCGGGCAGGTGAGATGCACCAGGCTGTGACAGGGGGCCGGTGCTTGGGGGTCAAAGGTGAGGGAGCAGCTGTTTGCATAGCGGGGCCGAGACTGGGTTGCGGAGGTCACCCAGAATCCAGATGGAGCCGAACCACCACCAGGGGGCTGAAGGCGCAGGTCACAGGAGGTCACAGTAGCTACATGATACCTGCAGATACCTGCACGGTCTGCGCAGGTGCGAGTGCATTTGGGGATGAAACGGTAAACGGCGGAAGTGTCATTATCTGACCAGCCATGGGCGCCAAAGGAGACGGAGATTCAAATGAAGGAACGAGAAACAAAACAATGATTACTTCTGCACTGTACCGTACTTTCATTTTTACTCCAGACGGGTACATTCTATTCCATATTACTGCATAAATATCTGCGGCTTATTTATTTTTTGTATATGTCCGTCAGATATAATATTCGACTAAGGTTTTAATCTCGCCTGGAACATGGCGAGGACAGACGAGTACATTCCAGAGTCCGCTGCGTCCGCACGCTCTGAATGGTCAATGTTTATAGGGTGTGCGGAGGAATTCATTTGAAAAGAAAGGGTACTTTATCGTTAAGATTGAAGTCGGGGCGTTGGCGGGATTAATAACTACGTGGAGGAAAATAACACAAGTACATTACTCAGCGTAGGGGCGTCCTTCACAGGCCATGCTGACGTCCCCCACCTGATTTTAAGTGCACCATTTATTATTATATTCATGTTTAAGAGGGCCAATAGCACAACAGCATGTGCATAATTAAACTTTTGCAGACCCAACGCGGCTTCGCTAATTGAAAAACGATGATTTCCAGTGCCGTCAGAAGCGGATTGAAGGTTCTTGTCTGAATACTGCCGATCCATTTCAAAGTGTTCTTTACAAATAACACTTACAGTTTCATTTATTACCCCGGGGTTACGCTTGCATTTCAATGGGTGGCGAGTTGTTCATGAAGATTTCCAATGAGATATTGAGAGCGGTGGCAGACCAGAAAGACCTCCTCATAGGCTAGGGATGGGGGGTAAATGACTCACAATGGTAATAGCCTGGGGCTAATTGACTGATTAATTGAATTCAGCCTCTGAAGGCGAGGCACATGAGACTGAAACGTTCATTCGAATGCACTGTGAGAATAACTGGACAAAAGAGGAATTAAGTTCTCATTCCCACACATTTTTTTCTTTTTTCTTTTCAGAAGTGCAGTTGTATGACATTTCCGAAAACTTTAGATTTTCTCTTATTTCGCTGTTTTTGTTAATGGACGGCAACTGGGGTGTAATTACTACCTACAAATTACTACTATACAAAAGTTATATTGTATATGGTTTAGATTAGCGGTTTATCAGTTGTGCATCTTGTGTATGTTTGCGTGTGTATGTTTATAAGTGTATATGTTTATTACATTTGAATCCTTCATTGTGTACCTCATTTGCAACGACCCGATGATCTGAACGCTTAGTAACTGAATCTCCCAAAGACCCCAGATCACTCCCGGGGTCCCTGCCGCGGATGTCTTCCCAGGATCAGAGCACGTCTGTTTGTTCTGTGTAGTGCTACATGTTACCACAGAATGTTTCTTATGATCGTCACGTTACATTTCCATGCGCCAAAGGAAAAAAGAAGATCATTTTTTTCCCCCCCAGATGATTTGCAGCACAAAATCGCTTCAGATGCAGAACTGTCCGAATCTCTTCCGTTCCGTATAAATCCTCCCCGTCTGTGCTGCACTCCATTTGTCCGAGAGTGACAGGTGAGGCAACTCTTGGTAAATACGATCATAGCGCTGCCCAGAAATATCCTAAAAATCCCCCGCTATCGGAGCACCTCCTGCCCCTGACACACTGTCTCGGATACACCACTGCATTTTATCATTTTATTTGCTACTTTTTTTATTTATTTGAATCTATTTATTTGCCTTGCATTTTTTTTTTTTTTTTTTACAAGAAGTCCCAGGTTATTAGGTGTCATTAACCTCACGGGCGATGTGTTCACTCGCATCGTTCAGTGTTTCACGCTGAAGCACGCTAGCAAGAGTGACTTATCTTTATTGGGAGGGGGGGGGGGGACAAACAAACAAACAAACAAATCCATAAATACCACAGAAATAAGTTCAAGAGAGCATATTAATTATTGCTGGGTAGCTGCAGGGCCTCCAGCCTCGTGGACTTGCTGCAGGGACACTATTGTCACCTGCTACATTGCATTCCGGTGACATTTAATGAAATATATAAGGGGCAATGCTGATTTATCGACCCTCGCCTGCGCCTGAGAGTCAACCAAAGGTACAGATGTGCCCCCATTTTCTGTGCCATTGCTGTAAATTATGCCCTTTTTCAGCCAATGTATTAAATCAATTATATAAAGCTTTTGCTTCAGAATAAAATTTATGTTCCAATATGCCAACTGTCTGGATGTAATATTCCTTTTTATTGCCGTTAATGATCTGACTGTGGCATTAACAGAGTATTTAAAAATGCTTTTAGGTCTAGGTTACTTGTGGGCCATACTGAATATCCAGGCATCAGAATTTTATTATAATATATCACAATGATAGACTATATGAGAGGGTGTGTGTGTGAGAGAGAGAGAGACCAAAAACCAGAGGGAGAGAATCAGACATAATAAAAATCACTTGGAGGTCAATATTAATCTTATCTACATTTCTTGTTAATCTCCAATTTAGGTCTGATTGCAATCAACCCCTTACAGTGTTGTTTTTGTTTCTGTTTTATTTCAAATATGAGCTCAGATATGCATGTGAGTACAGGCGCGTGTGTGCATGTGTGTGTGTGTGCATGTGTGTGCGTGTGTGTGCGAACGGGTTTACGTATCCTTATGGGGACACAATGTCACCATAACGTGATAAATATCCATTTTTTTTTCCCTTATGGGGACCGGTTTCCTGGTCCCCATAAGGGAAAACTCTATT
>JAABNY020000037.1:19487083-19499649 GCA_015164015.2 Brevimyrus niger
TGAGAGGGTGGTAAAGCGACGCTTATAAAAACCCCCCCCCCCCCCGGTCTTGTGGGAGAACTGATCCGCCGCCGCCGGCCGCATATGGACCTCCAGGATGCTAGACAAGGAGAAGGGGGGGGGGGGGGGGGGGAAATAAAAAAAATTGGGGGGAGGGGGATAAAAAAAAAAACAGGCCAAAAGTAATTCTGCCTCTTTTTTGTCAGATCTGGTCTGCCTGCTGTTTTAATTTGCCTGCCGTTCTAATTCTCCCCATTCTTTCTGACTCAAACACTTAAAAGTTAACACATGCTGAGCATTTTAATGATTCCTGGATATATGGTAAGAAATAACAGGGCGGCCGCTCCGGTAATTTCCACCGTAGCTATTACAGAACCATAACGGCCATAGCAATTTAGCTGGAATTTCCGCTTTTGCCCGTCAGAAACACATTTCTAGTATTAATTGTTCTTTTTTTTTGCTGGAGAGGGTGGCCGACTGGCCGCAGTTCCCGGTGACACCTGCAGGGGGCGGATGTAGCCTTTTCTCCGCGGGGCTGCACGCGGCCCTTTCGAATTCGAGCGGCGTTGTCATGGCGGGATCTGCAAATCCCTCACCACCTCGGCGGATTTGGTGTCCACTGGGCCGGAGCCATCACACCCACTTACGTAACCACGCGTGGTGAATTTTAAACGCGGCAGCGCAAGAACAGCGCGTTGCACGGGGGCTAAAACGTGGCCCGTTACCAGGGCAGCCTTGGGCCCCTCCTACAAAAGGTGCCCCCCGGGGGTCACCGAACATGGATTATGGATTATTAAGGTACGTTTTTTTTGCTTCCCGTTGGACTGTGTCCGAGTGCTGAAGGGTAAGCACGGGGCTGGCATGGCCTCATTTCACTTTGGAAAAAGGATTAAAAAGCCTGGCACCCGGGAGAAATTATAATATCACCTTCTTATGCCTCAGAGATATGAAAGGTTGGTTACCGCGGCTCTGGGGGCCCGCGCTAAAGCGTAAACAAAATCTGAGGAAGAAAGCCAGAATGGGAAATAAGCGGAGTGACCTTTCCGTACTTCCTTTGTGGCCGAGCCTGTGATTCAGTCAGCGTCCGCTTCTCAGTCTCCCTCTAAGAACAGGTGAAGGTGAAGGCGATGGAAACGAGGCGAAGTAGCGGCGAAATCAGACTTAGCATTTGTAATAGCGACGGGAACCTTAGCAACGATGGGCAAATTACATCCAAAGGGAATTTCGTTCGCAGGATGGTGGTTTGACTGCATGAAGTACTGAATGCAGGAGCTGCTGAGGTGTAATGGTTCATCCAAAGAATGAACAGCAAAAAAATACTTACATATCAGCCTGCATGGTTTTCAGAACCGAGTGGAACGGTTTCCAAGTGTGTTTTGTTTACTTGTTCTCTCGTCTACAGTATGTGAGTCTAAGAAGCTTTGTAATACGCACCAGTAACTGAATAAAATGCATTATTTACGGAAAATGGGCTGATATCAGAGGCTAATTATCGCAGCAATGCAAGTCAATATATGCCTTTGTTTGCAGAACTTACCACACAGTGAATTATTTTCTTAAGTAGGAGGTTGGACTGTTAAGGGTATTTTCTTTTCACATAGTGCATAACTGACTGTGACACTTTTAAAGTCAGTCCCAAGGTTAACCTGCACAGCCATCCTGGACTTCGATTCAATCTCCCCTTCTCCCTTCAATAGTGATACCCTCTCTTCATCTAATATGCTGAAAATAGTCTGTTTGGTATGTTTGCCCTCCGCTCCACTGTGAATACCTGTAATGTAATTGTAAATCACCATTTTTGGTGCCTGTGGGGCTGCAGAATTTTCTAGAACCCATCCTTGCCATGCCCATGTACACATTCAGAATTTCACACAAACACATACACATTATACAATACACAATCTTTGTGGGGACTCTCCATTCACTTCCATGGGGGAAACCCTAATCCCAGCATGACGACCTTAACCCCTACCCAGCCCTAACTTTACCCATAAGTAAGTAAACTAAATACAAGACTTTTGGCATTTTTACTGTTTTGATTGCATTCACAGATCTTTGTGGGGACCTGATAAATGATCCCCACAACGTCAAAATAGCAGGTTTTTATCACATTGTGGGGTCATTACAAATGTATTATTAACAAGTGGCATATTAAGTTCATGTTCAGAAATAAGACAGAAATAAGAAAAATTTTGTCCCTCACTTTTGCTGTTTTTATTCCAGATGCCAAAAATGGATTTGATCTCCCCAGTTTTTACTCAGAGTTCATCCTAAGTTATGTGGTTAGCACTGACCTCAATGCGAGTTGATCTGAACGTGTGAGAACTGAATGTTACGGGGGGCAGAATTCCTTATTTTAGAGCTTCATGTACAAGCTTACAAACTGTTTCTGCGGATGTTTGTGTGTCTCTCCCTAATTTCACTCTCGTTAATGATACACCTGGCATGTAAACATGCATAACTATAATATATATGATGCACACCTCAAACTGATATTAGCATGAGTAACTTTTTCTTCTTCTTAGTCTTTGTTTCTTATGCGAGCTGCTCCGTTTGTCTGGCTTGCACTAGTTGGCCTTGTTAGGAAAGCTCAGCAAAGTTTCTCACAGTATGGGGCCGAGTGGACTAGCAGAGGAATGGACCAGTCTGGCTGTGATTAAGGCCTATCTGAGACCGGCTCAGCGGGAGGAAGCGGGAGACTGGCAGACTTCCCAAACTGAGAGCTCCGCACAAGGTCTGGCCTTCTCCATTTCGTTTCATGTTTATTCCCTCTATTTTACGGTTCGTAACTGCTTTGGTTGTAAATGAGGATTCGGGAGCAGATGTAATCATCGTCGCTTCAATTCTGTACTTTTCCATTATAATGTGTGAATAAACCTTTGAAACTACGCGGGAGTTCTTGTTTCGACCAGATGTAAGGTTCCCTTGTTTGCAGTGAAAAAGTTCCATCTCTCAGAATTCACCATTCTGTTCTTCAATGATTCTTCTGTATTTACTCCTCGTTTTTATCGCGTGCGTGAAGGTAATGTCATTTAGTATGCCTTAAATTGTGCTTGGAGTTTGTGACACTGAGGCCCTTCAGTTCAACTGAACCTCAAGGTTCACGGAAGATTTTTCAGTAACACCATAACATTGGGGGTAACTAATATAACGCCACTGTAACATTTTCAGGGTCCAGGTTGGGACTGTTTCAAAAATCAACAAATTATAAATCATTTACGTGCATTTCTTTGTGTGTCTTTTTTTTTTTTGAGGAATTAAAGATCAAACGGGCCAGAACTAAAATTGTTACAAATAAATAATAGACTATACAATAAATGGAAAGGATCAAAAGGAAGGGTTAGTCAGATACGCGCCTCCTTAATAACGGTCACCATAAACCAGGTAAAAGCCTGAACATATGCAGTAAGAATCTTCCTTATAAAGCCATTTAACTCAAACCATTCATCTATAATGAACAGAAAGCCATTCCACTGCAGCTCTGCTTACGTTACGTTTTTCGATCTGGAAAGGCTACGGAGGTGTAATGAGCTGTCCGTTACATATGTGTGCACTGTGACATATCTGTGGAAGTATGGGGGTGCCGTGTGGCTCAGCGGCTTGGGACACGGTGCCTGTGATCGGAAGACCACCAAAGGCCAGCACAGTGATGTCACCGTTGGACGCCTGGGGCAAAACCCTTAACCCCTAATTACTGCTGGGGTTCTGCACCCCGCCCTCGACCCAATACTCAGACCCCAAGCTTCAGTCTGTGGGTGTTTCAAATGGGAGCAAGATGGGATATGCAAAGAGGATGGATGGATGTATAGATAGATAAAGGAACTGTATAGCTATCTTCCAAAGGCCCAGCTGAAACAGCCAACAATCCATTTCTGTGCCACGTGAACACTGAGTTACTCAGCCGTTCATAACATCCTCGCTACTCCGCCAGTTCGTATTTGCGTTTACATCGTGCATATTGACGCCGCGCCGGATTATGTTACTGCTCTTTTTTTTAATTTTTATTTTTTATTGCTGAGAAACATCAGGTGGCTCAATAATGAATGCAAGTTGAATAAATCACATTATTGGAAATCTGTTTCATTCTCCTTCATTGTAAGTCCTGCCCTGTTTTCAAGTTTCGCTCAAGTGTATCTAATGGAAGAACGTTATATACATACATATCATTATTACTTATTGTGCTTCAGTCAGAAGGCTTTTTCCTGGCAAGATAGCGGTGTGTAATTCAGACTTTTAATGGCTAGAAAGACAATAATGATAGAAAAACAGAGCTTAATACAATAATATATTTGTCTTAAATATTGATATTTTGACATCTTCATTTAGCGGTATGAAAATTCCGTCGGTCATGCGTTGACGGAAAGCTAGTGCATTAGTAAAGGCACGCTTGTGGATAAAAAGCTAATTACTCCTTGGTGTACTAAGGGGCTCATATCTGCTCTGGATCCCACATGGATCACTGGGTGTATGAAATATGTGTGATGTCACATGGCCTTGGAAAAACGATGGCCCTGCATCTTAAGATGCATACTTGTAAGGGCAACTTGTACGGGTGCAACAAGCAAGCATTTTTCTTAGCCACAGACCTATAGCATATATAATAGACCTATGCAATATTGTAAAGTGTTAATATATTATGAATCTGTTATACGTTGTAATTCTATAAATAATTATATATAAATGAATACTTCTTTTCACAAGCTGGATTTCTGAGCAGAAGCTTGGCAATGCCAACACTCCTGGACTGAGTTAAATATGTACAAGTAGACTAATTTGAACGGCTTCCCATTGCTTAGCCATCTGTACCTAAAGACGGTGAACAAATTGCTTCTAAAAAAATCATTAACTAATGTCTGTATGCATAAAAAAAGATGTCACCATATGGGTTTTGTAAGTAATGTGCGACCAAAAGGACCTGCATTAAAAAAATTGAATAAACTGGAGACCTATTTTTGTATTCTATCAGGCTGCAGCTAGGAAAATCCATCCATCCATCCATCCATCCATCCATCCATCCATCCATCCATCCATCCATCCATCCATCCATCCATCCATCCAGCTTCTAACTCTTTGCTCTGGCCAATTTCAGGCAGCACAGAGCATTAGGGAGTGTTACCCCATAAATATATAAAGAGACCAGCTGAATACAGCTGTCTCGCACGGGGGTGTACAGTATATACAGCCAGGGCAGAAATCTGATTGGCCCCCTCCCCTGTCACTCACGGAATGAAAGAATATCATTGGCCAATGATAAGGTTGGCCCCACTGTAGGAATTCAAGCTCCTCCTACGCCCTCCTCCCCTTTAAAAAAAATCCCAGAAACGCCCCTGGTCTCACATCATCAGCCACAGAAGGGAAGCAGCAAAATAGGGAATTGCGACATAAGAACCGAAAGGCATCAGCCTCTCCTTACGAAAGATGATTATCGTCCAGCGTGGATGTGTGTTGACCCAGAGCATGTCATCTCCTCTAAAGGGTGTCCATTAAGCCGCCATTTTTTTTTTTTTTCTTGCCTGACTTCATGCACCATGGCAGAATCCCGGGGTTGTTTTCCATAATCGGTTCCCGGCTCAGACTTACCGTTGGTGCTCCTTCACGCGTCTGCGTGTCATTCCCATCATTCCGGAACGCAGCCAAACAGCAAGGGATACTTCTGTCCCGGGATCGTTTGAGAGACCGCGGGGTGCAGGCGGCATATCTTTAAATGATGTTATCGCTCCTGCAGACGTGGCAGTCAGCGCCTCCCCCCCCCCCCCCCCACTGTGGGGTAAACACCGCACGGGTGACGGCGAGAACACTGTGCACTCTCACTGACGGAGGCCGAATCTGATTCTTTTTTCTTCCAATAGTCCGGACAAAATAGAAGAGGAAAAAACATACTTCATGCAGGTCTAAAATGAAAAAGTACAGCCTACTGTCATTGTGCTAATGGCCGCTTTTTAATCCCTGGCCATCTCAGGCTCGCCCTCGGACGGCGTAAGAGGGCACCGTTAATCCGGTTTTGAAACCCCGTGCCGCACGTTGCGGATGAGTGTCGTCACTCCAGACACACTGTCGTCCTCAGGACCCTCCCCCCTGGAAATAAATTACAGGCATGCTACCCCCCTTTATATGGGAAAAAGCCTAATATGAATAATGCCGGGCTCAACCCCGACTCTCAGCCCTAACCTCAACCAGAAGTGAGCAGATATAAAACAAGACTTTTGACATTTTTAGTTTTTTCATTGCGTTCGCAGATATTTATAAAATCGAGGTTATCCTTGTGGGGACCGAAAAAATATAAAAAAAATAATACATAAAACTCAAAGAGGCCTTACAGAGTAGGTACACAGAACACAGATTACACAAATACACATTATGCGTTCGGAAGGTTGAATGCCTGGGCAAAAAGAAAGATTTTAAGCTGGTTTTAAAATCTGAAACAGAGGTTGATAAACGGATGGTAGTAGGTAGTGAGTTCCAAAGGTGAGGAGCTAAACGGGAGAATGCACAGTCACCATAGCGATGTAATTTGGACGGGGGGGGCAGAGAGCCAGTAGAGGAAGATCTAAAACTGCGGAGGGGCTGGTAGGGTAGAAGCAAATCAGTAATTTGCTTGGGTGTAATAATGTAATAATTACAAATTCTCTCTCTCTCTCTTTCTCTCTCAAACACACACACACACACACACACACATTGACATACAAAATGGGGAACTTCCATTAATTTCAATGGGAAAAATCCCAATCATGACACTCCACCCAGCTCTCTAACCTTAACCAGAAGTAAACAAGCAAAGTACTTTTTCCTTTTTTTAACTTTTTAAAGTTAAAGTTAGATAGATAGAGGAAGTTTCATGTTTTACTACGCTTTGGGGACAATTTGGTCCTCAATTGTGATCTTTGGAAGCACATACACACATGTTTGCAATTATATCTTTGTGGGGACTCTCCATTCACTTCCATGAGGAAAACTACAATTCAAAGCCCTTAAGCCCTACCCTGCCCTAACCCTAACCATAAGCAACCAAACAAAATACAAGACTTTTGGCATTTTTAGTCTTCACTGATTTTTATAAAACTGAGTTTGCCCTTCTGGGAACCAAAAAACATGTACGCACAGCATCAAAAACAAGTTTTAAATACATTTTATTTACATTCGTTTATTCCATAAATATACACATAAATATATACATAACCTGCACACACACACACACACACACACACACACACTGCCCTGCCTCTATTGTGCATATAGTGATTGGCAGGCTGGGCTAGAGGGAGAAGATAAACCAAGCCTGAAAGCTCTCTGGTGTATGAAGGAGAACGTGTAATATCCAGATTGCCTGAAGACTGCAGTTCCACTTTATGATCTGTAAAGCTAATGTTCGCCGGCCACCCTGGAGCCTTCGGCGCCGCTTAATGAGCCACGCGGCATTAGAGGGGACCAGGCTGGGCTTCGCTTCTATGTTTCATTTAAAAGTAAAGGAAACGGCTTCTTTTTCCCTCCCGGAGACCTCAAAGGGCCATCAGCGCATCCCGCGTCCCCGCGGCCGTGGCGAGAGGCGCCGGGACGACGGTTGGCTGAAAGTGTACCTTTCTGCACTACCTTTCATTCTCCTCCGGTGATGCCGGGAGGCGCCAGAAATGTTATTAAAAATAAATAAAATACATATTCTGCAGCACGCGAGAAACAGACGTACTATGGATGATATCGGGGGGGGCTGATATTAGCGATGGGGGGCTTTTTTCCGTTAGGGTCCCTTCATCGTGGGGGTGGTTCAGGCATCAGGCAGGAATTTCAGCACCACGGACAGCGGCCCCCAGCAGGAGGGACGCGGAGAGATGCGCCCACTGCTTTACTTCATCGGGGAAAAGACACGAGACCGACATGTCGGCTTTCAAAATGGCCAGAACTCTTTGGTCTCACTTTCCACTGACAAACATCCCCCTCTGGGTTTTTTTTTCTTTTTTTGTGTTTTGAGGAATAAAACTTGAAAACTAAAATTGTGACTTGTTTTTCATTTTAGAATTCATCGCCGGTTGAATCAGGGTAAAGGTAACACTCATGCTCTTATCTGCCTGTCAGTGCATTTGTGTCCATTAAAAGTGACCCGGGAACTTTATAAAAAAAAAAAATTCAAAAAGAAAAGAAACAGAGGTTTTAACACCTTTGAAATGTAGCTAAAATTTCACACGTCACAAAGGTGCAAAAAGCAAATGTGCGTCGAAGGTAAAGAAAAAGGAAAACAGCCTAATAACGGACAGCGGATTTAATGAAAAATGTTCACCATCCCATTATGTACAGCCCAAATCAAAGGATGCGGGGACAGGAGCCAGAACACTGCCCATACTTTACGAAGGTCTCCTCAAACTTCAGCTGCGAAAAACCATTGGAATGTTTGTCAAGAAGTTACTTAATTGACTGGTTGAGGCAAGACGTAAAATAAATGTCAGGGTCGTATTGTAGATAAAGGGCAAGTAATTTTAAGAGCTAATAAAGGACTGAAAGGAAATTTCATACGCTTTCTGTGTAATTATTTAACATTCATTAGTGATTTACGGACATTCCAGACACCTTTTCATTTCGTACCCTGTCCCATTTTAATTTTGTAATATTTTTAGATTCATTTGTGCCCAGTGCCTGAATGGCAAACTATGCAGTGGCAAAAATAATTGGCGCCATTGTGCCGAAGGGTGTGTATGAGGGGCTCTCCAGCACCCATGCCTACTTCGCTTGCCTTTTCTCCTTATTTATCAGATTCTGGTAGCATAATAGGCCCCGTAATAGAAAGGAAGAGGTCTGGGTTTTTGGGGGGTTTATGACACCGACGTTGGTTACTTTGTAAAAACAATAAAAAAATCTTCATTTGTCGATGAAATAAGGTATGTGCAGGACTGCCACCATGTCATTTTCAATTTAAGGACTCTAATGCCATATTTAAGAGGAGCCAGGCCTCTAGCCATTGTTTGCCACGATCATCTGTAGTGCCTTGCTTACAATTTCCGATTTTTTAAATTTCTGGTCGGCTTACAACGGTACATGAAGGCATCCGGCTGAAAAAAAATATGTTGCAGTGGCGTTCGCTGCCCAAAGTCAGGATGACAGAAATGATTAGCTCTGCCACGGCACTTCAAGCTGGCCAGCAGGCCCCCGCCGTGGAATCAGGCTCTCATTTGCGCGCAGAGATCCAGGCATCAATACTTGTAAAACAGGAGCTCAAAACTGTTGACTGTCCACTTTGAAGTGAAAAGTTCTGTTGTCTCGCTCTCGGAGGGGAGAAAATTTTAAGGGTCCCTTTGAACCGAACGTCTTCTCCTTTGGAGCTCAGAAAACACGGGGCATCTTAAAAAGCTGTTATGAATTTTATATGTATAGGTTTTATATAGGTTTTATATGTATAGGTTTTATATGTATAGGTTTTATATGTATAGGTTTTATATAGGTTTTATATGTATAGGTTTTCCAAGGCATCGTTGAAACATTGCACATGTGTGTGTTGGGGCGAGTGCGAATGTCCTCTCGTCCCTTTATTAAAGGTGGACTGGAGAAGGCTCTGAATTCGCACCAAGCACCATGCGGGCTTCTTAAACAGCAAAAAAAAAAACAGAAGAAAACCAGCCCAGCAACCTGAGCCTGATTGTGTAACTAGTGTGTTTATCTTTGTAAAAATGAATGACATATTAGATCAGGTCCTGGCCAATCCGATCCAAGGAGAATCGCTCCGGATGCGGGTTTTTGGGATGACCTCTCGATCAGCCAATAAGGAAGCGGCGGTTCTCAACCGAAATCCTCACATCCCAAAAACTCTCACCATCAGCGGCTCTCCATGGGTCAGGTTTGTCTCCCCGGGCGACATTTCATTGGTTACTGGCTTAATACTGTTTAATTCCACTGCATACTATTGGGTAAAGCCAAGCGGTATTTAGCTGTGTGTTATACTTGTAGCTGCACTACAAATTGGGACTGATCATACTTAAAATCTTTAGCAAGTCAGTAAAATAGCTTAATGTAATGAACTTTGATTTTAATGACCCACTCACTAGCTTGGCAGCCCCGCCATATTACCTTTATGCTTTTCGAATGCCGCCGGCAGTATTTTAATGGTGACAAATACTTAACATAACAAACCACAATTCATCTCCTGGCCCTACGACAGTGAACTTTCTGGTGAAGTCTGCATTTCCGCTGTTAAACGGCAACAATCCAATATAACAATACATTGATCCACTGGGGAGATATTCCTATTGTTATATTACAAGATCAATATTCACATAGACATTCAACGCAGGACACAAGGGGAGGAGAGAAAGCCACTGAGACACTGAATTGATGCATCACAAACAGGGCTATTGTGCTAAATGTTTCTATTTGTCTTTTGATGTCAAATTTAGAAGGACTGAAAGTTTCTTCCCCATCCCTCGACTCTTTATTGACGCACATCGGGGACCATGAGTTGCTATTTCATGTTTGTTTATGCATGTAGAGATGTGTGTCTGGTATGCATGCATGAGCACCCAGTTCTGGGATCACTCTACCACTGCGCGTTTCCCACTGGGTCTCTGGCTTACCCCGAGTCCGATTTTATATACGCATTTCACATATCGGCTGTGGGTTCTGCTCTTACGTTTGGTTTTAATCACAGCGTTATGTTTCTTTGAAGGATGCGATCACATAACCCACTCAGCCTCCCAGTCAGCCATACCAGCATAAATGGTTTAAAATGAAATCATGCTTTATGTTCCATTCGCACAAGTACAGGCACATTGGAATGCCTCTTTTCTCATATCCCATCATGCCGTCCTTCGAGACATACGGACGCGTACATACGGGTGAGAGTGAAGTTTGGGGTTCAAGTGTAGGGCCAGACCAAATATCCAGGGCAGTTAAGGGCCAAACAGTGGAGGATCAAACCAACGACCCTGCGATAACAACCCTAGAGGCCTTCCTACTTAACTTAACTTAACGGGCTCGATATTTGAAGATAGGTGGATGTGCAGATGGATGAACAATCACATAACGACTGTCACCAGTACTGTTGGGAATTGCCAATACGTCACTTCGGTCATACCCTGAGACAAATGCTCTCGTTTACAGTAAGCAGCGCTTTTTCATCTTAATTATAATACTTGGTTGTCAGCAATTCGCGAACATATCTCGAGATTAGCATCGCAAGAAAGGGCTGCCGCTTCGCTCCCCACTATGCAGGATTTTCACTTACAAGCAATTAAGGTCGTCCGGGAGAGAGAGCGGCAACCCAGTCGCACGCTAGACAGACGTCTGCCGAGACGCACAGCGCGGGGCCTGTACGGCAAACCGTGACGCGAGAGATTCCGCTTAACCCCATGTATACCAACGCTGCATGTAGGAAACAATTTTATCCAAAAGCAGCCCCCACCACCCATATTGTCTGGGCCCCCAGCAGGCTCCCTTGACATGCAGACCTTCCCAGCTGGTTACCTCCCCAAGGTCTGGGTCAACTTTCCCAGTTGTTCCAGCGGGAGAGCAGGTCTGGTTATGGGTCTAATTCTGGAAGTGAACCCAGGGATTTGAACCAACAACCTTCCAATAACAGACAGGGTGTTTTTACCCTCTGAACCACACACCACAGCTAGATAAGGGGAGGGTGGCGGGGGGGGGGTGGTAAAATTTTATTATGCGTTCAGGTTTCTTGGGGTAAGGATGAATGCTGTCTCCTGAGTTACATTTTCACCTCTAAATCAACGATCCCCTTAAAGGGAACTGCAGATTTAAACCACGAATAAACAAATAAATAAATAAAACACAACACTGGGACACGGTGACATTCTGAGGGGGACCAGTGCCAAGCTCACTGAGGCATGACTTACGGTCCATTAAGCAATTTAAGAGAAAAAAACAACAAAAGAATATAAGGTCCATAATGATGATGAACGTTTCCTGTGAGAGGAAGTTAAAGGACTGTTCTGTGTTACCTAGGCTGCTTTCCATCAGTATGTTTGCTACCACACGTGTAATTCAGATTTTGCTGGGCAGTTGATAAACCAAAATGTGTGCGTGTCCGTACCATTAGCTTGCCTTGCGCTGTTTTACCATAGTGTGCCTCTAGAGGGTAATGTGGGCAAATTATAGAGAGCATGTTGACCGTGAAGCCAACAAAAGCCTTGGAAGCCACGTCACTCCCCGGTGTTATATAAAGGTCTCGCAGTAAAGAGCCCTTAGGCAGCTCATCGCTGTAGTATAGACACACAGCACTATGCCATGCAGTGCAAACCCTGAAGCAATCCCCCCCACCCCCACCCCCGTCCTTTACGATACACGCCGGTGTAAAGCGTCGAAACTCCTTCGCACGGAGAGTGCCATTAGCCAGCGGGAAATTCAGCCGAGACGATGACAGGAGCTCACATCGCTGGCCCTCGCCAACGTTACGACAGAGGTCTGGGAGATTACAGAATCTGGCAGTTATGCATTTCACCCGAGAGGGCAATCGAACCACACAGCAGCGCACTGGAACGATCCCCCCCCCCCCCCCCCCCCCCCCCCCCCCCCCCCCCGGGACGCCTCCACCCCCCCTCTCCCCCCGCCCCCAAGGAAATTTTTTTATGGGG
>JAABNY020000037.1:19499749-19522751 GCA_015164015.2 Brevimyrus niger
ATCACAGATGTTTCCATAAAATATCATTTTCCTTAAAATGTAAGTGCCATGTCCTGTCTACCACGCCTGCCTGCCCCGCGCCCGCAGTGTACTGCTGCACTAGCCGTTACACTTCCGCCCAAAGGAATTTTATTAGCTGGGAAAAAAATATGTAGATGTACATTAAGACACAGGGTGTTTGATTGCCTGCTACTTGACCTTTCCGTCCCGGGGTTATTGTTTCCCAGCAGATACAATAAACAAATGGTAAAGCGCAGCTCTATAAAACAGCTGGTCGCTAAGCTGTAGGTTATAATGAAAGTTTAATATTATAGTATATGGTGTTTTTTTGTTTGTTTTTTTTTTTTTTATTTCTGTTATTCCAGGCAAAATGTTCATAACAATAGGCAAGCTGATATAGGCTATTACTGTTGAATGTTGACACATTGTTTGGGCAATATGGTGCTAGGTCAGTGCGGTGTGGATGGAAATATTCACGCTTGGGTGTTTGTGTGTGTGTGTGTGTGTGTGTGTGTGTGTGTGTGTGTGATATCTATATGTAAACTGAGATTAAATTATTGATTACATCTGACCACTTCATACACGGCTGGTGGTCTTGCTGCAAAGCAAATGGACAATGGCCGCCAATCATGGGTGACGTACATTATAGTGATGAATCTCAGTATGCAGCCCTTAGAATTAGCATATGCACTTAATTTATAAAAGACAAGGAAAGGAACTTGGCGTTCTGTATTGTCCTCACATGAATTTGAACATGGATCATGTTCTTTCTTGCCAGCGAACGTTCGACTAAAAATACACTGAAACAGAAACGACAGCAATTTCAAAACAAATACAAGAAAATGTGTTATACTGCCAAAAAATGTGCTTTACAAAGAAGGAAATAAGCAGATCACGTCTCTACTGAAAATAAAAATAATAAATCAAATTTATCCTCCCAACAGTAAGAATAATTAACCTAACTTTGAATAACTCAATTATTGCACGAAAGCAGTCTTTTTCAGTAATGTATACCTCTTCTTGATGATTCTGCTTATGAAATATGGTCATAAACAAATTTCCTCTAAGCAGAACCTCCTGGTTCATGTTGTCAGCTCAGCAAACTCATGATTTATATGTACAAGGACTTTAGGACATAGCCCACTCTGGCTGGGTTTTCAGAATTCTCTCTGTGGGTAAGTCTGATCATTGCTGAAGTTGGCCAATTGATTATGCTAATGTCCCATCACAGTGCAGTACCATTGGCTGGTGGCGAGTTCAATACTGTACCTGCTATTCGTCCACTGCTGAGGGGGTGTGGCCAGACTTAAAACTGGTAATATCCGCGACAAAAGAAACGGAAAAGCTAAAGTTTAACATATATCTGCCAGCTCTCCATTTTTAATGCTTTAATTATAATCATGATATATAATTAATTACTTAATTACTATGCAATTACATTGTATAATTACTTTTATGCATGGCAAAGTATATGATTATTGCTCTGTAACTAGTCTTCCAAAAAAGGGGGGTTTCAATTAGACTTCAGGCACTTCTGGACCGGTGTTGTTAAAAATGATAAAGTTTGGATGTAAGTTGCCTGTCTTCCTGACGTAAACGTTAGTGCTGAACCGATACACCCAGCAGCAGCCGCAGAATGGCGAAACCGATTAAATGCGAACCTGTGGTGACACTTCCTATACTACCATAGGAACAAACGAAACGTAGCGGTACGCCATTCCTTTGACAACCACCAGCTAATTATAAGGACTCTACTATTCTACTTTTATCTTGAGCCAATATCAAAGTTGGCTCAGGGGTTTGAAATTTGCGATCTGTGACGGTTTCTTGCTGCCGATATCGCTCAGAAACACAGAACACCCCAGACACTGAGTGATCTATTATAACTCTGAGAGTTCTCCAAACACCTCTCTGTTTATTTGTGATAAAACAGCCTCTCTCCAGGGACCTGCCAGAGAAGCACCCCCCTCCCCCCCTCGCTCCCCCCCATAGCACCCCAGGACAAATAAGGCGGTTTGAACCACCCGTCATAGTTGGGCAGTATCCATCCCCGAATTTGGGACCATGTACGAGTGTTTGTGTGTGTGTGTGTGTGTATGTGTGTGTGTGTGTGCTTGCGCGCGCGCGTGTCTGCATGATTCCGCCTCGAGTCATGAACTTGTGGCGCGTGGGGGCGGAAAAACGCTCATGTGGGGAAAGGGGGAGGAATCCGACTTGTGCCGACGCTCCTGGAAGCTCCCGGCGTGGAGAAACGTTTGAAGTGGCATACTGGCGGTCACGGCGCTGCCAGTCACGGCGGGCGAACATCTCGCTATCCCCCTTAAGCTTGTTTGGCGACACGTCTCGACCCGCGGGCCCGGTCGGGAGACGGGCTCAAGCGGCCCGGAGCTTTGGCCTTTGCTTTGGGCCAGATGGCAGCCGGGCGAGGCCCCCGCGCGGCAGCGGTCGCGAGGAAAGCCAGCTCGGCCTTAATCTCCACGCCACCCTGCGCCTCGGCCCCGCGCGCGCGGCCTTGGCTCCCGTCTCCGGGCTAATTGCGCGCCGCTCAAAGCGAAATTGCAAGAGCAGGTGTGCGAGCCTCTTCTGATTGGTTATTATTGTCGCCGCGTACAACGTTGTCTCATCGATAAGCTGACGAGCCGGGATCGTATTTGGACCGGCCCGCGCCGGTGCGAGTCGGGTTTGTCACCGATGAACAAACACAATGACATTCACTCAGGTGACAAGTTTCTGAATTGCCGCCTGCTCAATGTTGCTGGTCTCGACTCGATAAATGGCTAGGAGATGCCCAAAAGAAAAGAAAAAAAAAAGAAAAAGAAAAAACACGAAGGTTTTTGTGACATTCTCAGGGACGTTGACGGAGAGAAGAATGCAACAGTAAGGTAGACGGTGCGTCCGTGAACAATTTCTTGTAATATTCTAAAATAGGGCATGTGGGAGCTGACACGATCTTCTCACAGGCACCGAGCCGGTCGTCGCATCTCCTTCTGTTCTTGCTGATTGGCACCGTTCAAAATCGCGGCGGTCTCACTTTAAAGGCATTCTGGCATCTCAGATTCCGCCTTGGCGAGTATAAATATCAGGACCGGTGGTGGTGTCAGATACCGCTCTTCACTGAGGGGGCGAGGGCGCCCCCCAGGCCATGCGTTAGCTAATAGTTTTATTTTGTGCTATCACTGGTCACGGTACTGACTCGAAGCTCAGCTTGCAATCCATCCCTTTAAACATGACAGCGAGAATGGGGAAAACATTTTCGTCGCGTTGTGTTGCAGAACATTCCTCATTTGAGGGGAGATGCGGAAAGATCAAGATCAGGGCGTCGAAGATATCATTTGTATAGATGTAATCTAGTGTTTCTTCCGGGTAGTTGGAGTATTGCCAGAGTTATATATTTATAGTGAAATCAACGCATGTCTTAATAATAAAGAAATGATAGTGAAATGAGAGTTTGTGAGTAGCCCGAGTTTAATCGTAGCACTTCAGTCAAAGGATTAACAGATACGTAATTGACGTAAGTCAAGCTGAATTTTTTGCAGTTATTTCCCTGGACAATTTCAAAACAAGCTGATCAAGGAAACCTGTTACTGGTTTTAGAGCCAAAATCTGACAGCAAAACACACACACACACACACACACACACACACACACACTCCTCAGGCACAGGCTTTTTTGAAATCTGTGGATTGAGGTTATTTCTTCATCATCAGCCTGAGGCATGGATAGGTTTGGACATCCAAACTTTCCCGCAGAGTTAGGTGAGCGCTGGGCCACTATGCTTTGCACCGTGGTTATTGGCAACAGTCAAGATAATTGGAAAAGGTCGTTTCATGCTTTACCTGTTTCTCCATTCGCAGGAGGAGTTGGGTGTCGGTTGTGTTGATTTCCTGCCATTCCTCTAAGGGATTCTCTTTTAACAATGATATTCATTAGTAATGAACTTCTCTGTAGTTAACCAGTATAATAAAAATAATTCGCCGACCTTATGCCCCTGCATCAATTAACGATGTGCTTCTATTTGCTGGTGTAAGGAAAATTTTAGCTACGTATAACTGACATGCACGCCCATCACCATCCAGCCTAGAAGTGGTTTTCTTGGCTTTTGTTTATTACATCGATGCTTAGAAAAACTGCTAAAATATATTACAGTGATTACAGAGATTAGAATCATGGGAGAGGCAGTTTTTGACGTCCATTTTTGGGGTGATTGCAGTATGCTGTCAATCATTGTTTTGTTTTCCAACTTGTGATATGACCAATGACAGGTAGGTAGGCCTGACCGACCATGAACTTTTTCCTTCCTTAAAATGTCCTGCAATTTTTGGGAAAAAACCTCCAAGCATGGATCATTCTACGTTTTGTGAGGTTATTAATACATGCTTATATCCAGAGTTGTCCATAACACTAATGGTTTTATCCTAATTCTATTTATGCAGCCAGATAATTACTGGAAAATTTAGGCTAATAATCTCGCTGAAGGGCAAAACAGGAGTGATCATCCTTGTATTTAAGCCATCAATCTTTGGGTCGGGAGTTCAGTCCCTTAGCAACTGTGGCACCTGCTAACTCTCGCGACGAAACATTTTTCACAGACTTCCCTCCGTTTTTTTTTTCTTTCTTCCTTGGTAGCGAAGCATTTATAGTTTTCCTTGAAACTCCAGGCCAGGAGTTTATGACCAGAGAATACCTTTTCTGTGGAAGTGGGATTAAAGCTCACAAGTGATGCAATAGACCGGCCTCCCCGGGTGGAGAAACTCATCAAACAAAGTAATAGTTTCACTTTTGCCCTCTACCATCCTTGTGTAATTACAGCATCACAACCAAGAGTCGGGGGAGACTGACAGTTGCGACGACTGCAATGCTTTCTAGCCAAACCTTAATTTTGAGCTAATTAAACATCCATTTGGCCCCTAAACCATAGTAAATTATCCATTTAAATTCTTGGGAACTATTAGGACCATATTTCCTAAAATAATTTATTTGTTAAAGGGGTAACAGGTGTTCCACCCCCGTGCCCCAAGGAGTGCATTAGCTGGCTCCTCCGTTCTTTTTTGCTAATTGACATCCATATCAAAACCTTTCACGCCACCTGCCCAGGCTGCGTCTAGTGGTTACTCTGCGTACCGCAGAATAGCGTTACCGTTTTGTGATGAACAATTAAATTTTCGGAGAGAAAGAACACATCCACTTGGGCTTGTTGTACTATCGCGCGAGACAAATTAGGTCTACGACGCGTGCATTAATTGCATAATTGCGATGTGATTTTTCAAAGCTGGGGAAACCCCTCGACGACACGCTAAAGCTCTCGCCTTCAGCTCCCCTGGTTACGCCAACATCATGCCAACATGAGCACTGAAGTTCATGCTCTCCATTGACATGTCAGATACCACGATGCCTGGTTATCAAGTTGCTTGACTGAAGTTGCCAGCATTCGAGCAAGAGGCGTCTGTCCATAAGAGGAAGGTCGATATCTACTGAGCTCCTTGGGCTCAAAATAAAAACAGGCATATGTAATCCAGAGCAGTGATGAAAATATGGCTGAAATTGTTTTTTGAAATTAATCAGAATGTTTTTGCCTCGCATATCAGTTGAAGAGGACAATCGTCACTAGAGACATCCTCCACGATCTATAATCTCAGTATATGACATTTTCCATGTGAGGTCAGTTGGTCATGTATGTTCACAGATTGTCCATCTTCTACGATCCCAAATGTCACACGCAGCTGCTGAATTGCCATCGACAAACAAGACATAATATTGAGTTTATGTTTGCAGTAGAATTGCAAAAAAAATGCAGAGATACAAAGGTGCAAAGCACAGATGACGGAAAAGGGGATGCAATTTCCCCCGAACACGTAAAACATATGGCATATAAACTCATTAAGAATGAAGGGGTACTTAACACATGTAAACCTAAAACCTCCGCTGACTAATTTAATTTTTTTAAATTTTTTTTTTGCAAGTCGAGTAGCAGGTGTGTGTGCTGATTATTAGATCATCTTTAATTATCATTTTAATTAAATGTCCTGTCTAATATCGGATTCCATAACTCCTCAGGAGTGGCTGGAGGATTATAAAGATTAACTAGGAACAGACAATGCGAACTGATGCCAGAGCGAAGGAACTCGTGAAGGAGAAAGAACACGAGCAAACAAACAGCCCTGGAGGCTCACGGACAAATTAACATATTCCGTGGCTGCCATCCAATCACTGAAATGCCCCCGGTGTTACTAACGCTAAAGGAAACTCCCAGCCTGTCACTTAAGTGGAAATAGGCACCTCCCACTTCAGTTTCACCCAATGCCCGCTTCGCATTTCACGGCACGCTGGGTGTTCTCTGGCTGCTACTCATCCATCCTTAAATTCAGCGTGACATCGGCGGCGCGCCTTCATACGTACATCCAGGAAATTATTGGGCATGTCTAAAAGGCTTACCCATGAACAGCTTGATCTTTTATCTCACAATCAATTTTACATTTAATTTCTTTAACAGATGCTTTTATCCCATGAAACGCACTTATCTTGGAGAAAGCAGGGTCAGACAGTTCCTGGAACAATCGGGGGGTTAGGGATCTTGCTCAAGGGTCCAACGGGAAAGTCACTTTGCTGTCCTTGGTATTTGAACCACCGAGTTTCAGATCAGAGGGACAGTGCCCTAACTCAGTCAGCCACACACATTTCATTTTGTAGATATAGAACAGCATATATGAAGAAGACTCAGAGGCAGGCATTTGGGTGAACAAAAAGTGTTTATTGAACTAGATGGGAACTGGGAAGCAAATGAGACCTTGTGGGGTCGAAACAAGAAGGCGGGTACAGGGATAGACATGGGCAGAAAGTAGGGGCAACGACAATGACCAGACTGGGGCTGACAAGACAAACGGGTACTTAAATACACTGACTAACGAGGGGTAATAAGCAACGTGTGGCTCATCAGGGCCACATTAGGGAGGAGACGGGAGGGTCAGGCGGACATGATGGGCAGGATGCAACACATGGGCCTTTGAGCAAAGGCCCTTAACCCTCCTGCTCCAGGGGAACTGTATGCTGGCTGACCCTATGCTGTGACCCTCACGCTTGCTCTTACCTGTACAAGTGTCTTTGTACCTCATGGAGAGCAGCATGGGGTAGGTGAAAAGAGAATTTCCCCCACAGGGATTAATAAAACGTCTCTATTGTATTCAACAGCAATGCACATAATGTCACCGATCTGGTCACACTTTACTTGAGGGAGCACAAATATTTAGCAGTAACTCAATTACTGCTGAGATACAACTCAAATTTAGTAGCTAGCTGGGATAAAAGATACGTCACGATTCATTAATAATGAACAAATACAAGTTCAGTCTGTAACTAAGACGTAGTTTGTGACTAATTAATACTTTATTAAGATTATAATGCTATATTGTGTCCCCTAAAGTAAAATGTTACCCCGGATCTTATTGGCAAGTTCAGAAACACGCCTACTGAGTTAGCAGCAGGAAAACTGTTTGCCCCCAGAAGTCTAAGCGGCTTTCTTTGCAGGACAGCATCTGTTCTGATGATACCCTCGAGGCTGGTGGACACTTTTACTCTATTTGGCCTTGTAGAGCCACAGGAGGGACTGACGCTTCAGGACCAGCAGGTCAGTGGGAAAGGTCACCGGTGCCACAGGGGCCTGCTGGTGAATCCAGCAAACACCTCTTCATATCTTTGTGAAGATAAAATTCGGGTTTTCTCTCCAGAAAAATAAATCAGTTGTAAACCAGTAAGGGTTAAACCCGGAAAAGAGAAATTAATCTTCAGCATCAACAAGGTTGGGACAGAATGTCCTTTACTTGAAAGAGAAAAATTAGATTTAAAGGATAACAAACCCCACTATTACCCATCAAGCCACCTGCATCATTAATGAGATAAATCACTCGAACCTTGGTTTATGAGACGGTCATCGGTCGTCGTATTTTTTTTTGTCCTCTGATTCATTTGAAGTCTCCCGCTCCAGCTGGTGGCCGGTCGTAGCTGCGCACAAATGAAGTTGTTACCAGGAAACGAATCAAAGATGACATCGTGTAGCTTGAGGCGGCTAATGAATAGGTGGCCCCACTCTTTCCGGCTTTTAAAATCTCTGTACGGCGCTCTTTAAGGCACTTCCACATTCCATTACTTTCGGGAAAAGGAGAATGATAGCTTAATCTTTAGAAACGGCTACATTTACGAAGAAAAAAAATCCCATCCTTGCTATTCATACGTCGGCTTTAAATAATTAATACCGGCGTAGCGCGTGTGTGAAAATGAAAGTTAACAACTTCCTTGAGGCAGCACTGAGTCTTCTTGTCTTCACAGGTAGATGGGAAGGGGGTTGGGGGGGGCTGGCGGAGGTGGAGTTCGGGGGAATAAAGAAGAAGTAGCTGAACCGAAGGGTTTGGGAAGGACTGTGGTTTTTTAATAAAACATTGCTGTAGGGGGAAACACTCTCTGTGCGCCTTGGGGAGTGGGGGGGGGGGCGGATATCGGAAAGGTGCGGCGCCAATATTTTCAGATAATCATCCCCTATCTTTGTGGAAGAAGGAGAGAAGCAGATCGTAAAAGAGGAGAAAAAAAATGAGCTCTCCTCCGCTTGGAATGAAATACAATAAACTATGAATATCCATCAGCAGGCTACTTTCGCGTTTCCTCCGCTGGAGTGGCAGTACGTTATTGCCGGCTTCCCTCAGAGAGAGAAAACGAGGGCGGCAGTCGCAATAGACACAATAGCAGCCGAACGACGGCCAGCTTATAATGAAACATCTAAATACCTGAAGGATTTGTCCCGGAACAGAAACAGCATAGCTAAAGACATCACCTTGTTTTGATCTTGCTGGAACTTAATTCTCAGTCTGAAGACTCCGTACATTTAGGCAATTAGAACTAATGAACTAATAAGTGACAAAGAACGGGGAAAAACACACACACACACACACACACACACACACAAAAACAATAATACAAAAAGCTATAATTGTACATTCTGCATAGTCAAGCTAATTTGCCCACATCAAAGCAGAAAAGGGGAGGGAATGTAAGTATTGTTTCGAGAAACCCCAATGCTCTAGTCAACAGATACAATTAATTGCTTCTAAATGTGTGCCTGTCTAAACAGA
Organism: Brevimyrus niger; assembly: GCA_015164015.2. Lineage (NCBI taxonomy): Eukaryota > Metazoa > Chordata > Actinopteri > Osteoglossiformes > Mormyridae > Brevimyrus > Brevimyrus niger. The sequence goes on from JAABNY020000037.1 coordinate 19,508,866, forward strand.
GATTGTCTTTTCTCAGTGTTCCACAAGAGTCCGGTCCATTCGAAAAAGGATTCATTTATTCTTGGGCCTTCCCTTGAGTAATTGTAACTAAAAGTAAAATATGTAAATGTGAGCATGCTGGAAATTAGGCTTTGTTTGTGGTATCAATGATGGCGAATCCGAAGAGACGTTTACACTTGTGTGACAGGGCGAACGCCGAATCCATTAAATGTGAAGGTCTTGGCTGGTCCTGTGACTAGATGGGGCATGTTTGCATTTGGATTTGACCTTTCGGTTCACCTCTCTCTCTCTCTCTCTCTCTCTCTCTCTCTCTCTCTGTTGAGGTCATCGTCTTCTGAAGAACTAGTACACTGCATGACGTGCGATGCAAACATACCGGACGTTAGAAGGTGAGGCCCCATTACTAGCAGAAACAAGAAAAAACGAGGGAAAAAGGGAACAGTATTGATGGTTTGAGGGTAGAAAGCTATCATTTCTCTTTCAGTCTGATTTCAGAAGGCGCTTATTGTTCTTAGATTGTACAAGATCTGTTTTTTTCATAGCTTTCCCCAATTGCCCTGGCTGTTATTGAGTGTCATTTAAAAACACAGTTCTTTTTTTCCTCTTAAATTGCAGGGTAATGGATAGACCTCCATCAGCTTGTGTGCCGTCTGAGACACTGTGGCATCTCATCCCGGACTTCGCTGATATGAAATCACTTCAACAACATTCAAACGGGGTCTCGGGCTTCCAAACTGACTGGAGAGTTAAGTGCGTATTTAGAACAACAGCATCACTTGGGGGGTTTTTCGTCCTGTAAATACACGAAAGTCATATGGATTAATTATAAATTCCATGTCTTTCCCCTATTATTGGGTTGAATGGCTGCGTCAGGCTTCCACCAGTCCATTGTGCTGTTAAAAACTCCGCAATCTCAAATGTTAAATCTAATTAATCTCAAGGCATTTGATTACTTTGTGTACCATCCCTCTGTTTGACTGTAAGACAGCGGACGACGCTTTATCTAGTGAAATGCTCACCCTTCCCTCGATCAATTTTTTGCGGCAGTCATCACCAAAGTAATTAAGCTGGGAGTCTGAAGCCTTTTCATTATTCTGTATTGATATGTCGAGCCGCTGTTTCAAATTTGAAGGATAAATGCAGTAGCTGCCCAATTAATTGGCTAGATGAGACGCACCTATACGATGTGACTGTTGATTGCGAGCATTGTGCATCAGCATCAGTGTGTATCTGTGCCTGTAGGTTTATAATGCTGCTTTGGTGTTACACCGTCATGTAAAACCGTCAAACTTTTCAGGTATAAAATACATCAGCGGATTCCTGTCAAAATATTTCTTGTCACGAAAAGTTGCCGTCAATGTGTTGTGTTCCAACCTTTTTGTAAGCCTTTGCGCATTATTTATTTTGTTCATTTATTTCTGAATATTTTTGATATGCTAATCACGGTTCCCGGGGCCGGGTTCGACTTCGCCAGCAGGCCTTACCTGGAAGCAGAAGGAGGTAAATGGATTTAAGTATCAGGTGCAGCTTCTTCTGAGTCACAGATACAGAAGTACAGCCTGCCGCCTCGACAAAGAGGAAACCCTTCTGTATCTTCAAAGGGCGTCTAAAGTTTTGCCTGACAAAAATAAATCTCACAAAGGCAAGAGGAGACAGAAAAGCTCATGGGGCCACACAGCTCTAAAGGAAGCCTGCACAGAGCCGTTTTTGAAATCTTATCTCTGTGATTTGTTAACACTGATGCAATTATGAAAACATTCAGCCTCCTTTTGTGATGAAATAATGATCGTCCCCTCATGTTTATTAGTGCATAAGTTCAAATCAGCCTTCCTTGTGTTTCACCTTGAATCCAAAGCCGCATTTCATGTGCTGCTAATTTGCTGGCTTTCACCTAATAAATCTGAGAGACAATCTGTGCAAGTTTTTACGTCCACTTACATTTTATTTACGGGATTTGGAGAACTAGTGCTGCGTGGAGTTATGATACGACTGTCTCACTAACATTTGTTTATGCACTTAACCAGAGGTGGACATTTCAGATCCAGAAAGTAAAAAGTCTAAACCAGGATTTTGTTTCAACCAACCAGTTGAGCGCTATTTGGCTGTGAATCTTTATACTCAGCGGGTTGGTTGAAACGAAATCCTGGTTTGGATTTTTACTTTCTGGACCTGAAATGTCCACCTCTGCATTTAACATGTCCTGTATTGTAGCTGTAAGTTCTTAGAATACAAATATTGTTGAATGTTATATTATTCAAATATGTAAAATATGCACCATATATATAGAAACACACACACACACATGTGTGTGTGTTTGGGGGGGGAGGTTATATTTATATTACACTGTGGGGGACCAAATATATTATTTTGATGTCGTGATCTTTCAGACCATCTTTCAGGTCCCCACAAAGATTTATGAATGTAATCCGGTTAGGGTAGAGGTTAAGGTTGTCATGTTGGGATTAGAGTTTTCCCATAGAAATTAATGGAAAGTCCCCACAAAGATAAAATTACAAACGTGTGTGTGTGTGGAGCAAGAAAAAGTGTTCAATTAGAAATAAGGGGAAGATTTGGTGGAACAAATTGTTTTTTGGTTGTGTTAATTTGTTGTAAAATCGTTATTTTTCATTGACAAAGCCTGACACCCTAATTGGCAGCGACTGATTCTAAATGCACATCTGTTGCTTTAATAATGCAGTTCAATTGAGGGATTAACCCCAACAAAGAGCTGCAGCGACTGCGGGAAACGATCTCTGATTGGACTGATGTTGTGAACCTGCTGAGTAAATGAGTACACATTAGCATGTTAAGAAGCTGGTGCAGGGCTACCAGGGACGGCTTCATCATGAGGCTTTTGATCTAGCATCATTACCTCATTATGCGGGCCTTGATCATAAAAAACAAGCTCATGTAAACTAAGCTGTGAAGACAGTTGTAAAGATAGGGGTATTTAAAGTGCTTTAGCCTTCATGTGACATCTAAGCACATAGTGGAAAGGGGAGAGTATAATTATACTTATGAATTAATAAACTCTTTCTGAGACGTTTGCTGAAGACTGCATTTTTTTGTACATGTTCTCCATTGAAAAGGCACTTCATAAACTAGTGACACATATCAGCCGCTTTTAGCGCAATCGTGTCTTAGAAAATGGCACTACTTCCGTACCTATCTGGCATAATTTAGGACAGATACATATGCAGGAATTACGTGATAAAAGGAAAAAGAATCAAGGCAGGCAAGGTTTTGCTGTGGCCACTGTCATTGTGGCCCTATGATGCCTGGGTCTTACACTGGGATGGGATATCGTTCCTCATTGGTCCGAGTGCAAAAAGTAATAAACAGAATCCAGTTATCTAAGGCACAAAAATAAGACACATAATGGCATTAGACTGTAAGATCTAGATATGAACAAAAGATGTATGATCCAAAAATATATAAACTCCCGGTTTAATGGGAAGCAGAGTTAGGTATTTCAGATCTGGAATGTACAAATCCGGGCCAAGATTTAGTTTCTTACCAACCAGTTGAGCCGTACTCAGCTGACTGGCAGGAGCAAAGTCTTGTCTGGATTTGTACTTTCCGGAGCTGAAATGCCCAACACTGATGGGAAGACACTGCAAATGGGCAATGTGATCGAAGCAACAGGTGGCAGGGATGCGCAATATTCAGATAAAATGGACTTTACTTTCAGTGTGCAGAGTATGACATCCGGTCGCGTATGACGTTCAGAGAGAGAGAAAGTTAGTCTGCAGCATGCATACCGGCAACAATGCGAACACATGCTCTCGCTTCCACAAAAGAGCCGGCATCATTTCTAAAGAGAGAACAGATCACTGTGGCGAGATACTTACAGACAGTAAACGGTTTCTGGCCGTCGTCGGCGATATCTCTGACAGCCCAAACAACCTCAATCTGTCACGTCAGGGAAAGTGCGCAACCCTCGCAGACGCGACCAACAAAATCAGATCACTTCGGATAAAGTTTATCTGCGGCACGATAAGCCGCAAGCGGGGAGATTTCGCCTGTTGTTGGCACTAAAATGCCAAAACTGTCGGTAAGGTGTCGGAGACAGATGCTAACGTATTTTTATATTCCCCCTTTTACACGAGTATGAATATTAATTGCATTACATGCGCTGGTTGGAAAGACACTCCGCCTTGTAAGGAGCATTCAGTCATGTCGCTTCAGTTTAATCCTTTATGGCCGGAACGTTCAGTTATTCTTGCCTGCCAATCTTAGGTGCCTAAACAATGTTTGGCTTGGCCGGAGTCTGAGTAGGAGACTCGGATTTACATCAGAAGCAGTATCTGGCTGGTAATAAGGTACTCTTCCTCCTATGCATGATTCAAAATACCAGAGCTCCAGCTCACTGAATGGGATGGGGTCCTGTCCTTGTCTCCTAAAAATGCCATTAAGCTATATGCAAAAGTGGAAAGTTCCAGTCCAGAAAGTGCAAATCCAGACCATAGTTTTGTTTCAACCAGCTGTGACTCTTTATTCTCAGTTGGTTGAAACAAAATTTTGGTCTGGATTTGCACTTTCTGGACTGGAACTTTCCACCTCTAGCTATAAAGGAATCAGAATCTACCATACAACTCCCCAATATATTAATTACATACGTATATAGGCTCTTCATTATTCATAAACCCATTGAGTGCTATACCTTTGTGGCAAGGATGGTTATTTCCTCCGAATAAATGATGGAAAGAGTGGTATTATCAATCTATGATGATGACATGATTATTGTTATTATTGCTGATGTCCATGAGGCTACGTTAATAACATGCTTGAAAATTGATTAATCAAATCTAAGGACCACACATTCTGAAGACGTCTTTCAATCAAATTTCAGGAGCCTGCAGTTCAAAGGACGTTTGCATTTTAAGTTTTTGCAACTCCAGCTTTTGAAAAAATGTTATGGTTACACCTTGCTTCAAATTTACAGCACCCATGAGTAAAGCGGAACATGAAGATTCTAATGAGGAGATGGGTGTGAAAGCTGTGTGGGGGGGACGTTGGCATTGCCTGTGCGCAGGAGCCACACCAGGATCTTTCAATGTGCGGCTGGCGGCGTTTCCGCGGCACCGTTCCCTACCGGGAAGTGACCCATCGAGTGCCACTTTAAACCAGAGTCATCGCTGTTAATCGCCTCTGCGGAAAGGGATCCGACGTTCAATCGCTGCGCCGCCGCAATCTCCAATCGGACCTCTGCATGCGGGCGGACTATTAGTCTCAGGGAATCAGGGTTTTTTTTAAACAACTTTTATCAATATGATTGATTGAAATTACAGCCTGCATGCTTACCCTTATTGCGACGTGCCCTCCGGTCGCTATGGTTTTCCCTTTGTCAGGTTTATGTGCTCGCAATCACAATGCCTCTTTGCATATTATTGCTGCGGCTGAGTGGATTGCTCTGCATGAAATATGATTCCATTAGCGTCTTATTTACTTTCAAATTCACAGCCCGGCGAGAGGCTAAACAATGTTTCTGCCCTGTCACAGTCACTCTGCCCGGCGCAATGACAGTTTCTTGTAATGCGAAGCCAAACCTGTTGGTTTATAGTAGTATTACAGAAAGTGGCATTTGTAACCCCCGTCCTAGTAAAATACAGAGGGCTGTCCGCCGTACCACCAATCAGGGTCGTGTTACTTGATTCTCGGCCCACGTTATTAAACTTATGCTTTGGCTGTTTCCAACCGGCGTCCCAGAAACAGCTTCATTCACGCCTGTTCTCTTAAAAAAATCATCGGTTGTAATCTCCACCCCAACCCCCGTTTATTTCCGAACCGAGTTCTTTGAGTCCTTAGTGACATATAAACGAGACAGGTCGTGGATCATTTCTCTATAGCGGGCACGCTAACAAGCAGGGAGACTGACACGGTAATCCTTGATATCTGGAGATCTGCCCGGGAACTAATTAGGGGGGAGCTAAAAGCTTCACTCTCACATATCAATTGGCGCTATATCCTCTAAATCAAGGCCCGTAGATTGTGTATTGTGCCAAGATAAGGGCAACAAGAAAGACTCCAATATCAGGTGAAGGGGAAAATGTTAGGCGAGGTTAATTTTGCCTATTATTACTATAGATTGTTCTATCCTGTTTTATGAACAGGCAAATCTGTTCTGTAGTGAGGGAGATTGGATATTGAATTGCGTTCCTGCGTCTTTTGTTTTCATTTCAATGGCTGTCTCTCATGGACATCTCAGGCCATACTGTGATATTACGATCTTTCGGTGACTGGTGAGACAATGCACTCTGCCTGTTAAACAAAAGTGAGCACACATTACTCCGTAATGTATTTCTCTGATTTTTTTTCTTCTTTTCTGCTAAATATTTGCACTTATTATGGCAGCAGTGATGAAATCCAAGTCCTAAAAGCACCTTTATGTTTAAAAAAAAAATCAAATACATCCTTTGTATGTATTTCACAGTTCTAGTCAGTTCTTATTATTTCATGAACCTCATTTTGTTGAGATTTGGATGAGACAGCTAACAGGATGGGATTTACCGCACAGAATGATTTATTTTAAGGTAAGTGTAGCTATGCAAGACTTTTTAGCATTTTAGTATTTGTCAGCATTCTCCGTCCAGATTTTCCCCACAAACTCCTGGCTCTAATTACACAGCACACAGTTTTGCGATGTGTTCTAGAACCCAAACAGCAGATCTTGACAGGGAACGGCGGTATGACTCAGCCATTGCATCTCCAACCATCTTTCTTTTTGCTAAAACAGTAACCAACCAATCACTGTCATTAGAACAGAGAACAAGGGATACGAAAAAATCCAGCGTTCAATGTTACTTTCCGAATTCAACATCCATGATGCTGGAATTGCGGGGATCTCAAAGAGCATCACAACCCCCCAAAAGAGGAAGAATATGCACCCGTTACACCCCCCCCCCCCCCTTCCAGTCGACAACTTTTCCTGTTGTCTCCCCCACCCATCTCTGACACAATTCAGTCACTACTTATTTCCCGCTGTGAGCTTCCTGACACTGAGCTTACGTCCTGGTGCATGCTGGGATTGATTTGCCGCTGCACTTTATTTAGTTAATATATATATTATATTAACTATATTGTAGCTATATGTTATGTTAATATATATGTTTACTCATTTTAAGGTCAGTATGGGTTATTCAAAAATATCAAAACATAATTGCAAAATGTATAACTACCATTAGCAAATGAGTACGGTAATTAGTGCGGATGAAAAATTTATTTTTATGATAACATTGATGGTGACATTGCCCAGGGTAATACACTATAATATCTCTCTGGGGGTGCCAATCCTCACTTTAATGGATTTGATTTTGATTCAGCTTTTTTTAGTCTTTATTTTTTTTTTCCTAGTCGTTGAGGCCATGTTAATTATGAAAGACTTTGAAAGTCATATTTCAAGCAGCTGACTTAGGCTCTTCACATAGTCCGTTTAAATAGAAATATCACACGGCCTATAGGCTTCTATTTATTTGTCATATATGTATCTACTAATGATGATTCCGTGACGGCAGGTAGCAGAGTGAGCACAGTGCTTGGCACTGTCGCCTCAAACCTCTGGGACCAGGGTTCAAGCCTCTACCATGGTTCCATGTGTTTGGAATTTGCTAGTTCTCCACCGTGTCATCGTGTAATTTCCTCTGGCCTCCCCACACAGTCCATGAACATACTGTGGTTCGTTGGAGTTACTAAATTCTGCCTAGGTGTGAATGAATGGCGTGTGAGTGTGATGGGCTGGTTCTCTATGGTGGGTTATTCCCTGCCTCAGGCCCATGGGCTCCAAACACCCCACAAACCCTAAAAAGGACAAATGATTTCAGGAAATTGATGGATGGGTGGATTTCTATTGTTCTCCCTTAACATTCTGACTGTCCATTTTGGAGACCCTTATACCTAAAACACCAATAAATAAGATCCCCTAAAAAAACACTGAAAAAAAAACCCTCTGAATTCAGCTTGACAGAAACGGGAATTATTTCTACTCTCCAGTATAACATGCAGTTTAGAGATGCTGGATTTCACTCCCTGCTTCCTTATCAGCCACCGTAATGAAGGTTAAGCTGCGGCACCAAAACAAACTAATTCTGGACCATAAAACGCACAGGAGAGGGCAAACTCCGGCCTCCAGCATTCAGACACGGCTACTGCAGTGATAACAGTGTGCAGTCGGGGGGCCATGGGGAAGACTGCTTCCTGGAGGCTCCAGAAACACTACATGGGGGGAATCCCACGCTGGGAGGGGCTCGCACACAGCCCCCATGAACAGAAATCTTACCAGGAACATGAAGAAAAAAAAAAATCCATTTCCCTCAAGCAGCTCAGCATCCCTCCAGAATTTGGGCTTCCCCTCTGGTGGCGCAATGACAATAAACCCACAAAACTCAAACCACTCGATGTTTATTTTCTCCTTCAGCCTATCATGGGGTCCATAGTCATCTGCAGTAGGTAGCCAGCTGGTGCCTTTCATTCCTCAACGCAGTTGGGCAGGAATAAAGATCCTATGAACTGGTGGACAACAAAGGAAAGCCTCCTTTGTATGTCCAAACACACCCCCTCGCACGGCCACCCCCACCGATCGTTGACTCGAGTGCCTGAATTTCATTCATTCTCAGGAGAAGCTCTCCTACCCTGGGCACGCCCGAGATGGGACGCCAACTCATGGCAGGCCGCTCACATGACCACATGCTTGGGGCAATTTAGGAGCACCGATTTGCCGGCACAGCATGGCTGTGGAACGCCGGGAACAAAGGGAGAACGGGCATAAGGCGAACGCACACACGGGCCGCGATCAGGCCTACCGTCACGAAGGTGTAAGGCAGCAGCGCAAACCCACCTCCCACCCCACCCCCACCCCCCAACGTTCCCTGCAATTAATTGATCATTCAATCAACAGTTTACAGGCAGTCTTCCACACACACTGCCCATCAGAGTTCTGGCACTCATGTGAAAAAAAGGCAGCGAGTCGCATCACGCAGCAGAAGACGTTAATTAAGGGGAATCGACCCCACCAGGTAGTAATATGATTAATGAAGGGGGATAGTGTCCATGTAGTGGGGGGGGGGGTAGTTGTGCCGCATGCTTTAATGTTCCGCTGCCGACTGCTGGAGGAGAGGACGTTTGGGAAAGTGAGCGAGTGAAAAGGCATGCCAGGTAGGGAGAACGCCAGGCGCAGGAATGTGGCTCCCGGCTCGACACATGGCTCCGCAATGATGGAATGCTGCTACAAAGTAAATGAAGGTGTAGTACAGGGAATTTGCAAAGGATGACTGTAGGAGGGAGTGAGGTTTTGTATGGGGGGTGGGGGGTTAGAGGCTATGTATCAGGAGCAGTGGAAAGATCGGCTGTACTTTTACCATTCTTCCATTCTTCCTGTGTTGGCCTGTGTATGCGTGTGCGTGTGTGTGTGTGTGTGTGTGCGCACGCGCCTGAGCTGTAACTAAGCTCAGAATGTGTGGGAGAAACAGAGCCAAAGCGAGGAGAAATTTTGTGTGTGGGTGGGTTGGGGGGGGGGACTGCTTTCAAGACTGGTTGAGCTTCAGGTCAAGAAGCTCGGTGTCTATTAGCTTTTTGTTTTATCTCGACTATCTTACAGAATGTCCCCCTCCCCCACCCAAACGAGAGCTCTGGTTGCCCATGTTGGTCTGCCATTATAGCCCACTCCAGCTGTTCCTGGTGTGTGTGGGGGGGAGACTATACAGACTGCTAAATATTGCATCATGGAGGACATGAAGTGTGATGCCAAGTGCCAGCGAAGCCCCACTTGCCTTCAGGACTTTGACAGAGCCATGGGTACCACCGGACATTGCTCCAGGGAGCGACGGAAAGGTCTTTACTATTACGATGCCCTCTTCCATAAGGAAGAATCGCCGTTAGCCTCCTGACCTTTTGGTGGCAGTGTTTAGATGCTGAACTAAACCTGAGCAGATGTCTTCATTAACCGTTCAAACGTCCTTTACAAACCCTCTAGTACAGGGTTGTTCAACTCACGGCCCTCGAGGTCCGAGCGCTGCTGGATTTCCAGCCTTCCTTTGCCAGTCAGTCAGGTGTGAAGCCTCTGACCAATCAGAATCAGTAATTATTAAGCAACTACCGGGGAGGACTGAAAACACGGCCTGGATTTGGAATCGAGGTCCAGAGTTGAAGAACCCTGCTGTAGTACCTGATCCAATCTACCATAGCTGTACGGTATGTGTGACCATTCTCATTTTGAACTTGTTGCTGGGAGTCGCATTTTCCAATTTACTTCTGATGGACAAGCCAACTTATTTCTTTTACCCCCATTGGTGGTCAGTGGGTGAAATACTATATTTATAAGTTGTCGTGATTACTGTGTCCTTATTTAAAGCAAAAAAACGCTGTACAAATGAAAACCTAAGTTCGTGGACCTGATTTATTAGACTCATACCAAAATTGACAAGTTTTTTTTTTCTTTCTGGAGTAATTAAAGATTTAATGTTTCATTTTAAAATTAAATGAATATTTCTAACAGAATTAAAACCAATTAAAGGGAGAGGTTTGTGCTTCATTTCTATTTTTTTCCTTTCCTCCAAGAAAAAAAGGTGCTTCTGCTGAGCTTTTTCACTGTTCCCTGTTAGCAAGGGATTAGCACTTCGCTAACTTCAAAATCTCACATTAATTACTAAGCCAGAGTGTTTCAAGGTGTCTCATTTTCTCTGGAAGAAAATCGGTTTTACCAGTAAATATGCAGCTTAATAAGCATCCTAACAGTGCGTAATTGGCAAAATCTCATTATGTATTTATTCTGTACAAATGAACGTCAAAAACAAAAATATCAAAAAGTCATGATAATTATATTGCTATAATGCTTTGGCTTTTAGCTCAAAATTACAAAGACACATTTTGGAATTACTTTTCCAAAATATTTTCCAGATATTTTCTGGAACAACTCTGGTTTTTTGTGCAAGGTTACTCTTCGCTAAACCAACAACCTTAAAGCCATAACTCCACATACATTGCCACAATACCCGACTTCTTTTCTCTTTTTAAGAACTAGCTGGCCCATATGATGTATCTTTCATTATTATGCTGTAATGATCCAAGTGCAGAAGGTGTGGATGTTTTATTCAGAAAGTCAAATCGAAGTCAGAGGAGGGGCGTGATCAGAACCGGTTAGGCAAGAATCATAAGATCGGGGAGGTCAGAAACAAATCGTATACGGAAAATTCATACAATACTCAAGCAACTTCTTAAGGCAAATGCTCAGCTTTTAATTCAGAGTTTATTTACTGCCAATGCATCTCAGCTGTTAGGACTCTGGGGAATATGTCGGTTGTGGGCGAGTCGGCATGGTTGGACCTAATCAGATTTGGGCGTGATGTGCATTAATAGCTAAATAAATGTGCCTTCAGAACACTGATGATTGATAGATAGGGTGCAGATAGGTGAGCCAGCTACATGGTTGAACGTTAACATCACTTTAAGGCGGAAATAGCAGCACAACTTTTTAATCCCAGAATCCTTCTGCCTTACATATTTGTGAGATATTGCCTTTTCCCGCTGTCTTTCGTAATTTCTTCATGATTTTATTTTGACTCGTTTGGGTGCTGTTGGTTTTATCTGCGTATAAAAACGAAAAAAAAAATAAATAAAATTAAGCGACTGGAAATATTAACAGTTTTGCCCGCTTCCATACTCAAGCTTTTGCAATTGTCTCAGTTAAGTACAAGACCTTTTTAAGTAAGTTAATTGCCACTGAATGCTGGACTTCTAATTCAAGGCTCCGGAGATGTTGGAGGAAAAGCACGCGCGGACTGATGAAATTCAGACGTGACCAGTGTAAGAGAGGCAAAAAGCTGGCATCCTCCAACTGGCCAGATGCAGAGCTGCACAGAGTGAGAAACATGGCCTCTGAGATTCCTGGAATCACAGGCAAAGGATTGATCTCTTTGTGTCTGTCCATCTCTTTCACTAGCATTTATGGTATACACCAGCGTTCCTCAACGCTGTCCACAGGAACCCCCAGATAATCCACATTTTTGCTTCCTCCCTGCTTCTAGTACAACCTGAAACAAACAATCAAGAACAAAACAAGCAATCAAGAGCAACGCAAACGATCAAGAACAAACCAAACACTCAAGAACAGGGAAGACCTGTTACAGGTGTTCGGACTGTCTCGGAGTGCCTGAGGATTGGTTTGAAAAACACTGGCGTATACCAATAACAAACCAATTGAGGTCTTACCTGGATCATAGGAAACCAGTGTAGTCATGGGACACAGGGATAAGATGAATCCCTGATCTTAGAGGCCTATATGCTACCAGCGATGCCCCCCCCCCCCCACTGAATCATAGAGGCACCCTCTTTAAATACATGGCATAAATCGACAAGTAAATAAAGTTGGTGTCCTGTTGAAGCAGGAAAATTAGGCAAGAGTAACGATCTGAGCAACTTCGAACAGGGTCAGATTGTGACGGCTAGACGACTGGGTTAGAGCACCTCCAAAACAGGGGGGGTCTCGGGTATGCAGTTGTGAGTATCAACCAAAAGTGGTCCAAGGAAGGCCAACTGGAGAACCAGCAATGGGGTCCTGGGCACCCAAGGTTAGCTCGTCTGGTTTGATCCTACAGGAAAGCTACTGTAGCACAAATAGCTGAAACAGTTAATGCTGGCTATGAACGAAAGGTGTCAGAACACACAGTGCATCGCGGCGTGCTGTGTATGGGATTCTGTAGCCAGAGATCAGTCAGAGTGGCCATGCTGTCCTCTGCGGAATGGAAGACGTTGGCTTGGTCTGATGAGTCACATGTTCTCTTACATCGTGTGGAAGGCCAGGTGAGTGGGCACTGGGTACCCGGGGGGAGAGGTGGCACCAGGATGCACTATGGGAAGAAGGCAGGCCGGTGGAGGCTGTGTGATGCTCTGGGCAACGTTCTGCTGGGAAATCTTGGGTCATACCATTCATGTGGAGGTTACTTCGACAGGGACCACCTATTTTGACCACCCTTCAAGGCAATGGTATCCCCCGATGACAGTGGCCTCTTTCAGCAGAATAATCCACCCTGGACCACTGCTAATGTCTTGGTGCCGGATACCGCAGGAGGTCTTGTGGAGTCCATGCCTCAACCGGTCTGAGCTGCTTTAGCAGCACAAGGGGCACCTGCAAAGCTGATCAGGGTATATCAGTCCTTCGCCATGGAAAGAATAATTGTGTTTCTGCTTAAACAGCAACGGTTGCGATCTCAGAACCCAAAACAAATGAGAGGTAGCGCACAGGTAAAATCAGACATGATGCAAGGCATGAAGCGTTTTCCCAATTTCAAAGGGCAAATTGTTAGTATAATATAAATGACCCCAAATCATCGGGCCCAAGGGAATATTTGGTATTTGGGGCCCCCTAATTTTCCATCTTAATCAAATGTTAATCTGGGCATTTAGTGGAATGACTGGCATTTTAACTGTTACACTGTTAAAAAAGGAAAAAACATTTACTATAAAACAAGCAGCCCTCTCATCTGTGTTTGTGTGTCTTAGAACAAAGGGTGAAATGCTGAACACTACTGTATGGCTGTGGAATTCTAATTTTGGAACTGCTGAAAATAATATTTTTTACTTATTTATTTTAAAAAAAATATGCACATAAATTTAATTTATGTACATTGTTACGGCAACACTTTGCTTGAGGCTTTCATCTATAATGTGCTACAGATACCTTCATGATGCCCTATAATGGTCAGTGTAAGAATTAATAAAGCATTACAGCATCTTCCGTTGACAGTCATAAGGCATTATGGTGTTGATTATAGTATTTCATAAGCTCCAATGAAGCTTTCATCTATAATGTGCTACAGATACCTTCATAATGCATTATAATGGTCAGTATAAGAATTAATGATGCTTTTTACTGCATTACAAAGGTATCTATAGTG
>JAABNY020000037.1:19534497-19566453 GCA_015164015.2 Brevimyrus niger
TTGACAACACAGATATATATGTGTGTATATATATATATATATATATATATATACACACAAACTTTATAATATATATATATATATATATATATATAGCATTATATACACACACACATACATACCGGCACCCCCCCATGACCCCAACCAAGATAAGCACCTTGAAAATGGGTAGATAATTATAGCATTTGCCCATTATTGTTATTATTTATTTCTTTATTATGCTAATTTAACCGGCTTCTGCCAGAAGAAATAACAGAGGCCAGATAAGGAGGTACAAGGATGTGCTGAAAGAAACAATTCAAGGTGACGCCAACAAGTGAGAAGAATGATATTAAATGGATTATAAAGAAAGCTGGAGCACGGGAGGCCCTGCTCAGCCCATAACAGATGTGGCAAAAAAACAATCATTGATGAGTAAACTCCCATATGCACTGCAGTTTGGGAAAAAAAAAAACTTGCTTTACTTCAGGTATTGGCTTAGCCTTCCTTTTATCCTTGAGACAACTTTGTGGAAGTCAGTCCCATATGAATGCTGGGATCCACTCTTGAAATGTGTCCTTATATGTCCAAGGACGTGTGGAAAAATCATCAGAAGAGCTCCGGTCCGCCGTTTCTTCAACATACATTTTGCGCTGCTTAAGGGAAATTAATAAGATGCAATGCTTTTAGGGGGGGAAATATTTTTCATTGTCAAGGATTTGTAATAACCTTCCGGCAGCCTCCTTCCAACAAGACACGTTTCAACCCCAATACAAAAAAAAGGCATGCATTTTTTTTCTCCCCCATGTTACACAAGTCTGAATCATTTTAAAGTCTGACCTTATGCATTTTAATGTCAGGGGATGTGTCCCGTCTTATAAATCACCGGCATGTGTGCTGAGGCTCTCCTGTGCATGAGCTAGGAGGGGAATGACAGCGGAGGGACTTGAGTGAGCTCAGAAGCCATTTTTAATTGAGAAGCAGTCAGCGCAGGTTCAGAAACTGTTTGCTGTGACATTCCTGGATGAATCGGCCCAGCGTCGGAGCCCGAGATCGTCCCCAGCGTATCGCCGGGTGTGGGATCTCGTCGCGTGACTGAGCGTCGCTCCTGCGACGTCTTAAATCTGTAGATGTTAACTGTAACCTGAAATCAAAATGTGCCTTAAACCGGCACAATAGACTGGAATCCGATCTTCCTTTTGGCATCATCTTTGCAAGGAGGCTCTATCCCGCGTCCGTTTCCCGTTAACGGCCTTGTGGTGCATCAGTGTGGCAGGAAAGTCCTGGCTGACTGTCAGAGAACATTCTGCGGCAGTTATTAAGCGATTCGATGGGAAATTGTTGAAAAAAAGATGGCGGGAAACTTGTGTGCAGAGGGTATAGAGCATTAGTGCAGTTTATACTGGATTAGCGCAGTGGATGGCGGCGTTTGCCGTTGTATATGCGCGTGTTGTGCATGGCACCCACTGAGAGGCCTTGACAATGGCACAAAGGTGCAGCCCCTCCGTTTCAGGGAAACTGTTCAAGAAAGACTCGGTACGCTTGTGTGCAATCGGCTTGCGTCCTGCCCTGCTCGTCCTCTCCTTCCGTATGCCGTTTTCATGTGCTCATCTACCTCGTGTGGATTCCGCGTGTTTACCAGCTGTTCTTTGTTGCTGTCATTAGTCCCGTGTATTTAAGTCCGTGTTAGGTATGTTTTTTCCAGTCTGATCATTAACGTTGTGACGTGTTCCTGAACGTGTGTTCGCCAATTAAATCCCTTGTTTCCCGACAACCCGACTCCCGCATCTTTCTCCGGTTCATGACTGGTTCAATTCTCCGGTTCATGAGCGATTGTACATGACACATAAAGCATTGATGCAGCTTGTTGTGAATTACCACAGAAGATCACTGTGTTCGCTGTATATGTGCATGTTCTCCCTTTACACTCCTCTTACAGGCCCTGACAGTGGCAGAAAGGTGGAGAACCAGGTTTCTGGTGAATACCAGCGCGCTTTGAGGGCCTTGTCACGGCTGTTAGTTTTCTCCTCAGGGCCATGAACTCCATTAGTTCTCCCGCCCAGGCCCGACTCCCACACATGTACATATATATGTTTTTCCAGCATTATAACACACTGACCTTTGTGAGCGAGTAATGGCCCTTGGCGATGACCCGGGGCCAGAAGACAGCTGACAGTGAGGTTGGCGGGTGGGCGGGGGTTTACAATGAGTGTGATGTGTTTCTGGCCCTGGTAACCATTGCCCCATCTCTGCTCCCCGCCCCTCGTTCGCCTTCACAGACATGCCAATGAGTGGAGATGTGAACACATCTCATGCATATGGATTTGCTGGCCTGGGCTTAGATCAAAGTACCTCCTAGGTATGCGGAAAAAAAAAAACGAGCTGAAGATTAATGTGTTTTAATATCACGCTCTTCAAACAGCAACCAGGGCATGCTTGATTTGCTTGTGATGTATTTATTTTACTTTACATATGGAGAAATTAATACAGCAAGTCTTGTATTACCTACTAACCTCAGATACTTTATCCTACAACATAAGCTACGTAAGATATACATCCATTTATACAAGTGACAGTTAAATCTGTTTAGATTTTCTAAACAGCATTTGTTATAATAAAGAAAGATTTGTGCACAAAATTCACAATAAATTTACATAAAATATATACATTCACAATTAGTGGCCAGTTTATTAGGTATACCTGTCTTGTATCAGTTAAGACCCACTTTTGCATCCAGAACTGCTTCAAGGGTAAGTTGCATTGAGTCTACAGCCACAGAAATGCTCCAGACTGCATGTTAGGAAGGTGACTGTTTCAGATGCTGGAACCATCAATCTATGAACACATTCATAACACGTTATAAACAATTCATACAGAATTATAAACATGGCTATAAGTTATAGTATTATAAAAAGGCAAAACAGATTATAGCCATGTTTATTACGCATTATGAATGCTTTATGAAGCTCTGGGCTGCAATGCACTATAGATACCTATATAACGCAGTACAAAGCATCCTTAATATATCGACAGTTAAAATGCATTATGGTGGTATGAAGGTATCTATAGTGCATCATAGATGAGTGCTTCATTGGAGCTTATGAAGGATTATTATCAACACTATAATGCCTTATGGCTATCAATAGCATTAAAAAGGCATGTATAATGTATTAAGGAGGACAGCTTTAAGTAAACTGTTACTGAAATTACTTGGATCAGGCATTTTAGCCATTATAATTCTTGGTCAAATAGTAACAGAAGCTCTTGACCCTGTATCAGACATATGTATGCAGTTGCAGCTACATGATTTTCTGTTTGAAGTAGCCGGCTATTTTGCATTAGCGAGCGGTTGTGTATACCTAATAATCTGGCCAGTTAATATATATTTAGCAAGGCGATTCATACTTGATACCACGCAGCATTGGATCTGCAACCTTTGGGGCACGGAAGAGCTCCTTAATTAGTACATTACCTGCCTGGCTGTGAAATGTCAGAGTCATTTACAGTGCCTGAAAGGCATTACACTGATTGGCACCGCGATGGCGTAAAGGAGAATAGGAGCACATAATCTCCAGGGAGTTTCACTGCGCGGTTCCAGGGCATGATCTGGAAGAAGCAAAGTACGGTAGCTGCGACATTTATGTATCTGGATTGTAAAGGGAGTGAGTATGGATTTAATACTTATCCCATCTAGGGTGCTCCTCAGCCTCATACAGAATAGTTGCTTATAGTTGCTGGTCTGTCCTGTCTCCTAGAAAGAATTAAACGTGCTGAATATTTTGATTACCCCTCTGAAACCCAAGCTTTGCTGTTCTGTATGTTATCTTCTCGGTACATTTGAATTTAATTTATTTTTTTTTTGTTGCATTTTCCTTTTTACTTTAGTTTAAATGTTACACTTGTTAGTCAGGTTTGTCCATGGAATTTCTATAGATGGAACAAAGCAAGACTTATTAAAGTATGACTTACGATTTTATGGTCATAATCTCAACGTTCATGGTGTATTCAAGATAGGTGAGTTTTAAAGACCAAACATCAACAGCTGTAAGGTTAGATAAATATTAGTGAGGGACAAAGCACAATTTTCTGAAATTTTTGCTTCTTAACCCAGAATAAATATCATAAAAAATAATCCTCTTCCCTGGCTGTTTGAGAGCTAAGGATACACAGACTCGATGCATTTCCCATCCAAAATGGCACCCAGGCTTTGATTTTCGTTAAATAAGCCTGCACTGTTATGTACAGAGTAAAGGTAGGCGGCCCACTGTTATCCTTTTTGGTATTCAGTTGTTGACGACGCTGTCAAAACGTGGGGCAGCTTTTAATCATTTTGTACCATGTTTGCGAGTCGCCCATTATGTTGCAAAATGCTGCTGGTGCAGATTCCTTGAGAGGGTTCTTATTCTCCAACCCCCCCCCCCCACTATCCCAAGCATGTCACCATAGGCTTTTCAATTTGCTAGCAAAATGAGTATTCTGTGTATGACCGGTTCATGCCCTAAGCGGCCTCTCTCTCTCTCTCTCTCTCTCTCTCTCTCTCTCTCTCTCTCTCTCTCAGACAGCCGCAATGCCTTTCGAGGAGCTTCATCTGCCCCAAATACGTCAACGTCGGAACGGCCTTAGGAGCTCGACCGCAGTGCCGCATTTCTTTGGAGGACTTTTAATTAAGTAATAAAGTTTAAGTACATCTCAAAGTTTTTAGGCCTCATCTACGGCAATGTGGCTGAAGAGCACGGAAGGGCCCAGGAACGATAGAGATCTTGCGTCAGCTGTTTGGCTTCAGCTCTGTCTCTGTTTTATGACGCCCTAATGAGGGATCGATAAGCTCATCCCAGTAGCCGGCTATGATTCCCTTCAGTGGTCTCCAAGCCACAGATAATCTACCACGCGCTCGCGGAAGCATTTCCACACAGCTGCAACCAGGAGCCCCCGCTCAAGGATGGCGGGGCGAGCAAGAGGCCGGGAGGCTGTGTTTGAAATACAAATAGAACAAATATGAATTCAGCTCCACCAACATGGCGTCAGCATTTAAGCCTGTCTGGAATATATGTTAGCTGCATAATGCACATGTGAAACGACAGCTGCATTCGTCATCGAACGGAGGTCCTCCCGTGGAGCCAGGTTCAGCATCTGGGTGGGCCGGTACCGTGGGCCGCTGTGGTCTTCCGGGTCAAAGGTCGATCTCCGCTTCATTTGCATGAAGCGCAGATGCAGGCGGGGCTTTTTCGTGTCGACGCGACCAACCCAACGGAGGAATGGATCCTTCAGAGGATCCCTGCCTCTGCGGGACCATAAGAGAGGCGGCACACAACCCGATAGCAAAGATGAGTCCCAAGCATGGCATTCAAATTATTACCCAAATGCCAGGTACATCTTTCTATCTGCTCAGATGCCTGTGACGTCCACCCTAAATGCCGGGTCCACGTCCCCTTTATAGGACAAAAATCACAATATTAAAAACACACGCCGACTGCAGCGCACATAATGTCACCCTCTGGCTTCCGCACGAGCTGCCTGCGTCGCAGCACCGGGCCTCGGCTCTGCGGCCCCTAGATAAATTGGCCTGGCCCGTACCATCTTCCCAGCAGTCTGCATTTAAATCCAGATCTATCACCTTTGTGATCTGAAGCGTCTCTGGTCTGGTTTCCCCGGGATTCAGTCCAGACCGGCAGCTGCACACCTCTGCAGGTATAACGGAGAGTTCCACTCTCTACTGCCTTCTTGCAAATAGATACAGACGTGCCATGTTTTGATTTAATAATGTACTTGCTGTACACTGCTCTTGTTACAAAGAAAAATGAATACCCTTAAGTGGCAGCTCTGCCCTGATCAAGCAATTCCCCTGTCTGGTATCTCATGTGCTCATTAAATACTACAGTAATAACAACAGGCAGGTGAGTACAGTGTTTACGTTTAGGTCATAATATTTGAATTTAAGCAAAGTATGAAGGACGGTATTCTTTAGTCTGCAGATACAGATTTTTTGTTATTTATCTATTCAGTCATTCATACCGCAGATATTTTTGAATGTCCGAATGCTTTTTGCTGCCTTCGTACAAAAAAATCTAATCGTAGCAGGCCTCACATGTCGTAATCGCCATATTGAACTTTTCAATTTATTTACCGAAAGTCTGCAACATCGTCCATTCAGGTCTGACCGACGGCTATTTTTAATCCACAAATCCGTTCCTGTAGAATCAGCACCACGTTTATAAGCCTGAGTTTACAGTCAACTGCGTTCATTTCCAGAAATCTCAGACTCGGAAAAGTTACCCTTCCAACGGCACCTCAATGACACGAATGCTTATCAGCCTCTCCTTCTGGAATCGTCCTACACCAAAACCCTAATATGTTATTTACAGGTACGGAACATTACACCCGCATTATTTTTAGCCACAGCGAGTAAAGCACAGCCACAAAGCAATCAGGTTTCCCAGTGTGAGAATGTTAATTGAGCTGTCATCAGTTTTCAAGTTAGTTGTTTGAATTGTTCGAGGTGCAGTTGTGTGGTTAACAGGTAATGGAAGTTCCACAAGTGAATGCCGTGTCAACTCAACTTTCAGTCTGACTTACAGCTCTGGCTTCTAATCTTCTGTATGAATTACAGACCTTACTTAAACAACTTTCCTTTAAATAGCCGTGGGGGAAATGTGTCATAATATGTAGGAAACCAGTATGTTCTGATTAGTGTGTCAGAGCACATAAGAAATAACAAATTAGAATAGACCCTAGCATATGTCGAGAATAAATTGTGCGAGTTCTTTGTGTTGCTCTTATCAGTGGGCCTGTCAATCAGCCAAACGATGGTGAAAGAGCAGAGTGCATGCAGTCTTGACATGCACCGGTATAGTTGAACATTTGATTACCATAGAAATAGATCACTGAAGCTAGACTATGTTGAAATTTACAAGTATGTGAGGGATGCTGACTTTCCCAACACTTCTAGTTTAAATTACAAACATGCATATCTTTGATTTAAAGTGATAGAACCCATAATTTGTGCACATGCCCACTACTTCAAAAAAGCTTCTGAATACATTAAGCTTGTTCAGTCAAGAGGTAAAAAATAAGACCCTTAGTCAATGTTGTGTACAAGGTTTTAATTTTGAAATGTGTTTTTCCTGTGTAATCCAGTTTAAATTAAGGAAATACATTTTGCCAAGGGTTTATGGAAAATGAGCAGCAATTGCAAAAAGTATTAAAGGTATAATTTTGGAAAAAATTTGAATTGTTTTGACATATGCTACTGCTAGTTATGACCCAACTTTGACTGGCTAAAAATAATTGCTTGGGAACATGCAAAGTATGTTTTTTTTCTCACCAAACTGGTGGAAGACAGAAGAATTTCTATCGACAGGACAGTAATGAACAATAATGTTGATATATCATTCTGGTTTTTTATGGTCTGTTATGGAACACCTTCAAATGCCTCATTACAGCTTTCATGGCTGTCTGATTGTTGGCCTCAGCACAAGGGTTACAGAATGTTTCATTGAGCTACTTTATACCCCAGGGTGTAGTATATGAATTTATAACTCACCTGCAATTAAGCCAGCATAACAGATGGGAAATACGACATCAGCACAACCACGTGAAAGTCCAAGAAGGGCTGTTTTTTTTTTACGGCTCCTTATAAACCGCAGTCGAAGTTCATTAAAGAACTCCGTGGGCCAGGAGCTAACCGCGCAAACTGAAAGCGTAAACTGAGAAACATAATTAAATAATTTAGCACAATATTTACTCATTTAATGCGCCTCCTTCAATTTTTAATCCCAGAAATGGATTGAAGCGACCTGTCTGCCGGGGAAAGTGGGCCAGCCAAGATACTTTGACGACATCGTAGCCTGGCCTGCGGCAACAGGTTTATACCAGTCTACACGAGTATAATTACGGTGTTTAGATCTAGTCTGAAGCTTTCTGTGGTAGCAGGCCTTTAGTAATTATTCTATAGATCTAGTCTGAAGCTTTCTGTGGTAGCAGGCCTTTAGTAATTATTCTATAATATACCCAACAAGCAAGCCAGAGGCTGGTATAGAGGATGACAGCTCCTTTGAGGTGGAAAGTCATACCTCAGGAGGAGGCTGCCATTTGGGTCAGGGGCCGGACCTTCCAAAGTGGCTGAATGAAAGCTTCCCCCCCCCTCGCCGCCACCCTGCCCTGTTTGGGGTGGGGATCGCAGGTAGGTGACTCTTTCTTTCTCCTGCTATGGCATCACAGGACCTCAAAATAGGCACTCAGAGGGCCCTGCATGCTTGTTATTGAAGGGTGAGCTACGCCGTGGCGGCTGGGGTCAAGAGGAAGTGGGGGGTGAGGCGAACTATTTCACACTCTCTCCCGCCTCCCTCCCCCCCACGAATGACCCCTGTCACCTGACGAGAAAGAGCTGATTCCAATGCAGTGAGGCCACTTAAGCAATGGATTATGGGTATTTTTTTTTATCCCGGCTTCGGGACACAGGAAAATCTATATTTATTCTTCGATGGAATGCAGGGTAGCTGAATCTGATTTACGAAGCCGTATGTGCAGACCATGCCTGCCTGTCACACAAAAAAACGCGCAACCTGTGTCTAGAAGCAGCAGATTTCATCTACCTGTCGCTGTTATACAGTTATTCCCGTGGTTTCATGCCAAGCTTGCAGTCTTTAACAGCTGGAAGACTCTATAACAAACCAATCAAGTGTTTTGCTCAGAGGCCCCACTTTCTTGAAAGTCCATCTCCATATCTTCTGTCGCGGTGCACACCTTAACCGCGGTCCTTGAGTCACGGCCATCTACAAGATCGCATGCCAGATGAATGTTCTCCTGCCTTGTTTTGCCAGCGTTTCATTAGGAGTGAAAAACGGCGGGAATGAGGACGTGGGAAATGCTAAGAGTGAGCTCTGTGTAGCAGCTAATGGAGCCGGTGCATTATTGGGAACCAGCACACTATGCTGCCCAATAGTGTCGGTACCACAGGTTACCGTTTCCCTCTTCCACACACGTCAATATCTAAGCACAGGCCAGAGACTCCGAGTCTATTTATCTACAGCCAGAGAGTAAAACCAGGTTAAGTAAATATTCAGTAGGTTTTCTTTGGCTATCAGAAAGCCGTCGAACGTGGGCCAGCTGGGATTGAGCTCTTAACTTAAGAATGCTAGCTTCTGCAAGGGTGGTAGTAAACATGCTGAAATACTCGCAAACCCGAAATTGAGGCGAACTCGTGCTGCAAGAGATGGCACCTGTAGCGCGAAGACTACGGGCTGCATTACGGCAAGCATCGCGGAGGGCATCATCTATGAAGAGAGACCATTATCTATGAAGAGAGACCATCATCTATGAAGAGAGACCATCATCTATGAAGGGAGACCATTATCTATGAAGAGAGACCATCATCTATGAAGAGAGACCATCATCTATGAAGAGAGACCATCATCTATGAAGAGAGACCAGGCCGCCTAATGTGGATCATGCTATGGAGCCATGACCCTTTGAGGAAGGAAAGTGGAACCATGAGGTCATCATACAGTGGCAAATTTCTATCTGCACATCTGTTGTGGGGGATCTTGTGCACTTTGAGATAAATGTGTGGACAAATCAATAAATCACTTAAGACTGGAGCAAATACAATTCCCATTTTGTGTTCATATTGATCAAGCTATCCATTGAGTTTGCGCTTTTGACGTTTGGAAATGTCCACTATAGACAAATCACTCCAGGGAGATTGTAGCACGGGACAAAATGTACACTCTGGTGTTTACGCTAAATCAAATAGGCCCATTTATAGACATGAACAAAGACCTTCAGACAAATCAATAAATAACACAGAGATTTCATTAACTGAAGAGCACTCGTGGTTCCTTTCCAGAAGAAAAACGTTGATCCGACAAGCTACAGAGAGTTTATAATCTATTATAGTGGGATTTTAGAATGTTACCATTGAGGTCAGAGGTTACATTGTATCAAATAGGTACTTTCTGTTAAGGGAGACCTAAATCTGATAACAGCTTTGGTTTGCTTAAACTGATTGCATGTCTATCTGTTTGTTTTGCCACATCTGAGTCATTTCTACGTTCCTTTTTTTCATTTTTTTTGACCCAAGGCTATTTATTCTGTTGGTTGAGGTCTGTAACTCTATAAAAGGCACCTAGATAAGAATTGGATATGCATCAGAACATAACACTGCTATATATATATATTTTTTCATTAATTTAATGTTAAACTCAGAATGTCTTTTCTGCCTGGAATCATAAAACTGACTTCCAAGCTAAAAAGGCCTGAGACAGATGATTGCTGGAATGATTTATCGACAGTGCTGCACAAATCAACCTCAGAAATCTTAATTAGATGTCTATATTGGTGGAGATCCAGACGAGCACCAGTTGATTTTGCATCAAGTCAATAAAGTTTTCGCTAATTAAAATAAGCGTTACAGCAGCTTCAGCCACTCTACACGATGTAACATATACTCTACACATGATCTGGTGTTAGTTATTGTCAATTCCTCTTTATAACGCCATGTGGTCCAAATATAACAGGGAACAATTACACATTTTTCCAGATTTTATAAAATATAGGCAGTCAATTTTTGATATAACAGGCATACCTTAAAAATATAAAGATATTGTAACTGCTGACATTTACGCTCCTATTCTCATGCGGCATCTTGAATCCTGGTAAACACCTGGTACCAGAAACACTGGATTGGTTCTGACTAAATGAGTACAGTCTTTACCTCTGTACTGGTATTCAGGTATATAATTGGAATGCGGGGCTTGTATAAACTTCACTTTAATTCGTCTGCATCTCCAAAAAAATCAAATCACTTGCCCCGTGAGCCTTGGAGACAGATTTGCATAATGAGTCGCGCAAGGGTACAGCTACCTAGATTACCTTAGCAATTTGCCATGCTGGCTCTGGCTGCCAGACAATTTCAAGAAGTGTCCAATTAATTTAAATTATAAAGTCAATGTAATTATACCTTTTGAAATAATTCTGCGCTGTTTTATTTAACATTGTTTTATTTAGCACCATTTTTATTGGTGAATATACTTTAAGTGTGCTCCGTAATGTTTTGTAACGATTTCTGAAAATGCAGGCTTAGTGTCTCTTAGGATTTTATTTACAAAATAAATATACTATGTTAATACTGGTATCTGTAAAATTCCCCATACTCTGTGTGTGTATGTGTGTGTGTGTGTAGATTAGCTTTATATTACTTTGTGAGGACCAAATGCCCCCCCACCCCCAGTGTAATAAAACAATTTTTTGATATTATGGGGACCATTTTTCATGTCCCCACAAAGATCTGTGAATGTGATCAAAAACTACAAATGCCAAAAGCCTCGTATTTTGCTTTGTTGCTTGTGCTTGTGGCTAAGGTTATGGGCTGGGTAGGGGTTAAGGTCGCCAGAGATTAGACATTTCCCCATAGAATTGAATGGAGGGTCCCCGCAAAGATATGATTACAAATGTGTGTGTGTGTGTGCGTGTGTGTGTGTGTGTGTGTGTGTATGTGTGTGTGTGTGCGCCCTGTGATGGACTTGCATCAGATCTAGTGTGTACCGCTGTACATACTGAGTATTCATAAAAAATTATATAACTAAAAAAACACTCATCACACCCAAATTACTTTTGTACCTTTTCAAAAGCCTTTAAGGTGGCTACGAAACAGCCCAATGATTATGGATGATTTGTTAGATAAAATATTAAATGATATTAAAAACTTGTTAGAATAGGAGCACTGTGTGGATGGAATTTTAAGTACTCTTGTCATGGCTAACAGCCCCAGGCAGGTCTGTCCTCTGGATTCTTACTGCAGAAGAGGAATGCAAAGCCATCGAAATACAGGAGATAATATATTGGCTATCACAAAAAGTTATAATGTAGTTTAAATATATGTCATATCAAATAGCCATCAAATTGCTATGGGGAAAAAAAAACTAAGAGTGCAGCCTTCTTTGGCAGAAAAATGTAAAATCGGAGCCAAGAAAACAACAGAACAGATTGATTACCTCAATTTTTAAAAAAGACAAGAAGATGGAAAAACATAAGTAAGGGTAATAATAAGCAGAAGCAAATTCTAAATTTGCTTTGAGTCAGAAGCTACTTTTTTTGACGGTTGGGTTCATGATGATGAGGCTGAAGATAAAGAGTAACGGTAAACGGTAAATAAACGGGGGTCCCTAACGTTACGGGTCTCATTGCAGGAAACATCTGATTGCACGAGTTCATGCCTTCTCAATTTGGATAAAAGACATTTTGGGTCTCAAATAGGTAAGAAATAATGTTCACACACACTCGCGTGTTCAATTGTTATATCTAACAAATAAGACATTAACTATTTATTGCAAATCCATTGCTTCCCAATTGGTTATTGAAGGCGCTTTGCTGGAGAGTGGATTGAGGGACACTGGTTGTTTGTGAACTGGAACTTCAAATAATGAAAACAAGAGGATTTTAATTGGGTTCTTTACAAGAGATTCTCCTTTATTTACCTTGCTTATCTATTACCTTGGAAAGCATTTTCCATAGTACAGTATTTGCAAGTTTTTCATTGGGAATTTCCAAATGCCCACTGACCAAGTTTAACCGTGCAGATGCTTCGTATAAAATTATATTAACATATTCGGAATACAAGGTAAATCCATTAAGCTTTGTCAACAATGAGCCAGGAGCTCCACGATCACTTTGAGTTGTTAAATTGTAAACTTTTAACCTAATTGCAAGTACAGCTCATGAAAGTTACATCTACTTCCTTCCATCCATCCATCCATCCATATATCCTTCCATCCATCCATCCATCCATCCATCCATCTATCCATCCATCCATCTATCCATCTTCTAATCACTCACCAAGTATAAGATCATGATGAACCTGGAGCCTATCCCTGGGTGGAACCAAATTGCCAAAGAATATTCTGGCACAATGGTCTCATGCTACACAAATGCTATGAATGAAAAACATAATGCTGGCACCTGCCATTCAAAACACAAAGGCTATTATACCTCTAAAGCTTTTTTTGTTTCTTTTAGGATAATTTTTATGCATGATAATAGTATTTCAAAGACTGAAATTCTTTGACATGTTGTGGAGCAATTACTAGTGAGTAATAGTAGGGTGGGGGGTTGCATTCAGCTTGAGTTCAGGTAATTACTGTTTACCAAATGGCAAAAAACCATTTCTTCAACCAGCAGTTCAAATTATGCCAGCTATTTCACAAATCCAGCCAATAAAAGTCTCTGTATTGCGAGTCAGGGAAGTCTCCTCTATGCTTATCAGAAACCTGAGTAGCATTACAGGTTAAATGACAATACCGATGGAATGAATATCTGATGGAACTTCAGTAAAGGACCTTGAGCAGACTGGACACCTGAGTCTTTTTTTCAATCGCTTAACAATGTTAGCTGATTTATTTACTGGTTTGTTTGATCTTTATCTGATGGTTCAACGGAATTTTTTATGACGACAAAGATTTTATGTGAACTAATTTGGTCCTTTTACATGCTTACTTGCAGTATCGGTCCCTCCTGCCCCCCTCTTCATGAATGGTTTGTGCTGGTTTGTTCAAGTTTAAGGACATTGTAGTAAGCAAATGTAATAATTCTATGAACAAACTAATGACCAAACTTTAAAAAAAATGAAATATATAAATGAAATTTCATAAAGGACAAAGCAATCTCTATTACTTTCTCATGCTGAGCATGAGAATGGCCATAATGTGCTGTCTAAACTGTGTGCTTCATTGACTTAAATTGTGATTGAATTTTAGAATGGAAATAATTAGAAATATCAATCAAACTGAAGTCTTCATTGACATTCCTCTCAAGTTGTCTGTCACAGTCATTGGCCAGACAGTCCGACGGCTTAATTCGCCACCACTTGTTTGTCTTAAGGAAAGCTGCTGGATGCTTAGTAACCCACATCTGAAGCATCTTATTTAACAAGGCAGTCACCATGGCACACTGAAGTGGACCGTGGAAGTTGTCTTGTACTATATCATGCTGATGTACATTACAGCATTCAAATAGGGGATAAATATGATTAATGACCAGCTTACAGTAGCAGGTTTAATTTGATCATCATACCGCTGGGAAGAAATGGAATATATCTGAATCACATATATGGATAGTGTTTTAGTTAGGAAAAGGAGTGGACATTTTCCTCACAGTCAGACAAGAGTGGATTCATAATATTTTCCAGTTCTCAAAAATGATTCTTTAATGTGTTGTCTTGAAAAGTCTGCCCCTAGTTATCCTGCCAGTTCCTCGTAAAAATGAACCGTCCAATGTTGAAACCTCTCACTGGACCCAGAATGATTCTGATTATCTTTTGAAATGAATTTCCAACAGAAATCCTAATTGTGTACACAGCTGACCCCAGAAATAACAAAAACGGATTTTCTGGGAAAGCAGATGTGAAAACACTTGAGATAATTAAGCGGACCATTGGCTTGCACTATATCAGAAGAAAAGAGTAGCTATTTAAGATGAATTATGCTGAAATAACAACAAACTGCCCTAGAGCCAAATGTTATATTTGATGAGGACCTCAACATAAATCGCCTTCCTCTCTTTGGATACACTTCAAAAGAATTTGTGATCACAGGTTTACTGGTTTCAGTGGCGTCACCCTCTGAGGTACACAGACCAGGGAGTGGCCAGATCTCAGTAGGTGGCTACACCTATGGCCTGATAGCTCTGATGGCTGCCATACTCAGGGAGTAGCTGTTGTTGCAGTGGATTACCTCTCTCCGATGGTTTTTGATGTCACTACTTTCAACAAGTGTATTATGAGACTCAGATTAAAGAGCTCTCTGGGTGTCCTACAGTATCTGTTGTCACGGCGTATGCTCCGACCGTTGTGAGTGATGTTTTGATGAGGGACATTTTATTCACAACTTCGGTCGGTGGTTAATCGGTGCCCACGAGGTGACACCCCTCCGGTCATGGGTGACTTCAGTGTGACCACTGGCACTGACAGGGCTGGCTATGAGGATTGTGTTGGGCCCTAAGGGTCTTGCGACTGTGGGGAAAGTGGCCCCATGTTCCCTGACTTTGCAAAAGGCAGTGGCGAAAATTTCAGGTCTAGAAAGTACAAATCCAGACATGGATATTGTTGCAGCCAACCATTTGAGAACATTGGGACTCTTTAGCCTGAACCGGTTGGTTGAAAAAAAATCTTGGTCTGGATTTTTACTCTCTGGACCAGAAATTTCCACCTCTGGCAAAAGGTCAGGGGCTGCAAATACTGGTTCCAGGGCCCTGAACCACATCGTTGGACTTGAAACTCTAGTACTGGTGGTGCAGCAAAGGAGGTTGGACCACATCCTCGTGGGCAGATACTGGAGGGTGCTACAGACCTGCAGGGTCTACAGAAGTGGCCAGTTTGTGAATTCTGACCACAGACTTATTGCTACTCATATAATCATACTACAGCTTAGGTGAATGAGGAGAATGAGACTGGACTTGGCCACAGTCCAAGATCAGGCTGTTTCTAATGAGTTTGCACGCAGTTTGCGTGAGGAACTTGCAGGCTTGGGTGTGACTGCCAATTCTAATGTGATGTGGGAGACCTTCTGTGACAAGACACCGAAGGTTACTGAGTGTTGCCAGAGTTGGTGTTGCCAGTGTTCCCAGAAGGTGGCGTTTCATCCCACAGGGTATACTGGATATTATCAAAGCATTGCAGTGCAGAACTTGATGGCAATTTCGGTTAGTACTGGGAACCAAGAAGGATGGCTGCAAAAGTTGTGGAGGCAGATAAGGAGGTCCTTGTTAGAGGGATCTGTGAGTAAGCAACACACCACACTATGGTATAGTGACCTACGTCCTGCTTATCGAGGAATCAAAGCATTGTGTACATTCAAATCTGTCCTCAGAGAGTCGCAGTCGGGGCAGGTGATGGAACAGTCCTTACAGGTGACACTGCAGTTGTGACCAACTGGGCCAGTTACTTTGAACAGCTGTTTAAAGCTGATGCTCCGGCTAGGACATTGGACGTCTCCGGGTCCACAGTTCTTGAGGCTGACCCTCCCTCACTGAGATTGCACAGGTGGTGAACCAGCTGAGAGCAGGGAAGGCTGCAGGAATCTGTGCTACCTGAGGTGAACTTCTCCAGGGTGTTAGTAAGACTGGTAAGGCTGTCCTCCTGGCACTGCAAGCAATCTTTGCTTCCATTTAGGAGACGGGTGTCATCCCAACTGGCTGGAAAACAGGACTTTCAGTCCCTATCTAGAAAGGGATGAGTGATGAACTGGATTGCAGCAACTGTAGGGGATAGCACTGCTGGTGCCGGGTGAGGTTCTTGCTAGGGTCATCCTCAGTAGAATCAGGGATCACTTGCTTACTTTCCAGCAACCGGAGAAGTCTGGTTTTGCATCTAAGAAGTCTACTGTCACCCGCATCCTGGTACTGAGGATTCGAATGTAAATGCGAGTATTGGCAGAGTTTCTTTGCAGTGTTTTTTGTCAGTTTTTCATAAAACATTTGACTCAGTTGATTGAGCTGCCTTGTGGGGCTTCCTGACACTTCCTGAGGGATCTCCTGAAGCCGCTGGCTGGCCGCCACACTGGTCCTGTGAGTGCAGTGCAGAGTGGAGGCAGAACCTTTGCATTCTTCCCAGTTGATTCTGGGGTTCATCAGGGGTTTATACTCTGTTCAGTGCTCGTATGGACTGGGTGTTGAGCCTGGTTGTGGGGTCCAGTGGCTGTGGGGCATCTGTTGGCGAAGAAATATTCAATGATCTTGACTGTGTCGGCGATGCAGTGATCTTCCTGAAGGCAATGGAGGGGTCTGATCGGGGCTCTTGAGAGACTGTTAGTGCAGTCTGAGTGTCTGGGCTTGTGAGTGTCCCGGATAAAAATGAAGACCTAGGCCTTTAATGACCTCTTGGGCACAGCCATCAGCAGTGTGTCCGTCTGTGGAGAGAATGTCGACCGCGTCGAGGCGTTCACTTATCTCAGCAGCGACATTCGTGTCTCTGGTAACTCATGCGACCGGACTGGGAGGGCATGGGGGGGGAGGGTCATGAGGTCACTGGGAAAGGTTGTGTGGCGCTCCTGATATCTCCTAACACGGCCACGCGGCACGAGTCCCTGAGAGTGATCCAGCTCACAGGATCCTCGTTGCTGAAGACCCGAGCAGTGAGACCAGGCCAAGGGGACGCCCAGGTAACACCAGGCTCTGGCAGATAGATGGCCGTTTCCGGTGGGTGGGACTGGGGGGTCACCAACCAGGATGTGGTGGGTGTGGTAATGCGCTGTACCAGTGAAAGTTCCTCAACCTGACCTCACCTGGTTACATTTATCCCCACGACTGGCTATTTCTACTCCTAAGTCTTTACACTAGTACAGGCTCACAACTCTTTTTCACTAGGAGCACAAATTCTGTTTTTTTTTTTTGTTACCTCTCTTTTCATTTTGCAATCCTGGGTGATCTTTGGATTCCCTGTTTGTGTCTAGTTGACCTTGGCCTTGGTATTCATTTACGTAGAGTACTGAGTTAATTTTTTTTCTGTTCTAAGAAATAAATCCTGCTTTTTGGTCCTTAACTTTGGTATCACTTTTGGTCCTTAACTTTGGAACAGTGTATTTCCCTCATACACTGGAACACCTGAATCCAGGGTAGAACATGTTAGAATATGAATGAAACTGAGAAGAGAATCTAGAATCTTTTTTAAAATGTAGGATTTATTGTTATTATTGTTATAGCAGCGGCTGTGTTAATTGTACAACCCAAATATGGTGAGTTGCAGCACAAGCATAGAAGCACCCAGAATGCAATACTGTCCGAAAATCCTCTTACAGGCGTAGTATGAAGGCACCAATCAACAGGCTTCTGATCCAGCTTCCACAAGACACTGGTCTGGTGATTTGATTTCAGCTGCGCTCCACGCATACCCCCGTCTCATCTCAAAATTTCCATGCGCCTCATCCAATCCTAACATCAAAGCTCTGCCTTTTTAATTGCCCCACTTTCACATTTCCAGTATTTACAGAGCCGCGTATCAGTGTGACGGCGGATGAGGGAAGGGCCCCGAAGCTTTGCGAGGCATGGTCTCCTCGGTGAACTTGTTGTCGATTCCTTCGCTTGTGCTTTTGTTTTCCAAAGAAACATGGAAACGCACCGGAATCTAACTCCAGTGCCTTTATTTTATGTTCTGTGTCACGTTCAAATTGCTGTCAGAAGTGTAAAAGTCCTGCACTTCCTTCATACTCTACAATCTGTATTTAATGATTCCCTGCAAGATTAAAGACTGTCTCTGACCCACTTACCAATCAAACATAACAAACACAGCGATTTCTGAAGCACTCTAACAGCTTTCTGACAAGAAAATGTTCCTATAAATCTATGGTTTTCATTGAATTGCGTTCGTGTTTTATTTATTTTTATTTAGTTACGAATAGTTTAAATAAACTATAAAGGTGTAACTTGATTCGATTCCGTGTGTCTTGGACACCTCCTTGGCATTGCCTAATTTAATATCATGTCCATTTTCAATAGCCACTTATCTATTTAGGGCTGAATCTGCGCCGGAGACCCCATCACACTGCAGAACAGAGACTGCAGTCGTAAGGCTGCTCACTCCAATTCACACGAACGCATTCACACACTAGGGTCAACTAAACGGCGTATCTGTGGACTGTGGAAACAAACCAGAGTACATGGAGGATTCCCGCATGAACACGGGAAGCCCTTGCAAATCCCAGAAGATACTTCCTGTTCCCTGGAAGAAAGGGGCCACCATCACACCTCTGTCTCATACTTCTAATTCAATATTTTGTTTAAACTCGGAAAAAAATTGAAAGCCTAAAGACAAGTGTAGCCCTATCTGTTATACAACCGCTCGCAATTTTAGAATTACAGTTTCACAAAAAACATGACAAAAGAAAAACTGATCTATATGACAAAAATGAGTTTGTCTGATACGGAACTACAATCTTCCTCAGGTCTATGTTTGATCCTTGTGCTCTGCATGCGCAGTGAATTGGCCCCAGTAACATGTGTATTCACTCCACTTGGGGTTGAGTAGGTGGCCTCCCATCACAGGCACAGCGTCCTATTCCAAAGAGCCACACAACGACCCTGGAATAGAGGCTGCGGCCCCTAAGAGCACAGGGCACCATACAAACATGCATACTGCTGAAGGTTACCAACACTCAACCCACACACTTGCTTGGGGCCCTGAGGGTTACCTCAATAAATGTTAATTAAATACATTCTAACCAGCTAACTAGCTATGATCTTCATTATGCTCACTAGCTATTTATTAAAAGCATTATATTTGTGCCTCATTCCTGAGTGTGCAGAGAGAGTTTTGCAAGTGACATCTCAATTCAGCCAGCACACTCGCTTACTCTGCTCTCTGTGTGCTCAACTTGGCCTCTGCACTCGCTCACTCCACTCTGAGTGCGCTCAACCTGGTTTGCACGCTTGCCCATTCCGCTCCGTGCATGCTCAACTTGACCTGTACACTTGCTAATTATGCTCTGCGCATATTCAGCTCAGCCAACACGCTTGCTCACTCCATGCTCAGCTCGGTCTGCATGCTCACTCATTCTGCTCTGCGTGCGCTCAGCTCGGCCTGCATGCTCACTCATTCTGCTCTATGTGTGGTCATCTCGGTCTGCACGCTCACCCATTTTGCTCTACGTGTGCTCAGTTCAGTCTGCACGCTCACCCATTCTGCTCTACGTGTGCTCAGCTCGGTCTGCACGCTCATTCATTCTGCTCTACGTGTGCTCAGCTCGGTCTGCAAGCTCACTCATTCTGCTCTACGTGTGCTCAGCTCGGTCTGCACGCTCACTCATTCTGCTCCACGTGTGCTCATCTCGGTCTGCATGCTCACCCATTCTGCTCTACGTGTGCTCAGTTCAGTCTGCACGCTCACTCATTCTGCTCTACGTGTGCTCAGCTCGGTCTGCATGCTCACTCATTCTGCTCTACGTGTGCTCTACTTGATCTGCACGCTCACTCATTTTGCTCAGTGCGCTCAACCTGGCCTACGCACTTGCTCACACTGCACTGCACATGCTTAACTTGGTCTGCATACTTGCTCATTGTGCTCTGCTCGTGCTCAACTCAGGCTGCACGCTCGCTCATTCTGCTCTATGTGTGCTCAGCTCGGTCTGCATGCTCGCTCAGCCTCCTTGCATGCTCTGGCAGACACCCGAGCACTCGCTTACAGTGTCTCTCTCATTCTCTCAACATCTCCACTCTGAGCATGCTCAACTTGGCCTACACACTCACTCATTCCGCTCTGAGTGTACTTAACTCGGCCTGCACACTCACTCATTGCGCTCTGCACGTACTCGCCTTGGCCTGCACGCGTGCTCTGGCAAACACCCATGCACTCGGTCAGTGTCTCTCTCACTCTCTCAATATCACCGTTCTGTGTGCGCTCAACTCTGACTGCACGCTCGCTCAACTTGGCACAACATTACATTTGTACCACAATTATTAGCCAATTGGAGACCCAAAGTAGCCAACTTCTGATTAGCCAGTCTCCTCTCCAATCACTACATTTCATGACAGATGGTGATTGGAAGAGATAAATTGTACTGTACATAGAAACACGGGAATTATATTAGCTTCTGAAGAAAATAAAATGCCAAATAATATGATAGCATGAGAGCTAACTCGCTACTATCTGACATGATTGGGGCTCTGTACACAATACTGTTACAGTGCTCAAATACACTCAAAAAGATTGTTGTAATAGCAATAAAAAAAATAATAACTCACCTATAGTGTGTTGCTGTTATCAGGATTGGACATCCTATTCTGATGAATAGGTCAGATAAAATAAAAGCGAAACAATTCCCACATTTTCACTTTTATTTTATCTGACGTATTTGTAGTGCTGGACACTTTTAATGCTGGTTTTAATTTTCTGTGTATTATGCTTTATTTATATATTTTTTTTCATATACCACCATACCTGTCATAATGCTTCAGTAAGCAGCATGTTATATAATAGAAGCTCTGCTGATCGCTGTGTAGAGCGTATGGAGAACAGACCCCTGCTAACACTAACCCTTCTTACTAACAGTTATAACCACAATTCTTCATATATAACTGTTCAGCATTGCAGAATTTATAGCTACTGCTTCAGCCTCTGCCTGAAATTTATGAATACATGTAATATAATTAGGTCTGCTGTTGATTACATATCAGTTAGGAAAAATCCCTAATATTATTGATTTTTCACTGCAATAATTAATAAAGTCATTCCAGTTAAGCAAACATGTTGTTTCCAATCTAAATATATGGTAATAATCAATAAAAATGTCTCTATGTATTAAACTATATGGTTATAATCAATTAGACGTGCCGCTATCTAGCTAAATATGTATTATTAATGTAATAAAACATGTCAGTGAAACCATTCTTATCAAGCCAAGTACAAGGTTATAATCAATAAAACATGTCGCTATTGAGCTGAATATACATTAATAACCTAATAAAATGTGGATTATACTATTAAGCTAAATGTAAATGATTTTTTTAAATAATAGCTTAACTAATAAAAATATACATTTTCAAAAATGTATTTTATCAATGTAAAGGCTTGCCATTGTGGTAAAAAAAAATTACACAATCTTAAAAAAAGAAACTGATGCAAATTCTTGGTCGTACTGCCCAGTATTCTCTATTGCACAAAATAGATAGATGCCAATTCCTGAAATTATTGATACTGTCACGCCCAGCTCCGTACGATCCCCATGTGTGCCACGCCCACCTCGTTACCCCGTGTTTTTTCCTGATTGTTCTAACCTGTGCCTTTTTCAGTTTGCTCTGTCTGTTGTATATAAGTCCGCGTCTTCTCCCGTTTGCTAGATTCAGCATTGGATTGCATAGATGTGATGTCGTTTATGTCTTGGACGTCTGCCTCGTCTCCGATTAAAACCCGTTATGCTCGTTAGTCCGGCTTCACTTGTCCGATTACCCGCTTGCCTACACTGCGACTCGTGACAGACAAACTGAGGTAAATGAACAACAGGTGAGAACCATCAGGTAAAAACGCAGGGTAACGAGGTGGGCGTGGCACACAGGAGGAACGGACAGCGCTGGGCGTGACAGATACACTATAGGTGGGTTATTTTTCTGCTACTATGAGTGCAAGAAACATCATACAGATGTCCTGGGACACATCATCAGTAATGTCACCTGGGGTCACTGGGTGTTTCGGGTCCTTCAACATCAGACACCCTCGCCCAGGCGACCCGGCCAGGGATCAGGATCAGGCCCCAACCTGTGTCCCAGCAGCGTTTCTCCACGGTTCTGCCCTCTTTAACCAAAGCCACCTATCACATCATGCTACGGCGTAGCACGGCACAGGGGAGGGCGATCCATGGCATGGCTCCCGCAAAAAGGATTTATTCAAGAACGGTACAGAACTCGAGGGGGAAAACAGAAAATAAAGGGTCCACAAGGGGTCAAAACTAAAACAGGAATTGTAAGAAGTAACTAAATGAATTACAAAGAAAACAAACACTGGAACTACAAGATGACAGGGAGCAAAACCTGGGACAAATAAACCAGGGATATGAAGCAGCATGTGAGTGCAGCTATAGACCCCTGATCAACTACAATGAGAGAATAAAGAAGAGAATGAGGGCAGGAACTTAAATCTACACAGATAACAAGGGATAACAAGGGGCAGGTGTGGAACATAACCAAAAACAACCAATTGAACCAAGTAAAGGCACGGGATAATAAGCAACAGGTGGAATAAGTTACAGGTAACAAGCACTGGGCTCTGGGGAAACATTAACAGACACTGAGGACTAACAACACTAGGAGGGATTAGGCATGAAAGTACAAGCAGAACAACATGAAACAAGGCACGAGCAGGTCGGACCAAAACGACAGGGACACAAAGCAAAGACATAGAAAAACAACACCAAAGGCTGAGGATTAAAAAAAAAAAAAACAATATACATTAAACAGAAGATAGCTGGTCGCTGGCCTCTGGTCAGGTCCCAAACTTATGATTGAGGGGGGGGGGGACCAGCATCTGACTCACACATTCAAATAATTGAGGTATGAAACAGCCTGGGGAGCAGGGAAACCCACTAGGAACTGAGGGGCTACAAGATAGGGAGGCAAGATGCCCAGTAGCACCTGCTGGTCAAATGGGGGCAAGACACATGTAACACGGCACCAACTTTGTCACATCAAGCTTGCTTTTCTATAGTTTTAGACTGGTATGACTATAGTTAATGGACCATTTCAGAAAGTAGTGAGTTCACTAAGCTCTCATCCTATTATATGACATCCTATTTTCTCCAGTAGGTAAAATAATTTATGCTTTTTCCATGTAGAGTACGATTTATCTCTTCCAATTGCCTTCTGTCAAGAACTGTAGTGATTGGAGAGGAGACTGGCCAATCAGGAATTAATTAATTTGGGGCTCTGATTAGTTAATAATTTTACCACAAATTGTGCTGAGTTGAGTGAGCATGCAGACAGAGTTGAGCACTGAACAGGCTACTTGTGAAGGTCCCAGGAATGAGACACAAATATAACACCATATTTATTTGGGGGGGGGGGGGGGGGCGTGGGCCCCCCGAAACAATAAACCTGTCCCGGGGGATACACCCTGGACAGGATGTCAAAGCAAAGCATGTTAGGGCACATGCACAGACAAACTATTGACACATCTGTGATCCCAACGGTCTGTCTTTAGACCGTGGGAGAAAACTGAACTATCTGGAGGACATAAACGCAATGAGAAAGCGTGTAGATTCTACACAAACGGGATTTATACCTATAACCCGTAACTACCATGGCATCTTCTCTCTATTCTTCTAGTTTAGAAAAATGGTTTTAATTCAATATCAAAAGAACAAATATAGAAATATGAGTAGCAAAAAATATTAATCCAAACAACAGCACAGAACCACACATTTTCCCAGTAAATTCAATTTACTTCTTTTTGTTTCCTTGTTGATGCCATAATTTTATTATTACTGCTCCAAGCCTTTTCCTTGCTGCAAAAATGTTCACATGTACTGAGGTGAACTGTCTGCTTGCTCAGCCCTTTTTCTAAAGAAAGAAAAAAGAAAAGGAAGAAAGAAAGAAGAAAAAATTCACAGCTAGCAGGAAATGTTTGTGTGATTAGGATTTGAGATTTAAACTGTGCTTAATCTCTCCGGCTAGGAACCTTCGGCTGAGGCAGAAATATTACGGCTGGGGGATGAGTGGATATTCGTCGCGTCTTTACCAGCAAAGCTTACCGTAAGGAAAGTCAAACGATTTTACTCGGTGCTTTCCACTTATTCAAATGCGGGATCGAGATTGTAATTTAGTCATTTAGATTTAGTAATGTTAGTAAATGAGATGTAAACCTAAGAGATCATTAAACTTTAATTTTCCAATTTAATATGCGTGTGAAAGTATGAGATTAAAAAGAGCCTTGCGGGCTTGAGACAGCCGCCGAAGCGCAAAACCCGCGGCCCGTCGGATCCACCCGTCGAGCAACAATAAGAAAGGACAGCAGAGGGCGCCCGCTCAGAGCGTGCAATGTGGCCCCATGCAGGGCAACAAACGGCGGTGCTTGGGAATGGGCTGACATCTGAACTCTGAACCCTTAAGCGGCTCAGTCTCCCTCGAGTTGTCGTGTCTTCCTGCCAATCGGTTAGCTCATCTGTAAGAAAAACTGGAGTGATTATTATGGCTGGAGGGGGATGATGAAAAGGTTGGAGTGTCTAGGCTGGTTGCAGCTGTAGACAAACAAGCATCAATACGATTTCTGGACCTCTGGCTTCTCACGCTCTGTGACATCAGTACACATAGCACGGCTATTTAATATTCTCGAATAACTTGAGTCTATCATTAAAAAGCAATGCAATTCTGTTAAAACTACCCGTTATAACTGGCCTCTGCCTTTCAAATTGTTCATCATTAAAGAAGATAGCACGTTTTTTTGTGGTGAGAAAGAGGCGATCGGCTACCTTCTGTCATCAATAAAAAAAGTTCATCATATACCTAAAGATTTCAATGTACTGTAAGGGCAGGTTTGGAGAATATTGTGGGATTATGCTTTTTAACCTACAAGCTAATTCCCTCATAATTCGCTCCTAATGCATCACATCACTGTTCATTCCACTGGGTTCATTTCAGCCCTGTAGATTACAATGGACATAAAAATATTGATTGATCTTGGAAAACCTTAAACTGGCATTTCCCTCGCTGACCCATTGGCATTAAGCACAGGGGCCCTTTAGTTCTTCGCGGTAGTTTGCCAGTATACTCTGCCTTCCTGGCTTTGTGCAAAAATAAAAAGGGGGGGGGGGGCTACAGACATTTTACTCTCCTGCTGCTTTTCACTGGAACTATCTGAAAAGGTTTCCCTCAACCGTTGGATTTTGTTTCCGTTATTTAATATCCACAACAGCGTGGGCAGACTGTGGGCTACGACCTTACACAATAAAAGCCCCAATCAAGGAAATGTACGTTACTAAACGTGATAGGCGCGTGCAGTGCACTTAGTCGGCACATGTCAGATACATGGGCCGAGGCGGCAGCCGTTAACGGACGTGAAGCCCTGCGCCCATGGATCTCCCCGGACAACGGGCGTGTTTGAAATATTGCGGCAAAATGACAAATGCCGAAGTTTCGGGAAGATGACGCTCTGACATTCCCGCAGCATAAAATAGCAGCAAGGATACGGTCTCCTTTCTGGGGGGAAAAAAAGCTGTCAGAGAGTCACAAGCCCATTACCCCCAATCAATACTGAGGACTGGGCAGAGATGCAAACGGCGGCATCGTTAAGCTCTGGCACCTGGATCCGCCTGGGGGGCATGACACCCGGGGTGTCAAGGCTCACACTTCACACATGTGAACTTTGAAATGCATTTGTTTTTGGGAAATAATTTGTTATAAGGACGCCGAAGAAAAGAGGATTTTAGTGGCGCACGTGTGTTTGTGTTGGGGCGTAAATTCACTCACTCGTCACGCATCGTTACGGAAACATTACATAATTGCATGCGATCAGTTCATCTATTGACATCCAACATCATATCATTCATATAATCACTGTGCCCAACCACGCCGGGAAAACACATTGAGGTAATACACAACTGTCGTGCAGTAACCAACTGAGTGAAAGCACCTATTTTTAAATTCAGTTCAATCTGAATGAAACGTTAATTCTCTTGTTTAAATTAGCCTTTAATTTCAAATGATCAGAAAAAATCTTAAGGAAAGTTTAAGAATTATTTTACACTGGCAATTTAAATGTATATATTAGGCCAAATATTTAAGTGGTTGTGTTTCTGTGTGATTAAATTACAAACCATTTTTAGTATTTTGATATTAGACTAATAAATTCATTATCTTATGCTTATTGAAACTAATAGCCTTGGCAGGAGATGTGTACCGACAAATGAATACATGTCTAAAACACATCAGAAGGACATCATACGCTGTACTTCTCTCGGCAATAGGGCGCATTTTTAAGGGAGCGCGGTGGGAAACGAGCCTCGGGTCCAGCACAGAGCATGGGCACTCCTCCTGTTTAATATTAGACGTACTTCCCACCCCTCCCCTGCATCTCATTTTCGGGAGCCAGTTGTCGCTAGGTGAAAGCAGCGCCTCCAGATTGAAGCAGGTGTCCAACATGGCGATCACGGGCAGCGGATCTCTCTCTGCGGCGCTCTTTTTATTCGCGGCGTCGGCGGCTCATCTTCTCCTCCGAGGTAAGGTCCGTAGGTTGCTTCGCTGCTGGCTGCATTTCCGCGGCTCAGATCTCACCGCGGACGGCGGCTGGAGAAGTTGGCGAGGCGATCCGACGCTGGGTTGCGCTCGCAGTAGCGCCGTGGATGCATTAGGTCGATGGTGCGGTCCGAGTCAAAGTAACTGAATAGTGTTCAGAAGTTTCATGATGATCTTAAAAATAAGGAATCGTCCACAACTCAGGAGTAGGATATTTTGCAAAAATAGGGAAAACCTTTCAGACTTAACTGGTATTTAATTTGCGCGAATATGTAATGTTGTTACTTTGCACATGTTGCGAGCTGTAGATCACTGATAAAAGCGGAAAATGCGGCGGCAGCCAGAGCAAAGGTTCCTCGAGCTGCGCACCTCCAGTAGATCCCAGTGGTGCTCCGTGCGGTCCGGCTCCGCAAAACACGCCGAGTTGGCGAGTTCCCCAGCTGTGAGCTTGGGATCATTAGGGCGGCGAAATGAAAATGGCTGTCCGCCAAAAACATATACGAGCAAG
This sequence comes from Brevimyrus niger, assembly GCA_015164015.2. Taxonomy (NCBI): domain Eukaryota; kingdom Metazoa; phylum Chordata; class Actinopteri; order Osteoglossiformes; family Mormyridae; genus Brevimyrus; species Brevimyrus niger. Next base: position 19,561,682 of record JAABNY020000037.1, read on the forward strand.
AGAAATTGATGGAAGTTGCACCTTTTTAAAGCGTTTTGAAGGCTGCCGATCAGTTACCCCTCTAAGCAAGGAAAATACATTAAGCACAGAGCAAAGAGAAGGATTCAGGGAAGCTGATGATGATGGGGGGGGCGCTGGGGGGTGTATTAGTTCAGCCACTAGCATGGACGCTTTTTTTTCTTTTACTTTCTTAACAATCGTGGCGAACAGAATTGACACAATGTTATGATGCCGGATACGCGATTTATTTTTTTTCTGAGATGCATTTCTGCAACAGTGTATTTAGTGCTGGGATCTTTCTGAATATCGCAGCGAGAGAGCAAGTGGTGATTTTTTTGTAGTGTCGGCAAACAGACAAATCATACGACTGCACCATGGAACTGGCTGTTTTTTTTTTCTTAATGAAAATGCGTCATGCTTGTATTACCAGTTACGATGTATCCATGTATTTCACACACTCGTATGCCGACAGGCACCGGGTTCTAAATCACCGAAATAAAAAACACATTTTTTAAATTTGACTGCCTGCTTAGTTATAAAGTTATGCTTAGGACTGATGCGTATATTAAACTACACATGCCGCATTTATGCAAACCATCTTTGTTTCTCCGACTTTAAGCATCGCTCGTCAGATTTTAAAAGGGCAAGGTGAACAGTCCTGTGATTTATCGTGGTCTAGCCGTAGCGGACTCCCACGGATCTGCCCGCAGTAGCGGATCTCCTAGAGAAACCGGGTTTTAATATGCGTGTTACCACCGTGGGGGGTGAGGGGTGGGGGGGGGCAGGAAGCTTGGGGTTATCCCTAGCAAACTTGTTCAATGCAGGAGTGCGACAATGCGGCGCTTTTAGCTGGATGTTGGGGAGGTTTGCAAAGTCCTGTCGTGGCGAGATTTGCTGGCACCAAGAGGGCAGTGTTTGCTGAGAGATGATGGGGGGTTGCCTCTTAGTTCACGGCAGCAGCTCTTTTTCGCGTGCATCTAGTTTGGGGTGGTGGGGGATCGCATCGTGTTTAACCTTTAGACATCAGGAATATAGGATATGCCGTGTATTTAATTTTTTTGTTTTCCCTCAAATGAAGTTTTACATCAACAGGTTCGGCGTTTGCAGGAACTGTTGTGTTATTTAGGTCTGCGTGTGGGAAGACGGCGGAAATAAAAATGCTGAACGCGTGTGTTAGTGGTTTGTGTGTGTGTGTGTGGGGGGGGGGGGGGGGCCACTGTTCCAATCTTAAATAATTGTATTGGTCGAAAGCGGAGTCCACTGCAGTCTATGCTTTTATATACATATTCATAAATTGTTCCTTTACACCCAAAAGTGGACGCTGAAAGGTCTGATTGACTGCCCGTTTGTGTGCACGACATGCACCGAAATACAGGTTTTTGTTGCCGATTTTCTGCTGCCTTCTCTTTCTGTTATGTCCAGTCGGGAGCTGCAATAAGCGCCGAGTTTCAGTTCCTCCCCTCCGTGGGCGTCATTTTAATAGGGAAGTGTGGGTTTCATCTACCGATCAGGTCTAATGCGTTGAGTATTCATGAATGCCAATACCATAAACACGGCCGACAGCTATTCCAATATGCATATTTTGGATGAAAGCAATTTTATGTTTCGGAAGTGTTGACAGACATTGATGGGAAGTGCATGTTAAACATAGATAGCCGTTTTGTTATCAAAATTTCGAATTGAACTGAAATTGAGTGCAGTGGGACCATTTACATTCAACTACAGTATTGACTTTATGCAAAGAGAGGTGGGCAGAGAGCATCAATAATTTACTACTATGCCCAATACAGTATGCTAAGCATCGCAGGGTATTTTAAGATTAATGTAGCCGGTGCGAAGAGGCATGAATCGCAGTGACTTCTAGCCAAGAAACTGCTCCCCCTTTTGTCGATCGCTGTCAGATGTCTGCACCTGAGAGGCATCGCAAACGCGAAGGTACCGCTCTGGTTTCCCCAACGGTGTCAATCAGCTCGTTCGGATATCCTTTAAATCAGGGCAATGATCACAGGTTTAAACAAGGAGTGAAAGCTCTCAGAAATATTAATGCAAAGTTGGCTTTACTTCAAAGGGTTCAGCCTAACATGTCAGCTAACTGTTGCTTTGTTCTCTATTTCATTTCTTGCAATCCTGTCGCTTATATATATATATATATATATATATATATTTTTTTTTATGTTGGTCTTTGGACCTCTCCGTGACCAGTAATGTGCACGTTTTTACTTGATTTTCAACAGTATTTTAGGTCTTAAATTACTGCACTAAAGTGCTATAATGCTGCAGCAGTTTTCTAATTATGCTTGTGAACTTATAGAAAACAACAACATTCAGCAGTTTCCCAAAAGATGCATTTATTGGGTCAGTTATTTTTGGATTGTTTACATATTCCCGGGCGGGGGGGGAGTTGTGTGTGCAGTAATTTATGCTGTTTGCTATTCTGGCTTTCATTTCATAGAAACGCGCTTGTGTAGAGCTTGTACACAAACTCCGACTGGATGGGGGCGGGACGGGACACCTTTCCATCTGGCAGTTACCTTTTTTGCAGAATTCAGGACCAGAGTAAAATGGCCCCCTGAACCCCCATCAGAGATTTTCAGTTACTGACGAATGAAAGTTCTCACTGTAATCTGGATCCAGGGCAGCCGAGGCTCCTTCTGTGTGGTCGATGTTTCTTTGGGGGCTCAAGTAAGGTAGAGACCACAACGTAGGGAAGCGTCTCCTAAATGTGCCTCCTGTTGACTCCCAGTTTTCCAGAGCCACAGGTAACGGCGATTTAACAGAGATGGAACTTCAGCTTTCAGTCATTGTGGGGGGGCGGGGTGAGGGCGATATAGGGATTATGTCACCAACGGACACTGCATAATAGTGCTGTCACAAACGTGGCTTAGAATACGACGTATGACAAAAGGAGAATAAATCCTTAAAGGAAAAAGTGCGTTTTCTCCCCACAGACCAATGCAACAGTTCTTGAATTTGCAAACCCAAGTTCAGGCCGTGGTTCTTTTGAGTTGCGTTCACACGCTTTACGAACCCAGGTCCTCCGAGGACGTCAATCGCTGGGACTCGTTTGAATGCGTATTTGAAGCTGTTGAATTAACGGCGGATGGGCGCCGTTCCCGAACCCTTCCGCATTTGCATGATTACGAGAGCGCCTATACGTCCCTGCGAGTGCCGCCTCTCTTCCCAAGCATTCATCAAATCAGCCGGGCACGCTTGGCTGATTTGTGTCCTCAGCGGTGCCGGCAGCGGCGGCTGACGATTTTGAGCTGTGGCGTTTTTTTTTGAGACCCCCACCCACCCCCATCCACGCCAAATAAAAGCAGTGGTGTCCTCCAGCACTTGAACCGGCTCTCTCTGACTCCGCCGTGCCTTTCCCCACCCTGCTGCATTCATTTACATTTTATTTATTTAGCTTTCGCTTTTATCCGGGGCCGTGTACGATTGAGATGGCCAGGTCAGACGATCCCTGGAGCATTTAGGGGTTAAGGGCTTTGCTCTGGAACCCAGTGGTGAAATCTCTCTGCCAGCCCTTGGATTTGAACCTGCAACCTTGCAGTCACAGGCACTGTGTCCAAACCCATTCAGCTACACACAACCCCCTATTAATACCCCTCCCAGCAGTGGCCATTACTAAAGATCCTAATTTGAATTGTGCTCCAGTTCACTTCCTGTCCGTGTTCGTCCCGCTCTTTGCGTCTCGCGGGCCCACCTGCACCTGAGACCGCAGACTGTTGCCGTTTCGTTTCTCCGGCCTAAGTGAAAACGCATTACGATGCTGCTTTGAAAGTCTGCGACTGAAAGGGAGTGGGTTAACCAGAATTGCATTATTTTTCTTTCGCTAGTGGTCTGCATTTTCCGAGATCGCTTTGGCCGCCAGCCTAATACCTCCAGCCTAATTTCCATGAGTTTATTTATTTATTTATTTATTTTTAAGTGCATTTTCACTAGTTTGCCTTTGCACTGAGTGGCTACCTTTCTATTTATAAGTGAGGGTCTAATAATATATTCATTTTGGTCTTAGACACATTTTACAGAACAGTTTTCTCATGATTAATAATGGGCTTGTCGCTATTTTTTGCTTATATTGCGGTGGGTCTTCTCGAGAATGGAATGGAAACCAGTGGATTGTGAAGTGACTTGATGTCCTCAAATGTAATTGCAGATTTTCATCTTTGGTTAGTATGTTAGTTTTGGGGTGGGGTGGCTAAATTGTAAGTTTAAATGAAGCAACATTTCTCAGCATGACTTATCGTTCCCAAGCTTTTGTCTGACTGACTTGGCTACTGGCTTTTATAACATGCAAGAAACCCTTTACAATTTTATTTATTTTTTTTTTTGGACGAATAGCTGCTGACTTGTTAAGATGTTGGTAGTAAAAACAAAAACATACATTTTTTCCCTCCTCCAAACTGTGGCCAGAACAGCCACAGTGGGATTCAGTGATATAAACTGTAGTGCATGATGGATTGATCTGAGGGTTTGGGGTTTGGAAATGACAGCTGGTGAATCAGCGGGCGGGAAAGTTGGGGTGGTGGTGTATCTAAACCTGAATTTGCTTTCTCTTGTATTTTTGTAGCTCCTTGTAGCTTTTTGGTGGTCTTTTTGTAGCTCAAATAGAGCATTGAGCTAACAACTCAAAGGTCATGGGTTTGAATCCCAGGGAGCAGATCCAACCCATGGTTATACTTTTATAACCCCAAGCCCCCCCCCCCCCCCCCCCCCTTTGTGGTGCCCCCGTCTGGGGGTGCCGCAGAGGGGGCCCTCCTCGGGGGGGG
>JAABNY020000037.1:19576154-19590811 GCA_015164015.2 Brevimyrus niger
ATCATCCAGTATCCCCCCCACCCCCCTCTCCCCACCCCTTCTGAGCTGAGATCAGACTTAGTTATGCTTCAGATTGCCTAACTGGTTGCAGGAGCCATCTGGATGTGCTTTTTTCGGTTCACAGAGTGGTACGGTACCTAATAATAAGACAGAAGGCTAGACGGCAAATGATCTTCTATTTGGGTCAAGTTAAAAGCAAGTCAGGGGCCCCGTGGAGGAGACATGGATCACTGGCCAGTAGTGGAAGCCTTGATTGAATGTCGTCCAGAAAAAAATAATCCAGAAAATGAAGGCAACAAACAAAGAGTGGAAGGACAAGGTGGCAGCCTCAGGGTTTCGACTCGGAGAGAGGCCTTCTACATTTTGGAGAAGTAAAGAAAAAAAGCGGCGTTTGAATCTCTTCCTGATGGGATACAGCAGGTTCGCTCCTGAAGTCACTTTGAACTGTGACGTCACTGGAACCTGTTCTCTGGTTGATAAGCGCGCAACTCGTATGCTAATGTCTATATATACAAATTCATGTGTGTGTGTGTGTATTGGGGCAAATACATACATAATGCAGCTTCTAGTGATTGAAGTCTATGAAATGAGAAAATGGATTGGTGTTCCGGGCCTTTCTGCTTTGCAGTGCGATTGGCGCAGTGTGGCCAACACTGCAACCGCAACAGACTCAAAGTGAAAAAACAGCACTGGTCATTGGTTATGTATGTGCGCCTCAGTGACCTGGTTTCAGTTCATGTACCTTCGCATTACTTTCATTCATCCGTTTAAAACTTAAATGCCAAGATGAATGAGATGGATGAACCAATGTGTATTTTTAAGTAAATTTTAACTGGGTTGCCTTGGGATGAATCGCAGATAAATTCCGATGTAACAAAAAAAAAAAAAAAAACTCGCTGGGGTAGTGGAGGTTGGATTTCAGGTCGGTGATATGCAAATCCACGCGATACCCATTTAAATGACTGGAAGTATAAGGATTCCAATGGGTAGCGCAGATTTTAAACAATCCGTCGGTCTTCTAGAATGGCTTCATCGTAGTGGCGGGACGGGGGGGACGTTAATGACGTCGTGCATCTACAATCGTAATGCACCGGAGCCTTAGAGAAGTTTAAAAGGTTAATCTGTTTATGGTATTTAGTTTACTAGCCTGCAAGGTTTTGCTTCTCTGTAATGTAGGTACCGTAATTACAAATAGGATTATATATCCAGATAGAAAAGCACCACAGAAATTGCGCTATTAAAGTAATTTATGTCAGTGTATGTGAGTCGTGTGAGGGATATTTATATATATTTTTTTCTCCTAAGTTAATGGCACTGGTTGTACTAATCTCCGTTTTAGTCTCATTGGATTCTGCATAATTATATAGTACATATGTTTGTACAAATAAATGTTTTGGTGAGTGCATCTGGGGGTTTGTGCGAGACGCATATACAGAATGTCATGTGATTTTTGCTGCCATTTACCAACCTTAATGCATAGTTGACGGTTTTTAAATGATCAGTCAGAATGCTGCTGCACAAAAAAGGTGGATCCTATGTATCAGATTTCCTGAAGGGCTGCAGCACTGAGTGTTGCCTCTGGTACACGGTGAGGTCTTTGCCTTTGTTTAAGTAGAAATCAGTTCGTAGATTTACTCAGCCGAGGCTCGAATGCCGTTCCCAATGAATGTGAGGAAAATGACTGAGGTGATTGGAATAAGGCGACTGATTGGCTGTTATAATTTTAGTGGTGATGTGGTTGCCTTTCATGTCATCACTGTCGTTGCGTCCAGTCAGGTCATTATTTTGTAGGATTTTTTGTTGATTTTTATTAGCAGGGGAAACAACTTCAGGAACTGACCAGGCCGAAAATAGCAAACAAAACATCGCCAAATGGAGGGAAAAAAAAATGCTCCTTTACCTAACCCAAAATATGAAAATGAAAAGTGCAACTCCTATCTAACTAAACGCAAATGGACAGGAAGACCAAAGTGGCATTGCATTCCCTACTTTCCCAGTTGCTCACAGCGGACACGATATTTACCAATTTATGTTATCTGCAAGGGAGAGCCAAAAGCAACCAAATCCAAAAAGAGCTAAGCAAACTCATGTGTCAACAGTAAAGAGAGTCAAGCACAATCTCAATATGTGACGACAACAAGAACCACAAATTCAAAGCAATGGCCGCCTCTTCATTGCCTAGATAGGCTTTGAAGGACTTACACCTTGGGTTGGATCACCATACGCAGTTTCCTTCAGTAAAGGAATTTTTATTTTTTATCTAAATAATAATAATAATAATAATAATAATAATAAATGGGTTTTCTGTCTAGGTTGTATGTCTATACTAATCCAGCATTCTGAGGTTTGAGCATAAATTTGATCATAAATAAAAGTGAACAGTGAGGAAATCTAAGACGACAAGTATTTCACGTGGACTAAAAGAATGGTATCACGAGTAATACAGCAAAAGGGTATATTGCTGTTCTGAATAGTAGAGTTTATTTTGTGGCCTGACATTTTTAAACGTGTGGCATACGAAGGTATGAGACTAAATCCGCTGGTTGTCTTAAGTGCCCAACTGGGTGATGAGTTTCTCCTTATGACAGTGTTGCTACACTATGGCAGTAATTAACTTGAATAGTTAAACCTTAAATAGTTAGTTATTTTAGAAATTTGCTTGTCGGTGAGTTTTTGGAAAAGGGGACGACAGAGCCATTTAGAGCTGTCCTTGCTGTGATTTATGCGACCAATCGACAGGCTCGCTTCGGTGTTGGACTTTGATTGGTCTCACAGCTGGCACGGATTGGCTACGGCAGGTTTTAAATAAGAGAGAAATGTACCATCCATTTCTTCATCATATAAGCTTACTATGTTAAAATGTAAAGGTATGTAAGATGCATGGTTCTTCAGTTCATATAATTTGTACAGACTGCTTTTCTCAGTGAAAGGATATTTCGTCCTTTTGATGCGTTTCCATAAAGTTCATTCGAAACTGTTACCAGTCCGTACATATAGAAAGCAATCAAGTAATCAGCCGAACTGGAAATTAAATTCAGGTTGCCCTCTTTTATCATCTAGGCCCATGTTCCAGTTCCGTTTTAACAAGAATTATTAAAATTCCAGCTAAGCGAAGCAGCCCTGCTTTGCTTTGAGGTTGCCGCCCCTAATATTTGTTTGCGATATTGCTAATCTGGATACTCCGTTAAATTAAGCATTCAAAATGTAAATTGAATAATATGTAAATTTCTTGCATTAAGCTGTATTTTTATTATGATCAGTAGAAAAAGAGACTGCGTCAACGTCTTTAATACACAGGCTGTGTTGAGCTTTAAAAATATAGAGAAAGGCAGGATTCCTTCGACTCGAAGACTTTCTTGTACAGTCAATTGTGTGAGCGGAGTCTTTTGACTTACTGCCCCGCATTTATAACTTGGTGTAACTCTTAAGTGTGGCCAGGGGCAGATTAACTGCCTCCCCCCAAGGAGGCCCACGTGGCCTTTTTATAGTGCTGTAAGATAAATGAGAGAGAGAGAGAGAAAAATAAATAAATTAATTAATTAATAAATGCTCTGTCAACATGTTACCTCTGTCACTCAATGCAGATTATTACATCATCCTATATCCATAAATATAACTTCTGGAAATTCGTCACGTCTTCAAAGGTTCTTTTGTGGCCCTAGGCGGTTGCTTATACCTGCCTTAGGGGCAGCCTGCCCCAGAGTGCTGTAATTATCGCCCCGGAAGTGCGATCCGAACGCAGCGTGAAGCCCCGCGCTCCCTCTTCTCAAGCAGGTAACCAACCGGCACCTTCTGACGCTCGGCAGAATTAAAGGAGCCTGTTGTAGCTCGAGTCGGTTTCTTCTGTCCCCTCGGCCAGCTTGCCTCACTGTCTGCGTCTCATTGGTTTGTCCTCCCCCACCCCCCTGCAATATGTCACGCTGAGGGACAAACCGCGTGTCGAGAAGCGTCGCTGTGGCTCTAAGCCGATTTACAGCCATGTTCTGATTAAAGCCATCGCTCCCCATTAGCTCTTAAGGTGAGTTCACTTAGGTTATTAGTCTTATTCATTTACCGTTTGTGGTCCTTTTCGCTTTTCTCCAGCTTTTGTGTGACCCAGCCTGCCCCCCCCCCCCATATGTATTACTGCATTTTTGATTCTCCCGACATCCTTTCAGATGGCCTGGTTTTTTTTATATGTGTTTGTGCCCCTTTGGGCACCTTTGTCTTCTGTCGCTGATCCTTCCCCAAATCAGACCTTGTCATTTTTTTTTATGTTCTGAGGAGTATTAGCTCTCTCTCTCTGCTCTTACATTGTTCCCCCCCCCCCCCCTTTTTAACAAAGGCTCTGATTATGGATGTAGGTGTTTGTAGCATTTCTGTAATCCCATACGCCGCTGGGGGATTCGCGTCACACACACCTTGCACGGAGAACCGCCCCACTTCTGTTTTATCTTACCTAGTTCCTTTGTCGTCTCCCTGTTACCGTTGAGTGTGCGTTTAAAATGAGTTTCAGTGCTCCGGTGGAGTAGCGTTTACTACCCTGACGTTTCGGTGCGGATTCCGTCGGACACGGCGACGTTTTCGGTCCCCGCGCGGACTCTGCACTCTGCCTGTGTCGGTATACAGGGCACAGTATTTGCCTCTCTGCTTCTGGGACGGGCCTCAAATGCATATTGTGATAGGTGGAGGCAGCTGGTTTTATAGCACGAGCCGAATAAATCCAAGTCGACATAAACATTCAATTGGACGTGCAAGTAAACGGTCGCGTGTCTGATTCCTCAGTGTCTCTGGTTCTGTTTTCCAGAGGCTCTCCTCAGTACTGATATGAGTCTGAAGTCCTAATGTTAGCCAATATAAGAAAGCGATTCTTTACGTTCGGTACGGTGTGTGACTCAGAAGGTAAGGATTGTGTGCCTGTGATCAGTAGGTCGCCAGTTCAAATCCCCACGGTCTGCAGAGTGATTTCACCATTGGGCCGCCTTGAGCAAGACCCTTAAATTCAATTGCTCCAGTCGCTGTCTGACCAGTACTTCGCATAAAAGCATCTTCAAAATAAACGTAAACGTAAAAATACAAGTTGAAGCCTCACAAGGAGGCAGCAGGGGTGAAAGATTTGATCACCCAGAATAATAAGTAATCAAGCAGCTGTACATTCAGTGGCTAAAAATAAAGGCGACTGTTTTTCAAAGCTCAATTCTCTCTCTGTGACTTTAGCCTGCGTTTTGCCGTTAATCCTTGATGAGCAATGAAGCTTGATGTACACTCATGAAATTACACAAAATTATGCCTTTAGTGCTTATTTATTTTTTTAAAACTCTCTGTATTTGTTTGTTTTTCTGTAAGGGCCAGTTTCCTAACATAAGAGGATATGTAACACTGAGTTTAGTGCCCCAGGACCCTCTCGAAGATGCTGAAAATATTTAATGCTAACGTTTAACGGAAGGGAAGTTTAGGGGCTGGCTGCAATGATTAACTTCTGTGGAAAAAATGCAGATTAGCAGAAATTAAATTCACCCCCCGGTTAGCAAGTGCCTCTAATAGCTAAATAACGGAGTGTACCACTCTGCGGGTTGAGAAGGGGCAGGGGGGGTGGGGGGTGGAATTTATGATATGTTGAGGACAAAGTTTCGGGTGTCTGGTAATAACCAGAATGCATTGCTCTGGCCGCGTGTCCCCCAAAGAGGTTTTGACAGGCAGATGACTTGTAGCGTTTATCCTGTTCGGTCCCAGACTCCGACTCGCTCTTGACGGCATTTTGAATCCTCCCTCTCAGCCGTGAAGCTTTAGACCTGTCACATTTAGAAAAAGGATGTGTAAAGGTTGACCGTCTACGCAACATTTATGCCTCATTTCATTTTAAAACCATAAGACTAATAAATGTGCATTTTATTATTTTTCTGTAAGGGTTTTAATGTCCTTGTGGAGTAAATATTTGATAATCACAGCTTTCGGGCCAGAGCTGTGCTGTTTTTATACATATTCATTACGGCCTTGGTTTTTCTTCCTGCTTACATCTACCAAGCCTTTTCAAACGTCTCCTGCCTGTCGTTTTATTGAAATAACGGCCTTCCCTCTGTAACCCGGATGCTACAAAGCGGTGACCCTGATTTGCTCATTCAGAGGAACATCCTAAAGTCGTAACCTGAGGGGATTCGCTCAAACACGGTATCAGAGGAATTAAATGCTTTCTGTTTAATACTTGTAGGATTTTTTTTTTAAGGGTTCCCAGGATTTTTTAAATGAAAGTCACAAATCCTACAGCGGGGAGAGGCAAACACCTCAGAGAGCATTTTTTTTTGTTGATCACTACATGCTTTTTATCTAAAGCAAGTAATTAGGTTTACTAAACAAGCCCATCAGGGGCCATTCTAGCATAAGAGGGACCGTAATTCATACAGAGGGGCAAGCCTTGTTATTAGCCAATGATATATTTTGAATTGGTTAATGACAATGAGCTTTCTGATTGGGCCAGTGCCCCTGTAGCCCCACCCTTGTATATACTCGCGAAGGCCGCTGTGGTTTAATAGGCTCATAAAAATTTGGAGCGGAGTGGAAAGCTACGAGCACCATCTCTGGCTTGTGCCGGAACGCTGGCTGCCTTCGTCGCGGTGCCCCGTCCTTGGAGCGAGAGGCCTGGCTCTGTGTTCAGCTTATCTGGTCGTAGGCAGCTTTGGACGGCCGAGGGAAGTACAAGTAGTAATGTGTCAGAGGGATTTCAGGTGTTCCGAAATCCCTCTTGTAAAGCATGTGGATTTTAGCTGCTCGCTTCGGCTTTCATCCACTGTTCTAGAACACGGTTCTTTATTTGTGGGTTCTGTTGAAAAAAAGGAAAAATTAAGAATGAGACATTACTCTGTAGTACAATGTCATTCCCACAAAGTGCAAAATAAAATGCCATTGGTTATTAATTGGCTTTCTCTGTATTAACGGTTTTTAAGAGCATGGTGTTTGATGTAATTTTCTTTGTGGGCTTAATTTGTTTATCTTCGGGCTAGTGCTCTGTGGTGAGGGGAGTAGCGGTGGTGGAGACCTGGGGAGGAGACCTGGGGAGGAGAAGGACCATAACCTTCCTGCCTTGTGACGTTTCAGGTGCATGAACTCTCTCAGGTGCATGAGCAGCATGTCTGCCGTCGCGCTAATTCGCGGTTGCTGACCAGAAACTGGCATCCTTGAGCGATACAGGTTTTCAGGGCGGTCTTGCCTCGCCTTTATATGCGGCGAGTCGCAAGGGCGCCGTGAAGATAAAAGGGTTAAGGGCAGCCTTAAGAATCAAATCGATGCATTCGCTCTGCGGAAGATTGACTCTGCATCGATCCGGTCTATCCAGGAACTCTGGAGATACGATTGACTGAGGCTCAGAAGTGCCCTCCCCTCATGTGAGCATCAGAGCAAGGGGAGGGGCGTTTTGAAGAGATGTTAGCAGAACTTAACGTTGAAGGTGAAGGCAGCCCGTCTGCTTGGGGTTTAGAAAGGGCTGAAAGCTCGAGCTGGCCTAACGGCTCTCGGGGGGGACGTTGCTTTCGGTAGGTGGATTTTCGGACCCTGGTGACACTGAGCCCAACTTAATCCCTTGTAAAACACTTCCCTTGAAGGGTCAGTGGAACTATTGAGCTATTTGTGATTTCCTTTTTTTTATTCTTAGACATACCTTGCTTTTGTTGTTTTTTTGTTTTTTTTTTGATGAATTTATTGTAGGGTTTTTGAATATATACACAGGCACCGTAAAGGGGGGCTGAAGCCATGACGATTCCAAAGCCTCCTGTCTGACAGGGGCCTTAAATATTTTCAAACATAATTGGATTGGTCTGGCTTGTGGGGGCCCCAAATGGCAGGATTTCATTGGCTCCCAAATCTCTAGCAGCGCCCCTGACTATATTAATCTTGCTAATATGTATATTTTTATATTGGCAGTAATGCGTGATACTTTTTTGGGGGAATATCTGTTTAAACTGGATCCTGGAGTTTTAGGTTGAAGGTAATTTTACGATTTTTTCCTATTAGGAAGAAAGGTGAGCGTATTGGAAGTTTGTGGTTTATTTAGTGGCCAGTTCACTTTGCAGAACCGTGACATTAAAAATGGAGACGCTAAGTAGATAAGCTAAGGGGTTTTCATCTTGGGGAAGCTGTCGGCCTGCAGTAAAAGCTGCATGTTTGAGAAAGTAGGTTAGCGCACAAATATACTGTGAAATGTGGGGGAATTTACTTCATTATGAGCTCTGATTAACTTCTGTGTAACAGGAAGTGGCTGAAGCATCCCAGGAATTTATCTGTATTTCTGCAGACGTGAGCGACATGAGTACGGCGAGACGTATCTCTCTTCTTTTTTTTTTTTTTTTGTGGAGGTGTGTAAGTGGAGGTTATCATGGTCTGCTTAAGTTTTTCATTACAGCCGGCTTCTCTTTCATTTCAGATTTCAGTTTGTGGACTTCACTGCCGTTAATTCCGTCAGGACTATTATGAAGCCTAAGAAGCAGGATGTCTTGGTGCTTAAATTCTGGAGAGTAGCATTTGCTTACACATTAGCGTGTCGTATTTTTTAATTTTTTTTTTCCCCTGCTTTCCTGGAAAGCCCTCGTTTACTCTCACAGTGCTGACACAGGTGGTAATTGCCATGCTAATTTTCACTTTGCGTCTCCTGATCTGCATGGATGAACGCTGGGGAGATGGTTTTCCCTGAAGGAGATCCTGTTGGTTGGGGCCTGGATGTTGACAGGGAAAGGGCAACGGCAAGCAGGCAAAATGATGCCTCATTACGGCGATTTACGTCCTCCGACTAGGAGGTCGTATTAGAACCATGTCAGACGCCCCCCGTGGCAAAGTGAGACGGCGGCGTGTCTCAGGGCGGAGCCTCGGCGCAGGTACGTGTGGATGAGACTGTCGGAGTGCAGTTTGCGGCTCTTCCCGCCGCCTCGGCTCCTTTGAGTCCCCCCGCAGAGCATCTCAAGAAGCTCTGTTGTGACAGCTGGAATCCTGTTTTGTAATATGGCTTCCATTATCAGCCAGTCGAAAAAGGAAAGCTAGATGCGTCTCTAAAGTGTTTTTTTTTTCCCCACTTATTGTCACAAAAGAAATGTAAAAGACACTAATGGAGCCTAGAAAATGCGCGTTAGGACTGAATACCGTGGGTGGGTCTGCTCCCTTGGGATTTAGCATCTTATATCCTTATATCGAATTACGTAAAGGCTATTGTACGACCTGATGTTTTATTTTTTTTTCGCCTTTTCGTAAAGCTTTCTACTCCTGCTTTTTGTATCGCGCTGAAGGTCTTAATAATGGTCATTTTCGCACACATGATGTAGCATGACGGGTGACTGTGAGAAGCAGTGGTTGCGGGGATAGGTTGTTGATTTCGTTCGCGGAGGGTTTTGCGTTCTCTCGTTGGGTCCTCGTTGACCTTACACAGGTCTTCTGGTGCTAATCTTAATAATATTTTTTTTCTTAAACCACAATTCGGTACAGGTAAGGACATCAGGTAATTCCGCACAACTTCCGAAACACTCATACTAACAAGTAGAGGACAAAATGAAGAATCGGAGCGACTTGTGCAGAAATTGGACCCTGTCATTTTTTGTGAGCCTAGTTGTTGTGGCTGTCTCTTCCGCATCTTAGTATTCATGTCATATTTTAATCTATCTTAGTTTCATAATGGCTCTACTCTTCTTGTGTGCTGGTTCTTGGGGGTAATCTTGCAAAGGTTGAGCAATATTTAATTGCAGTTCCTCTGCTTCCATTATCTGCCATGGGAAGGAAGTGTTTAAATTCATGGCTGTGGAAATTAGTATTCTGTCAGGGGGGAGTTTTGTAGAATAGTATAGCTTCCATCCTATTAATTACACACAACAATGGCTGTAGACCTACTGCAAAATGAACTTAAAGGGATGATGTAATCTCTCACTTGTACTTAAGGTTATAACATTTTTCCCAACCTGATAATCTTTTCTTCTTTTTTTTTCCCCTGCTGCTGTTTGCTAACCTATTAAGCTTCGGCACGTGCCCTGGTGTTTAATTGTTGAGTAACGACTCGTTCTCTTGGGCTTTGACTGTCCTGCATGGATATGGGTTATCAATAACCAGCGACATGTTCCCTTTCATTCCGTGAATATCCCAGCAAGTCAGGATGTCTCCTGCTTCAGGCCGGCCCTTCTCGTAATGATCTGACGGCAATGGAGAATGTCTTTGTGTGAGGTCAAAATCTCGAATGAGTCAAGGACCGTGTTTGATTAACTTTGACTAGAGTGTTCTCATTCATCCTCAAGAATATGGCCTTGGCTTGTTGCTCTTAGACTATTGAATTGTGGAGGATTTCTGGTTAATGGCCTTTTTTTTTTTCCTGACCAATTCATTCTGAACTATTTAGCCTGTTGTGCTGCGGATCTTTGTGCGTCCCATTGATTCGGTTTGTTTGGTTCTTTGTTGAAGTCCATTCAGAAGGTTGCTTTAAAGATGACGATAATTACTGTCATTCTGTTTACTGTCAAAAGTGTCTAGCCTAATTTTTAATTAGTTTTCCTTCATCCTTTTTTGTTGATGGGTATTTTAAAGTCCGTGCACCATGCTCATGGGTTCAGGGACGGAATGTGTCTTAACTTGAACTGGTTGAAGTTTCATTAAGGGCCCATATAGCGTGTGTAGAATGTGTGTGTACAGGGCCTGTGTATGTAATCTTTTGTCTAATGGTTTAATCTCTGAAACTATATTTAATGTGGCCTTTTTCTTTAAAAAAAATAAATAAAAAAACTGAAGTTGAAACATCTTTTAAATCCACTGTGTTTGTTCCGCTTTAAACTGGGGTGGAAAAACGCAAATATCCAAGAACTGAAACCATTGTTTTAGTACACAGATTTAATAATCAAACTTGGGACGAGGATAATTAATTCCTAGAAATCAGCCAATTGATTTACATAATAAAGGTAACATAATTATGGATTCTCCTAATCAAGCCCAAAAATGTAATTAGAGCTTTAGACTGCATTACAGTAGTAAAGCTGGTTTTTGGGACTGCTTTCAGAGGAGCATCAAAATCCTCCGATTTGGGACAGAAACACAGAGAATTTGGGTCTTTGGAGGAAGTCTGCTTTGCCTCCTGAGCTTGGTCTCTGGGTACAATGAGGGCCACTGATCTTCTAATCTTTAAAATACCAAGCGTAGGGATCTCCGACTACCGACATGGGGCTGGGGTTCTGCGATGTGGAACCTCCCCCGTCCGGTCCTCACGTAGTTAATTGAAAACAAACAAACAAACGGAGGAATGTGAAATGGCAGGCCCGTGTATGGCTGACAGGAGGTCTCCGCGGCCGCTGAATGAATGGGCTCATTAACATGGGTCTGCTGGATTTGATCACTGCCCTTTTCTTTCGCTGTTTAGCGACGCGGTCGGGAGAGCGGGATGACGGCCAGAATGCCACCCGGCGACGTTCGATTTATCGGTTTGCGAACGATTGGATGTTTTTTCTTTATCGGGTCAATAAATGGACTTGTTCCGTTGAAGGGGCCGAGGTGGCTGTTTTTGAAGCAAACAGAACCGCTCTCTCTCCGCTTGAAAACAAAAGGCTCGTTACCGTTACTGTGAATTACGAATTTTTTTTTTTTTTTTGAATGAATATGCTGTTTTGTCCTGGCCAAAAAAAAAAGTCTTAAAGATCTTAGAATTTGCTATCTGTCAGCAGAAATAGATACGGAGTAGTTTGCCTCCTGATTTTTTTTTGGGGCTCAGCCCTTCAGGAGCTCATGCACTCAGATTTGATGCAGAGATTAACGTTGCACGCTTTGGCCACATTATAATACACATTTCTTGATGCCCCTTTACTTTCTGCCTCTTTAAGGTTCAGATGCCGGCGTTTTGACGGTGATGTAATTGAGTTTAGTCCCATAACATGGTGTCATCTCATCTGGGGTGTTTTTCTAAAATGTATTTTTTTTTTAAGGTAGGTGCATAAGAGGGATCTTCCCCTCTGTCCTTATGGCGATATCAAGCATTTTAAGACTAAACTAACACTAAAAACGCCAATTTCCACAATAAATACATTGCAGGAAGACAACCATGTAAAATGTTTCAAATGGATTGAATTAACAGGCACAAGGTAAAATGGGAAGGATCTCTGATGGAATATATATCAGATTATCGCAAAATATTCCGCAGAATGTGCCCTCACTCCACCTGTCACTGCTATTTTTGCAAGGAAAACCAGTTTACAATCCATTGTTCTGCTTTGAGGGCTTCAACCCCAGCTGGGTCGCGTTTCCACAGGCGTTACATACTCAAACAGCCTCTTTTTGGTGCGCGTGGGGGCGGCAACTTTATTTCACAATGCATCGTGACCATCCCTCTGCTGTTTCCTGTGCTCATTCTGCCACTGTCAAGCTGTCCAAATAGCTGACGAGCACTGATTTGGAGGGAAGCTTTCTGATTGGCCGGTCAGTGTCTCATTGTTACCGTTTCCTGGGAGCAGGTGGGCAGGCGGCCTGCCGTGAAAATGTCAGTCGCATCACTTCCTGAAAGCAGCTCACTGACCTTTAAGTAGCTTATTGCTAATAAACCCGTTAATTTCAGCGGCCATATAAGTACTGGACTAGTGTTCCCTGACCTGGTCCTGGGGACCCCCCCCCCCCTCCAGACGATCTGTTTTTACTCCCTTTGATCTCCCTGCCAGAGAGTCCACAAATAACGTGGGCTGTCTGGGGGTCCCTGAGGAGCGGATTGGGAAACATCGTACCAGAAGACGTCGGTTTAGTATTTTCGAGTGTGCGTGGAGGGGCTAGTCTCTTTTCAGCGCGACCGCGTGGCATTGTTAAAAATCAGTTGTGCGTAAAATGTGGCTTGTATCCCGCCCACTGTTATCTCGGGATTTATACTCGAGGGGAAGCGTAATCTGAGACTCATTTTTAATGATGTCCCTTTTGGAAAGGGCCTGCCTCCCAGTTCGCAGGGAAACGCCCAGCTGGAGTTTCGGTCTCCGATCACATCGACTGGCGATGCCGCTCTCTCACGCAGGTGGGCTGTCCCGTCTGTGTGGCACCTGGTGATGCAGTCCTTCCACACCATGCGGTAAAACTCCCGCGTGTCTTTTTTTTTTTAGGGGGGGCTTGTTCAAGGTAGGGGAAAGTGAAAGGAAACCCCCCCCCCCCCCCAACCACCACAGACTAAACGGAACCCTATCCCCATGGAGACACTCTCCATGGAAACACAACTCCATTATTGACCTGGCCCTTCAAAAAGCAGAGTTCATGCCTGGGAACGAGTCGGGGGCATGACGTTTCAGGGGGACAAAATGACTGATGGCTCTGAATTCAGAGTTTTAATATTAATCGTCATTGTCCTCGTTATTGTGATGGTCATTGTACATATTTTGGAGCCCTCAATTAAATGGAGGGGGGGGGAGCTTTAAAGCCTCAAGTCATAATAGCCCTTTCATAGCAGTGTTGTGCTAATGACTGGAGGAGCTGTGTGCTGGGAGGAGCGGGGGGGGCCTTAACCATAATTATGACATTGTTCCCATGGTGGCCTGCAGGTCGGGCTCCCTGTTCTTTGTTTGCCAAACATTGTTAGGAGGCTGATGTGAGGCTCCTGGAGTGATGGATTGGGGGCAGGGGGGAGTTTCACAGTATGCGAGGCTATTTCCCTCGGCTGATGTGAAACGGGGTAACGCGCTGACAGTTGTGGTACTTAGCCACAAATATGTGTTTGGGGGTACATTAGCGTGGCTTGCACTTGCAGTGAGCCATCGGGGGCCTGCCAAGCGTGGTACTCAGGACCTGGCTGAGCTTAGGCCATTAGTGGCCCTTAACTGAATGGTGTTATTTTATGTTACGACTAGACATATTCGGGAGGGAGGGGAAAAAAACACTGTAAGATCTCATTTTTTATTTTCAGCATTTCTTATGACCATTTGCCTTATCAGATTTTTTTTTGCCCTAGTTTCCCTGTAATGATCTCTCCACTCCAGCAGAAGTAGGAATTTAAGTCAGTCGATGCTTTACTTTGTTCCCTAGTGTGTGGAATACGGCCATTTGCTTGGCGGTCCTCGTATGTTTCCCAGGGAGCATGTTAGCATTATCTCCGCTACTGTTTACTCTGTTGTAGAGTCGAGGAATCATGGGATGCTAAGTATTGGGATTTGGCGCACATTTTGGTGCCGAGTCCGCACTTTCGCCGTGTCCCTTTATTTCTGTTTTTCGCATTATGAGGGTGGATGAACACATCAGTGAATGACAAGATCACCAAGCAATCTCGGTGCCTGTTTCATTTGCAACAAAACGAGGCGGAAAGAGCTGTAGATTTGCAAACTTTATAGATTGCACCCTTTGTGAGTTTCTCTGTTCCCCTTTCTTCCATCTGAAGAAAATGTCTGGTACAGAGCATGCATACACACACACACACACACACACACACACACACACACTTATATATTTATATATATATATATGAAAAGGATAGATCTCTCATAAACGTGTAGTGAAGCCGTCTTGGATATGTGAATTATCCTGGCGTTGAATTATATGAAAGATGTTTTGAAACATTGAAGCAGAAATCTAGCAGAAAACGGGTATTTAGCTTTCAGTGCCTGCAGATCAGGTAACCACTCTGCAGACACCCCCCCCCCCCCCCCTCCTTCCTCCCTTTTCCACGACATACACCGCCATTCCTTATTTTTTTTGTTGGATGCTACACGTCTTCA
>JAABNY020000037.1:19615933-19630289 GCA_015164015.2 Brevimyrus niger
CCCGGCCCCGCTAATGAAGCTTGTTTTTTATTTCCCCCCCCCCCCCCCCCCCCCTTCTTTTAAACTGCACCGCTGATGAAGCAGCTCGTCATTTTCCCTTTCAGACTCAATAAAGCTCGCAGCAAATGTCATTCTCTGTTTGCCTTGTGGATTCTTCATAACAGCTGTTGTATTACCATAAAATGCATTGCGATGATTTGTGCTTGACATTCCCATCACTATCGGTCGCTCCAGAAAGGCTTCCCGAAGCCGTGTAGTATTCGTATTTGTCAGTCTCGTATGGGGCACCGATGTTATGAACATTTGTTATTTCGGGGATGATTTATTTTATTGTCAGTGTCGTCGTTTTAATTGAGTTAAGACTTCTAACTGTATCTTCGTCTTTAGTTTCATTTTAAATTCTTGCTGGACGAACTTCGCACCCCCACGAAAAGGACACATCCTGACTTCACATATTTAAATATACATATAATATATGTATATGTGTGTGTGTGTGATATGTGTATGTTGTCATTCAAGGAAAGCAAATTATCTTGCCGTCTCTTGCAGGGCATTTACTTTAGGTTGGTATTCAAAGGGGAAAAGCAAACATAGATACATCTGCCACATTGGACGAGATCCATCATGACAAAATGACAAATTCGGGGAGGACAGCGACAGATGCGTCGCCGCGACACTTCCACGCGATGGCTGATCCCTTGAAACGTTTCTGGGGCGATGGCCAGACCGCGGCGTCCTAGCAGAGGGACCGAATATGAAGTCACGGAAACTTTGGTGGCATCTGGTTGCCATGGACGCGGTGATGACCCCTTCCCCCACTATCATTTTTCTGGACATATGCCACAGTGTCCTTACAGGGACTTCCTCTACCTCTCTAAGTGTGCTTCATCATGGGAGTGAAACCATTTTAGCATCTTTTAATGACTTGGATGGAGCCTTTTATTTTATATGGTTGTAACTGGTGTTGACCCCAAAGTATTTTAATTAATGGCTTGTTGAGAAATATAAACAATAAATACAAACAAATTACCTATAAATTTTATACTACAATGCAAATTATAAATCTGGTACCACTTTTCTTAAAGCGACCCTGTAAAATGCATTACAGTTACCTTCATAATCCATTACAATGACCATTATATTGACCTTTATAATGCATTATAAAGGCATCTATATTGCAATGTAGGTGAACAGCTTCACAGAGCAATCATAATGCTTAATAAACACGGCTATAAATATTCTATGCCTTTTTATAAACAGGTATAGCAGTGTTAGTACATTGTGTTGTTATGGTTTATGATGCTATCCTTAATGCATTATGATGACTGCTTGAAGCGTTACAATTTATTTTGTATGTATAATGCATGACATTCATGCAGATCTTTTGGCCAGTCGGTGCAGCAAAATCTGTGCTTTCGCTTATTTGCCTGTTCATACAACGAGTAAAGCTGAGTAACTGGCCTATTAACTTTGTTAGTCATGAAGCGCTGAGAGCCTTCTTATGTCTCGAGCTTGTGACACACTGACAGTGTGCTTTGGCGTTTTTGTTTTGCCCTGGAGATCCGAAAGACAGATTTCCTTAATGGTACAGAAGAAAGGACGTTCGCCGGCCTGACAGACCGAGTACTGGAATTTTCTTCCTGCGGGATCTTGTAGCTATAGTTTACTACTTCCTGCCGGGCCCATATAGCTCATTCGGATGAAAGAGGGAGTGTAACTTCTTAAAAACAACTTGGACAACGTGCGGCGAGATGTATGCGCTGTCACGGAGCATCTGTCCTGTTGAGGCTTCTTTACATAGCCGAGGGGCGGAGATTTCACGTCCAGCTATCCTTCTCTGCGCACTGTCATAGAGAGCCAATGGGGGCGCAGCTGTGCCCGGCCGGCGTCTTCGGCGGCGGTAATTGGAGCGCGGGGGGAACGGTGTGGCGCTTTCTGCCGCCGCCGCGTCCCTCCAGGTTCTGGCAGATGCAGGCCAGTGGCACCAAGAGGCCATGACCTCACTCACCGATAGCCCATAAGGAACAATAAGGAACAGCTGGAACCCTGCGCCCGCTGTGTGACACCTCACCTTTCCTCTTGGGAGTCGCCCTCCCTGTTCCCCACCCCGATGGATGAGTCACGTCTAAAGTGATCAGTCTGCTGTATTTGCAGGCAGGCGGTGGTGATGGGCGATTCTTAGCCTTCCCATGAGCCAGGTGTCAAATTTTATTTCGTCTGCGGTCTTTGACGGATTCCTGCCGATACTCCGCTTGCGTGTGATTTCTGTTGCATTCATCATCCTGGTTCGGGTCTCCCAAGTAAAGCCCGTGATATGTTCTGTGGATTAGCACCATAGATAAATAGCTATTAGTCAACGTCCTTGTGACCCCGGGGAAGTCCAGTTAATTAAAAAGTCACGGTGACCTCCAGGAGTTGCGGATCGGAGGATGTGCGGTTGCATGGTTTTGTTTTCCACCGTTGCACGTTACTCTGTGATTTAATTTGCCACCATCATTTAAGTTTAAAGCCTTATTGATCAGAGAAGAAATATATAAAAAAAAAGTTTGTTTTTGTGTGTTTTTTTTGTGGAGTAATAATGGCTTTTTCCATGTGTTTGAAGAAATACTGCTAAACAAAAACTAATGATGCTGAAATATACAACAAAAAGCTGGATATATAACAAGTAAATGCAAATAAGTACAGTAGGCTTAGAATAAAGAGCTGGCCTTGGTCACGATATTATGGGGTTGTGTGTCATTGCTGGTGGGAAATCCAAGGGGTATGGAAAATGGATCAGGAACAGAGGTCATCTGCTCTGTTCTGGTGCTGATGGGGGTGTTCTACATGACTCTTTTAGCAAAGGAGAGGATCATTGCCGAATCACTTGAGACTCAGATTGATGAAAATCAATCCCCCCCCACATTTGCTAAATGAAGGGGTGCCCTTAGACAAGCAGTATTTCTAAGGAGCACAGAGGGCTTTAATTACATGCAGGGCATAAGCGTCCGAAATGTGCTCATTTAATATGGCTCTGCTCGTGTCTGTGGTGGATCTGCGCACCAAATGGCCATTATTAAATAATGAAATGCAATAAAGTTTCCGTTATTTCGCGCCGCGTGGATCATAACCAGCGGTCGGCGGATTCAGCCAATTTCCACCGAGTTTGTCCTGAACTCTACCGCAGTCTAAATTCCCTCATTAGGACTAAGGACTCACGGGAATATGGGGGATACTGACCAGAAAGTGGAACGGAGGGCCGTCGCTTCTCATCTAAATATATATGAAATGTTTTTAAAATAAATGTTGAGTAAATCAATTGGCTGAAGACCATCGGGAATGAAAGTCTCCGGGGTCAGCGCCGTTTTTCTAAATCTCCGTGACATTTTGCGGACTGCTTACATTTCACTCTCCATCGACTTTCAGCACCAATCTGAATGAACCCCCGCCCCCCACCCACCACCACCCACCCCATCTTCCAGAACGATGAAGGCAGTCCATTGGTCAGGATGGCCCCTTCCTCTAAGGACGCGAAGATTGCCCCCTAGTGGCAAACGGATCAAACGTGGGATTGAATGGGTGGAACGGTTGGGATTTCCATACAGAAAGGGAATTGGCGTCTGGAATAAAACCGTGGTTATAGATTTGGGGCAAAGCTTTTAGTGAGTGAATCCTGTTTAAGGCGGTTTTGGACTAAAGGGATTTAAGCCTGTGTAGGGTTTGGAAGCGTCTCCTGCATGGGGACTTCAGCCGAGGAAGGAGTTTGAGTGGGAGCCTGGGGTTTTTGGGGTGAAATCTGGACCCAAGCAAGATGCCTCAAGAATTTGAGCCTGTACCTATTTGTTCACAGTTGGAGAATGATGTGAGTTAGTGTTGTGGTAATGGCGGATTGCTGTGATCGGAAGGTCGTCGGTTTGAATCCCACCCCCTAAAATGCTCCAGGGGAGCCAGATAAATGGCTGAATTTGCGCTTGGACCCCAAGCTGTGTGTGAATGTCTCAAAGGAGAGCATGATGGGATATGTGTAAATAGCAAATAAAGCATCGTTTTATTAAGAGGTTAGTTCAGAATGCGTCGCATTTTAACTACGGGAGTGAATTTAAGCTTTCAGAGCAGGTGGCACGGCGCGTGAAGGCCAAATGCTGTCGTTTTATAACAATACTACACGATTGTTAGTCGTTTCTCTGTACCGGTCGCTATTTTCTGCTCCTCGCGATATTGGAGAAAGGCGACTTGCCAGGAACTAAAAGGTTAGACTCTGCGCCCGCCTGCTGGTGCACACCTGCGACTCGTGAGTAAACAGCCGCGCGCCCTGCAGCCGGCTTCGCTTCCCCCACGGCCTGCCAGCCGCCGCAGGAACACCATGAGGCATTAGGGCCGACCGCATTGCTGCGGATCTCGTCCTTTCCTGGGGTCCCCCCCCCTTTCCGGGTGTCGTGGGGGATTTTGCCGAATGACCTAATATGAGTATCGGCCTGGGGGGTGGAAATCGAAGGGGTAGTGGAAACGGCACATGCATCTTTCCGAGCATCCTGTCACTAGGCCCATAACCAGATATTTTATGGCGCGTTCGGCAACCATTCCGATGGCCCCCCCTTGGTGGATTTTGCCGAATAGGGCGGTAGGTGAAATCCGGAATTTTTTTTATTAATTTTTTTTTTTTTTATAATATTCCCTCCACCACACCCCCTCTGCGGAGGGCTACTTTATTTGTATTTATTTATTTGCTTATTTTTATTTGCTTCCTCAAGAGAAGGAGGGGGGGGGGGGACAAAGGAGAAGAGGGGGGAAAGAGAGAGAGCGAAAAGAGAGGGGGAAAAAAAGAGAGACAAAGAGAAAAGAAAGGAATAAAACAGATGATTTGCTTCCATGTCTGCTGAAGAGAGAGAGACACCACACAACATGTATCACAACGAGCATCAAACGTTAAATGTCGTTGAACAGCCAGCAACACAACCAGCATTATAACACGTGCCCAGAAGTAACAGCCGATCAAGACAGTGTGTGTCCGTGAGCGCGTGTCCGTGAGCGCGTGTCCGTGAGCGCGTGTCCGTGAGCGCGTGTCCGTGAGCGCGTGTCCGTGAGCACCTGTGTGTGTCAGCGCGCTGGTGTTCATAAGGTTTCTCCATGACAGTGGCTAGTAGTATGTGTGGGGAGCCACAACCCCGCCCACTCAGGACATGAAGCTGACATGGAGGAGACCCGGGCCCCAGACATCCAGAGGCCCCCCAGGGGCCCTCCGGTAGACACATCGCAAGAGCCCCAGGGGGCCGTGGCGGCCAGCACGCAGGCTCCGCCAGCGGCCGGCCTCCCCAGGGCAGACCAGACCACGGGCCCAGAGATCCAAGGGCCACCCCACCCCCCAGCCGGGGCCCGACAGAGCCGGAAGGGCCAGGCCCCGCCAGACAACCGCCGAGAGTGAGCCAGCACACACCAGAGCATCCAACCCCGGACATCGAGAACCACCAACGAATCGGCAGCCGGGGGCCTCATCCACCGGCAGGGAGTGTGGCGGGGGGGGGCGATAGAGCCTGAGATGTTATTCCAGGTGCAGTCTAAGCCCGAAACCCCTAATTTTACTACCTGTCTTTGTACTGCCTAATAAAGGACACGTGAATCTTGGTACCTCCAGATTCCCTAAAATCATCCATGACCATAAGATGGAAAAGTGTTGTATTTTAAACTGGATTTACGGAGTGCTTGGCACTGCGACAGACTGGACTTTGGCCGCTTTTCCATGCTCGTATTTCTGCTTTTGTGGTATCGGTGTGGTGTTGCTGATGTAAGGTCATGTGACCAGTTGAAACGGAAATTAAGTATGCCATTCAAGACATTCCTTCGGAAAGCTTTGGATGGGCTAAGTGTGACGCTCGACTGTTTCAGTATAGAGTTAACAAATGTTATTGTTAAACTTTTAATCTTGCATAAACAAAAGAGAATTTCTGTTTAGTGCAAGTTTTGCCCGTGCACGGAATGCTCATCGCGGTGTGAGCTCATTGCCCGTGGTTGCAGTAAATCCCATCTGTTTGGTTGAGCTAGTGGTTAGAGGCAGGACAAATGGTTAGGGCTCTCAGCTTTTCCCTTACCGAATTATTTAATCGCCTATATGGCATATTAAAATCTAGCACGACGCGATTTATAATGCATTAGCAAGGCTGGTGGGGCCTACTTCTCAAAGAACTTGGAGTCTCTTTGGGTGAAGAGATTAGGGGCGCAAGATACCAGGAGGATTTGGAGGATTGGGCCGGCGGTGTTTGTAGCAGTTGGGGCTTCCGGCCCCAAGCTTCAGAGAATTGGAGTTTCCTTCTCATGCAGTGTTTGTGGAGGTCAGCGGACAAGCTTATTAATCCCACCCCCACCCCCTACTACACGCACACATCTTATCTAAATGGCATCAGCAAGGGAAAGGCAAAGTGAATCTCCCCTCATTAGCATAGCGATGAGCTTCTATTGTGTACAGGAGTGATGGTAACATGGCGCCGACCGCAAGCGGAAGGAGACCGAATCAGGTTGGTCTGCGACTCTCCCCGGGGGAAACGTCCCTCTCCGTCAATGGAGGTGCCAGGGAATCAGATTAGGAGGAGAACGTCGGACGACATTGGCCAAGGCGTACCATTGTACCATTCCCAGCCCACCGGCACGGTCAGGTTTGATTTAGCTACCGCCGTTTCTTGATGGTAGCTTGAGCCAGAGGCAGTTCAGTTGAATATTTTCACATGGAAATCATGGTTAATGAATAAATGTTTCATGTCAGCTTTGGAACGAGACGTCTTCCTCATTTATTTATCAGCAATGCGAGTGTGTGGCTGCCAGGCTGTCTTCAGCCCCTTGCCTCCTATCATTTGGGCCGCTCTGCTGCCTTGTGTTGGTGGCATCTGAACCGGGGGCTTCTGCCTTGGAATTTAACCTATTTTTTCCTGTGTGATCTGTGGTCGTGCGAGGGAGGAATGCGCTGTAGGGACGCGAACAAACACAGGACTGTACGCCGCCTCTAACCGCTCCAGTTTTCTTGTGTACGGATGGCTTCCCGATCTTATATCATGTTATCCATATGGAGTGTTTGAATTTGAGCACCCGACTCCTTTATTTGATCGTAAAATGATCACGACATCCTAAATCCCACTTCTGGAATATTCTGTGGTTAAAAGTACAACTGGCTGTAGTATGACCATCCTGGGCGGGTTCAAGGGTGGGGGTGGGGGGGGGTCACTGCTGCGCTGACCCCTATAAGCTAACTGACCCCTCAAGTTCTCCCCTCCCCATCACTCAGCTATTCAAATTAAATTATAAGGTTGGCCCTTCTGTATGAATTATGGCACCTCTTGTGCCCCCCAACTTAAAAAAAAAACCTAGAATTATCTTTTATGCATTTATCTTAGTTTAGCTTTAGCTGCATAGCTGACAAATATCCAGGACTCTGTGAATGGTGAATTTTAAGCTTATTTTTGTCTTTAAGCTGGGTAGAAAATGAGGCTTTTTCAGTACATTATGTCCAGACACGTTTATATGGACACTTGAATGGTGTGTGTCTGTAGCATTTATTTAACCACAGTGACGCTTCCTAGCATTTAGCGAATGTCATCATCCTGCGCCGTTCCGATGACCGCAGTGATGTCAGGGCCGGCACTAAGTATCAGTCAGGGCATTTCCGAGCGCAAGGTCAGGCTCTCACGCTTGGGGTGTCCAGTGATGCAGCACTGTTCTCTTCAGAATTATTATTATTATTTTTTTTAAATAACAGAACAATCAGTGTATTGTGGCAGGAGAGGTAATTTATGTGTTGGCTCATTAATGCGAGCGATTTTCTCGTGGCGCGGGTCCTCTGGTTTTTGCCGGCTGAACAGTGAACTCCCTCATGCTGAATGCCGTAAAGGAATTGTGTGGTTCTGTGGTACTGTGCTGCATATTAAGAATGTCTTCATTGTGCTCGCTTTAGTCGTCTGTTAATGTTTTTTTTTTTCTCCCCCCCCAATTTGTCATAAAAAGGCATGTGCGACAGAGTTGTCCATGCTAAATTAGCTTTGAAGTAGCACAATTAAATTGCCCTGTGAGAGTGTTTAGTGACTTTCTAAAAAAAAAAAAAATAAAATAAAATATTAAAAGTAGTATGATGGACTGAGTCAATGACTCACTTTTTTGCACACAGACACACGCACGCACCTTTTAAAGGATTTTGACAAATTTGAGAGGGGAAAAAAAAAACTAGTATTTTATGTCTGAGGCGGCAAAATGAAGATGGTGTAACTGCGTTTATTTAGTAAAGTGCCATAATTTTTAAGCAATCTTCCTTCTGTTATGTAACCCTAACCCTATGCGGCTTCAGTCTGTGGCATCATGCACAGCATTATAACGCAGATATGTAGCTATATATTTACCTCAAAATCAAACGCACACAGATGGAACCTTTGTGATCTCTACAGTATCAATTGGCTTGAATGCTTTCGTATTTTGCAGGTGTGATTCTAGGATTTTTTTTTAAGGCCATAGTTTATACAGAGAGGCCAACCTCATGATTAACCAATGATGTGTTTTGTGATGGGGAAGGGGCACTCCGAGAGCCAATCGGCTTTCAGTTGTAGATGCCCTTGATACTATGCACGTAGGACCACATTTGAGTACATCCCTGGTACTGTGGGTTAATTGCGTTAGTGCTAGTGTCTTTTTTATTATGTTTAATACAGTGTATGGAAAACAAGAAAAAGGCGACTACAGGGATCCTGTTACAGTGGAGTCGTATGAAATAAAGCAAAATTTCAAAGTGTAGCAAATGCAGCAGATGGTGCTGCTCTGGTTGTAGATCTGCACTGGGTCTGCACCCCGATGCCAGACACAAATGCATTCCGTGGATCCAAGGTGCCCGGTGTAACATTTGGGGAACTTCAGCTGAACTTTCGATCTTATGCATTGGAGACTAGTTCAGATCTTCATTTCTTCATCTTCTGTATTCTTGGACATTTTTTTTTTGTGCTTGATACAGACAAAAATGGTAGCTATAAAAATATACGATGCACAGATGATGCAAACTACGCAGAAGTTAGCGTGATGGCCGTCACGCTATTGTCTTCAGTGCTTCAGTCAGTTTTCAGTGTTGTGACAGTGAGGTATAGAGAACCATACAGTCGCAACATTTATCGGTTTGGGTTGACTTGTCCCTGCTATTTGAGCGGGGAAGTTTTTTATGTAGCGTAGGTTTATCGTTGAAAGTGTCTTAAAAATCATGAATATTATCAATTGATTCTGCGTTGAATTTGAGTTTTAGCTTTCTGATTTGACTATTTTTGGCTGTTTTTGGTTATAGATACTTTTCTTTAAAAAAAAAAAAAAAAAAAAAAAATAGCTTTGGCCTTTACCTCGAAGTAATTTGTTTCCGGCTAGCTTGTTCATGAGCTCTCTTCACTTCGCCCTTAGTTGTAGCTTTACACGAAATTCCTGGTAAAGCTGTCAAGGTAGTCGGACGTGCTGCAGTTCTGCTTTAATTTTAAGGAACGCGCTACTTTGTGAAGGGAGGCGCCATCCTTCCACGGCGCCGGGGCCCGGGGAGCCTGCGTCGGGGAGATCGGTTAGACTAAATCTGACACCTATGAGCCGGCTGGCGCTACATCCAGTCAGTCGTTAAGGACGCTCCCTCCTCGGCTGACAGAAGCAACGGGCAGATTTCCGTGCAACTTTATAGCTAATAGACACGGATTTACTGTCTCGGGGTCAGATTTAATAAAAGCTGGAGAAGCAAACCTTCGGGTATTTCCCGTTTAATCTCCAAGCACACCCTCGCCTGTGACACGTGGCCCAGCAGATGTTATGGAATGGAGGTGTGGTATAAAACAAACGGGGGGCGGCGTGGAAGGCTGTTGGGAAGGAAATCATTTTAAAATGATTTCTCTCTCTGTATGGTTATTTAACGCTCATGCTTAGCGGCCTGCCACTAACCAGCCAATTCCGGGTCCTGGAGAATCATGCCGAGCATAATTTGTTTCTAGGTATGGCTCCCCCTGGTGGTGGTGAGGCTGTGGCTCTGCGATGCGCTCTTGGCTATCAAAAGTACAGAATGCCGGTGATGCTGCCTATGACGCCAGACGGCGTCTTGATCCCTCTACCCGTTAACTTCATATTCAGTACCCACCCATCAGTCTTCCATAAGAACAGATCCAGGATCAGTTCTGGGTTCGCTGGTCAACTTTTTAATATTTTGATTCGTGGTAGTAATTGAACGAAAAATGTCATTGAGGTTGTTAGGTGTATTTGAAACTCACGTATGACACATTGAGATTCTATCAGGGGCCTTATAATGCTGAATACTGCAGTTATCGGTAACTATAAAGAGCAGGTGCTCAAACACAGTGTGTTTGACTGAATATTTTTGGGAGAGTGTGCGAAATTTGCACACACAGCCAGGGAATGGATTGAAACTGAAAAACCCTAGAGGTCTGGTGTCCTGGCGCTACAGAGAGCCGCCGTCTGGTTTTTAAACGGCAAGGCCGCCCTCATACTGCCGGTGCAGATTGCGCCACTTTTCTCCCCAACTGTTAGGCATTCGCTCGTACATTAACTAGTTAATAAACTCATTTGTTTTGCCATTAAATGGTCTCAGCTGTATTTGCTCAGCAGTTAAGACCAGAGTCGAGATGCATTTTTAGTTTTAATTAAGGACTGAGTTAATAGATTGCGTATTTACATCTTCTTTAGCGATGATTGGGCTGATTGAAATGAATATCCTTAAGATAATCTTCCCCGCGACGTGACGGGATAAATCCTTTTCGTGGAGGGAATGCGTGCTGCTGAGGATTAGCTCTTTTTTTGGAGATGTGTTTAAAAAAAAATTATAATAATAATAAAAATAAAAAAAAACCTCAGTGTAAAACGAATGTTTGCCGTGCCGGCAAATTGCGGACAGCCGCTCAAAGCAGCACCTACGCCTCTGTGTAAATATAATATCGATTATCTCAGTTTGTGGCTTTTCCATTCAGCCAAACGGGGTAATTCAACAATCCATCATCTATTACAGAGGTGGGAGAAGTGGCTGGACTTTGAAGAAACGGGGATTAGGTAGAAATAAAAACAACGTTTGCAATCAAAATTTAAATGGCTCCGATTGTTCTTGTGTCTTGGTTCAGCTACTGTCTTAAATGATGGACGTTGGGCCCCGTATAGCTAATATGTCCCAGCCTGGGTTTTAATTTTTAATATTTTTTTTTTTGTTTTGGGGGGGGGGGGGGAATTCCCAACTCACCTACACTGTCTTCAGTCTCTTTGATAGGCCTGGTTCCGTTTTGTCCTGTCAGAATCGATTACGCGCCTGGGTCTGCGTGTTCTGTTGTCAGGTCTCATTTATACCTCTGCCTTGCCAGAGCAAGATGAGGATCCAGGAGGGGTCAGGGCTTCTGGTAGGGCCTGTCAGCTGCAGAGGAGGCCTGACCACAAGCTCCGTGATGGTGCCCCGTTATGGGACCGGCACCATCAGCACTGAGGCGCCATTGCAGTTAATGATGGATGAAATGGAAGCCCATGTTTCTGGCAACCAGTTTATCCCTCAGTTTTTTCATTGTATTTGAATGAAAACTATACTTTGTTAGAATTTAAAAAAAGAAAACAAACAAATCAAATACTTAAGCTGAACAAAAGTCCATGGTTATCAAGCTGCCATGTTCAGATTTTTTCGTTGAACTTTCAAAACTAATTACTTGGTGACAAAATGGATAATTAGTATTCTGTCCTTAAAGATGTATTTTTTTTTTCCAAAGACTTATTAAATGTTGTTCAAGGCCTGAACTTGTAACACAAGCAGGTTTTTCCCGAAATCTGCAATTCATTGTAACCTTTATGCAAATTGCCAGGGTTGTGTCCCTTGTGTAAGTTTTTCTTTGTTTTATTAGGTTTGCTGTCTTAAGGCATTATTAGTGATGGATTGAAAAGTCTACTGGAAAAGATTTAAGGTTGGCCTTCTACATGGTTAACAAACCACTTTAATGAGGTCCTGACCTATTGTGTTGTGTCAAAGTGAAGGCCATAGACCAACTTTTCATTTTTTAATCATACAGGTTTGCAGTCGAGGTGCTGATAAAGCATCAAAGGAATTTACCGATGTGAATTGCCCATTTTGGATGACCCAAACATCGGTCTGTCTTGAGGGGGTGGGGCTATGGGTAGCTGTGGTTGGGCAGGTAGTAAGCAGCACCCTTCCAAACGGATCATCTTCTCAATTCCACAATCACAAACAACCCCCCCCCCCAGGATGGTAACACCACTGAAGAAAATTGAGTCATTTAATTGAGTCTTGTACATTTGTATGATTTAAAACGTCATGCTACCTGTCCGCACAACAGTGTCATTCAGCTTGCCCTTTCGTGAATGGATCATGCCATCGGGACATTACGCATTCTGGTCATCGTAAACATACGGTACGATTGCAAGGAGGATCTGAACCAGGAGATTCAAGGCTCCTCGGTATCCAACTTTTTGATTCACTACAAGAAGGGGGTGGTCTAAAAATCCCTTCCCCGAAAATGCAATTATCCCCACTAATTTCAGTTTACTTGATTTGTTCCAATGCCAGATTCCGTCACCTCTCATTTGGACTAAGGATCGTTTTTTTTTTCGGCCTCAGAGAGGTTTTGGTCCTGGTTGTCAGATGTGACCTCGCTTGGCACCGGGTGATCAGATTAACTGCTGCGGTGCTATTGGACAAGCTGCCTAGCGTTTGGACCCCATGCTGCTGTCAACTGTATGCATCTCATAGGGGAGCATGATGGGATATGAGGAAAGAAGCATTCTGATGTACTTGTGCAAATAACAAAAGCCTTGTTTCAATTTCAAAACACAAAAGTGGCGATTTAGTAGGATCCAGAAGGCCTTCATTGGCACAGAGACTATTGCAAGCACACGCAGGCCCTCACTCTGCTCTGGCAGTGTCGGAGGGGAGATTGGGGTGTACCAGGCACAAATGAGTCATGGTGTGAATGCCAGTTACAGCGGTCTGCTCCATGTTCCAGAGGTGTCACTCATTAGCGTTATGCTAACCCTTCGTCCCGCATCTCCCACTATAATGACTTCGGCTCTGAACCGCAGTCAAGTTTGGCCCTTAGCCGCGGGAGCGGAGCGGGCGAGTGTGTTTTACGCTCGACTCATTTGTGTCGCCAAAGGAAGCCATGAATTAAGGTCATCTTAACAGGCGAAGATCTCCCGGATTTAATGAGGGCTCCTCTGAACAATAACCTTTGAGATGGCCTCGCGGATTACGCGCAGGAAAAGGCCGCCGATGGGCTGCGCCGTGTTTTTGCGCGCATGCATGCGGTCCGTGGCAGATCTGCGGGCCGTACTCAGACGGAGCCAGCCGAGCGAACGAGGAGAAAAGGGAAGCTCAATTTCGGGAGGTAGTCAGCGGCAGCTTGGAGGGCCCTTGACGCTGAGCCCGAGAGCACTCTGCAGTACACACCGCTAAGTGCCGCCATCTTGACAGCTCGACCTTATTACCCGTGTTGTGAAGGTAACACCGATTTAATGGTCCGGTTTTGGTTTTATTTTTTATTTTTTTATTTTTTTTTGTAACTCAACTGTCATATTCTTCCTGGAAGTTAATCAGTTGCTAAGCCAAAAGTTCTTTCTGAGCTTCGCTCTGGGAAATTTTCAGGAAATGTGAATAGAACAGAATTTTTATTGATAAATGTCTTTTATCTAAGAGATTTATATGGTGATACCCTTGTGCATGCTGCAGGAACAATAAAAATGCCCCTAAACATATTTAACTTACATAAAATATCCCTGATTAGTGTCTATATACATATAAATGGATAAAATGTCACTTTGAGTCAGAGTGTTACCTAATCAATGTCATGGTAACATATCACCATCGTTTGGTACAGCCTGCATTTATTTTTTTTTAATCACGTGGGGTATTTAATGATTTTCTTTAATTTATTTAAACATTCACATACTGCATGCATGTATTTGTGTGCTTTAAATCAATTAGATTAACTCTCTTCTCTGATGAAAAATCGTGTTTTTTTAGAATGCTTTAGGTAGTTTGATATTGCCATGACGTGGGCAGCTGGTAACACAAACTGAAATCTATTGATTTAATTTCAGTGAAACAAACTCAATTTGAATGACATTGTTAAGGAATGTCTGCTTTAATTTCAATCAGTTTTTCCTTTATATTTTTAAACCCTTTTCCCAGATACCTCTTAGCCCAAATCATTCAATATGGTGTATTTTATCTTTGGGTTTTCCACTGTGTGCATTGTATTTTTTTCGATCTTTGGACGGTTCTGTAGGTTTGGAAACATGCTTGAGAGCTTAAACTATATCATATAAAGATTTGTGTGTACATACAGTTCAGTTTAGTCCAAAAAATATAAGGGAGGTATCATACATAATATATATA
>JAABNY020000037.1:19677997-19694973 GCA_015164015.2 Brevimyrus niger
CTCATACACACCCGCGCCCTTTGACGAGTACACACGCCCCGCACCCCCCCCCCCCCCCCCCCCTTCAACCACACCACCCCACTTAAATCCCACCCCCTCAGCTTTTGATGTGGCGATGCGTGGAAATGGGATTGGGTTCTAAATTGAATTACGACGGGCGACATCCCGTGTGCCGGAGCAGCGGGTGTACGGCGGAGTCTGCGTGGACACCCTCGACCGGGGGACGGCTTTGAGGGCGCCCTGCGTTGGGTGTGGGGAGTCTTAGTGACGTGGCCCACGTTGCACCAGTCTGAGCCTTTGAGTTGTGAGTTTAAGAAGAAAGAGAGAGCACTACTCACTGGAAATCTGTGAGTGTATCAGCTGGTGTGCGTAAGTTGTGCATATTCTCCACACAACCTAAGGGAAGCTCCTATTCGTCCAACAATACAGAAAAGGGAGTTCTTTAATACCACATTATGTTTGTTTTATTAATTGTTATTCTAAGTGCTGGTGACACATCCCTGTGTTCAGAGTTCCTCACACACGCCGAACGTCTAACAGAATACGGCACTGAACAGGCAGCGAAGTAATTCTGTGGGAACGACCCAGCAGCACCCTGAGCTGTGCGTGATTAATCTGCGACGCCCCTCTGCGGGAGGATGTCTGCTCCAGGCCCTTTTGATGCAACAGCAGTTTTTTTTTTTTTTTTGCGTTTTTGATGGAGGCAATAAAAATGTCAGGATAATTAAGAATAATCTTTTCATATTCGATGTTGTTGTTTCTCCCCGAGCCCGAGTCGTTCTGCGCACATTCCCCGACAATAATTTACCGACGAACAGCGGCGGTAATGAAGTGTCCCATATCTGGCGGTGTTGCCCGTTCTGTCGGCCAATCAGAACGTTCCGTCTTGAGGTTACGGCTGGATTTGGCCCTGGGGTGCGACCTGTTAACCTTGTACGTTCTTCAGCATGGGATTGAATCTGAACGGCACTCATTTAGAGCAGTTTTTCTTCTTCTTCTTCCAGTTTTATTATATTGAAACAACACTTGCGGATTCTGTGAAAAGCCTAATAACCTTTTCCTCATAATCATCCCCATTGTAGGTGAATGTCAGCGACTTCATTTAAATGCAGTGCTTTAAATAACGGCTGGCAATTAATATCTCGTGCCTGAACCACTCTTCTTATAATGCCCTGTTAGCACCAGACACTCTTAGCTTCTCCTTTACAGAGCCTGCGATGATTTGTGAGATGAAAGTTTATTTAGAGTTCCCCCCCCCCTCCCCCACTAAAAAACCGCAGCCTCACCTTTCTCTTTCTCAGGACTTTCTCTTAGCCCTGTGTACAGTAAGGGGCGGCAGAAATGGCCCGGGCATGATGAATAGCAGCAGCCGTGGGAACGACTGGCCCATTTTCGTCCCAGAGTACGCTGGACTCTGAGCATCAGAGGCCTTTGAAGGAGCCCGATGCCTTCGGGAGGATTTTGTTTAGTCCCTACAGGCCTCTTCAAGGATGGAGATGTTAGCAAAGCATGCAATGTCTTCTGGGGCTTTACAGGAAAGAGCGTTTTGCTTTTTATCATGGACATCAAGGTAGGAGTATTGCTGTTAGTTCCGTGACATCACAATGTTTTTTGTACAAAATTTAAATAAAAGCAGGGTATTTCTTTATATTCCCTCTGCTCATGAGAGTGTTACTTACACAAAAACATCCTGTGGACAGTAAGAAAAATGACTGGTTCAGAGAGATAAACATTCATATCTCGGTCATATGTAATCTGATTGGTTATCACTCTGAACCAATCATTTCTCGTTCTGCCCTCAGAACATTTTTGTGCAAGTAAAACTCCCACAAGCATTCCCTCTCTCCCTTTTTGTGGTTCAACAGACCTGAACTTCTTGGTTTGACTAGGATACATGCACATTCATCGTGGTAATTGAATCCGAGTTTTGTTCATCACCTTCATTTGTTTCAGGAATATACAGTAATAGATTCATCCGGATCTAGGGAGACCTTTCTGCAGTTGATTTTCTGATTAATGGCGACTGATACTTTGTAGTAAGATCCAGCCGGACTGCTGCGGATTGTCGGGAATCTGAAACGTGGTTTAATTCTGAAATCTCCCCCCGTAAATGAATTCCCCAGGTCTGCCTTGCCGCGGCAATTTTCTTTGTACATCGCCAGTTAAAATAGGAACAGGGGACCGGGGGAGGGGGGAAGCTGATAGTGGGTCTTTTTCTAAGGGGTCTTTGATTCTGCCAGAGGCCTCTCGCTCTCACTCCATTCCTTGTTGTAAGTGGTGATTGCCCTGAGATTTATCCGGGGTGTCCCCACCTTTTGTATCTCAGTCATCACCGTCGCTGTTCAATCAGACGTGACAGTCTGATGGTGCGACGGCAGTATTCATTACAATATCCATAAAGCGGACTTGTTTTCCGCCGCTTGCATTCTTCGAGGAGGTACATTTTGACGATTTATGGCGAGCGAGAGGACTCTCAAAATGAACCTGATTTCATTTTACGAAACACGTTAGTTTTACCCTCCCCTCATTTTCTTTTTCGACTTCCGTTCATTCCGCTGTTTATCCTTCCGTACAGGAATGCACGATTATGGCTGACTGCGTCAGTTGTTCTTGTTCATGCATTTTCTGCGGATTTAATTACACGCTTTCTGGACACTGATAAAAAAGAGAGAGAGAGAGAGAGATGGTGAAAGAGAGAGAGGTTGAGACAGATCGGTCCCCTGAGTCATGTATTTATGTTGGGAAAATCAGTTCAGTGGAGTGTTTCCATAATGGCACCATACTGTATAATGATCTGCGATGACCCCCCAAATGAGAGGATTAGACAGAGGCTGTCTGGAGCAGGAATAATGGCCCTTGGCTCAGTTGGGTTCTCTCCGCAGTGAAGCGGCTGACGCTGCACATTCGGGTCCTGGGAGAACCGGCTGCGCGGGTCACCTGCGTCTCCCGCTTTCCGTTTGCCACGTCCGGCCCGGCGTTTCAGATGCTAGCCGGTGGTTGTGGATGATGCTTGCTGTTCTGATACACACTCGCCACTCATCCATTCCTGCTTTTACTTTCGCATGTTATTCTCTTTGTCTTTTGTACTTCTGTCTCGATTACATATCTAATTAATTGTATTCCTTGTGTCAACACGTGCACCAAAACAAATCCCCAGTACTTCTCGTGCTTGGCGAACAACAGAATTCTAATTTCAATTGTGATGTAATATCACACAGATATTAAACTCACCTAGATGTTAACTTGATGCTCTAACCCATTATTAGAACCTTTTACCGTTTCATTTGTATTTATCGGGCAGATTGGGAACAAGCGCTTGATATGTACAGTAGCTACAGAAGCGGCCGTTTGCTATCGGAATGAGTAGCAGGAATGTAGCTAATGGTACATTTGTTAGCTATGGGAATTAGTCGATGAAGTTTATCTAATGGAATCGTCGTTTGTTACGGGGCTGAAA
Source organism: Brevimyrus niger (assembly GCA_015164015.2). Classification (NCBI taxonomy): domain Eukaryota; kingdom Metazoa; phylum Chordata; class Actinopteri; order Osteoglossiformes; family Mormyridae; genus Brevimyrus; species Brevimyrus niger. The sequence continues at coordinate 19,681,455 of JAABNY020000037.1, forward strand.
GAATTGCACATTGCCGAGCGTTCACCCATGTGCATTTCTTAAGCTTGTTTGAATGGTGATTTTGAGTCCCACAGCTACCTTCTATAGCCAATGACAGCCTGCTCTGTGCTTTTCCGTAATGATATTGCAACAACAAATATAATTTATTATCCCATTAAAGTACATCTTGTTAGTTGGTTGCCCTTAATAAAAACAATACCTCAGACCCCAGGACAAGGGGTGGAATATTCTGGAGTCTCCCTGGGGGCCAGTGCTCCCCTGAAGATTTGTGTGTGCTGGGGAAAAGTTTAATAATTAAAAGATAATGATAATCTCAGAGATCTGATTGCCCTGGATCCTCAGTGCCTTTCCATTGAAAGGCCAAGGTGGAACAAACATCCGGACAATCTTTGGCATCTATAAATGGATTAAAATGTTTAGTATCTGTCGCCGGACACAATTAGCTGCCTGGGCAGCTGAAAACCAGAAAAGTTGATGCTGATGAGATCCACTGGTGAGATCACCGGATGCAGATGGGGTTTAATCTCTGCTTGAGAAGAGGTCGTGCAGGTAGAGTCATAACCCGAGCAAAACCATGAAAAGTATCCTAGTTTTAAACTAATGCAGCTGGCCACCGCTATATGGGCAGAATACATGGTTCTTTCACATAACTGGGGGTTATTTTTATCGTTTTGCATGGTCAACACATCCAGAATGCATTTGGGTTGATTTTTTTAATTGATATTATTTTACTACAACTGGAGAATTTACCGGAGCAGTTCAGGTTCTGTACCTGGTACGAAAGCAGGAATCGCGGGGTCAGAATTTGACTGGATCCAGCTCTGTTTACCTACCTGCTATGCAGGCTGTTCCCCACACATGTGCTTGACCCCCTGATGCATGCATTTAAAGAGAATCATATCTGAAAGGTGTCCCGTTGTTTCGAAAGCCGCCATTAAAGTCAACTCCCAACACGCCCGAAACTTTCTCAGATATCAACCTGTCTCTTTTAATCCGGCACAGTCCGTTCTGTGTCGTGACACTCGAAATCTGCTGGTAAATATTGCATCAGCTTCTAGTTCTGCTCTTCCTTGTTTTAATGAATGGGGTTTTAAGGAATGAGCCCGGACGGCAGAGTAGCGTTTCCTGTGGAGTCTCGGGGAGCATGAATCGTTTCTGAATCAATTTGGTTTGTGCAGCAGTTCTCCAGTATTAATTTGAGTTCCTGCATGTGTCCTTGTCTCTCCTGCCTTTCTGCACATACCTGCATAACTGACCCTTTTATTGAGAATAATGGTAAAGAATTTTAACTCAGCCTTCAAGAGCTGTACAGGAAATGTTAAATGAATAGAAGCTTTTTTTTTTTTTTGTAATTGAAGGGCACTACTTTAAAAAACAAACTTTTTCTTTGTCACTAGCAAACAAGATACCACTCCAAATACATTTGCAAGCTATTTACTAATGTATGATTTTTTTTAAATGTGTCTTATGACATTAAAATACTTTGTGTTGTCTTTAGTCTAGAGTGCATGCAGTACCTTTTTTTGAAATCCATCAAGTACTAAATAAGATTAAAGGCATAATTGGAGGTAAAGATTTAACAGCATTGCAACTTCAAGGTCACCCGGCATGTAGGGAATACAGTTCAATAGCGATCTTTCAAGATAAACATTTTAGAAAATGGCTGGCCAAGTTAAATAAATAAATAAAGTTGCCCATATCTCAAAATGTACTTGTGGAAAAGTCCGATGTTTATACAGAGGGCTACTGATGAAGCCAGAATTGATTCGGCCAATCCCGTCGCGCGAGGAAATTGCGAGAGCCAGCGTCTCACTGGTGAAGAGTAGAATTTCAAAATCCCCTATGAATGACCTTAAGCTGGCCCTTAAAAGAATGTTATTGAAAATGCATAAACTAGACTTGTCTGGTATTATGGTAGCAACATGACTGCAGTATTTTGGGATCTTGGGGATTGAAAGAGAAAAATATTCAGCAAATTATATTTTATCGGCAAGATTTCAAAATACACGAATAGCCTTACTATTGAGAGTTCCATCAGAATACTGCGGTATAATGTATGGACAGTATCACTGTATGAAAAATTAGCCTAACCTAATCATTAAAGGAGAAAGTGATCCAAAGTTATTTCTCGGAAACCATTTAAAATTCTTGATTTAATTAAGTGCTGTTGAATCACAGAAGCATAATAATAATTCCATATTATTGACATCTTGGGCCATCAGCAGTAGTTTTTTGGAGCTATACGGTTTTGCCTACTGCTTAGAAGTGCTTTTTCTGTATTTTATTGGAGATGCTGGATGCAAAAATCCCAACTGCTTCCCATGGTTTGTTGTTATCCAAATTAATTAGGGGCAGCTGGGGGTATTTGTAGGAGTATCTTGGATAGGATTTCTGGTGAGTAAACCTTGGCAATCTTGACCAAACTTTTTAGATTAAACTGTTGACTTCAGTTTGAGCGTGCCATTCGGTGTCTTAGCGTGAAAACAGAAGTGTCACTTGCGTAATGTGTGTCAGTCACAAGCACGTCTGTGGTGGTTTGGTATTGTACCAAGAGCTCCAGTCGTGACCTAATTGTTCATGGAAACCAACACCAATTAAAAAAAAAATTCTGAACTCTTGCCTGCAAAGTGATTTTCCATCTCTGGCGCTCTGCCCACACATTTTTTTATACATTCTTTGACTCCTCATATATTGAGTTGCTGATATGCTCTTTTCCACATAAACATGTATACTTAATGTATAACAATATTAGTTTGGGAACCTGGTTTTAGGCTTAAGCTTGTGCATCTAGCTAAACTTCTACACATTTCTCATTTTCTAAATATCGATCTGCTGACTGTAATCTGTACATTTGAAGTATTGCTTATACTTACTGGTACATCTATTTTATTTCATTTGATTTACTTTTTATACTGACAAGTATTCTGTTTTTTTTTTCTTCTTAATTTATTTTATTTGCTGTTTGTGAATCTAGGCACCAATACTGCCAAGAAAATATCCTGAGTGTTTCCCTGGCTAATAAAGTGAATTCCGCTTCTGATTCTAGAAGGTTCTTTAATGACAGGTGATTTTTTTTTTTTTCCTAATGTGGCGTGTCTTTCAGTTTCTCCATTAGTATGGCCGCACTTCCCTTAGGTGTTTGGTGTGACGCTGATCTTGTTCCACAAAGGACGGAGTCTCGGCCCCCCCGGCCTATCTGTAAGCCCGACACGGATATTTAACAGTAGACCAGCCTTTGATAAATATTCCAGTGGAGGATTTTCTAAAAACCAGCCCCAGCAGGTTTAGGAGGAAGGGAGATTATAAATTGTGCTATAGCCTGGGTACATCATGAGAGTTAGTGTTGCCTTCCGATTTCGGATAACGTGGGGGTGTTAGGGAGTTTGCCTTGATTGCGGCACCCGATGAAATGGGTTTTGGTTCACCGATTTCACTGGACATGGTCAAGTTCCCTAAGTGCCTTCATTGATCTGCCTATTTATTCCTCTGTAAACAGTTCTGTCTGTGTGATGGTGTAGGTGGTATAAATGCATTGGGCTCCTGCGTAATTATAAATTTTTATCGATATGACAGTATGATTAGCTTAACCTGGTGTCCTTGAATATTTTTATTTCATATATACAGAAGCGATGATGACTGTCGATCCTCATTTCTTTAGTATACTAGTTTTGAGTATTACATGCAGTAATAGAATTTGGATTCATTGGTGGGTTTTTTGGTAATTTATGCGAAGAAACACTCATTGTTTAACGATCCAGAAAATAAGCCTATGAATTGAAAATTTCAATGATTCGACTCTCGTGATCCGAGACACCTACCTCTCGATAGCCGTTAGCTATCAATTACCGGAAATCCATAGACCTCATGCAAAATTCATGTCGCTTTCCAGCGGTGACCTGCGAGTCAGTCGGAGACGGGATTTCTCTTTAATCGCAAGAGTGGCTTTGCGGCCCTTTTCCCGCATGTCCCGTGTTTTCGTGCATGCGCGCTCGTCATCTGTATTCTTTACATCGTCGTGTTTATGTGCGGAGGAGATGGGGGGGGGGTTAGGGGGGTGTTAGACAATCAGCAGAAGAGGTATGCTGCCCCACAAAGGTGAAATACAGCAACTGCATTGATACAGAAACTGAGGAAAAGCGCTTCAGAGTTTGACTGTACACCTGTTTATTAGTAAATGATAGTATACTTACTCGAAACCGAGCATAGCTGAACTAAGATATTTTATCGGATTAAACAGAAAACTGATTTTGACCGTAACTCAGTTTTGCTGGAATATGCAGTTAGAGTGTTTTACCTTTTGTGCGGCGGCAGGGGCTGATGAGGAAGGACTGTGGCCCTTGTTTGTTGCCGTCGCACAGCAGCGTGACCAGCCAGATGCAGAAGGGTTAAACAGTTTGATTCCATGCTGTGTTGGAAATTATAACCGGGGAAGCCAATCTCTGTGCTGCGGGTCCACCCTGTGCGCTCTGGCCTTTCCATCAAGCTCCCTTTGAGATAAAATGTGAATCTCTCCTCCTAACCTTTTAATTAAATGAAAGCACAGCGGGGTCACGCGCACGCTCCGGTCCGAGGGCCTGCCAGCGCCTCCCGCTCCGCTCCTCTCCTTTCGGTCGCGCTGTCAGTGGATCCGTGCGCGCGGCATACGCAAGTGCGGCCACACGCCTGTGCGACGGGCGATAACGCCCCGATCCCGGCCAAAAGCGAGGGGGGTGGTGGGTCTTTTTGTTTTTTAGTTTATGGAAAAGAAAACGCTTTGAAATTTTTAGTCGGTGAACTGAAGTCAGCAGTCAGCTTTGTTGGCGTCTACTGAGCGAGCAGCCTGTTCTGGCATTGTCCAGAGGCACCTCAAGACTGTTATTGCCTGCAAGAGCAACACTGTGCTTTTTAATATTACTCATTTATTGCTGGAATTTTCGTTTTTTTGTCCTGTTTCTTTATGATGTATCGTATCCCTTACTTTGTCGGGATGCTTGTGTGCACAATAAATAATATGGTGGTGTGGAAGATGGATGGAAGCGTGTTGATTCAGGCCACTCCTGCTGTGGGTTACCGTGGCTGCAGGTCGGGCCATTCCAGGCTCTCCCATGTTCTGGGAGATTCCCAGACGTTCCCAGGCCAGCTGGGGGAGAGAGTCTGCCCCGGGGCCTCTGCCCGGTGGGCCCTGCCAGGGACAGATCTCCTGCGAGCCAGCCAGGCGGCATCCTCCTGAGATGCCCAAGACCTCCTCCGCTGACTCCTTTTGATCCAAAGGAGCGACGGCTCTGTTTGTGGTGCCCCTGGACGGCCTCGCCCCGTCATGGAGGGTGCGCTGCACCAGCCTGTGCAGAGAGCCGAGTTTGGCATCTCGCGCGGGCCAGCTCATTCCTTGGGTCACTACACATAGGCCGTCGGTGGGATAGGGACATAGACTGACCGATAAACCGCCAACAGACTGCGCTCAAACCTGCAGGCACTGGGCAACCTCACGCTCCCTCATCAGCATCAGTTTTATTCGGCCAAGAATGTTCACACGCAAAACACACCCACACACACTCTCGTATATAGTAGATACATACACAGGAAAGACCAGACAAGATAATAATCACATACTGTTCATTTGATATATACAATGCGCATGTGTGGATGATAAATGTAGATGCAGGAGTTACATGTCAGTGCAGGCGATGTTAGAATAAATACGGTATTGTTTAGTACAGATTGTATGTATTGTGCGTGACTTATATACAAGATTCTGGGGCATTTAGACTCCATCAAGTAACTCCCACAAAGCCTCACACAGCTGTCTACATCATCTTCATTTTCCCTCATCTTAGAGACGAAGGTGGCTTTTTGAAGTGCCGTCCCCTATACAAAATCATCGCAATCTTCCTTTTCTTTTACTCATCGTCATTACAGTGATTCCAGCAGCCTCTAAGGTCGTTGAACTACGGTATTTGTTCTGCTTATTTTAGATATAATTGTTTCTTGTTCATTTAGGGTATGTTGTATAGACCGCGTATAGTAAACAGCATAAATATTTATGCCTCGCAGGCCATGGTAGGGATTCTTTTTCATTTTGTTTGTTTAGATGAGGTTGGATGAACAGCGTGTCTGGTTCGTTCTGTGCTGCCGCGATTAATGAATTCAGATTGCCACCTGTTCCTTGCATCATTCGTACAGTCTTGCCGAAGTCAACTCTTTATTTTGGACGTTCTTTCTCCCACCGTCGAAGTTGTACAGCAGCTTGAAAGGAAAGGGGGAGGAAAAAGCACGAAAAAAACAGGGAAGCAGGTACAGTGAAAAGCAAACAGGGTGACGTTAACGCGAAGATAATGATTTTTTTTCAGGCTCAACATACAATAGGGGGGGAAAGAGAGGTTTTTTTGTTGCGTCCATCTTCTGAGATCTGAGTCGATCATTGCCAGTGCACTGCTTGTTTACTTTGATAATGAAGGTGTAAAGAATATAGTCCTTTTCTGTGCTTTTTATTATTTGAGAGCAGGACGACTCGAGAGGGGAGCTTTTTCCTCGGTTGTTCGGAAAACAAAGGTAGACTAGCATCTTCTGTTAATTCGCACCACTGTAACACCTGTCCCATTGTTGATCTAAAGCATCATCAACTTCTTTTTGGTGAAATCATGCGATATTGCATTTGGGGAGCGGGAAATCTACGTGAGACTGCTTGGACAAACGAAAACAGAAAGTGAGTTACGTGCAATTTATGTTCCATTATTACAGTGAAAAATAAAGTGACGTTGATTAATGTGGCGAACTCCCTCCTCGCCGCATAAGGAAACATTTTGTGTTTTAATTGCTCCAGATGGCCAGGCTCACTAGTGCTTTGTAAAATGCATTTTTGTTTTCCAAAATTCTTCCATTGTGCATCATGCCAGATTGACCACCACCCCCACCCCGCCGCCCCCCTTCTAGTTTGAGACCGTTATTGTTAGAGTGTCACTGGAAACATACAACATGCTAAACATACCCTGATACGCTGGAGGGGGGGGGGGTGGCACATTGGTACATGGTCTTGTGTCTTTTATGGAAATGTAAAGCGTAATTGAGCCTGCCATTATGCCTGTATCCTGATGGAATATTGCTATTAAAGTATTCTTTTTTTATGCCTTTCTTAGAAGTGGCCTCAGTCCATGGCCATGAGGGTGAGTGGAAGATGGTCTAGGCAGCTCACCATGGACCTCCGAAGGTCTTAGGCCACCTTCAGAACTCGTCCAGATGAATGTTCTCCTGCCTGACACGGCCAGCATCGCCATCCCTACCGAGGCTTAAGCAATGTTGGGGGGCAGAGGCGATGCTAAGGAATGCTCTGGTTGGGGGCATAATTCATACTGGGGGACCGTCCTCATCATTAGCCAATGAAATGTCTTGCATCAGTGAGTGACAAGGGAGGGGCCACTCCCAAGGCCAATCTGCTTTCAACTGTGGTCAGTGGCCCTGTGGCCCTGCCCCTGTACACACCCCAGGGTGGAGGTTTGTGGTTGCGGGTAAAGCTGGGAATCTGTCTGTAGTCTTCGGCTGCATTACTGCCCCCTACAGACCCGACGAGTGCCGGCGGCTCCCAGCATTTTGGCAGTCGCCCCCAGGAGGGTGTCGCGCGTTCAGAAACATTTGGGGTGAGCGTTGGAGGTCGGGGGTGGAGAGGGGGGAGGGGGTGGGGGGGTAATCCGACGAGTGTAATGCCCTGTCTTTGAGGTACCAGAGTGAGGCGAGGGCGGGCGGAGCGGCGAGTCGCATCACCGGAGCCATCCTGACTGAATTGTGCCTGTCAGGGTTCGCCTAATGGGCTGACGTCAGGAGCATCTAATCACAGCGCCGCTGACACCGATAAATCCTCGCCTAATGTGCTCCCTGACAAGATCCCGGAGTCGGGGAAGATGCCGCTGCACGTTCTCGCCTTCTGGAGTGCATCCTGGCGTGCGCCGCCCGGACGCGCGCGGCTCTGTCACATCCCCACCTCGCCACGACAGGAAATAGATGGATGGGCAGATCCTCCTCACCTGCGTTTGGGGAGGCAGAATGGCAGCCGCGGGCTTCACGTTTGGCCCCGTAATTGCTGCCGAGTATAGTTCTAACTTCTTTTGCTTGAAATCAGGCACCTTTCGTTCTAGGTTTCCGTTTTGTATCTTTTTCCCCCTTCCCTCTCTCTGCGTTTATAGACATTGTGTTGGTAATCCTTTTTTAATGTTGCGCACATATCATGTCTAATTTAGACTGCCTACAGGCACGAGTGCACAGATTTAATCACAACAGGAATATGGTTATACCTCCACAATGGGAGTTCTCGAGGAGGAAGGCATTTTTGGTCTTATTCTTATTTTATTAACTTCTTTTTAATGAGTCGTGCGATTCCTCTGACCCGAGCAGCGACGGTAGCAGCAGCGTGTGCCTATAGACGGGGCCTGATGTAACAGAGGAGCGTCGCGGAAGGGGAGGCGGTGCTGGGGCTCCGGTGGCCGCTACGGCAGGTGTGGTGGTCCTAGCGGGACAAGGCAGCCTAGCGGAGTTAGCGGAGTTAGCAAGATCAGCAGGTCCAGCAGGGACAGCCAGCCCGATGGGGCTTGTTGGCCTGGCAGGGTGAGTAGGCCCGGTGGGGCTGAGCGCTGTTAGTGCAGCCAGCTGGCCTAGGAGGATTATCTGGCCCAGTAGGCTTTGTTGGCCTGCCAGGGCTAGGCAGCCTAGCAGGGTTAGCGAAGCTAGCCGGACTAGCAGGATTAGCAGATCTAGCTGGCTTATCAGGGTTAGTTATCCTGGCAGGGTTAGTGGGCTTAGTGGGGCTAGCTAGTCTAACAGGGTTTTTTGGCCTGACAACATTAGCAGGCCTAGCGAGGTTAGCTAGCCTAGCAGGATTGTTTGGCCTGACAGGGTTAGCACGAGCTATCCAGCCTAGCGGCCGTAACTCGATTTCTCAGTACCCATACCCAGTTTCAGCTCCCAGATGGGCTCTTGGAGAAACCAGTGTGCCGCTCTCCTGCCAGTGGGGGGAGCTGTCCGTTCACCGGCACAAGCCTTTTGACGCGGCGGCATCTTCGCACCCCGTCTGCTGGCGGCTCATGTGCGTCTGCGGTGCTCCTGGCCAGTGCTCCCCCGGGGTCCCTTGGGGGCCACATGCCTCTATGCAAAGTGCCCTCATCCTGATGCAAGCGCAGGCAAATCACACGCATTCATTAAAGCGGCTCATGCATGCCAGTCTGCCCTTCGGAGCTGTTTACCCAGCACTGCCGTCACCCCCCGGGGGGGGGCTTGGTAATGGTTCACATCCTCTTTGCCTTTATTTACCGCTGGCAGCTCAGTTCTGTGCTCTGTGTTCGAAGGGTCCGATTTTCTCGGTTTACTCTGGACTCTCGTGGGCACCGAACTGTCGTGGGACTCCTGGATATTGAGGAAAATTGGAGTTTTTTTCTTCGCGGATTGTAAAGCTTTATTATCATTTGTAGAAATACAAGGGCGATGCTTTACCTCTGCACAGACTTAAACAACATATAACAATGAAGGGAAATAATGTAAAAATGATAGAACAGTGAATAAAAACATGTATACAATGTACATATATGTACAATATATTGAGGAAGAAATATATGTGATATATTGTTTAGGGAAGTATACTTTAAGCGGTTTATGCACCAAGTATGTGCAAAACTGGGTAAAACCTTTTGCAGTAGAAAACTCTATAGTGTGACTGAACTAGACCTAGGAAAGACACTTGTAGTGTAACAGTGTCTTTAATTGATTCTGCTTAAATTCTGCACATGACTGCACTTAAATACTATTGTAATTTGTCAGAAATTCCATGAAATGTGACAGCGGTATCTGAATGAAAATTCAAAAGTATAATATTTGAAGAGGTTACGGGGGTATTATTATAGCAGAAACACAAAGCATTTGGGAGTGATTTGATTGACTGGTTAAGTGGATGTGTCTGGAAACTGCGCTTAGTCGCTGTTAAACATCTATACTGCTTTGACAGCCACCCTCCCCCCCCTTCCTGTGTATAATTATAACTGCAGTTTGGTGTTTTAATGAGTCTTGTAACAACAGACAAAACTTCCATGCAATTATAAACACTTGGAAAATGTCACTCGTGTTGTTAGATTGATCAAGTAACGCTGGCCTGCGTCTGTATGGTAGACGGATAGATGCTAAAACGCTGAAAAGCCTCTGGATCTGAAAACAATGACCCAGTTCTTCCGATTGAAGATCCTTCGACGGTAACTTTACGGAGAGGACGCAGGCGGAATGCTAATGGTTCTATCGCTCTGGAAGTGCCACGTGCTTTCCTTCGCTAATATGCAACATGTTTAATTGTTTACTTCCACAGAAGTGCGCGCTGTCGTTCTGTGTTGCGCTTCTTGGAAGGAAAACACCACCCTGTCTGGTCATCTGGTGCACTTAATGAATATGTATGACTCTTCAGTTATGGCTGGAGGTCCAGCTCTCTCTTGACAGCGAGCAGATTTAATTCCGGGGCGCGTCTTTATGTTATATAAACAAAAACAACTTTCCGTCTCAGATTATCGGTGTCTGCTTACCGCCGCACTTAGTGCTGAGATTCGATAATTACTTTGTCGCCGTGATTGAAACTTGGACACGGTTTGAAGGCAAAAAAAAAAAAAAAAAACGGGTTAGCGATCAAAATACCCGGCTGAAATTGTCTGCTTTTAAACAGTTTTAAGAGCTGAGATGGCTGCCAAAGTCAGCCTGTTATCTGTCGCGTTTCTTGCTTAGAGCAGCAGCTGCAGCGGGGAAGAAGGCTGGGGCCGGCGTGGACAGCTCTGCTGACGTGCGGGGAAATTAGCAGATGCGCGCGTATTTTGGCCGCGAAACGAGAAGCTGGTGGACAGCCGTTCGGATGTGTTTTGAAATTAGGAGAACCCCGCCCCCTCCCCCCCCCTCGGAGTTTGTGCAGTGCTCCCGTCACACGGATGCGGCATAACCTCCGTCAGCACTGAGTGCAGTGTGAGGGGATGCCCAGGGGGAAAGCATGGCGTCATCGCTAAGACCATGTAGCTACCATAAGCTAAAGCTTAATTTAAGAAGGAACAGGAACGTGGGCCTGGACTCTTAGATAACCATGTACCACGGTTCGCTCTACCTTTTTAGGAGCCCTGGGCAAAGCTTACGTGGGTGGCCCCCCTACCAAGAAAATTGACAATCATTACACTTTCTCCACAACGCTGGTAATTCAAGGGCCCTAGGCTGCTGCCTACTCTGCCTACAGCTAGAACCAGCCCTGCCATGTAGCATAAGTTAAAAAGCAAAATAGCCATCCAGGTATAATTTTCCTAGGGGCTAGTATCATGTAGCCAATGTAAGCTAAAGCTTAATTTAAAAAGGAATATAAATGGATCCCTAGATAACCATATAGCACAAGCTAAAAAGCTCAATAGCCATCCCAACATCATTCTCATAGGGATGCCGCTAATAGCATGTAGTTAAGGTAAGCTAAAGCTTAATAAAATTAGGAATATAACTGGACCCCCTTGATAACCATGTAGCACAAGCTAAAAAGCTAAATAGCTGTTTATCAGGCAGTTTATATTCATTGCTCCTTATGTCCCCTCATTATTATCCTGTAGCACATTCTCACGCGCAAGTGATCCTTTGGATTGTGGTAATATGACCAGATGAAATGTAATTACAGACGTGCAGCCGTCCGCTGGTAAATATAGGTGTTGGGATGCTGTGTAGGCGCTCGGGCGTCGTGTAACATCTGCAGCCCACTCACCAGGCGACACTGAGTAATGATCCCACAATCTGATGCTATTGCTTCGACTTAATTTAGTTAAGTAGCACTCAGGATCTTTTGACGCTAGCAAGCTAAAATGATCGGGTGAATTATGTGCGTCTTCTGGCTCCCCTGTTGCTTATCTGAGGTGTTTTCTCTTCAATATGCTTCCACTATAGAAATGCACCTTGCTATTTAGCTGCAAGGATGTGTTTGTCGTTCTTGTAACCATGCTGATGCCCCACATGTCCTCTTTTTCACCTCTCTTGTTCTGTCAGCTTCTCTGTAATCACGTGAAGTGCAGCCGTGACTATAGGTGTGCCTGCCTAAATGGAGATGGACAAATTCAGTCAATCATTGGTGATTTAATGTAATCGTCCTGGGACCCCCCCCCCCCCCCCCTTTACCATTGCCACACCAGGGAGGATCCCCTCCCCAAGACCTCTGACACGGTTTGAATTTTGGTGCTTACCCTGCATACCCAAATGCCCATACATTGAGCACAGTTTGAGTACCATCGATCTGGGCAGATTGATGGGCGTTTCAGCATTTTGTCTGCTCTTGGCAGTTCCCTTCACCACGGCAACAGATTGCATTGACTCCCTGCGGTGTAGCATTAATTTGACAATATGGAGGCAGTGGAGCCCCCTGTTGTTCACTTTGTCGGTCTTAGCAGCTTGGCTGGCTGAGCTGTGTCTCTCTCCTCTGTTCCTCTTCTTCTCAGGTGAATGCTTTTAACTCTGTCTTTCTTCTCTCACCCCCGCCCCCTTTCCCTTTTGCTGGTGAAGGAGATGCGCAGAACATCCCAGGTATGAAAATCTCTCGGTTTCCATCAGAACTATTTTTGTTACTGGTTTTCTGAAGCTTTCTTCCCCCTCAGGTCCCAAGCCTCTCTTTCTGGTCTCTTTCCCCACCTCACAGGCCATCGCAAGTTTATAACCTTTTGCTTTACTTTCTGGTCGTTTTTCCTACTCACAATGTCAGGTCTTTGATGATCTTGTTCTTTCTGGTCTTTCTCCAACTCACAGTACCAGGTCTTTCTTCTGCATTCCCTCATTTGGTCTTTTGCCCCACGTCGCACACCATCTTAGGTTTTAACTACTCTGCCCCACATTCCGGTCTTTGTCCACATATCACATCTCAGCCCTTAACTCTGCTAACTCACTTCCGAGTCCTTTGTCTCCCCTGTCATCTAAGATCTTATTCACTATGGTATTGGCTCCACCTCCCATGCCATCTCACATTTTATTCACTTCTTGGTCAAGGCTATAACTTGCATGCCATTTCAGGTCTTGATCACTTCTTGGTCAAGGCTATAACTTGCATGCCATTGCAGGTCTTGATCACTTCTTGGTCTGGGCCATACCTTGCATGCCATTTCAGGTCTTGAGCACTTCTTGGTCTGGGCCATACCTTGCATGCCATTTCAGGTCTTGAGCACTTCTTGGTCTGGGCCATACCTTGCATGCCATTTCAGGTCTTGTATACTTCTTGGTCTCGGCCACACCTTGCATTCCATTTCAGGTCCTATATACTTCTTGGTCTTGGCCACACCTTGCATGCCATTTCAGGTCTTGATCGCTTTTTGGTCTGGGCCACACCTTGCATGCCATTTCAGGTCCTGTTCTGTTCTTGGTCTTGGCCACACCTTGCATGCCATTTCAGGTCTTGATCGCTTCTTGGTCTGGGCCACACCTTGCATGCCATTTCAGGTCTTGAGCAATTCTTGGTCTTGGCCACACCTTGCATGCCATTTCAGGTCTTGATCGCTTCTTGGTCTGGGCCACACCTTGCATGCCA
>JAABNY020000037.1:19729425-19739439 GCA_015164015.2 Brevimyrus niger
GGGAACCCGTTTTTGCCCCGGTGACAAATTTCATTAATTCGTTTTTGTTTTGCCCCCCCCCCCCCCCCCCCCGCCCTTCTAATAAACACAGCTCCAAAATTGATGTTTATCGATATTTGGGAAAGTGCTTATTTTCTTTTAATAGCTTCTGCAAATTTGATCAAAGACTGAGCTTTCTCTCTCTCTCTCTCTCTCTCACACACACACTCTCTCTCTCTCTCTCTCACACACACACACACTCTCTCTCTCGCAGTCTCTTACTTGCACTCTTTCTTGAAAAAAATAATAATGAAAATTAACAAAGAAAATGTGGCAATGTCCTTTGTCTCCCTGGGGACGGGGAGATGGGGGGGGGGGGCACAGGACTGTGTTACCTGTATGCATTCTGGGTCAGTCCCCCGCTGTGAAATTGCAATTTTGTAGTCATGGTGAAAATATTCCCCTAGACCCCTCCCACAAAGTTCACAAGAGCTAAGATGAAATCTAAAGTCTGAAAATTCTTAGTGTTGTCTGCTGCTTAATTATGGAGTATGGAAAATCAGGCTCTTGTCCCCTGCACTGCATAGGATTATAAAAGCGAAGATGTCAATAGCTACACCAGTTGTCAAATTGTTCTAAAGGGCAATTAAAAAGCTGTTAGATAAGTATACTAAACAAGTAAACCAATTGTCAATCAGGCTGCGATTTTTAATCAATGACATAAACAATCAAGGAATGGCTGTTTTTCTGGGCTTAAATTGCATAAACACCATCTGGTAAACTGGCTTTAGAAATTGTGTTGCACTCAAATGTGCGATTGAGTATCCAATCTCTCAAACGGTCTAATATCTCAAGGATGAACACATCCTCAAAATAATTCATGAAAGGTCAATAGTATTTCCACGGCTGCAGCTGTGCAATTCACTGCCAGGAAACATCATCCGTATGGATTTATTGTGTTTAGCGTCATGCAAACGTGGAATGTTCCCAATGAGCTCTGCACTCCGCGATGGCTCAGAGGAGATGGGACTCATAAACCAGGCAGGAGGTAATCGGCGGCCCACGCCCAAACCAGCCAAGCGCTACCACTAGCTGTCTAGCTTGTGTGAGTCGGACCGCGGACAGGATCGACGGCGAGCGTGGGGGCGTCTCCACGCTGCCTCGATTCTCACGAGGGATATTGACACCCCGGGAGGTGTGTGATTGCTGTTGTGCTCATGAGAAGGTTTCGGCAGAGCAAAGAGGGTGGTGTCCTCAATGCATCCGAAAATGTGGAAAGAACCCTTCCCCCCCCATTCCATTCTCTGAGACACTGCTGTAAAAATCGCTGTCGCTTTCAGAGATGCAGCGTTCCACCCTTTACTCGTTTGCCTCTCTATCCGGACGCTCTACCTCTGCACGTAACCAAAACAAGATCTGATGCGTTTCCTTTCTAGTCCTCTTTAAGCTGAGCATTCGCAAGCCGTCGAGTTCTGTAGAGATGCGTTGCCAGAAGTCATTTGGCCTGACCCGACTTCTTGAACTGAAGTTTTGACTCGGTTGGTGCTGTTGGGCTTTCGTGTGAATATCCCTGCTTCGAGTGAGCCCCGCATGCCTCCACTACCTCACCTGGCAGCTCCAGTCTTCTCCAACCCCCCGAAGATGGTGGTACGGAGACACCGCGACAATTGAGCAAGAGGGTCGTGAGCCTGCCGTCATCATCGGAGGGGGTGACCTGTGCTGTCTTGTCGACAGATTCTCTACGGGAAGCCACGGCTCATCGGTTGGCTCGAGGGCTGACTGCAGTGCCGTTCCGCTGTTCGGTAATGGGCCCTGCCAACAACAGGGTGTGTCCTCAGCAACCAACCACCATGTGACGTGGCAATTTGTCTGGATGAATGGAGTCATCTCTTGCTGTCCCTCGTTATCACGAGTAGCCCAAGACAACTGCGTTGTTTTTGATCATACCCAGACCATACGTGTGTCCCAGTTGTCTTATTTTTTTGTGCTCTGCGTGGTCTGTTACTGATATTACCTTCATAGGGGAAACACCTGTGGGGGTGTGGCTATGAATTAACATATAGCACTGATTGGGTACTATCTTCACAACCCATTATGTATCTGTTAGTTTATTATGATGATGAGATTGATTTTTCTCTATAAACTGCTGCTTTCACTACTGGAAACGCACACCGACAATGTCTTACTGCTGAATCATTTCAGTTATACTAGTCTTCATTTCATATCCTTGATATCAGGGCGAGCGATGCCAGTATTGTAATAATGTTGGGAGGCTGTACAGTAATGGTATCGGGGCTAGCGATAATGGTACAGTAATGATGTGGGGATGGCAGTACAGTAATGATACGGCTACTGGTTGCAGTACAGTAATGATATCGGGGCAAGCGATGGCGGTGCGGAAATTATGCTGGGACGGCAGTCCAGTAAAGATATTGAGGCTACCGGTAGCAGTACAATAATGATGTTGGGACTGCAGTATAGTACTGATATTGGGACAAGTAATTGGGGTCTATTAATGAGACAGTACAGTAGTGATATCGGGGCTAGTGATAGTGGTACTCTAATAATGTTGGGGCGGTGGTACAGTAATGATATCGGGGCTAGCAATGGCAGTACAATAATGATGTTCGGACTGTGTAATAGTACCAATATTGGGACTAGCAATGGGGGTCCATTAATGATGCTGGGAGACAGTACAGTAATGATATCGGGGCTAGCGATAGCAGTACAGTAATGATATCGGGGCTAGCGATAGCAGTACAGTAATGATATCGGGGCTAGCGATAGCAGTACAGTAACGATGGTGGTATGGTAATGATATCGGGGCTAGCGATAGCAGTACAGTGATGATATCGGGGCGGTGGTATGATAATGATATCAGGGCTAGCAATGGAGGTACCGTAATGTTGTTGAGACGATGGTACAATAATGATATCGTGGCTAGTGATATCAGTACAATAATGATGTTGGGGCAACGGTATAGTAATAATATTGGAGCTAGTGATAGCAGTATGGTAATGATATTGGGCCGGTGGTATAGTAATTATTCTGGTGTTATAATGACAGGACAGCAGAGGAGCCTCCGGAATTTCGCTCATTTGAACTTTAAATCCACTTCGACGACCCGCCCTGTTGGAGTGAACCTGAGTGAAACCCCGGGGGGTTTTTGTCAGAGGGGTGACATGAAACAGCGGCCTGCTGTATCAGCTGAGGAACAGAAGGTGTTGGGTTTAATTCCCAGGAGAGGCGCTGCTGCGATGCCACCTCCCGAACCACAGTGGGTCTCACGTTTCTTTGTGGGCTGCGGAGGAGGAGGAGGAGGAGGTGAACGCGAGTTTTCAAGGGACCTTACTGCTTTCACAAGAAGAAGTTTCAGTGCATGATATGAAGCGTAAAATACATGAACTTACTATACGAATGTATGTTTTTTTTTAGTTGTCTCATTTGGAATTTAGGGGTCGCAGTGGCTCAGTCTATGACGATGGCATCACACCATCAGGGTTGTGGGTTCAAGGCCCGCCTCTGGAGCCATAGTCCAAAAATGTGTGATGCAGGTGCACCGTCATCTCTAAATCGTGAATGTGAGTGTTCCTGGCCAAATGCTGTAGGTTTTCTGCGGTGGGGCTTCTGGCTGACCTTGACTCCCTGTTACATAATGTTGTTTTTTTTTTTAAAGTGGATAGATGGATGAATGGATAGCAATTTTACCATTTATTTGTGTGGTTTTTTTTTGCAATTCATCATATGCAGTATTGACGTACGCCCCTGACTGCCCTTCAGCGAACTGTTCCAGGGGCCTTTCTTGGGCAAAAGGTGGCAGATCTGAATTCAGAAATACATTTCATCTCACAGTTACATATCTGACTCAGCCTTCATCTCATCGGAGTTAATGTATGTCAGGCATTTATGTCTTGATTCACCATGTAGATTTCAGATAAGCAAAAAAAGTGTGAGATGGTGGTAAAGAAGAACTACCTACCTGTCAAAAAAAAATGTCAAAGGCAGCGACCATGAATCCATTAGATGTGATTTAATCTCATTGGAGATGGATCTAAATTAAAGTGAATTTTACCCCCGTGACAGGTCCCATCACATATAGGCCCCGCCCTCTTTAATGGCCATTACTGAATCTCCTCCCTGATATGTTGAAATATACCTCTCGTGCCCTGAGGTGTCGATTTGGGAAGTTGTCTCCCTGACAACTTTTCCTTACGGAGCCACTGCCCTCCCCCACCGCACAGTACCGGAAAAGGCAAGAGGGGCGTCGTGTAACTGGGTCGATCTCGCAGGATAGGGCTCCGTGGGGCTGGAATTCAGGATCGGTCACCTGCTCTGACAATTCACGCTGTTACGGAGGCTTACAGTCTAGGAGTGCGGAACACATTCTAGTAAATGGGAACTTGGGAAATGGGATCCAGTCCTGTGTCATTTCCTAACACAAGATTCTGTGTAAGTTTTTTACAATGACAATTGTTATGTATTTTAGTTTTTTTAGTTTTATTGCATAAGCAGTTAAGTTTGTTTCAAAACTCTCGAAGGTGTCATCTGAAAAGGCTCATTTCAGATCTGGACTTTTTAAACAGCAGAACTATAGATGCAGGTGGAATATGTCAAGCATGAAGATGTACCTGTTCAGATTTAAAAAAAAAAAAAATGTTCTGGAATTTTGCGCACTTGCAGATTTAATTTTATTTCATTTTCATTCCACGCAGCCCAAACTCTACTGTGTGATGCAACATATCTACGTGATAAATTGAAAAATGTTGATGACTCTGCACTTTATTAGCCATGTTGTTTTTAAGCTACTATAATTGTTATTATGATCATTATTTCTGCTGATAGCTGTCCTCTGTCTGTGACGAGCTTCATTTTGTTTGATGTGTTTTATTTATATATTCCTTTGTTTTTGTCAGATTTTGGTCTTTGTCGTGTAACAGTGTCTTGCAATGCCTTATGGGTCCCATTGTTGTCATTCTCCCTCTTTTTGCATGCCCTTCCACCTGTTCCCCTCCTTCGCTC
The DNA here is from genome assembly GCA_015164015.2 of Brevimyrus niger. Taxonomy (NCBI): domain Eukaryota; kingdom Metazoa; phylum Chordata; class Actinopteri; order Osteoglossiformes; family Mormyridae; genus Brevimyrus; species Brevimyrus niger. The sequence goes on from JAABNY020000037.1 coordinate 19,734,424, forward strand.
GCCGCGCGCTCAGACGCCGCTTCCAGCACAGAGCCGGCGGCTCACGGTGGGTATCCCGGTCGCCGATCCTCCTCTCACACGGCACGTGCCGGCCGCTGCGTCTGGCTGCTGACCGTCATGCAACTGCTCTATGTGCTGATGAGCTTCGAACCGTCGCCTAAACTTAATTGCCTGTCGTGTGCGTGCGTGCGTGCGTGTGTGTGTGTCTGTGTCTGTGTTTGTCTGTGTGTCTGTGTCTGTCTTTGTGTGTTTGTGTTTGTGTCTGTGTGTCTGTGTGTGCGTGTGTGTGTGTGTGTGTTTGAGGCCTGTAGGAGCTTCCCACAGCATTCAGTGCTGATGCGCTGTTCAGACTGAGCTCAAAACAGTATTTAAATGTAGGCGTTTACACCCAGATCTCAGACTCCGGAGGGGTGTCCTCTCCCGGTTCCCATAGCAACCAGGGAACGCACAGGTGCATCCACGATTTGTGCAAACCAAATAATGACGCAGACTGTGCGAGAGCTCAGTTCCTCGCATGCTGGACAGCCGGTCGGATGGCATCTGTCTTCTGTGACATTCTAGGCGGTCCTGAGTTCACCTCGGACACACAAAAAGGCTGTTTGGTGGGATTATTCTAAGCATTTTGATGAGCAAAAACCCCAAGCTTCCTCTCACTTAGAGCTCAGGAATATTCCATAACTGTATTTTGTTCAGGATGTCACTAAGATTGTCTATTGCAGAGGCAGGTGTGCAGGTGTAGGCTCTTTTAAATAGGGAAGTCATTGCTTGTTTTTGTTGGAGCGTCTTAGACCAATCTCGTGGAATCTGCGTAAGAGTTTTGTTCGAATTGTTGATGCCTTGGCTTCTGATGAAGGTAGGCATTACTGATCCTGTTCTTGAATATTTATTCCAACCCACGATGACCATCAATAAGTTTGTGTTTATGCACACAAGGAAGGCATTTCATTCACAGGACAGGCATTCAACTCCTAAAGCCTTAAACACAACAGACAGGGTATTGTACATTTGGTGACGCCAATGCAGTTGCTGAAGGCAGGGAAGACCAAGGATTTCAGTCCGGTTAATGTGGTGTAACTGAAGAATCTCAACACAAGCTTTTTCAAGTGCTACATCAAACAGGTGACTCTCCTTGCGGAGTAACATTGAAAGGGTGACTCTCCTTGCGGAGTAACATTGAAAGGGTGACTCTCCTTGCGGAGTAACATCAAACAGGTGACTCTCCTTGCGGAGTAACATTGAAAGGGCCCCTCCAGCAGGCCTGCCTCCTACCTCGACATCAAGCTTGAATGGGCAAACTTTTTGGGTTTCATTAAGAGGTTTGTCTTCTTTCAGCTTATTGTTTGAGTATAAGGTCTTGAAGTTTCAGAGGTTCGTTTTTTATTTTTCTGTATTTCAGTCATCAGTAAATGAACTGTCTGCAACCTAAAGACCCCTGGTAAAGTTTAGCAGTTATCTACTTTTACATCGATACCCATTAACAACTTGTTATGACATTTGTTAGAAGGTTGACACCATTTTGACGGACGTTGCATGTCATAGTGTTCACTCATGTTTTATTTACATACCCTGCTATATGAGAAAGGATATACATCTTTGTTTGACCTTCAGCAGAAGTACAGGAACATCTGCTGTGTTTAAACAATTGGGGGGTGATTTTTAACACGTGACTCACAATAGTGGGTTATTAGCCTGTGAAGGACAAAAAAATGTCGCTGTGACTCCATGAAAGAGACTCTGCCACTGTGCCACAGTGTTTCCTCGGCCCCTTTGATCCCATTTCGTATGAGTCACGACCAACGTCCCACCAATGGAAGGTGTCCCTGTGCCAGTCGAAACGAAAGTGAGCAACGAAAGCAGTCGTGTCAAAATCCTCAACCTATCACATTAATATTTTTTTCAGTTGAACAGTTGTATTAAAACGCATGTAAAACAGGCCAGTAGACATTTTGTATTAAAGCCCTTAGAAACACAATGAAGTTATTTTACAATGAACCTTTCCGCCAGAGTTCATTGGCAACTCATTCAGATCCATAAAATGTCATTTCCCATGTTAACATCGTAAACTATTTTATACGTTTAAACAGTTGTTAACTCTTACGATTTATGGCAGGATTAAAGTTCTTAATTCTGTTCCGCTACATAAACCATAATTTGTATTCAGCAATTTACTGTTTAAACGTTAATTGTTTGCAACATTGTATAACCACCACCAGGCCTGCCGCGATAATTGCGATATCAATTTATCGAAGAATATGTGGACGTGACCTCAATAATTTTTCTGGCAGAGATATCGGCAAATTGTGTTCACACACATATTGACTTAAGAGTGAACGCCACCAACGTCTTAGCCCGTCGTGCTTCTTCTACTCTCTTGTCTGCCCTCTGTCTGCGCAGGACAGAATTTTAAATCCAGCACCCTGAAGATCCTGTCACGCACCCACCTGTTCGTCACGTTTCTCTCCCGCCCGCAACTTTTGAGTCTCATCCCGCTCGCTCCCAGAGAAACTTGTCATTTGATAGTCGGTTTGATAAAATTACAAAAAAATATGTTTGAGCAATACTTCATTATTTTCATTCTTTTTGTGGGACGCCACGAGTCCCGCTCTTGCATTCAAAAGTGAAAATGCATCTTGCGCCGTACTCTGTTTGCGGCGGGTTCAGTGGGAATGTACAGTTCTGTGTAGCAGGTATGAATCCTCCACACACACAGTGGACAGCAACAGGTGAAGATAACGTCTTACTGGTGGCTAATAGCTACATGTTATAATAGCTGTTTTTTTTCTGCCGACTACTGCATAATTAGCTAGAAAGTTTGGATTTGTATAGATGGATTTGGTTTCACAGCCGCATTCTACAGCTCCAGTATGGGAACATTTTGAATTTAAGCCGAATGAGAGAGGAGATTCCATTAACGTGATTGAGATGGTAAGTCGACTTCCTTTAAGAACAGTGGCAGCGAAAAGTGGCAATACAGCCAACCGGAAAACTCATCTGAAACTTAACCATCCCATCCAGTTTTCCAAGATAGAAAACAAAACCTGCAGTTGGAGTTGGTGAGGGGCCATCTCGACAGTTGTCTGTTACGGGCGCCTTTGGCTGACAGTGCAAATACAAACGCGACAACACAAAATGCCGCATGCTCACGGAAGCTGTAATTTACCGTATAGCCGAAGAAACGCCGCCATTACCCGCCATCAAAAAGCCGGCATTTAAAAATAGGCTGCAAGCTTCTGACAAACAGTAGAAATGGCCAAAGAAAACATACATCCCCCAAACGGCCATTCCAGAATGGTGCAACAAAGTGAAAGAGGAGATTTTGAAGGAAATAAAAGACATCTCCTTCCACTGTGCTACTACAGATATGCGGTCAAGCTCAAATATGACCTCAAACATGAGCTTGACTGTGCGTTACGTGGCTGTTGACTGAAATCTGCAGTCCAAAAGTTGAGACTAGATACCTCAGAAACATTGTGTGGTTTTATTTATACATTCCAGTTACAACGTTTGACTTTTCTTAAGAATTAAAAGTTTATTATTTTTTGAAAGGGTGTATTTACTTTATTATGGCATTGTTATATCAGTGGCATAAATGGTCTTAAAATGACAATAATGTTGTTTATTGCCCTTATTTCTGGGACAATATATCATCCAACAAAAAAAAGTATTTATCCCGACAAGCCAAACCGCCATTGGTGTTACGGGGTTTGCAGATGCCGGGAGAGGAGTGGTATTTGTGAAAATATTTCTCACTATGCCGCCGTTGCGTGACCTTAGCATTTTTGTCGGTGCGAAGGCCTTCTTGGGAAGGAACGAGATTGCAGTTAAGTAGATGGGGTTTAGATTAACTAGCACAACAAAGCACATCATGTTTTGCCTTCCCTTTCAGCCCTTTCCTTTTCCTGTTCCTCGTATTAATGATTTACGTTTTTCCCATCCCATGTAAGAACGTGTAACTGTTCCTTTGTAGCGGTGTGGCCTCGTTTGCCGAACACGGTTACATAAATACTGCTCCTCGGGTGAGGCCCGTCGTAGCCCGATACGCACGTCACCGTTCCTGCCAAACCGACTGCGTTAACGTCGCGTTAACTGCACCTGTTTGTCGCGGAATGGCGTGACGCGAGGGGGTTTAGAGGGTGGCTTATCGACGGCCCTCCACGTTTTACTTCACAGCAAATGAGGCGGACTTCTCCCCGATCCTAGGGCGGGACGGACGAATGGGCGTGGGATTTAGCCGAGAGATTGTGCTCAGTGGCCCGGCCCGGCCTGCCCACGCCCGGCCCTCGCTTCTCCTTTGCAGGCTCGCTCAGGCGTGGTCCCCGTGCAGCGTTCACATTGAACGAGGCTGATTGAACACACTTCATTTCACTTTGTCATTTCGGAGGCCTTTGTTCGCCGGCGTTCGCATGTTCAGGCTCTTCCAGACCTTATTATTACAGTGAGCCTGTCTGTCAGCCGCTTCCCCCAGATTCCTCGGCGCCGAAGCCCGATCGGCTCGCGAAAACCATATTTGGAAAGGTTCTGTGTCCTAGCTCAGGGTCAGTGGGGATGTGGGTGAGGGTTGGGGGGGGGAAAGGGGGAATCATACACAAAGATGAAATGGGGCAAAGTGAGAAATGACGTTTGAAGTTTGGGGAAATGGCATCTTGTTAATTATCGTTCCTGCAGGAGCTTGATTAGTCTGTGTTTCGGTCCGTTGATCTGATCTCGCATTGTCTTTTTTTTTTTTGGGGGTGGAGTTGAGGAGCTTACAGTCATCAGGACAGCATTTATCTATTTGTTTGTTTCTCTGTTTTTTTTTTTGGTTATGCGTTCTCTCTCGAGAGAGAGACGCCTCTTGGTCGTTTCTAAGTCCACACAGGGATGAAAGTGCGTGCCTGTGACTAATATCGCGAGCTCCACTTATGCATGAATGGAGAGCAGGATGGAGAGTGACATCTCTGATGTTGAAATTAAGAGCGGGCTTAGCTATGGTTTATTCCCCCGAAATCCCCCCGGTGGTGCGGAGCAGCAGGCGCC
>JAABNY020000037.1:19754139-19767292 GCA_015164015.2 Brevimyrus niger
GGGGGGGGTCCAGTCTTAGTGAATTAGAATAAATGGCAAGAGAATTTTGGTGACACGGAGCACGTGTTTTAGCTGCCTATATTATATTGATCAGGTATAAAGAACCTTTTGGAATCCATAATCCATATCCTCAGTTGGGATTTTTCAAGATATTCCCCAGTTTCGTTTTCCAGTGAGAATGTTTGCCTTGTAGAGTACTTTGGCTTGACTACCAGAGCCTTTACCACATTAGGCAGTATGTTTGTGTGTGTGCTCGTGTGCGTCTATATTACCTCATTTCCACAAGTCGTTTGTATGGAAATGTATGATCTGATCTGTATGATTGGGTCACTTATGTAGAGAATCTAGCCCAAAACGTTGAGCCGTCCGTGTTATTAGGCCTGTTTCTGGGTCCGATCGTATAGTATATGTTGATATATGGTTTCCATTGTGTTGAAATGAGGTGTTTGTTCTTGAATAGCTTCTGAATAATGTAGATTTCCTTCCTTATCTCGCCACTTCAGACTCAAGGGCGGGTGAAGGCACATCCCCCTCTGTGGACCACGCGGTCATCGGGGGGGTCGTGGCTGTGGTAGTCTTCGCCATGCTCTGCCTGCTCATCATCCTGGGTCGATATTTTGCAAGACACAAAGGTAAATATGGAGGACGATTCTCTCCCGTTTTTTGAGGACATACTAAATAGCTAAAATGACCATATTTATGCAGGCTAAGGGGGAAAAGATAAAAATACGAATGCAATTATAATGAAGTTATTTTGTTTGGGGGGGGTGCCTTAAGCATCCTATTACTTTCCATTATCTAAAAACAGCTTCTACTGAAGCCCCAGTGCTGTAAGTTATTCTGCTGGCTGCCATGGTAAGTTGAATGACCCTAGTGAATGATGTCCTTTTTTTTTTTTTTGTTTTTTAATTGGTCCCAGCCAATTCCATACTTAATCTCGGATGCTGTTGTTCTTTATTATTTGGCCCGAGAACGTTGGAAGGTATCTAATCCCTTTGGGAAATGGAAGTTGAAGAGGTTTGCTTATTTCTTCTGCACGGTGAACTTGACAAGGTTAATTCAGAAGTCTGGTACACTGTTGGCACCCGTTTCGCTCACCTCCTGCAGTGGGGGGGGGAGTGGGGGGGGTGTATGTTTTTGCCTCTGTTTCAGGCTTAAATTGTGAATTGCACCCGAGCTTGTAATTGCCTGAAATCTTGCCTCAGCCTGACTAGAGACGCTGGATATGAGCTGATGTACAGGCAGGGAGTTTCTGTGGGGGGTCTAGTCTTGGCAAGGCGCGGGGGGGGGGGCTTTATCGATACGTTAATCCACCGTCGCAAAAGACTATCTGTCGGAAAACAACGACTTAGCTCGGGAACTCCAAAACATCCCGAGTACCCAGAATGCAGTTTTTGGGTGGATATGAGATCTTTCTTCACAGTTAAATGGTCCACCTTGGTCTGCCTCCCACCCCCCCCCCCTCCCCCCCCCCACCCCCCACCCCCCGCCCACCGCCCCCACCCCCACCCCCCCCCACCCCCCCACAGGTACTTATTTTCTACATGAAGCCCAAGGGGCGGATGATGCCGCAGATGCCGACACGGCCATCATTAACGCCGAAGGGGGCCACAACAACTCGGACGAGAAGAAGGAGTATTACATCTAACGCCGCTGGCCTGCGGTGCCCCTCGTCGGGCCCAGGGCTGCTTTTAGGGGTGGGGGGGGTGGGAGAAGACGGGGTGGGTTAGGGTGGGATTGAGAATAGGATGGTTTGGGCTGGATGCGGGGGGAAAGGATTCTGGAGGACTGAAGAATGTCATTAAATCTGCGCAGCTTAGGAGGGGAAGATCTGTTAGACCATGTGACCCGGGGAGGTGGGGGGTGGGATGGGGGAATGAGAGCGAGAGAGACGTTTCCAGAAATCACTGTAGCGTGCTTCAACATATAGACACCTCCCAAGCCTGCTGGTACAAATTCTGTTCACTTTCGACCATTTTTGCAGACAATTCTGTGCCTTGTTCTGAATTTCTTTTAATTTGTTTCCTTTTTTTATTTTTTTTTTTTACAATTTTTAAGTTTCTAGTGCCCCCGCGACCCCCCCACCGCTCCCTGTCCACCCATGTTCCTCGCAGCTTTCCCTTTGTCTATGTTTCATTGGCTTTTCTATGAGGGTAAAATCGCACAGTGGCCCTGTGCGTCCATCCCCAGCGAATCAGCATCCGCCCTTTCCCCCACATGACCATATCGAAAATGTTATATATAACGCACTTCTATACTGTGAGTAGGCCTTGTAAGTACAAGCTGCCTTCCATCTTTCCCACCCCTCAAGAATTCCCGTCACCATGAGGTTTTCAGTTTTCCATACGACGCTTCTTCCGTGTGATGTCATCAGACTGTAGGCGAGAGACATAGTCAAGTCAAAATACCGATAAACATTTTCCCCAGAAAAAAACAAACTTGAATTCTTTATGGGGGAACACATGTAAAGAAAGGAGTATAGGACTGTCAATTCTTAACAGTTATGCGTATTGCGTACGTTTTAATTTTTTGGCTCATTTTATTCAACAATCGACAAAATTCATTTTCTTCTGCCATTTGTTCAGCTTATTTTTTTCGAATGAGATATGCCAGTACATCAGAATTATATGTCCATGGATGTGCCACGACTTCATTTCTATTCATTTATTAGTTATTTGTCTACGTTTTTTTGGCTTTTTTTGTATTTAGCTACCATTTCAGCGCCTCTTTCAGTCGTGTTTCCCTAAGCTCGGTAACATTCCTCCAAGCGAGTTCGCTGACGGTGTGTGCCGTCGTTGCCCGACGTTCGCTGATCGTTTGAGCCGGGGCTTGCGAACTCTCCGCTCAAGCCGGCCAACATCTGTTGCCGCTAAAAGCGTTCACTCTGCCTCTATTGCAGGTGACAGACTTAACTTCTTAAAACTTGGCTTCGAAAACCCTTCCCCCCGCCCCATACACACACAGACACACTCACCAAATGTAGTCGAGCACTAGATGACCCCTTGAGGGATAGAAATCCCAGCTCCAGGAGTGAAGGATGTTAGTCACATTTACCTTGCATGGATTGAAAGGCTTGAACCATTATCTGCATAAGCAGTACAAATGACGGGACTGCGAGTGGTGCATCGTAAAGTACTTTACGTAGATTTAAGTATGAAAATACGTAAAACACTAGAAGTCTCTAGCTGTCTTTATGTTCAGTATGAAGGAATGTCCTCTGGAATTTTATGCTTTATAAAATAAAGAAATACCATTGCTTTAAATTAGCCATTATTCAAAAAAAATCTACAAGGAATTTCAAATTTCCAGAAATATCTGTTGTGGTTACAGCTTGTTTTTCTTCCTTTTTCTTTCTTGTTCTTTATTTGCTGCCATATGGTTTTGTACGTTAGTATATGTCTGGTATTATACGTTATGAATGGCGAAGATGATACCTTTTCATGTGTGACGTAATGTTTCATCGATATCATTAGTGGCTGCAGAGCTGACCCTAACATATATCTTAAATAGCTCACTTCAGTGTCTGGAGATCATCTTGTTCAGCATTTTAGGTCGTTTTAAACTCAATACTCAGTAATACTCAGTACTCAATTCAATATTATTTTGTGCCACCAGCTAGAAGCCTGGAATCCCTGTGCCCAGCATTACCCTCCAGGCTGAAACGATCACAGAATAAGCTCCTGGGTGTAATTTGGAAGGACAAACGCCATTTATTGTGTTTTAAGATTCCCGCAGCGTACGCGTGACCCATGTAACCGGCTTAGAAGTCGTGTCAGAGACGGGGCAGTATCGCCGCTCCTAATGGCCTCACGTTCACTGTGCTGCATAAAAGTTTATTTACCGCCGGCAGAAATGCATATCGAACTGTCGAAAGCGCGAACACGGACCTGTGTTATGTTCTGCGACATTTCAGAATTGAGTTTTTTTTTTCCCCTCCTGTTTGTTTGAGGGTAGAAAGGGAAAGCAGAGCAATTTGAAAAGCCTGTGTTAGGAATAATTTGGAAGCTTTCCACTTGTTCTTATTTTTTATTTATTATTGTTATTATTATTATTATGTTTTACTTTGCTGTGCTCCTCTGCTTTTTAACATGGTCAGCAAATCTACAATATTCTGTGGGGAACATATATCCCCCGGTTTTTCCCTGCTTCTGTGAATGCTGCACTGAGATTTAGGTGTAAGAGGAAATGTCTTCATAACTACCTTTTGGTTTCGAAGTACAGTACATCTTTTTTGAAACGAGTTAGCCACCGAGGCAACGGCGAAATGGACGAGCAGTAGATGTGTTGCTCGAGGGCAGCCCAGTCGATCTTGGGGAGGATCAGAAAGGGGGAGAAAAAAAACAAAAAAACGTCGAGGTTAGGTGTGACAAAAACGCATATGTTCTATTGTAGGAACTACATATTGGTTTTTCTCTCTTCATTTGTGGCCTGAAACAAATCATGTAGAAGCTATGAAGTTACAGTACTTTCAATTACGATTTGAGATGGCGTGACTTGTATTTAATAGTGAGCATTATTTAGCTTTGGTCAAGTGTGGCGGCTTCTATTTAAACTGGATACTCTGACTACATTCTCAGCTATTTGGACACATTTGCTCATTTTTATTTCCTATTATTATTTTTTTAAGACGTATGTGGATATTATGAGACTTATGGATTCACTCATCGATGTAGATGTTACAGATTGGGCCAGTGTATATTTTGTTATACTTGGTATGTCGAGCCAGTTACTGGTGTGTGTTGTGTGGTTTTGAACTATAACCACTGTCAAGGCCTGAAAATCACGTTGGCCAGGTTTTAAAAAGGGGAGACCATATCTTTTATTGCAGAGTTTATACAATGGAACACCTCGACATTGTCACTGCAAGAATACAGCAAATCTGACTGAGGTGTTTGCAGTTGTTTTTTAATTTAATTAAATTTTTTTGACTGTTTTTGTTTAATTTTTGTCATTAAAAGCTGGATTCTTTTTTCTTTTTTAAAACAAAACAACCCTACATTGTTCACACTACAATTAGTGCTACAGTGTTCCTAAAAGTGTTTTTTTTTTCTTTCATTTTCTATTATTTTGGACCTTTCTACAGGTCATGTTCATCGAGCGGTTTGTTTTGCATCTCAGGTAGAATGCAAAATTTTAAGCCCACAATGTTGGAAAAAATATATATATTAAAAGTAAATTTTGTTTATAAGGATCGAGAAACAAATGGCAAATTTTGCATTTTAGCTGTGCGTGTTTTATGTATTTTCTTAATATACAGTGCACTGTATATGATGTGTTAAGTATTTCTTTGTATAGACCTAGTTCACAGGATGTTCAGCTTGGTAAGAGATGTAGGAAAGAACAAACCTGTTGTGCTACAATCAGAGTAAACGCTACATGTCACAACAGGATTGTTCATGGTTTTCAGTGGGTCCCAGGAAGTTTGGTCTTTCATCACTCATTGATTTTAGGTTGATTATTTTGTCTTTCTGCTGTACTTGGCAATGTTACTGTGTATTAATGAAGAAAATATCCATATGTTCCCCATACACATTTTGTATTGGTTCATAAATAGACATTTTTACAAAAAAATACTGAAGAGTTCTTGTCTTAATAAAAAAAAAGATATTAATGTTCAAAATAACTGTGGTTTGATTTGTGTTCTATCTTTCTTTGGACGTTGCTTCTATCGAGCGTTCCTCTTATCCTCCTCTTCGCAGGAGATTTTGTCCAAGGTTGAATGTCTCCTCCGCATCCTTGAGCGTGTTGGAATCTCTACTTGCGAGTTTCTTTTTGAATACTTTGAAAATCGGGTCCTTGGGTTTTTTGTTTTTTTTTTCTTTCAAAGCCCTAGAAAGAAATTCTGCATTAAATGGAAAATGATTGACCACCTTGACAAACAAATGACATAAATGTATTACCGACAGGTCAGCCGTCATGTGCGATGCCCCTCGTTTCCTGTTTTTCTGACACTGTAACTTGTGGAGTGAAGGCCGTGGATCTGCTCCCCTGTCATTATACAACATGTACCGCGTCGTTAGGACTGCATGCTGTACAAAGTTCTGACTTAAGTTCCACTTGCCTTCATTCTCTGTTTGGCTTTCATTTTTTAACCTAATGCTTGCTTTCATAATTCTGAAGGATTCTGTAGTTTTTTTAAAAAAAAATATTTGTCAGAAGACATTACTTTGCAACAGGATTTCATTCGCGGCAGCTTGACTCAGTTCATTACTGAAATGACTGGATGCATTAACAAAGGAATAGAGGATTGGAGATGATTAAACTCCCTAAGGTGTCACTATTACCGGAGCAGATTTCTTGCTATAATCTTTAACCATTTAAGATAACACTGAGCATCCTGTGGGTCCATAGGTCTGTAGCATAAACCACTATTTAACAATACTGCCTACAGTAGGTTATGGGATTCTATCTTCGTTGAAGGTTATAATAACTTTAGATCCAGCCTCCAAAAAGGGTTGGTTTAAGATGTCATCTCCAATCAAATAAATAAATAATAAATATCCCAATGATGATGGCATATTGTATTCAACTCCTTTTTTCCTTTTTTAATTTGATATTTTCTAATGCAACATTTTACTGGGATCTGATTCATCTGAGTAGTTGTCTGAGGGCCGGAGTTTGTTGAACTGAAAACCTTGAGTTTTTGATTTCTTTTGTCAGAGTATCAATCAACCTTCGAGCTCGTTTTTCCTCCTCCACTGGTCCCTGCAGATATGGACCTTGCTGGCTTGTGCTCTCTGAGTCTCCCTGGCATTCGAAACTCTTATATAAGGCCAATGGACCTGATCATTTCTGCACTTGCTTTAAACAATGAACCTTTTTTTTCCCTCAAACTGGCTATTGTGAAATGACTAGAAAGAATTTTCAGATCTGAAAGATCAAACTACCTCAAGCCCACAGTCTTGTGTATCTCAGTGGTATAATTAGAGTCTCACGTGTAGCAGTCATTAATCATTTTGCAGTTAATCAACAGACACTTTTATCCAAACTGACAAACAACTGTGAAAGAATCAGCAGACCTTGGAGCAACAATGACACAACCCTACCAACAATAGGAGCTGAACTAACAACCTTCCCATCGCAGACAGTGTTCTAACCCACTGAGCCACAAACCAAGCCCGTTTTGGTACAAGTGAGATTTTATGGTGTTTTTTTATTCCTCCTCTTCTACAGGTAAGTATGCGTTGTTACTATATTCTTGTTACTGTTTCTGCCTATCATGAAGGTGTTGAGTGCGCTCAGTGGAAGTTATGAAGTCGAGTTTGTGTCGTTAGCTAGTGCTGTGCTGTCTAACCAGGCCCCACAGTTAAGGCTCTGGAGACACGAGCTCAGGCCTTTAGTAGCACAGTGAGTGAGTCATGGGACACGTCTCAGTGCCCAAGTGCTTCCAGCATGACAGTTTTCTTCATCTAGTTTGAACCCTTCTCATTAGGTACAAATACAGTCGGTCCTTACACTGCTCCAGGAATATGGTGGCGTTAGCAAAGCCATGTCAGGACACGTCGGTGTTTTCCCACATTCTGGTCTGGATTCTTTTCAAGAGAACACAGAAGACGGTGTTTAATGAATGGCTTATTGTATCTCAAGATGGTATGGAAACAATTTACTCATTTGTCAGACACTTTTATGCAAAGCAACACACAAGTGGGAGAGCAGGGGCAGAAGTCCCTGGAGCAATTGGAGGTTGTGGCCCTGCTCTGGGGGGCAAACAGTATTCTGGCAGCATTCGTTTCTGTGGGATTCGAACCAGTGACCTATTGATCACATGCAAGGTGTGCTAACCAATGAACCACACCCTGCGCCCTAACTTTGCCTTGAGTACAGTGCATAGTACAGTGTAATGTACATGACAACCGCATTGGCATTCAACACGTAGCACTTGGTTTGTATTTGGCATCGGTCCTAGCCCTAGGCTCTTTCATTCTTTCCTTTATCAGGTATCTTCGGAAAATGCTCAATGCACTAAACATCCACATTTTTTTTTTTAAATAATGAATAACAATTAGAAATGAAAGTTGGCAGAGAGGCATCACGTTCCTTTGTGTGCAGAGGTATTTCTTCATTGCATGTCTGCCATGGGAACCAGCAGCCGAATTCTCAAGCGGCGGTGAAGCAAAGTCAACAATGCGAGCGGATATCGACGCATCATTATTCCTTCATTGTTTATGCAGCGGGTTCAGTGTGTTAATACACACAGGTCTGTGACATTTGAATTTGACATTCATGCGGTACACGCCTGTTCCGTAACAGATGGTACGGAAAGTTCTGTACAAGTTCATTAGTGACATATGTATCCACCCATAAAGTGGGATTTGTGCACGCTCACCTTCTTATTATTTACATGTACCTGTTTACAGCCACCCATTACGGCAAATTATCATATCGAGGATGTTGATACTACATAGCAATTTACAATGCTTTCTGTATTGTGTTGCCGTATGCAGAGTTAATTAAGATTACTGCCGTTGCAAATCATCAAACTGACACACTGTCACATCATTAGGAACTAATGACGGTTCATAATGAATATATACTGTGCTGTGTACTTTATTCAGGTAAACATCTGACGGTTTTATTTATCAAACCGTTTTATACGTGTTACTTCATGTTCACAGCTACCATGAAATTGGACCAAAAGCGGTAACTTTGAATTAAAGTTAAAGTTTACATGCCGCAGAAGCTTCTGAAAAGTAGAGGCCACTTGTATTTTTTTTTTTTTTTTTGTGGCATTTTCAGATTTTGCCCAAACCTGAAACATTTTTCATGTAGCCTTAATTTATTTTTGAACCTAGAAACCATTAAACCATGCAGGAACTCATAAGGTGGACATATCCCATGACCGCTCAACTGTGGCCAAACTGCACAGTGTATCTGACACAAACGCAGGCAGTCATGGGGCTATTTCTGAGATGCCCATCCCCCCCCCCCCCCGGACCGTGGTCCCCTTTCTCGGTCACACTGAGGTCAGCGTGTCTCCATTCATTTCAGACCAAAGTCTCGTCCTTTGTCTCGTCTCGCATCTTCACGTAATCTCGAGCTACGGGTTCAGCCATCAGCTTCTCGATATGGCTCCTCATCACCATGCCTTGCGTAGGAATTAGCATAAATAACCCTAATGGAGAACTTCTGTAACTTCAGTTTCGCCCGGCGTAGCTATCTGTCTGATGACGGTAAATGAGCTACTGTATCTTCATTTGTCCCATTTTACATTTACGATTAGCTACATGAAACGCGTGAGCAGCACTTGAATGTTTCCCAGGTTTTAAATTAAAGTAATGCAACAATATCATAATATTTCAGTGCAAGTCCCACCCTAATTAGTATTACTACATTAATTGTCGGGATACTTTATGTGGGCTTACCCTGCTTCAACGTTCTCAGATCAGGCAGCTCCACTGCTGAAAGTCATTTTAAAATTCACATAAAGTTTTCAAGAAATATTCGAGAACTGAATGACCGGTGACTCGGGTGAGGTACAATCTCCCCGAGATGAATGAAGGGTCATTCCCAAGCAGAACATGGTGCACACTGGCCCACGATGGGAGCTGAGGCAGCTTGATGGGTGAAAACTACATACAGGACGAAAAAACGGAAGGTGTTTGTTATTCTATCACTACAACATGAAGGAGGATCAAGGTCTCCCTCATCAAGGAAGAATTAGACATTTAATTAGCTTCAGAGTTGTCTCAGCACTGTTAAAAATGATATTGTTTTACGACACAGAAATAGTCTGATATACCTGTGACTGTATTGTTATGATGTCTTCACCATAAGTAGTTATCTAAAGGCTATACACCAAGGTCCGAGCCCTGCTGGTTTTCCAGCCTTCCTTTACCTACTGTATCAGTCAGGTGTGAAGCCTCTGACCAATCAGAATCAGTAATTATTAAACTAACTACCTGGGAGAAATGAAAACACGGCCTGGATTTGGAATCGAGGTCCAGATTTGAAGAGACCTGCTATACACCATTACAAGTTTCTTTCTCGCTCTAAATCCAAGTGCCCAGTGCTCTTGTATGACCACAGCCCAGGGTTGGCAAATCGATGACGTGTTCAAGGTTCAGTCAAGATTCTTCAAGTTGACCAACGCTGAATTTGTTGACAGAACTCAGGTTTTAAAAGCAGAAGAGATGGTTCATCAGCTGGCACCAACATGGCGACAGATAGGCCCTAACTGGGAGGACAATGGTGTGCTGGTTAGCCAATCAAGTTTCGAGTTCAGTTGTGTTCCCAGGAACGCAGTGCCTTTCTTTTGTGGTACGGCGGCAGGGTAGGGCAACGAGGGGTAGAACATACAGTGCCATTCAGGACGAAACAGCATAATAGCACAATATAAGAATGACTAAACAAGTAAGTAATAAATATGTGCAATAGGGGCACAATACAAAATGGCAAATGGACCAAAGTATAGAGAAATACATCAAGTGCAGAAATGGAACATTAATGGTAATATAATGTAGTACCGGGGCAAGATGCAGGTCTCTGGTTTAGCAACGTGAACTTTGGACAACAAAGCCTGGAGCCCAGCTTATTGCGGAGTTTAAGTTACGGCTTGGGTGTTAGCTAGCCGCTAATGCTTCTGGGTAATGTAGTGTAATCCCGTGTGGTTGAGGTAGTACAGATACCATCCCGCGAGATTCGTCCAAATCCCTGAAAAGGGCTCTCGCGGGAGAGTCTGCACCAAAGCACCATCTCTGCGCTTTCCGGAAGCCTGGCTAGTAGAATCAGTCTGACAGGCCCTCCTAGATTTTTATCAGTGTTGAGGCCACAGAACTAACAAGCGCCGGCCTACAGGCGTTGGCACGCAAGAGAGTCGAGTTGTTTGTGAAGATAAGTCTTTAATTTTACCAAAGGACGAGATGTAAACACAGAGTGTACTGCTTTCTTATGATAAGACTTCTTGGAATGCCTTTATTTTCCCATTCGACTGGACATTGAGTTTCATAGCTGACACTTTCATCCAGAGCCCTTGGCAATGACACAGTGACTCATAATCCTCAGATATCTAACCCGAGCAATTCAATGCCTCAGTCAGATATTACGGCAAACCTTGATCTGGAAAAGTTTATTTCTCTACACTACCTGCTTAAACTAGCAATGTCTATGTTTCTGTGCTACCGACTTGAACTGGCAGTTTATTTTCTGCCCTGAGTGTTGGAATCCTTGATCTTTATTCCAATTCTGTAGCATTTTCCCGCTGTGTTGTACATCATTCACCTGCATTAGCTCGTAGCATGGCTGTTTTTGTAAGAGAAGTATGACTGAATCAGATGACATTGACTTTTGAAACCTGAGTGGGTATTTTAATTGCTATGGACAGGTTGCCAAGGTTCTCCAGAATTTGCAGACCTTCAGCCGCGTCTTTATGTTTACCTCAACGCGCCACCTTGCACCCCCTTAAAAAGCGGAGCGGGCTGCAGGTGAGATCAGCCTGTGCTCCGGTCAGCTTGCATGTTCCGGAATTTGTCCCTGACCCACAGTCACACGACGGCGCTGAGAAGCGGAACCTTTTTCAGAAGAAGAGGACAAACGTGAGAGATGAAAAAGATAGCCTGCCATCCAGATTTTATCAGAGCCGGTGACTTTTCATTTAACATTTATTTCTTTTATTTTTGCTTCTCCCTAGCCCCCAAACTGTTCCCATGAGGCAACTTCAACACCTTGAGGTATCATGTCGTATCTATAAGGTCCTGCAGGGGTTACTTTATCTGCTCTTGCGGCATCATCTGTTCAATTTAGCGCCATGTACAGATCAGCTATTGATGATTTTTTTCTTGATTTCTCTTTTCTGCTTAAAGCCATAACTTCAATGTCTTTACTACCTACTAGAAAGAAAGAAAAGAAAGAAAGAAAGAAAGAAAAAATTGGAACAGTATATTCTGTTTAGCAGGTTCACTCTGAATGGAGATAGATATTGATTTTATTATAACTATAAGTGGCATTGCTCTGGAACTGTGAAACACCTTGCAATCTCTCGATGGATCGCATGCTGTCGTACGTGAGAATCGGCTAAGGAACAGCGATGAGCTGTCAGGCCTTGTTGTGTTTCTCTCTGGACAAGAGAAACTCCTTTATAAAAGAAAACTGTGCATGTGGGTGTGTCTGTACCTGTGTCTGTGCTTGTACCTGTGTCTAACTGTGTCTGTTTCTGTGTCTAACTGTGCCTGTATCTGTGTCTAACTGTGCCTGTACCTGTGTCTATGTCTGTGTTTTCTCCACAGGTTTATGAAGTGCACATTATAGAACCCACCGCCACAGACCTTAACTACAAGATTGGATTCAGAAAAAAAAAAAAGACTTCCTGTCGATTCCGTGAAATGACGTCATTTGTATAACATTTTCAAACACAGAGCGAAGCTCCCTTCCTGCATCATGTTAAAATCGCCATTAAAGGTCCTTTCTTATTAACGACACCGAAAGTGTCCAGAAATAGCAGTGGTGTGCTTTGTATCCAGTTCCAAATGTGACAGAAGATCAGCGAACCAAACATGTCTTTGTTTCACGGCAACACAAGCTTGACGTTGACTTGTCATCTCTGTTGTCACTGCTATGATCTCTCAGTCAAGGACGCTGGTTGGGTGGGTTCGGTAGAGACATAAATATCGGGGGGGGGGGATCTCAATGAAGTCAACAGTAAACAGTATATTTATTTGCAGGTGTGGGGGTTGGTTGAGCATTTTGTCCTTAGGTTTGTTAATCCCCAGATGCCTCCTTTGCAATCTACCTATCGTCTTGTGTCCTTCATGCTGACCATTCAACGTTTGCTTAATGCCGTCGTTACATCTTAGCCATACTTGACCCAGTCTTCTGTGACTATTCACTAGGGAAGCATCCCATTCGTCACCGATTGGGGAAAACGCTCATATACAGATTTTTTTTTTTTTTTGACGCCACTCCCTATTCAGACAACTCAGAAAGCGGCTGTAATGAATAATTAGCAATTAATTGGTCATAAATAAAGCAATAAAGGGAGGATCTGTCGAGAGA
The DNA here is from genome assembly GCA_015164015.2 of Brevimyrus niger. Lineage (NCBI taxonomy): Eukaryota > Metazoa > Chordata > Actinopteri > Osteoglossiformes > Mormyridae > Brevimyrus > Brevimyrus niger. The sequence goes on from JAABNY020000037.1 coordinate 19,767,127, forward strand.
TGAAGCTGTAGGGGTGTGTATTTCATGTCTCTCCTGGCGGCTGCAGCTCTTCATCAATTCTCTGTGCGCCGAGCGTCAGCCGCTGCGTTCCTGTCCCCCCCCCCCCCCCCCCCCCCCCCCCCCCCCCCCCCCCCCCCCCCCCCCCCCCCCCCCCCCCCCCCCCCCC
>JAABNY020000037.1:19787070-19806837 GCA_015164015.2 Brevimyrus niger
GGTTTCGCCTTGGCTCCCGCCGGTGGTGGTTTTGGGGAGGTGGGGGTCTCCGGGTGGGGCGGGGGGGGGGGGGCCGTCGGTCCTTCTATAATAGCCAAATACCAGCACAGTCTCCTAATTACTCTGTTTCCAATCTTTCAGCATCTGAGCTGCAAAGCGCTAACGGCGCTAACAGGCTCACGGCTAACTCCGCTTGGCGCCTAGCGAAGCTGAACTCCTTATCAATTTTCAATAACGCTCAACCGATCCATCGTGCCCCACAGGCCGGTGACAGACAGGCCGCCCGCCCGCCCGCTCGCCCCCGTGCTGCTCGCGACCAATTCACCAGGTGCTGAAATGCCCGGCGGGCACCCCACCTTGGCGCTCTGCCACCTCTCCTACTTCAGGCGCCGGAGGACCTGGGAGGGTGGTGAGACCCCGTGAGGGACGTCGATCGGCCTACCCGAGGTTCATCCCGCCGTGTCTCCACTTACTTATTTATTTGCTGTCCCCGTTGTCTGTGAGCGGGGAAAACCAAGACAGAAGGCTGTCGCTTCAACCTGCCAGCCGGTTGGGGAGCGGGAATAGGTGCCGGGGACGCTGACGGCTCCTAACAAACTGTCAGGGCAGACATTCTGAGAGGACCAGGCTCCCGGGGCAGAAATACCAGGAGAGCCCTCAGACATTGGCCAGCGGACCTGGTGGGCTGTCTTATCGCTAAGGCAGCATCTGATGAGTTTCCCGCGCCATGTGCACGGCGTCTGTCGTGCCGTTCAATCACACGCTCCGCGAAGGACAGCAAACAAATAATCTTACGGGTTGTGCAGAGTCTCTTAGGTTCTGATCAGGCGGTGATTGGTCACAGTAACAGAAATAAGTTCTCTTCCCTCTACGTAGTTTGGACACCTGTGCCTTATACAGCATTAATAGTAGCAGCATAAAAACAAACCCTTTTTTAATTAACTTTGGATTGCCTGTTGGTATTTTAATACTAATGTAATGTTTTAACAAGCTGTTATAATCCTTGCCTAATGTACTAGTAACAATTAAGTACTGAAACACCAAACCCTTGGGTACACGTAGATATGTAATTGGAACAACACTCTTTTTGCCATTTGCACAGGTTCATTAGAATATCTTTTTCCCAGATCCCATCTTGCTGCTATTCAAGGCATATGTGTACTTTAGAGCCAACCTTGAGATTTAAGCACCATGTTAGACCATATTGTTAAAAGGCCTAACAAGCATTTAACTGTTCTGCCAAGGAGGGGATTCCAACCACCAATCTTTGGATTTGAGTCAACGAGACCTAACCCATTGACCCATACACCTGTATTTTGCACTTGCTGAGAATTTTTCTTGAAGTTTTTTTTAATCCAAAAATCACACCATTTCCAACCCAGTGGGTTTTTAATCTAAGGACAACGACAAGATTTTATCTCACAGAGAAAATATGTTTTGCCATTGTAGTGATTTTAGAGAATTCCTTTTAGTTAATTCTATAATCAATCTGATATCTGCCTCAAACAAAGACAGAAAAATCTAATTTGATAAGGGGGTAAGGAAGCCTCAGATTAATTATCAAAGATAACCTGGTTGAGCAATGATTAACATGCTATTGAACATACCTCAACGATTTCTCTATTTTGATCAGTGAAAACCTTGAGATGACGTGTTTTTTCACTCAACTCGATTCACTTTGAACTCTCCTATTTGGCGAGGATCACTGCTTTAAGGGTCTTCAAACACACACTTCTTGTTTAATAATTCAGAGCAGCTACCTCTAATCTGTTAATAACATCAATACCGGTACACACTGTGCACTCTTTTTTTAGTACAGTATATTTTGGACACATTTCCAACCCGGACACCCAGAAAGGAAAGGCGCTTTGCTCACTTATATTAAGTAATAAATTGGTTAAATAAATTAATCTTGCCTTTTGAAAACAGAATGAAAATATCTGCGTAATGAAGTTGAATTGTGAATTTCAGCAGGTGTCTGCCACACGACTCAGTCTCCATTATTAAAATCTTACATTTTGCATAAATGTTTATCCTTGAATGAGTTACTGATTGAAATTTCAATTAAAAAAAAAAATCCTGCTGACTTATGAAAGGCGTTTCTACAAGTGAAAATGTTTCAGGCTGAATAAGTGCCTTCCAAAGTAAATCCTGAACATTTGTTTTTGACTAATTGTCTTTTTTCGTGCATTTCAGTCGCCCGATAACTCATTCTCAGTTCCTGGTTGGCCGGAATAAGGCGATGCATAATTTATTAGCTACAGTAAAGGTGGATCAATGATCTTTTAGGAAACTGCTGTGTAAAAAGGCCTTTTACGAGTCGTCAGAGTTTTAGGTTTCATCGCTCAACCACTGAAACAAAACGAGATCTTTACTCCGCGAAGCTATATCGGAAAAAAATTGTTCAATCTTCTTTGATAAACAGCATAGCTTTGGGTCTGATTTAATTTAGTTTACGGTAATAATGCTAGACACCCCACGATAATTGAATTACACACACACAGACATCATTAATGGGACTAAAAGAGTGACTGAAGCAGTGAGCTTTCACTGAAACACAAGGTTGCTGTAGAAGAACACTGCTACCTTCATCACTAATAATTCAGAACCATTTTCCCTTGTTAAATTAATTGGGTTGGTTATTAAAAGTGACAAGATTAATTAAACAGACATAAATTAAAACATTAGGAATCCATCAAATGAAAGGAGAGCTTGATGGCGTATAATTAACTGCAGAACTTAGATTGTATTCCGTTCCCCTGCTCTCCGTTGGCAAGGAGACGAGGTAAATGCGCTTGTTATGAATTCAGTTCATTTATAGGAGCTTATAAGTTTCCTTTGCCTGCACTGTACATGGCTTTCTCAGTCCTAGGTTTGTATTGCCTGTGATAATTGTTATTCGACTCCTCAATCAAAGCTACCTGTAGACAAAATAAATGAAACAGGATGGAATGTCCTTTATCAGTCTTCTGACTGCATTTAGTCAGTGTGGGGATGCTGTCAGCCTGGAGCCTGCCCCAGGACGTACTGGGAATTATGCAGGGACACCAGTCCATCACTGGGCTCACACTCACAAGGACATTAGATACCAATTCATCTCAACTGCTACTCAAACGCCACACAAATCCGGGGGAGGAATAAAAACCACAGTCCTCAAGGTATATAGTCCACAGAACCACTGCACCACCCGATCAAGTATTTTTTTTTATTTATATGGTTTAAATATACATTGGAAGTATTTGAAGTTAATTATGAGATATTGGTATTGTTTGAGTGACAAATAAGTGAATCGCTGGACAAAAACAACCTCTAAGCTGTTCGTGTGCCGCGGTGTTCGTTGGACGTTCACTCCTCTTGCGGTGCATCAGTGAACATTTGCTGGGTTCACTCTCCCACTCCTCCCCTCCCGCGCAAAAGAAGTGCACGAGGAAGGTTCCGAAAGCACAGGGGACGGCGGCGCCCCGTCCGTTTTCGGCGTGTCCTTTGATTTTTCTGCCGTGAAAGTCCCTCGGGAATTTCAGCATCTGCCTGCTGTCTGACACGGCCGGGTCATCTGCTCGGAGCGAGAGCCCGGGCTCCAAACGCACTCAGTCAATAACACATTTAGCGCGAGAAACGAGACACTCGTTGCGTAGAAACAGGGAAATATTGACAGCATCTGATGGGAAAAAGTGCCCGTCTTTGTTATCTCAGTGTTGGGACTAATAGAGGTGGCCGTCTGCCCTGCGGAGAAATCCCATGCAGGCATCTAGTCTGGAGGCTCTTGGGGACAGACTCCACCATGCCGGGCGATTCTACACCTGCCTGGGCGGGGAAGCATGATACGAGTCACAGGCCTGGTTTAATTTTGTGGCGAAACGGATGCTTTTTTAAATTATTAAATTACAAGGAAGTTCAGCTGCTTGTTGTGACTGGAAAATCTAAACGTGGCGAGGCATAAAAAAGCGTCCCATCCAGGCGTCCTTTTAATTATTTTGGTGCCGTGAAAAGTAAACACACTGAGTTGTCGATGGTTACATTTTTCACTGATGCCTGCTAAGACCTTGAATATATTTACTCAATTGCAAAACAGCATTTCCTGCATTTTGGGTTTGCCCTTATATCTAGCTAAAGGTTATTTTTTCTTCCGGGCTTGAATGGACAGGTAGTGTTGGGCCCCTCATGGGGAAGTTCAGTATCATCACATCAAATTAAAGAAAAACATTTTTATTGCCCCCCCCAAAAAAAATCATATTGTTTGTTATGGTAACCCTGAGTGCTTATGACATTTTTGGCATAATTTCCCCTTATTCCCACTCTCCCTTCGCCCTAATTCCAGTGTGCATTACGTGCAGGTCATTGTGTTTAAATTGCACTCGTGTTTTTCTTACGAAAATGGTTCAATTCAGTAAACAAAGCAGCTCAGGTCCGCAGTGGATTTACAGAGGTTAACTGTCCCTGTAAGCAAATGCCAGTTTAGCATTAAATTTTCAAATTTAGAAAGTTCTACAAAGTAGCTTTTTTTGTTCGATATTGTCTCTGTTGGAGATGTTGCTTAGGTTAAATAGCTTTCCAGGCGTATTCTCCTATGGTGGGTCTATAACACAGTCTGGAACGTTCTGCTGCCAAAGCAGGTGGGGTACAAACCAGCACCTCCCAATCAGAGAGTGTTGCTCTTTCAGGAAAATCTATGGGTCTCCAATTTGCCTTTTCTACCATAAAGTATGAAGCAGCTCCCAGTACTTGAAGCCTCGTGAGATTAAGCCCTGGACTTTTCGCTGCCTCTGGTCTACAATAGCATTGTAAATACTCTCCCCAAATCTTTCCACCAGTAAGCATGTTAGGTTTGGTTCAAATGGAACTTTTGAGGAACCCTAAACAAGACATGGATACGTAAGGTAACATGAGTGTTGGGGCACCACAAGAATTTCTGTTTCCATGCTGGTGAAGGATAGATGTTGTGAGTGACTCTCGGTCCACCACTAGCAAAAGTGGCTAAAGCTGTAATGCAGAGGTGGACATTTCAGGTCCAGAAAGTAAAAATCCAAACCAGGATTTTGCTGCAACCAACCTGTTGACTATAAAGAGTCAGAATCACATTATACTGAACTGGTTGGTTGAAACAAAATCCTGGTTTGGATTTTGACTTTCTGGACCTGAAATGTCCACCTCTGCTGTAATGTAACCGTCAGGCACATTTGGTTGGACACTGATACTCGGTCCAAGGGTCTTCCACCCCTCTACATGGACTGCATCTCTTAGGTCTCTGCATAGTGCCTTAATTCCCCCAGAAAGAGCCCAACTTTGTTTACTATGAGACCTGACTCATTACAATGAGATGTTTAATTACAATATTAAAAATGTCCTCAAAAATATTTACACTGAAAAGACCAAAGAGACCTACAAAGACAGACGTTATGGTAAAATGAAATGTAAAACCACAAACCAGCTGTTCCTTGCTTGTTATCAACAAGCCAGACCATCCCAAACACCGTCAGCTAAACAAATAAAAATATTCATCTAAACATGCATGTAGTTGTTCAATACCTTTAATCAAAAGACTAGCTTGTGTAACATGTTCATTTGCATGTAATCACAATGTATATTTTTCTGACATTAATTATAGATGGGCTGTCTGTTCTTAATCCCATTCAAAACTGACATTCACCAATGGGAGCTGCAGGATAATAAAGGACTCAGTTGTCTTGTATGTTCCTCCGCAGGATTGCATTGTTTCTTAGCTTGTTTCCTAGCAAACCTTTTAATTATCTCCACAATATGGACCTCAGACTTGTTGCTGGGCAAAGGCTTGCTCCAGTTTGGCTCTGGCGTCAACCGTCAGTTAGCATAGCAAAGCCAAGATGAGTGAATGAATGGACAGTCAATCATGATAAATGCAGCTCTTTAGGGAGGAAATTGAATTCAGTATCATCGTATCTAGCGATTTTTTGTAGAATCATTTTGTTTCATCTCTCTGCTAGCTGCTAACAGCCAGTGTGATTGGACTGGTACATCATGGCTTTCAACTCGGAAGACTGGCTGCTATTGATCCCACCCTTTAGCAATTCGAGAAAAGACAACTTAGTGGCACTTGCAGACTTTTTCAGTATCTCAGTATCTCATAGAAATCCGTAAAGAAACTTTTGTACGGGGAGGATTGGTAGAAATGGGGATTCTGCCGGAGAGACCTAAATTGGAGGGAAAGACGTTACCACAGGAGAGATTAAGGTGCTTGTTTCAGCCGGGGGTGAGGATAAGACCCTGAGTCCGGGCGTAGATCTGGTGAGCAACTCCGACAACCGAAGACGTTTCAGATCCTGCAAGCAGCTCAGCATCTCGAGGAGCTAGAGCTCGAGGTGAAGCTACAAGACAAACAGATTCAGCTCCTTCAGAAACATGACGAGCAGGTAGAAGCGAAGAAGAGAAGAAGGCTATTAAGCTTAAACAGCTGGAACCGCTTGCAGACTGAAGCACCTTAGCCTGGAGCATCTATTCCTATTGGATTGACCCCAGTGACCGTTTCCCCATCTGCTTTCGATGTGCGTAAGCTTATTAATTTGGTGCCTCCCTTGCGAGAGACGGCGGCTGACTCGTGCCTTCGGTGCTTCCCGTCGCATTTTTTTCAAAGCTGCAATGACCCAAGGAGATCTGGACTCCGTCCTCGCGACGTAAGATGGTGGGTAAAACCCAAGCAGCTTTAGCCATTGAGCAAAGGTGGTATTATGATATTATAAAAGCTGCTGTGTTAAGGGCATATGGACTTGCTCCAGAAGCTAACCATCAAAGATTTAGATGTCAAGACTTCTACACAAACATTTTGTGGAGTTCGCTAAGGAAAGGGGAGTCTTACTCAACAAGTGGATTGCCAGTAGTCAAATTTTAACAACGGAGCAGCTCATAGGATTAATTTCATTAGACCAGACCAGTTGTATATTGATTGTAGTACCAGCTGTAGTATATTTTAACTCAGTGTTTGCCAACACCGGTCCTCAGGGACCCACAGACTGTCAACGTTTTTGCTCCCTCCCAGCTCCAGGTAGCAAAAACAGATTGGGAAACGCTGCTTTAATGACGAATCGACTGTGTTAGCAAGTTCCACCACTGTCAGGCCACCCCCTCCCGCAGAGCAAGTTCCACCACTCTCCTCAAAGTTGATTAGCAAATAATTGATATTACATTGTTTTTTTTATTCTGTTTCTCATTTGGTTAAGCCCCCCCCCCCCCCAGATTTAGTTTGAGATCTCTGTTCTAGTAGCAGTACTCATTGCTGGTTGGATGTGTTAACATGGGGTATATGCCTCTATACACAATATTTACACAGTCAGACACAGTCTACTGTAGGTGTTGCTTGATATTGGATGGTTTTTGATACAGTATAAGTGTGTGCTGCCGACTTCAAGTTAAAGGAGCTGCTTTAATCCTATGAAATGATCTAGCAGGGATTAACGCACTTCTGGTCCCTGAACACTGGTAATGTGTTACATTCCACTACCGATAATCTGGCTAACAAGACTCCTTCTGCCTTCCCTCCCTGTGCAGTGACCTGTTCTGAATTTGGCCACATGGTGGAATTATCAGATGCATTTCTAAGCCTTAGCGAAAATAACACAATTAAATGCCGACTAGTCTGAATACCAACAAACAGACGGACGGCTGGGAGGAGCCAACATGAGCCAATAGCATATGAGAAATCTGACGGTTGACATTTTAGGTAATTCACTGTGATTACAGTGATTTTATTTTTAATTGCCGAGAACTGAACTACGGAATGATGGTGAATTTGAAAATGCAGTAAACTGAAGGCCTATTTGCAAAAAAGTCTGCATTAAAAAACGGAGAAAGAAATCTGAGGATTCAGGAGCAACTTACTGGTCTAACACTATTTAGAGAACTGGTTTTTGAAAAAGGGTATTTAATTGAGAATGGTACGCTAATGTATAGGAACATCCCTTTTTCCTATTACAAGCTATTGGCCTTTGAAGAAGCTGCTGATTCGCCCAGTTTAAAGAAGCGCCGCCTAGTGGATTGGGTACTTATTCGGGGATGCATTCAAAATGATTCAGAAGTTCACTCTCCTACTATTACCTGGATAGGAAATTTATGTAGTTTACTGTATAGGGAATTAGTGAAACCTGTCGACAGTTTCAGACACTGCATTTCAAGATGCACTGTATTTGTGTCCTAGCAACCATTGACAGCTGACATTTGCGAATAGAAAAGTGCAGGGACAACATTAAGGGAATAGTGGAGATAAAGTGAGTATGAGTGTATGAACCTGTAATTTCTTTAAAGTTATTTTTTGAAATTATTATTTTCTAAAAATGAAAAGTCAGTTTCAGTCTTTACAGAAATTGCTATTATCATCCCTATTACATTTGCGTGCATTTTTATTGTATTATTTGAGCAGTCATTTGGCAGCAAACTTAGCATTGCATTATGGTATACCTGAAGATTTGCAGTGGACATCATCTACATAACCCAGTGGGTTAGAACAGAGCTACAAAATGGTGGAAACATTGTATATAGGGCGATTTCAAAAACAGCCCTGACATAAATGACCGGAGGATGGGGGGGTGCGGGATTTTGCCGATAGTTTTAGTTTGGGAACTTTTCTTTTGGCTTTGGTGTTAGTGTTGGTGTCCTTGGACTTTGTGTGTTTCTGTGAACAATTTTGTTTTGAGACTTTTTGCTTTGTATTTCTGTGTTCAGATTTAGGTTTTGAGCCGCACAGTTGGGCCGAGTGCCGCTTAAATTTTCTACTTTTTCTTCCAGCATTTGATTGGGGAGGGAGATGGAGCGGTGATCTCTGCGTTTTATATGGGGTTGTTCATTTCCCTTGTTAGTCTGGAAATGGTTTATTTGCTGTTTCAAAGTCACTTGCTGCAGTAGCGCTTGAGGGTAAGCCAGGTTATTTGTCTAGCCTTTGTTAAGTTACAATCCAGCATCCTTAGACATACAAGTCTTGCAACGCTACTGCTCTGATTACTCGCGGAAGCCAAAAGGCTTAGATAAGTCTGGTCAATTCTGAAATGATTTCTGCGGTGAGTTATACAGCAGTGGATTTTCTCAGCGCTGCCCCTGCATCCTCAGGCGACAGGATTTGCATGTAAAATCGACATGTTAGTTAAAACTGCATGCATGGGCGAAGACACAGACGCCGTCTCTTTAAAAGGGCTCAGCGCGACTGGCGTTGCCCCAGACAATTAGGCAGCTTCCTGGTTCCTTTGCTGTCTGTCCTTCCCGTCGAACTGTGGCTGAAAATCCCGTCAAACCCATCAAAACAGATAAACAGCACCAGCAAAATAATACAAAGATAATAATAAATTCAAATTTTCCTCTTAAACAGATTAAAAAATAATTCCCAAAAAAGAATTTCCCAAGGAAATCAAATATATTTCCATTTTGATGGATTGATCATTTTTGAAATGCCAAATATTCTTAATAGGAAGAAACTGTTAATCTACTAAAACACAAATGGCATTGTTTTGTTTCCCTTCAGGTCCCTCAAACTCTAACGTAGCCAAAGTGTAAGACTTCAGCTGTGATTAGTGTGAAAAACCGAAAATTCATTGAAAAGCATGTAGAGCACGTTTGCTTATACTGAATGGGATAGTTGATATTACATCACAAACTGGGACTTTATATATCAACACTGACAGACTCTGACAAGCCAGCAATATTATGTTAGGCTTTTTTTTAGAAGGGGGAGTGTTTGAATAAAGTGGTTCTGAACTAGCAACTTCAAAAGGAGATCAAAGTGGATTCTTTTTGGGAAGACTTGAAAACAGGCCCAAATATCTACAGTTCATGGTTTAATTGAAAACACTATTCAAGGGCTCTTTCAGCAAACAATGTGAATTGAAGGGTGTAAACGAATAAAGAAGTTCACTACTCATCATTTCCGAAAACATGCCCATTTGCTGTAACATTTCAGAGATTTCATCTATAAAAGCAGGCAGCAGATTGTGTCAACTAAGAAAATTACATAAAAGCTTCTTCCATTTATTTCTCGGAGTGTAAAATTATTCACAGCTATTTAATTTTAGAGAGAAAAAATATACAGAGTAATTCCTATAATTCTGGTTATGCTTCTGTCTTTAACCAATCGCTGTGTTACTGCCTTTTTAACTGAAGTTTTTTTCGAAGTTGACACAGGAATACAGGGAGCTTGAATGTTAGTTTTGTAGTTTCCGTGGATCCTGTGGAAAGAGCAGTACTGGAAGAAGCGTGATCAAATCTAGTGCACGGTCAACAGAGTATGCCAGTCCATCAATGAGTCTATCTTGATCTAAGGGGAGGGGTCAGTTCCGATGCTGTCAAGAACACGGTTGAGTCTTGGGACAACAACAACATTTTTGTGGGCAGAAGGGAGCAGGTGTCAATCGAGTTTGAAGTGATGGTCAACAAAGGACAGAGCTAGTGATGAAACCGGAATGTAATATTGAAGAGAGGACAGCTGTTGAATCTCATCTGCATAAGCGCTTGGAAAAACAGCTGTGAGTGGTTTCAAAAACTGCCTCAGGGAACAGATTTGTGCCGCCGTACAACTTTGTAGAAACTTCTGAGCGAACACTTCAGAGTGAGAAGTGTTTTTTTTTTTTTTATTATTTAACCTGACAAGGACATGTTCACCTTTTGAACTTCCTTCCGACTCGGACATCGCACCTATAGAGGGCGCACTACCTTCTTCAACCTGAATCTTCTATGCATTTTTCCTCGTGATTTAAGGGTACAATAAAACATACCATCTCGATTATTTGTGGATAGGTAAGTAGTCAGGGAAGCGGCGGAGAACTAAAAATAGACATCAAAACATGAAGAAATATACGGACGTGTTATGTGGTGGCGGCATAAAAATGAGTATAAAAATGTATATATGTGTAGATGAAGTGGATCTGCGTCCACTGCGATTCTACAGTATATCCATTAATTGAGAGCCACTAAACGCAATCCAAAAATCAGAAGCAGGAAGAGGGGCGGAGGTCATAGCAAGTGCAGAGGAAAATAGTGAAACCAAATCACTAGACGTACCTGAAATTGGTATACATGGGAGAGAGGTCAGGAGCACCGCAGAAGTCAAGATGAAACCAGGAAACAGAGACTCGCGATATTTCCCAATCTGATAATGGGCACGACTGTATTTAAGGTACATGGAGCTAGTGATCAGCCGTAATTAATTAACCGGATCTTTCGGGACTGCAGGCTTTATTCTGGATCCGGAGGTTGTCAGGTTGCTGGACATAACAATACGCGGTTATGAGCAAGACATAACAGACCATCTAATGGCAGATTTTATTACTTGGCAGCAGATGATGTCTGTGACTCATTGTTTTGTATCTCCTTCATTCAAAGCTGGGGAACTGGCATATTTTGGAGAAAGAGTTTGCAGGTTAAAAGACGTCCCGGAATGCAGATTTTGATCACAGAGTGTGATTCTACAACAAGTAAAATAGGTTAAAATGGGTACAAAAAAACATAGTAAATGCCATGTGTTGACCATGTCTTTTATCTCAGGAACCGGATGAATCAGATAAAATAATTTTGCTAAAAAGATAAAATGTTTCTGCAGTCATAGGGGACTGTGAAGCGTTAAAGTGAATTAAGCCAACGTCAAATTGTGGGCAGACAGGTGCACAGTACAGACGGCTTAACCCATTAATACTGTAGCCGATCGTCTTGTCATGTCCAGCAATCACATAACAGCAGGTGTTGCAGTGATATTTCATTATGTATTCGTGCCTGAGAGTGTTGGGCAGGTGTATCTAGGCGACTTCCAGTCTGCCGTTAGCTTAATCACAGGGTCCGCTACACTCCCGCGGCTTTTGCCTAATTATCTATATGATTTCTATAAGCGTGGGCATCATTGATCGCTTCCTCAGACTTCAGGGTAATTTAGCAACCTACCCCTAACCCCCAGCCCATATTTCAATAGTCACAGTAAAGGGAAGTTTATGACTCTCTCCAGGAAACCTTAAAGCATGTGCTAATTACTACAGTGGCCAGTTTGGGGGGGGGGGTCTAATTTAACACTCTCTCCGGCTAAATCTAAATTAGAAATTGGAAAAAAAAAGCATAATAATTAATGACAGGCTACAGGTTAATGCTTTTACAGCACAAAGTGCAAGGACCATAGGAGAAATTAGACCTCATTTTTTAATGCTGTTTGAAGAAAAAAAATAAATCTTAACTGCTTCAAAAAGAAATCTTTTTGACCACAAGTTGGTGATGAACAGTTTTGAAGGCTGGGTGGCTGCTTGAAGCACAATTGGGAATTTTAATTTCAGATGACTTGTTGATGTACTTGATGATATCCAAGTAAGTCCTATGGCAGGGATTCGGGTGACATACCAGAATTAATGAGCAGAGTTCAGAGAGAATGAGAGCAGGCCCATTTGCACACACACACAGGTTTGTAATTACATCTTTGTGGGGACTCTCCATTTATTTCTATGGGGAAAAACTCTAATCCCAAAATGAAGACATTAGCCCTTACCCAGCCCTAACCTTAACCATAAGTAACCAAACGAAATAGAAGGCTTTTGGCATTTTTAGTTTTTTGATTGCATTCATAGATTTATGTGGGGACCTGAAAATGGTCCCCACACAATGTCAAATAAACTGTTTTTTTTTATCACATTGTGGGCTAAGTTAAGTCCCCCACCATGTAATATAAACATAATTCACACACACACAGTACACATATTAACATCAGCATGTTGTCTTGTTTTTGTATATTTATTGCACTGTTTCATACTGTTTTGGATTAGCTGCGCTGTTTTTCACTGTCTTGTATTATTTTGCGCTGTCTGTATGGTTTTGCATTGTCTGTATTGTTTTACACTGTCTTGTATTGTTCTACACTGTCTGTATTGTTTTACACTGTCTTGTATTGTTCTACACTGTCTGTATTGTTTTGAATCATCTGTATTGTTTTGCACTTTGTCTTAAGTCTCTTTGTAACTGAGTGTGGGTGAATGTCTAAGCATTCAAATGCACCTAATGAACATGACCAATAAAGATCTATATAGAATCTATATATTATCAATATTACATATGTTACGTATCATACACATATTAGCAGATTAAGGAGCAAATGGTACCAGACACTTGATCTTGGAGCTGATGCCTTATCATGGTGGAGGGGTTTGCATGTTCCAATGATCTCAGGAGCGAAGTTGCCCTGGGCTTTATGCCCCTGGTAGGATCTCGAGACATCCAACTCTACCGGTGCCAGAGCTTGGTTTGCTGCCCTTTGTCACCGATTCTGTTCATAACTTTTATTCTGACAAAATTTCTAGGCGCAGTCAGGACGTTGAGGGTGTCCGGTTTGGTGACCTCAGGATCAGGTCTCTGCTTTTTGCAGATGATGTGGTTCTGTTGGCCTCATCACACTGTGACCTTTGGCTCTCGCTGGAGCAGTTCGCGGCCGAGTGTGAAGCGGCTGGGATGAGAATCAGCACCTCCAAATCCGAGACCATGGCCCTCAGCCGGAAGAGGGTGGAGTGATTCCCGGGTCGGGCAGGAGGTGCTTCCCCAAGAGGAGGAGTTTAAGTATCTCAGGGTCTTTTTCACGAATAAGGGAAGGATGGATCGGCAGGCGGATTAGTGCGGCGTCAGCAGTGCTTAGTGAGGAAGCACTTCTTTAGTCTTCCCGCCAGTGTAGCGGAAGCTAAAACCCTGGATTCCTTTAAATCAGAGCTAGATAAGATTTGAACAACTCTGAGCTAATAAGTTCTCCCCAAATGATCTTGATGGTCTGAATGGCCTCCTCTCATTTGTAAATTTCTTATGTTCTTATGAAAGAATGAGGTCACAAATATAAGCGGCCGAAATGGGTTTCCTCCGCAGGGTGGCTGGGCTCTCCCTTAAAGATAGTGTGAGGAGCTCGGTCATTCGGGAGGGACTCAGAGTAGAGCCGCTGCTCTTCAGCATCGAGAAGAGTCAGATGAGGTGGCTCGGGCATCTGATCAGGATGTCTTCTGGACGCCTCCTTGGTGAGGTGTTCCGGGCATGTCCCACCGGGAGGAGGCCCCGGGGAAGACCCAGGACACACTGGAGACACTGTCTCTCAGCCGGCCTGGGAACGCCTCGGGATTCCCCCGGAGGAGCTGGATGAAGTGGCCATGGAGAGGGAAGTCTGGGTTTCCCTGCCAAGGCTGCTTCCCTTGCGACCCGACCCGGAAAAGCGGTAGGAGACGGATGGACGGATGGATGGATGGATATATATATATATATATATGACACATATTCAGTTTTCAGTGAGCAGTGCCAGGGTTGGGAATAATTCAGAATTTATTAACTGTGACCCATTCCATTGAGGAATTGAAATTTGAATTCAAATGACTGGAAGATGAATGTAATTTATTTCAGTTAAAACAGATTATATGGAAACACACAACACAACAACATCATTTAACCTAGCAAAACATAAACAATATACATATATACTAAATATTGTACTTAAATTTTAGCCTTTCTGTCAATATGCATTTAGTTTATTTCGGGTCTTTAGGTCCTTTTCCATGGGCACATATTTGTTATTTTTGTTTATTAATACAGATGCCCCACTACTTACGAACTTTCAGACATACGAACGTAAGTCCAAATTGTGTTAGTTGGGCTCCCGTTTCCTGTCCACGACGGCAATTTGTTTTTCTGCACACCAATCCCGCCTCGTGCGACTCTGGCCGCTACTCCCGCCACGCAGCAGCGTAGCGTACGTACTCCCGGCATCCTAGTGCATTGTACTTGCGTATACCCTTACAATGGTGTTGAATAACGACTGATGAACATTCCAAGTTACGAACGGCTATTTGGACTCTAACTCATTCTTAAGTAGAAGAGTGTCTGTATTAGCATTTTTGAGGAATCTGCTATTTTACCGGTAGGTGTGAGTCAAGTGTGAAATGTGTTATCTTTAATTTTTAATAATTATTATTATTATTTATTAATTAAAAGCAAATCATTTACATGGCAGAAAGGATTACTTTTTATAGCAAATGCAATTGTGCTTTATTCCAATACACATGACCCATTGTGGAATACTGTTGCATTTAATCAGCAAAAGATCTTCAAAGGTTTAGTAATAATTTAGATTGCAATGAGATGGACTGGGATGTTTTTTTTGTTACACTGAAGATTCTCTTAACAGGTGGAGAGAAAGCTGATATATATAGTAAGGTGTTTTGGTTTGGTTTCATTTCCAGTATGCCAAAGGGTTAAGCATCCTCTGCTCAACATGGCTGACTGAGGTATCCAGTGATATCATCTGAAACTATGGAGACAGATGAGGGGCTACTTTGACTTTTGATATAGGGCTGTTTCCTTGCTTGGCCACTGCAGTCACTACAGCCAGCACTGACTCTGTGGGGAGACACTCCCCTTTCCCTATGAGAAGATCCACCATGGTACACTAAATGACAGTTAAATTACGTATTCTACAGATGACGCTTCAAATTTTGCATTCTTTAATTCCGGATAACATGACATTCTGATAACAGTGATGCAGTATATGCTGTGCATGTAATACGTTTCTGTGTAATACCGAAATATTATATTATTCTGTCATATTGAAATATCAAGCTGGAAAAAACTGCACCCACAGCATGTATACGGATTTATATTAATTCAATTTAATTTTAATTCTACTTCCTTACATTTAACTTTGAATTCCAATTCTGCATTCTGTTTTTAACTGCAATTCAAGTTCAGTTCAGATTCACAGTCTAAAATAGAATTTCTGGGCCGTTCTCAGTTGTCACGCCCCTGACCCGTGGAAGAGAGTGGGGGCGGGGTGTACGGTAACCCAAACGAAAGACACGTCCCGTGTGCCGAGAGGCAGATGAAAGGCGACTCGTTTTGGATGGAGCCGTAGTCATTTAATATTTTCAAAAACAGCTTCACTTTCGATGAACAGGAGTCTGGTCCTTCTTCTGGGGATAACACTTAGAAGTCGGGTTTGTACTAGACTTCGGCTTAGATGAAAGTGCAGCCGAATGCAGCTAAGTTTGTTGTGTTTTTTTTTTCTTCTTCTTTTTTCCCTTCCCTCCCGCATGACTCCGGGAAAACAGCACAGCGGCGGCGCTCTAAAACTTCCTAGATTGTGTTCCCTTCAAGTTTCAATCAAAACGGAAAAGGTAAAGGAAAGTAAGAGCGCCTTGTACAGCCATGTGTGCATGATTGATAGGGCTGCTCGCCAGGGGTATCAAGATGAGAATTTCTCACACAACCATGCCTATCACTCCGGATGAAATGTAATAGATTTTGGACATGCCATTTCACTTTACAGACTGATGTCCGATATGTATTAAAGTTATGTTATACAACATACAACCTACACAAATGGAATATGGTGCAAATACTGAGGCCAAAGCTGTTAATGAGTCAGGCTGATGAATTTAAAAAAAAAAAGCTTTTGTCCCAGCTTTTAATCAAGTGGCTTTGATGTTTACTGCACCGCAAATCTACTCCAATTAGCATATCTTCGCTCCCATTAGTATTTCCATGAGAATATTTATGTCTTGTTTCCCTGCAGATGACGGTCCACAGTTCCGCATGACGGGTCTAGCGGGCATATAGCCGTTGTCATAAACACGCATTAAAATCCAAAGGATTTACATTAGAAAATGGGTTCTCCATCCCCAATGCCCCACATCTACAATGGCCAATTAATTTCATTGTGGGTTTGTCCCTCAACACACGACTTCCTGTCAATGCAAGGGTGTCATGCTACCAACCGGCATTCACGCTACAGATTCCACAGACAGATATAACGTGCTTTGATGACAGCGGTGTTCACTTCACCCTGACGACAGCAGACGTCAATGTGCAGTGACGTGACGGGAAACCCAGCTGTTTAATCCCCACCGCCCCCCACCCCGAATGAACACAAGCCATTTTTTATCCACTGGGCCTCCTAACCAGTCGTCTAATACAGGGCAGCTGGGTGTAATCTTGAGTCCTCCCTATAAGGATCGTGTAGCTTTCAAACCACTTTACTGTATATTGTAAATATCACGATATGTGAATGTATGAATACTGTAGAGACTGATAACAGACTGACAACAAAAAAAGGAATATGGAATGCATCTGCCAGCTGTTGACAGGGAGATTACAAAAAGATACTAGTGATTTACGGAGTGCATCAGTCCATCTCCGTTGGATTCCAACATAGATTCTTACAGATGCATCCCCCCGGTGATGTCAGAAGGTGAAATCGCTCAGTAAATAATTCATGTTTAGGCACGCCGGGCATCATCTTGTGATTTCAGTTGGAAGTGACTGTCATGCCATCAATGCTAGCCCCTACGTACTTTAAATCTGCGAGTCGGCCAATGCTCGCAAGAACCGTCGGTATACCGCAGAAGGAGATTGTGACAAGATTCAGTTTGCCAGGGGCAAAGTTACCCAGAGTCAAAGCTAGGGTCCCGGTCTTAAGCTAATTGTCAAGACCCATATGTGAATAAGGAAGAATGAATGTGAAAGAAGATTGAAATCACTAATTGAAGCTCGCTGCCGAGAAGCGAGACAGCCTCCTGTTCCATCTGGCTGGAAAATATTTATACTCTAACATCCAGGTGGCTTGATAAATTCAGTCCATTTGATCACTTTAATTTCCCTGTTTATAAACCCTACCATAAAGTGTCTCACTTTTTAACCAAGAATTGCGGTAAATTTCGGAACGATGCGCAAAGAGTTTGACGGCAGGGCGCTGGTTAACCAACCCAAGTATATTTTTAAAAGGGCGGAGGCTGGAAAGTTCATTATTGGGCAAGACGGACGACTTCCGGTGAGCCGCCTCTTCTTTTTCGACGCTCCGAATGTGCCAGGGAAAATAATCTTAGCCGAGCACCTGTCGCTTCGTCAAAGGATTCACCCCACTCAGTACCCTGCTTAATTGCCTCAAAAGAAGCACTGCAGTTTGGCTCCGTAACCATGCCCCCACCTGTAATCTCCACTTGTTCACCGCTCGCGCTCATATTGTGACTCCCCCCTAACACCTTAGCTTTAATGTTGTGTAATCTCTATGTTTCCAGCGTGTTCTATTTCCAGGTGCCGTGAGTGACAGCCACACACCCCCTGACCGTGGGATAGTTGTAGCTTTGTCATCTCATTGGCTTACAGGAACAGGAATTCAAATCTCCCCGGAGAGCTGAAGGCCGGTACCCAAGCTGCCTGTCTCGGCTCTCTAACGCCTGGATGCAAAATCCCACACTGTTGAACTGTCGCGACTTTTTGTCCGTTCGACATTAATCTGCTGAATACTAAGAATCGTTTTAATTCGTTCGGCCCATACCTTTTGTCTGATTGGTTACCTTGGAGCCAATGGCTTTGGAGAATCTGAATTTTATTTCTGAAGTGAAACATCTTTTGATATTTGCTTCACGACACGCTTGCCTAGCAAACGCGAGCGTGGGAGTTGACGTGGCACCTTTCGGACGTGCAAAACCCTTTGCCCTGTAATGGAAAAGTGCTGAAACGAGGATCTTTCCAAAAAGCCGTCGCCGGTGCACTTTCTGGCCGGAGCGACGGCTTGCCAGAGTTTGACAAACGACTGATGCGTATCCACTGAAACGGACCGGCTGAAGCATTTTAACCTCCTTCACCATCCCAGCTACTTTTTTTTTAGCTTTGTGAAGGTCACCCTGATTTTGTATTCGGCTTCTCAGCGTGAATATGAGGGCGCGTGGAGAAAGCAGGAGGTGGGGAGTGTTTTTTTTTTAACAGATTCGCCCAGGTAGAAGAAAAACGATAGCAGTTTGGAATCCTGGGTGTCATTTTTCGAAGTCACTGAGTCAGTTTTAACCAGAGCCCTGTTTGGTTCTCCACACGACACCTGAGACCTTGATGTAGCTCGGAAGCTCATATCCTTAAATGCTACAAAGGTGCATGCATTAATATTTAATTTCTTCCGTGACAGAATACTTTTTTATTATTACCTGCAGTGTGTTTCCATGATGGCATTTTCCACCTGTAAGTTCATCCCTTCACTTTCACTGCCTTAGCACTCTGATGCCCTGTGGACTCGCACCTTCTGCCCTAGTTCTGCATGCGTGGACAGGGGCAATTTCAGGTCTGTTTAATGTAGGGGAGCATAATTGTAGCCAATCATATTTTTTGACTTGGTTTGTGACAGGGGTTGAGGAAAAGTAGGGGCCAATCGGCTTTTAGTTTTAGCCAGTGCCCTTGTGGCCCCTCCCCTGTGGGTGGAGTTTGCATGCACTTCCTGCTACGATTTGCCTTCTGACACGCTGATATCCTCTCCCGGGTCTCTCCTGCCTCGTGCCCTGAGACAGCTTCCCCAAGACTCTGTACTTGATAAACGCCTATAGATGATTGACGGATTTGGCTACATGCTGCTTTCAGGTAGCAGCTGACTGGTTCTTGAGTAAGATTACAGCTGCTGCATTATAATTAAGCCTGACATGTGGTTCATGGCACATATCGAGGGTTAAAAATTTAAAGGCGAGGATGCCAGTGGGGGATGGGGTTACAGGCAGGGAATAATCAAACTAGGTCAGACCAAATGGACTTTCGTTTTGAATCTGGAGCTCCAGTCTCCCAGCCAATGTATTATTAAGTCCCTCTCAGAATCTGCCTAAATATACCTGCCTTGTGGGGCATGCGAACGACGTAGCAGGTCATGATGTGTTCCTTCCCTTCGGCCATTCTGACATTAATAAAAGGTGTTTTTTTTCCCCCTTAACAGGGTTCTCATGGGCTGTCTGGCGTAATCCTACGGCACGTGGGTGGGGGGTGGGGGGGGGGGGGGTCGGGGGGCCGGGGGGG
>JAABNY020000037.1:19807237-19818565 GCA_015164015.2 Brevimyrus niger
GTGTGTGCGGCTCGGGCGGGGCGGCGGGGGCTGGGGCGGGGGGGGGGGGGCGGGCAGTGGGGGCGCGGGGGGGGGGAGGCGGGGCATGTTATACCCTTCCCAACCACCTGCATATTCAAAGATGACACACCAGGAAATGCACCTCGACAGCATCGCGGTGGCTGGAAGGAGGCGGCTGTGAGGCCAGAGCAGCTGGATTTTTTACCGGTGGGTCAGGGGTTCGACCCCCCCCTCCCGCCCCAGTCCCTCTGAGCATGGCAGGCGCTCGACCCTGAGCCACTTACGTAAATATCCAGCAGCACTGAGATCACCTCCCTGGCCCAATGCCGTCTGTTTACAGAGTGGCGGTAACAAGGAGTGTCTCCTGTAATCTATCACTTTCACATCCACGTAAAGGGTGAAGAGTGAGGGTGGGGTGGCTGGAAAGTCATTTATGCATATTCATAAGAGCCCCCCCCCCTCCTTCCCCCACAACGGACAGGGGATACACAGGGGGCGGGTGAGGGGGTCACGGTGACACACCGTTTGATGCAGTTTGGCAGCCTCACAGTGAAGGTGACACAGCGGACTATGATGATAAAGTGCCTTGGACTGACTCCAGATGGTTGTGGGCTCGAATCCCGGGTGAGGGACACCACAGCATAGGCATGTAATCATTGGTAACTGTCTGGGTGAGGCTCTTGCCGTATGGGTGGTTGGTGTGGGGGTCTCCGAGTAGCGGAACTCGCCCCCCCAGTAGTCGTGTCTGTCAGGCAAACAAGTAATCTGGCACTTAATTCGGGATACGCACTGGTGACCGTGCCCTGCCCCCACAAGACCCACGCTGGAGGTTTCACCTCATCAAGCATCCACCCTCTCTGTGCCACAGAATTCAAAGAGGCTGTTTCCCGGCAGCCGTGTTGGGAATGCCTGGGGGGGGGGGTTAAGCAAATCAAGCTGGGGCTCCTGGTGAGGATGGCTAAGAACACACTGTACCAGTGGGCATGCAGGAGGCCTGACTGTCTGCTGGCACTAAGCAACCTGTAGCTGAAAATGAGGGCGGCATAACTGGGGCCATAATTTATAGAGACTGACCAACCATATCATTCGCCGATGATGCTGGAGGTAGCACACCGGTGGCCAATCAGACTTAGCTGGGTCCAATGTCCCTGTGGCCCCGCCCACTGCAGCTAGAGCTAAGCTGCCCAATGAGAGGATTACGCAAGTGCGTAAATACTGGAAACGGATTATAAAGGACAAAAACAGAAACCTAGGTTGTTTATAATAAAACAGCCAAGGTGAAGGCGAGTCCGCACCGGCTCTGCTGACCCGCGGCCCGCAAGCTTTCCGCTTTAAATAATTAATCACCTGAGCGGCTTAGCCCCATCACCTGCCATCACAGACGCACTTAGCACTCAGATCCATCATGTCCCCCCCGCCTCCCCCCTTCTACCCCCCTGTGGCCACGCCATACCCACCCCCTCAGATGTGCCTCTATCAGCCAGTGACGCTTCCTGTTAGGCGAAGAACCTGTTTGATTACCCGAAATTACATATCTGAGAAAGAAGCCATTTAAACATGAATTAGGAGACAGAATCTGAATAAGACTAGAAAATACCTTCGCATTTTATTTTAAGTCATCCATATGCTATTTCTTTGATGGCGGGGGTGGACTGAATTTCACCGTAATTTATATATGAATCAACAAACGCTTATCGTTGTGGTGGTGTAGCGGTTAGCATTGTCACCTCACAGCTTTGGAGAGCAGAGTGCCCCGCGATGGCTTGATCCTGGTGATTTTTTTCAGTTCTGATACGATTCCAATAGAGCTCCTTTTTCTTTAATATTTTAATATAATATGAATATATAATATATATTTAAACTTTATATGTTATTCATATTTTTAAACTAGCAAACTAGCATACCAAAAAATCTTTAAGTAGGTTACTAGAAACATAAATAACGTACTGTTCCACCTCGTTTGTCCATCTTGTTTTAAGCGTTTTTGAGGCATTTTCAGATCGGTTTCAGTTGCATCTTCTAAGGATGCATACGCAAGTGGCGAATGCTTAAAATGCGTCACTTGCACTTCGTCGTGATCGATAGCAGCCCGTCGTATCGCGGAGTGTAGGGAGTTCCCAAAACGGCTCAAGCTAATCATCCAAATTACCTATTGCTTTGTTCATAGTGCACCCGTTGTCTCGCACAATTACGTGCGCTTTGTTTTATGGGATTTTCCACTAGGTGCTACTCCCACTTCTCAAAACTTGTTTTTACAAGTTTGCAAGATTGCAAATCGCTGTGCTACGAGTTGCTGTTACAAGTGTAAAGTACTTTCAATTTTAATGTCAGATATCCAAAACGATACCACCATTTTAGATATCCATAATGTAATTTTGAATATCTGAAATAACATTTTGACTTGTAACGATCGATTGGATTGTAGATATCTGAAATGGAGTTTTCCTAGTAAAGAATTCAATTGCAGATATCCAGAATGAACATTCTGGATATCTGAAATTTAAAGCCAAATAGACACGAATGGAAAAAGTGACGTGATTTCTCCAAGGAAGAATGTCGATGTGGATATCTGAAATGACAATTGTGGATAGGAAGAATGCCATTGTGGATGTCTGAAATGCCCTTTTTGACTAGTAAGAATATGATTTTGACTAGGAGAAAAGCTATTGTGAATATCTAAAATGTAATTACGGATAGGAGTGTGACCTGATTAGACGTTAAATCGGCTTGCCATATGCGCTCGCACCCGCTGAGTAGCGAAAAAAATCTAAGTGGCAGCGTTAGTGTTCAGTTTGAATGGCGCAAAACATCTATAACGGCAAAGATCTGTACAAGTACATTTAACGCGAAATATGAGCTACCTTTTTAGGGACTGCCAAAAACTAAATAAGTATCGGACGTGGATCGGTCACATGTGGTCGATTCCCATTCCATCAAATAGGCCTGGATCGGCGCCGATACTGATCCGAATATCGGGTCGTTGCATCTCTGGTTGACACCCCGTCATGGATTATTCCCCGTCTAGAGCCTGTAGGTCCTAGGCTCGGGACCCCTACAACCCTGCATGGGTGTATGGGTGGATGAATGTTAATCTCATGAAGCACGGCACCTAGTTCCCTGTACCCCACCCCCCCCAAAAAAAAAAAAACAAATGTCCGCTTTGAGCTCCTCTGTGTCCACAATGTGCGCGTAACAAAAGTGGCTCTGCTTCCGAGCCCCGAGGATAGGACTCCCCAAAAAGCTGCGTATTTATCTACGGAGAGCGCCTCGAAACTCACGCGAGGATAATGCGTACGATTTCACGGCAACAAAGGCGACTCGTTTACGACCCCAGCGCTCCCTTAAGCAGCGCATTTCCCTCCGAATAGCGCCATTCACGCCGCCCGCTCGATCCGATGCGGAGGCATTAAAGTCGACGGTGGCTCCCGCCTGACCGCCAGCCCCTTTAAAACCGCTGCTTTGTTGTTCCCGGGCCAATCGGGATTGGGGCCGACGGGGATGCGTCTTCGGGGGGAGGGGGCCGTCGCATGATCAAGAGCTTATCTAGATGTGCAGTGCTGGCTGAAGCATTTTGAGGGAGTCATTTGCGTTCGCATTAGAGTCCTAAAATGAATCGTACTCCTTCCCCCGTTTATGTGTCTGCTGTAATAGCCAGGTAAACTGGGTACTGTGCATCTGCAAATAACGAATCTGAAATATAACTTCATCAAGGTGACGGTGCCTGGAATCCGTGTGAGCAGATTTCTTACAGCGGCCCCTAAACGCGTTTGGGCCGAAACGTAAAGCGGCGGCACCTTTTTCCTAAACGTGCCGGCTGGTCTGCACCTTAAGGCGTACAATTGTTGCGTCCGCTTCGGCCGGCCCGGAAACGCCATTGCTCAAGTTGTGCAGCTAACAAATGCTGGCCGCATAAGTATTTAATATGCAGCTTGTGAATCAGGGCCCTGCTTGAAATTGGCCATTGCTACAGATTCTGGGAAGGGCAAAGGACCACAGTGTTTCAGGTCGGTGCTAAACCTTCCCCTCCTCCTGTGTTTATGCTTAGCTCAGCTTGCTTTAACACACACACACACACACGCACACAAAGGTCTGCAATTAGACCTTTGCGGGGACTCTCCATTAATTTCTATGGAAAACTCTAATGCCAAGATGATGACCTTAACCCCGATCCAGCCCTAACCTTAACCATAAGAAACCATAAGTAACTAAACAAAAACCGAGGCTTTTAGCATTTTTAGTTTTTTTTATTGCATTCACAGATCTTTGTGGGGACTTGAAAAATGGTCCTCACAATGTAAAAAAAAAACAGGTTTTTAGTACATCTTGGGGAACATTTGGTCCCCAAAATGCAATATGAACCTAACACACATACGCTCACACATGCACAAAAAAAGAACAAGATCAGGCCCAAGACAATCTATGCCACCGTTAGGGGAGACCGGGGACAATTGAGCGATGTCAGCTGTTCAAAGGCGCACGGTAATCATTCTGCATAACTTAGATTCACAGCAAAACGACTGGTGATCAGCAAACTTTACTTTGAAAGGAAAAACATTTTTTTTTCCATTGTGTCATTTTTTTCTGCATCGTATAAAAATGGAAAAATTGAAAACAGACCCAGACCTCCCCTACACAGAGGTAACTATCTCTCTTTGAGGAACATCTAGCATGCAGACTGCGGGGCGCTGGGACGGGCATTTCAGGAGACGGACACGCAGGGTCCCGGCCAGCATCTGGCACAGCGGCCGGGATCTCTGAAGACCCATAGTGCATGTCTGTGATTAATTCCCATCTCCGAGGCCTCCCCCGCGCGTCAGGTACTGCAGCTTAGAGCGTGCACAAATGGACCCCCTCCCCCCCCGCACCCCCACCCCACTCCAGAAACGAGACGATACCCCAGGAAATAAGATGTCATTTTTCGAATGCATTATCATACTTAACACTCGGAAGAGCTAGATGCTCTGTTTCATATTTGCAATGTAGATTCCTGTTACAATACTAAGTGAAAAATGAAAAGAGAAACTAAATACCGTAGCATTCTGATGCTGAATCCCGAGAAGGTTAACAGAATTGATTCAAACAAAGGCCTGAATGGTGGGAATGCATAAGCCCCGCACATTTTAAAACTTAAAAAGCAGGCTACAGATGGTGTCTGACCCTTCGCTGCCTTACCTCCACATACGCCTTTTAATGAATGATTTCCTCTTCAAAATTTATAACGGAACTCTTTCTCTCCAGGATTAATGGTCAGCCGCTGTATTCATATCAAAGTCTCGCTCGGCAAGGTCATTTCGGACATGTGACCTTGTCTAATCGGCCATTGCCTTCACTGCAATCTCCCGAAAATGGTTAGCGCGGTCAGATCCCACGTTTTAATGGACATCCCGCTCACACGGCCACCATCTTTCATGTCTGGAAATGTTTTCATTATCGGACGCCCCAGCAAAATTGCTATTGTATCCAGAAAGGCTTATTATTGATTGGAGTCGGCCGTGTGTGGTATTCCGGACGCGGTACAGGCTAGAACGCAACATGACGCATGGAAACAAACCTTATATGACAACTACAGCAAAATACATTATATTGAATCTGTAGCGAAACACCATTAAGCTATCCAGACAATTCACAAGCATCGATTTCATCCAATCAGAAGTGTTTATCAGCGAAGCAATCCCACTGTCTCAGCGTACTTTAACCAACGAGAAAAAATCTACTGCTTATCTATTTAATAATTCCTAGTAGGTGACATATAATAGCCAACCGTGAACCTTTGGTTAAGACAGCGCTTTCCGCTAATCCTACGAACCAATCCGTCCACTGCCACAGACTATTTACCAGTGTTATTACATTTTTCAATCACGCGAATATATAATGGCTAAGTACTTTGTGTCAGTAAATGTTCAGGACATGAAAGTCAATTCCTAATGCAAATGAGAGTTGAAGGAAAAAGACAGGGACGCCATACTGATACGTGTTTAACCTTTAGAAGCTAATCCGGGGTGACTTTTCACCCCGCTGCACCACTTTACGGCTTTGGCTCCACGCTACTCGCCTTGGTGCATCTGTTACTAGAAGATTATGGCATATTTTCACATTTCTCTTTTTCTTATTTTTTTGATGCACGGTCGTGTGACTGATGTCATCTCTTCCGTAAGCATCGCATGCCGTTACATACATCGTTGTAGATAATCTGTGTGTTAAATGTCTCAAAGGTTATATGCCGCAAACGCTGCTAAATTAATATCGGAAAGGACTAAAAATTATGACCGTAATGACGAGAGTGTGGAGTTTCCACGACAATAGCGACGTATCACGGGCAGACAATGTAGGAATCGATGATTGTGAACACATCAGCATTTTGGCACGTATTGAAGGAAAAGAAGCTAAGCAATTGTATGTTGAACATGGTACAAATGAAACTGTTGACCTAATATGGAATTATTTTGTGTACGACAGTCAAATTAATGTGGGGAGAAAGATTCACCCCTGGTTAGCTAATATGTGACTTTCATAGAGGTTAACCCCTGAGGGTTAAGACTTCACAACAGGGTCTGCATAGGTAGTGGTGTGTGCCTCAGTCAGGCAGGATGTTGTAGCTGTTATCAGAAGGTTGTTGGTCCCAATCCCAGGGTCAGCAGAGCAGTTTCACTGTTGAACCCTGTTACTCCAGTGACTAGCTGATGCTGCTACCTCAAAACATACATTGCTTTGGATGGAAACACCTGCTAAATAAATTAAAGGTAAATGGATGTCGCTATCCGGGGCTGAAGTGGGTGTGATGTTCACAAAGAGATCCTGACACAAACGCTTCCAGCATGTTAAAACAAAATGGAAGAAGCGAGGCTGATCGCTCTCTGCCCGATGAGCCCCGGCCTGTATTTTTTTTTTTTTCCACCATGAACCGACATTTCTTTATTTTCTATTTCCTTCCTGAACACCAGACAGACTCGCACCACGGGGTGACAACACTACACAGTTGGCCTTGGTTACCTCGAGACCGACTTCTACCCTGACTGCTCCGGCTGCCAGAGGCTCGATGTTTTCCCACCTTCACCTCTTTGATGTCTCACACCAGCAGTAAGGAGTGTCTGCCGGCGCCGTCATATACATATAAATATTCCCCCGCTGTAAAGGCGACAAATGGTGGATCGCGCCGAGCCCCGGTGTCAAGTTTTGGGGGCTGCGGCGAAGGCGTTCGGCGTGGGTTGTGCAATCAGCGCCCGCTGGGTGACTGAAATGCAGAATCTGGGTGGAAACGCTGGTCAGTTCAGCACCAGGAAACAAAGACACACGCTCCAATAAAATTAGGAACTCAGATCAGTGATTTCCCCGTGCTGTAGTGTGCCTGTTCATCGTTTGTCTAATGTGGAATGTTACGTTCTTTTACGTTTTATATAATGTTACTTTACGTTACGTTAAGTACTGTAGACAGGTAGTAGTCTCTCCTGCCCTTATTGATAAACGCACAGGGATTTTTTGTACCATTTAAATTACTCCACAACTCTGTCTTTGGAACCGCAAGGCCTGTCTTGTCATGAATGTTGCTCCGAGGGTCCAGGAGGAATGCCATTTCCATTCCACTGTGTGTTGTACACAGCTGAGATGACAATAATGTTTCACTCGACTTGATCAGATCAGGTGAGATTTTCCCCAATAAATTACATTTGGCAACAGCACAAGTAGATGGAGTTCAGGGATAGGACCTCAAAGCGTCAGAAGCAGCAGCCCTCTGAAGATATTCTTCTTAACAATAAACTATACTTGCTTCGGAGGCTAGACTCAAACAGGTGAGAATCTCTCTTCATTTACTTTTGTACATTCAGATTTAATTCGTACAGGCGATTTTTATCATTTCTAACTATTATTCATCTTTGTGGTAATGGCTCTGTAATGAGACCGGGAAATGTGAACATTGGTAATGTCTATTATTCTCGCATAAAACAGACAGGAAGGTCTTAATGAGTGCTGGGTTGTTCTTTGAATGGAAAGTTCTCGAGCAGGTGATAATTGAGTGTCATCGCTCCCAGAATGTCTCCCAATATTAGCCGCACGATTCCATTCAGCCCGGAGCTGCGGTTTTCCGTTCGGCGAGTTAATTTCCCGAAATCACGAAATAATCTGTTTTCAAAGTAAGCAACGGGGGAACGCAATTACAGAAGATTGCCGATATACGTATTAATTAAACATGGTGAAAAAACACAGGCGTGAACCCAGAAACCCAACTGCAGATATAAATGACCTCAGAGTGAAGGATCAGCGAATCCTGGATTCCGGACCACATCCTCCTTCCACCTTGGTGTTCATCGCTGTTCCTGCACTTGCCTGAAAAATACAGCCACAGATTCCAAGGTTACATTTTGTACCAATTAAAAAAGCCACTCATGGTAGATTATGGGAAATCCATAAGAGTTTTACACCCTTACCCATTCCAGTGAGCCTGCAGACATCTCAGAATGCATAGGGCATGAGACAGCAGAAACCACGGATGGGATGTCAGTCCATGGCAGAAAACATACTCATATAAACTCACAGGCTATGGGCATGTGGCTCAACAGGCTAGGCTGCTGTACTCGTGATGCGAATTTCGTTGATCCAAATCCTGGGGTTGGCAGAGATATTTCACTGTTGGACCTTTGAGCGAAGGCCTTTAACCCCAATTGCTCCAGGGAGTCTCTGACGCTGCTTTCTCAATAAAAAATGTAAGTCTGCTAAATAAATAAAACATATAGTTAGAGATGCCTGCTCTGCTGTACCGCACGTTTTCGGACTGTGGGGACTGAAACCCTCTGCGTTTGAGGATGGTCCGAGCCACCGCAAGGGTAAAATCGAAGTATTCAATTTTTAAGGCTAAACTAATTTTTTGACAAATGAACTGCACAAAACCATGACCTAAAACTCGTGTTTCGGTGAAATTTAACACGCTTTCCGAGAAAAAAATTCTGACACATAGCACCCATTCTGACCCACTGGCCATCACAGAATATAACAGGATATAACAGTTATAAACTAGCAGTATTACAAGTGATTAAATATCATTAAAATGGTGCCCTGGCAATCAGATGGAAGTGCTCAGTAGGTATCTCTGTACATTAATGGCCGTGTAGGAGAAAAACCCCAAGGCGCTCAACCTTTTTACAGCGCTAAGGCACCGGGGGATGAGAAATGTTAAACACTTATCGTAAATCTTCATAATGACTTTCATAATCAACATAATCAATTCAACCAAAACCCAGCGTCAGAATGATCTTCATTTGTTTGGCTATAAAATGTTCTAGACCCTGAATTACTCTACTTATCTGCCTATAGTGTTAACTGTCCCTGACTTACCTATGCAACTCACGTGTAAAACCAAAGTTTTTTTTTTTTTTTTAAATGTTCATAAAAATACATTTCAGGCAGTGGTGAGCACTGCTCACTGTATGATACCCTGCACTGCAGTGGGAGATTACTGTACTGCACAGCAGTGTAACCATCCCCAGCCTTTCACTGCATCTCCCAGTCTCATTCTCACACCTAAAAGTCAGTGCAATTATCCTATATGCCCATTCCGACATACAACCTGTCTGTCGGAAAGGAACCCAGTTGCAAGTCAGGGACAGTTTTTTAAGAAGGCTGTGTTTTACGTCCTTGATTCCGTTCTCCAATACTTTGGAGTAAGTGAGGTGATAGGGTGTGATAATCCAAATTTTCCAAACCACCTATCCATTAATGATCCTTTACTCATACATAACATGGTCAGAGGGGCAGCGTGTGGTTCAGTGGGTTGCACCGTTTCCTTGGTTCGGAAGGGCTCTGGTTTGAATCTCAGGGCCAGCAGACTGATACTGTCGTTGGGCCCTTGACACAGCCTTTAACCCCCTCCGCCCCCACAGCTCCAGGGGCACTGTACATTTCCCCATGGAGACGTCAATGGGATGGATGGGAATGAATAACGTACCTCTATTCCAACAGTCCAGCCTTTGTGAATTTCTGGATGAAATCCTAACCTTGTCTTATTTACCAAATCTTTGGTAATACCGGAATCCAGCACCCTGCATTTACGAACAGCCATTTAGGTTTAAACCTCACTCAACGTCTTTCATCGTGTACCTCATCATATAACACGGAAACAAAGAAGTTGAGCCCAGTATTGGAACGATATCAAAGATACCTCGCTAGATAAACGTAACAAGTAGTCCAATTTCCAACAATTGACTGTAGTCTTTAGCGAGTCACTATTCAGGCTGACCTCGCAGACACGGCTTAAACGTTTCTCCTGCGCTGGATTTACAGAGATATTGGCTGATAATCTCTCATCCAAGTCCTGCACGAGAGCAAAAACCGTACTTAACATGGATTTGGGGAGATGAGTGTCACTGTGCTCCTTCTTTGGAACGAAGAAAGAGGGCTGAAAGAGGAGAAGACAGGCTCGGAATCTTGGTTTTTTAAAAAAAAAAAAGGTTTTCAGGAACCTCTGTTGACCCGCTTAGACGGAACAGAGCGTCCATCCCAGACTCGGTGCCACGGGGGTCTCTCGGACTTGAGACAGTGATTTTCCACTTGATTAATGGGTGGAGTTCCTGAATCGGAGGGGGTGACTCTTTCACCCAGCTTGTGCGGAATCGTGTCTCTTGAGTGTTACGGCTTACTTTGGCTTCCCTTCCCTTCCCTTTAGGGGCTGGCTTTAAAGGGCTGTGTATATTCAAGATCTTCCGGGAAAGAAGGAAGGAAGTGAAGAAAACAGAATATATATAACGCCCGTCGTTACTTTCCGTGTCGCAGCTTTATACAATCAGCCTTTATGCACAAAGTTATTACACTGTGGCAACATCATAATGCACCTCTGTTCTCCAGGAATAAGAAAACAACGTAAGGCCAGCCATCTCTCCTCCTTTCCATCTCCTCTGTAAATCACTTCTGCACCTGTGCAAAAAATGCTCTCCGTCTGAGTCCCAGGTTATTTTTTGTTTTTTTGTTTTTTTTTTTTTGCTTTTCCCTCCTTTTTCCAGCTCTTATGGACACCTGCACAGCACGCCGCTGGCATTGCTGCGCGTCCGATGTCATTTCTCTGCGGTCTGAGAGCAGCGCCGTCTCTCCGGGAGGACAGCACAGCATTAAAAAGAAGGATAACCCTATCGCAGCGCGAGATGAGCCGCGGGGGGGCCCAGGCAGCTGGTTCCTGTGCCTGCACGCGTCCTTCAGGAGCTGTCAGCCCGGGGACGAGGAAGAGCGCGTCGGCCATACTGGCGGGGTGGAGGGGTAACGAGCGCTGCTGGCTATCGTGCCTCTCCCCGGGGGGGGGGGGGGGGAGAAGGGAGGCAGGACCCGACGGGCGGCGACGGCACAAAG
>JAABNY020000037.1:19829274-19850443 GCA_015164015.2 Brevimyrus niger
CTTGGGCCACAGCTTCATAATCTGCATGTTTGGCCAGCTGAGTGTTTACATCACCAAGGATTTACAGCAAACTGGTCACCTCCTCTGCAGAAGCCCTGAACCTCAGCTTTGAATAAACAATGAAAGGGGCATTACTGTTCTTAAACACGGAGTATAATTTTTTAAACTGAATGCCTTGATTGACAGGAGACACCAGAAAACATATGAGCCTGGTGTTCATAGTGAGAAGGAAAAATATGACAAACGCTGTCAATGTCACCAGGAAAAGTGGTGGGGAAATGATGAGGAATAATGAGAAAATTATACTTCTGCCATATAAAAAAAAAACAGAAGCTGAATTTTGTTCATCAGGTTCTCCTTTGACAGACAGAACTTATTGGTGAAAGGCAAACTGATATCAGAATTCACAGGCGCTAGTTCCACAAAATGTACAATTTGCATACAAAAAAAATAAAAAATCTGTAATGCTTAGTTGTCTCCTATTACACTGGTAGCATGAAGAAAATCACCTGATTAAGTGTTTTTTTTTTTTGGAAGTATTTTTCATGGAAATTGAGACACCAGGAATATATGAAAATGCACTCCCCACTCCTCACCTATGTGTTGAGAGAAGTACAGAGCAGCACTAATGGCATGAGATCTGACAGAACAGATGCAAATGTCACTCTTCCGTCTCTCCGTGGACATTTTGAGACGTCAAAGAGTCAAACTCAGTGTTTCTCGACTCGGTCCATGGGGATCCTCAGACAGTCCACGTTTTTGTTCCCCCTCCCGTGGAGCAAAAAATGTGGAGGGTCTGGCGGGGAGGAGAAATGTGGACCGCTGGAAGGGGGGGGAGGGTCCCTGAGGACCAGGTTGAGAAACACTGGTTTAACTGTATGTCTTTGAACAGTGTAAGGAAACTGGAATGTCCAAAAAGGAATCCCACACAACACTGGGAGAACATGCAAGCCCCACATACATTAAGCAGCGGTGGACATCAATCTCCGAAACCTGGAGACGTGCCGCAACAATGTAACTTAGTGAGCCACATTGCCCTCAAAAGCTGTAAATCAAGTGTTTTTACTTTCATGCAAACTCCTACACAAGGTGGCGAACTATCTTCTCTGGGGCCCTAGACTGACATGGGTAGGAGGCCCTCTGAAGGGGGCCATTGGGTATTTTTTTTGGAGCTGAAAGAGAAACAAAAGGGAAGTATTAGCAAAGGAACATCAATAACATGCTAATCAGAGTTCAGAATGCCAGCGGTAAAACTTACCAATCAGATTGGGAGCGGGAGTGCTGTCTGTAAAATATGCTGATGCCCCCATCGCATTAGAGGATCTATTGGCCAAATGTAAGAAGTGTATCCGTTCCCTCTTTCGCTAAGGTTAGTCTTGAATTTTTGCATACGTTCGTTTAATTGCGTTCTCTCCACATCTGTTCACAAGTTGTCTAGCACTCTAGTGAGACAGTATCAGACCAGGGAGATGTGATGTTAGTCTTCTATCTTTGTGCTGTTTTCTTCTTGTTTCTCTGTGCCAGTCTGCTTGGCAGTAAACAATTAGTAAAGAAAGCTGGGTACTGCAAAGTCTCAAGGTAGAATGGTCCATTACAGCTGCGGCGGGGTGAAGTTTATCTATCCTGAGAACTGACACTGAAAATGCAAATAACATACATGTTGCTATCATTTAAATGATCATATTATGTTATATCCTTATATGCAACATCTGGAAATTCTGTCTATAAGGGGCCCAGGCGGCTGCATAAACTTGCCTTATGGTTGGTTTGGCCCCTGAATAAGGGTTGCGCTCAGACCAATACAGGCTACATACTGTATTTTAATTAATTTTTAGATTAATTAGCAGCTATTTGAGCAAAAAGACCTGAAGTCACGTTCTGAGAGCGGGGGCGCCATCTTTAGTGCAATATTTCACCCTAATTAGAAACCTTCTGATATATATTCAATGCACACATGATGACTTTAATTGGGACGGGAAGACAAGAGTTTGACAGGAGCATATACCTGTTTTCTAAACGTTTAGACAAACTTAGTACTACTCGGTGTTACAATTTGTTGCTGTAAGAAAGGCAAAGACATTTATGCTCACTGAGATAACTAATATCTAAAAGACCACTGGAAATATAGGAAAACCAATAGAAGGGTGAAGGTAGCCGTTTGATGCGGCACGCATGTCAACATTTTTTTGACAAATATTACTCAGCTGTGTATTTTTTCCATATCTTTAAACTCATAAATGAAACAATATACCACAAAAGTCAGCCCACTGGGGTTTGGCTTCATAAATCAATTCCTCCCCAGGCTGCTTTATGCGCAGGTCATAGCTACTTCTGTCGTCTCCCTTCTGCTTTCCATTCCATCTGTAAATACCTTGATATTGCGATGTCTGGTAGATCGCGGCACAGCTGCGAGAACGAGAAGGCTCCTTTTAAAGAGGAAAGGAATGGCCCTTTAATAGGTCTTTAAAAGAACTAAAGTAGCTATCAAAAAAACCACGGAGCTTGGAAACACAGAGGTGTGGGACGCTGGACAGTAAGGCACACACGCGGTGGGTGATTTACGCAATGCCCAAAGACACGTGACAATCGGACAGCATCCAAGCAGGACACAGGCAAGGGCACACACAACAACCGGAAATACATCAAGTATGTGCAATTACACAAACAAGACCCATT
Organism: Brevimyrus niger; assembly: GCA_015164015.2. Taxonomy (NCBI): domain Eukaryota; kingdom Metazoa; phylum Chordata; class Actinopteri; order Osteoglossiformes; family Mormyridae; genus Brevimyrus; species Brevimyrus niger. The sequence continues at coordinate 19,831,951 of JAABNY020000037.1, forward strand.
TACATTTTCCCAGCATGCTCAGGCCCTGCACTATTTCCACTTGAGTGTAAAGAGGGCCGCATGTATTAAATTACGCAGGAGCGCAGTTTGGATGTTCACCTCACGAATCATGCCCTAATCCACTCAGTGAACGTGTCATGAGATCCTATCTGCTTTTGATAAGCAAAGCTTAAAATTAGTTCACGTGCTTTTCTATATCTATCTATCTATCTATCTATCTATCTATCTATCTATCTATCTATCTATCTATCTAGCTAATTTACACTTACCACACAGTCTGCAATGTACTTAATTTTTAATGAGTAGCTTCATAACAATGCAGCATCAGGGCAGCCAGGGCAAGCAATGGCCTGGAGCCCCTAGCTGATAGGAGGCCCCCAAGGGCCACCGATTACGTAGTACATCGCAACAACAAACCTGCTTTATTTGTGTATTCCGTTTCTCATAAAAGTGAAAATCAATGCCTTGGGTTTATTAAATTCTCTTTGTTGATATTATTAATTTATGCTTTGCAATAAAATAAAGGTAATAAATGTTAGCATGCCGGGGGAGGGGGGAGTCCGAGAGCCTCACAGAGATTTTTGCCTAGGGCCCCCGGGGTGCCTAGAATCGCCTCTGAAAATGCATCCCTCCATCCATCCATCTTTAACAACTTTTTCAGCACAGGGTTACAGAGTAATAAAACTTATCCTGCATTTTACAACTTGCAGCTGACGATCCACCTTGTCTGAGCTGTATATTGAATAAACCAGATGTGACAGCTGGCGTCTCAATATAATTTCTCAGTTAAAAACAGAGGTGGGTGGAAAGTTCAGGTTCAGTACAAATCCAGACCAAGATTTTGTTTCAACCAGAGCTTTGTGAATATGACTTTTTATACTCAGCTGGATGGTTGAAATACAATCCTGGTCTTTCTAGATTTATACCTTCTAAACCTGAAATTCACCTCTGATTAAAAGTAATTTGTGCCATTCAAGGAATTCTTATAATAATAATAATAATAATAATACATTTTATTTATATAGCGGTTTTCAAGAACTCAAAGAGGCCTTACAGAGTAGGTACACAGAGAACAGATAATACATAAACACATTATGCATTCGGAAGGTTGAATGCCTGGGCAAAAAGAAAGGTTTTTAGTTAAAATCTGAAACAGAGGTTAAGGAACGGATGGTAGTAGGTAGTGAGGTAAAAAGATCAGAAAACAGTGGCAGTTAAATTTCAGCTACCACAACATGTTATTCGATCATTTTTCAAAACTGCAAATTAAGCCTATCAGTGCTGGACTTAATTGGGATCAATAAATCCTTCAGTTGTTTAATTGTTCTAAGGCTAATGATGACTAAGTAATCAATGGCTAATTGAACAATTACCTCTGCATTATTTATTAGGACAGACCAGACACTGAAACATGTTGTGTTTTCCCCATTTCAGCAATGCACCTGGTTATTCCAGGACAAACTCCATTTTGGTTGAAGCTGGTGTTTCTCAACCTGGTCTTCAAGGATTCCCCGGTGCTCCATGTGTTCGGTCCTTTACAGCTTCCTGCCAGACATTTCACATTTTTGCTTCTTCCCAGCATCCTATGCAAACTGTCTGGGAGGGAGCAAAAATGTGGACTTTCTGAGGGTACCCGAGGACTGGGTTGAGACTGGTCTAAGATAAAACTCAAGTACTGTATCACGGTCTCATTGATCCCATTTGTGTAATTTAATTTGAATCATAGAGTCAGTAAACGACCGTATTCACCAGCACAGGATCCCAGTGAATAGCCCTGTTGTCTCACACTTCCAGGATTTAACATTAATTGTGTGAAAATAATTACTCCATTTATGGATTTAGTGTTCTTCAGTTCTCAGATTAATTTCACTTTATGTGAGCGTGTCAGATGACAAAAGATCATAATAAGAAATCTGAGTCTATCCAATGTAATCTAAACATGTGCAATGTGGAGTTCATGTAATGTCACGCCGCTGACAGAATTATGGGCAGTGCAGCTCGATGGGCCCCTTTGCAGGGAGAATCAGACAGCTATTTATCTATTAGTTTAAACTGCCAAAGCATGTTGCATTGCATTATGGACTGCTGAAAAACAAATTGTATATACATGCATGCACACACACACATGCTCACACACACACATGCACACACACTTTGCCTGGTAAATCTCTTTCACTGAGAGTGTCCAGTTTTAAATTTTTCCTTTTTTTCTTTTTTTACAAGACTATAAAAGTTTGTATTGTACCTTAATCATATTTCACAAAGATACCTGGTACATCTGTGACATTTACCCCTTAAGGGTCAGAGGCTTTGTTGGTAGTTTTTTTTTTTATGCATGTCTAATTTTGACTTGTATAAGACCTTAATAAATGTTTCCCGGGCAACGACGACCCTCCCCCCAAAGCATCTTGCACCGGGGGCCGTAATAAAAGCTTATACCTCGTCTCACATTTTGCAGACACATCTTTACTTACTAATGATATACGTTCCGAATGGCCATTCGTAATTTGGAACGTTCGTAAGTTGTTATTCAACATCATTTTAAGCGTAAGTAGAAAGAACTGGCATGCCGGGAGTACGTACGCTACGCTGCTGCACGGCGGGAGTAGCGGCCAGAAGTCGTACTGGGCAGGATTGACTTCTAGAAAGAAGTAATCGATGTTGTGGATGGGAAACGGGGAACCAGAGGGACACAATTTGGACTTACCGTCCTCTTCGTTCGTAAGTCCGAAAGTTCGTAAGTTGAAAGTTCGTAAGTAGAGGAGCGTCTGTACATCCGCCGTTTGGATTGTTTTCCCTAATGATGCATGTAAAGATCAGGTCAGGCCAGGTTGAGGAACATCCACTGGTACAGCACATTACGGCACCCACCACATGAGGAAACACCTCGGGATCCTGGTTGGTGACCCCTCCCCCGGCCGACACACGGTCTAGTCCCGCCCACCGTAAGTGGCTATCTGCCAGAGCCTTGTGTTACGTGGGCGTCCACTTGGCCTGGTGCAGCTATTCGGGTCCAGCAAGCCACCCGTAAGTAAACATAAAAAATTTGAATGTGTTTCAATGTTTGAAAGTGTCCAGATACAGGAATACGTTCAGAAAGAAGCAGAACCCTTTTGGCCTGGGATCTACTATGTCAAAATATGTACTAAAGTTATATATAAATCTGCTGTACCTTTGCAACTTTACCTTGGTTCATGTCCAAAATACAAGGTACCTCATCTACTAAGGCATGCGGATGATCAAGGAAGGAAAATGAAAACGAACAAGGATTTTATTTTTGAAACCGCCAAAGACAGCCGACGCTGGTAGAAATGTTAGCTCAGCCTGATGACAGAAGAAAAAAAAAAAAAACGTTTCATGCAATATACATTTAAATGGTGTTGGAGGCAAAGGGTGGTTTTAACACGATTTGCACTTCACAGATCAACGGAACATCTTTCCACCATCGCCTCTTTTCACCAGCCAGTCGGAACGTCAGTCAACCAGACAAGAAAACTTGGCACCGGAAAATTAGGACATAAACTCTGTTCATCTGGACGTGCGATTCTCAAATCCTGGAGACCTACTGAATGAGATGCTTTCTGTTCCAAGCAACCCCTTAATTATGCGTGACTGAGCTGATGCGAAATGTGTATCTGTGTACGGCAGGCCAAAGACCGGTACATGTTGCGCGTAGTACATGCCAGACAAGTCGCTTTTAAAAAACTAAATATCACAGGTGTGATGTATTAGTTGTATTGCTGAATTAGCTAATACAAAATGTTTTATCGTTTGCTGTAATTTTACAATAGGCAACAAGGTATCCAAGGTATATTTCTCTGGTTGAAGTCTCAGCACTGTACTGTATATATTGATGTGTCAAGTACAGGTCTTGCCTATCCAATCTAGACCCCATCCAAAGCTCTGTCATTAAAAATAAATTAATACTTCATTGAATCCATAGAGATTTCGATTTGTTGGTTGAAATTGGCTGGTTGATCTCATCGGGGAGATAAGGCCAGTTTCTATGTGATTTTTTTTCCCCCTCACGTCCTTGGAGAACTGAAGCAGTCAACTGACTAAAGGTGGACGCAAAGTCCAGCCTGAAACGTGTAACAATTTCAGCACATAAGGACTCCACAGAAATGCATAAAATGCTAACCCTAACCCTCTGAAGACTTAAGAGGTCTGAAAACAACATCAAATAAGCATCAAATTAAATGTGTATATTGAACGTAAGATGGGTGAAATCCTAAATTCGGAATTTGCAAGCTCGCCAACATCAATATCTTTGAGTTCTGTACCCTCACAATGTTTGTTTGTTGTCTTGTTACGCAAATAGTCACTCCTTTAAGGAATGATGACAAGCACAAATGACTTTGTTATAGATGAATTTTCAGTGGAAGATTATCAGGGCACAGCCGGGAAGCGCTACAGAGCAGGACCATTGTCAGGGAAGTCAAATACATGTGTCAAGAGGAATCTCAGGCATTAATATTTCAAGATCGTGCGCGACATCAAAGATTCTCACACATCCTTCCGGTTTTTCAGAGAAAATACATATTCTGCAAAAGCGTATAAGTGGCTTAAATTGGCTTTCTTTTGTAGGATGAGATCACTGCTATGGGGACGTGATAACCCTTGAAGAAAATGTAATCCATACTTCTAAATCTCTACTTCTTACCAACTTTTATGTTTTTAAATATAATTCAGTCAATTAATTCATTCATTAATTATACGGACCAGTCCATAAAAATGGACAAATTGTTTACAGTCAGGACACAGTACCAGCTGTAGCTGTATTGAGCCTAGAACTGATCATCATTTGAAAGAAAGAGTCTTAATTAAGCCTAGGGTGAATACATGGGAGGGGCCACGATAGCTCTGACCTCAGCTGAAAGCTTATTGGCCTCCAGAGTGGCCCCTAGCCTGTCACTCACTGAATGAAAGCATATCATTGGCTAATAAGGTTGACCCTCCTTCATGAATTATGTCCCCTTTTATGCCACTCACTCTAAAAATCTTAGAACCACTACTGATTAGAGAAAATGACAACACTCTAAGCAAACAGGTTTCTACACATGAAATTGCATTTTTAAGGCAATATGGAGGCAGAAAGCCAACTGGAAAATCACAGGAAACCTGGGCTTTATGGCTGAAAGGTGAAAAAAGAGGGCAGAGACTTGGGGATGTGGGCGCACATACATGAGCTGACCCCCTTAATGTGATGTGCATGGGCACACGTTCATATGCTGAGAATACTTCAAAGTAACCATATTAATTTGAAGGCTTTTATGTTATGTAATATGTAACAGTAATGCTTTTATGTAACGCTAATGTTACAAGCCCATAGAAAAGGAATCAGTGCAAATTACTTTGGGTTCCTGTTTGACTGCTTTAAAACATATCAAACATATATACTAGTAAAATATTCATTTCTGAATTTCCTTTGGGGAAATGTGGACATAAACTTCACATAAAGGGAAATAGCCTTATTCCTTCACCAAAATGATCGGGAGCTTTATAAAACACACAAAATAATACCTAGAAACAGGAATCATAATTACAGATTCCTCCCTAATGGACAGTCGCCTCTGAATTTTATATAAAAAGAAGGTTATTGTGTGACCTTAGCTATTAAACTACCTATTATTAGAGAAAAATCAGGAAAATAATTGGTCTCGGTGACTTAAAGTCCCAGTAGATCGGGCCTCTTTGGCTGCACTGCGGACCTGAAGTGGCGGAGGCGTGGTGGTCTGGTAATACGGCGACGACCGAAGACGCACAAATGTAAACAGGTGGTCTGTGCGGTTGATTAGCTGCCGCCTTTTAAAGCTTCTCATGGCGATAATTAAGAAGAAGGATGCAGCATGGCCGTCCACAGCGCGCCCGTCCCCCTGGTGTCTCTCCTGAATATTTATTACCCAGTAACTGAACTTTTAAATGATGTGTTCGCTTACTTCGGCAGACTGTCAGGATACAAATGAGTCATCCGGCATCCCACGCGGTCATGCACATCCACGGCATAATAAAGCCTTTTGTTTTTTGTTTTTTTCCCTTTTCCTAGCGTGGAATAAAAGACCGTTTTCAGGTTCAGTGTGTGGGTTCATAAAGACACCTACTACCATGCACACAAAACAAATTCCCAATGCACCTGCTAAAAAGGACTATTTTACATCATTTCATTTCTGCGGGCCTCTAACTGAGCGCCCTAGTAAATCTATGTCTCTTTTCTGCCAGATGGGCTGCTTTGCAGATAAGTTTCTTGGATTGACTGACCTTTATATTGCGCCACTAGACATCACACGAAGGTAGGAAACAACGTCCCCCACAGACAACCCCAATCGTGGGGCTTTTAAGTGGTAATGCACCTTATACTCTAGGAGGATGGCTACTATGTTCTTTTGAAGTTTTGACATTAAGGTTATGGTCACAGATTGGGGTAAACGTGAAGGCAGGCTTTGATGGGGCCTCAGTGAAAACAGTCACATGACAGGGGTGTACAGGCTGGCCAAAGCATGCCTGAGTAGAACTCCTTCCTAACTGATTTAGCGCCTCAATAGTAAGTCTTATGTTTGCCCAAAAACAAACAGAACAAGTAAGAACAAAAGGACAAATATGTGTGCTTTCTTTCACTTGGAAATCAAATCTGACTGATAGGAAATGGACCCCTACTGGTTTGTGTCTGTCAAGAATTTGAAAAGGGCAGCTGGAACGAGGTAGACGCCTTGTCACATTCATGTAAAAACACAGAAAATGGCTTAGTTTGAAGCATACGTTATAACACTTAATCAATGCATTAAATGGATTACCGTCCTGAGAATATCAAAGAAAAGCAGAGTGTTTCCATCTGTATCTACTTACATCAGTTACTCAAACTCGGGGACAGTAAAATCTAGCATGCATTTTGCAGGGAATCACAGAGGCAACACACACACACACTGTCCATTCATTTCTATGGAAAAAAAACCCTAATCCCACTATGACAACCTTAATCCCTACCCAGGCCTAACCTTGATCATAAGTAACCAAACTAATACAAGACTTTTGACATTTTTAAGCTTTTCTGATTGCAGTCATAGATTTTTATAAAATTGAGTTTCCCAAAAAAATGGTCCCTACAATGTCAAAATAACCGGTTTTTAATCATAAACGTCCCCACAATATAATACATACATGACCCACTCAATCACTCACTGTCAACAATACCACCCATTATTTTACCATAAAACTGTTAATATACATGCTTGGGTCAGATTTGTTCCTACAGCAGCGGATACGTTATATCGTCCACTCACAGGCTCACCCTGTACACGAACTGCAGCCTTCCTGCAGCACAAACAAACATGCCGTGTTTATGCATGGCCTTGTGAACAGTTGCCATAGAAACATTTTGTTTTAGGGGTTAGTCAGTGGGTTGTTACTTCGGCTTTATGCAAATTCACTATTTAAATAGTAAAAACACTGGCTAGCATTTCAGCCGTGCAACATGTCATTTTTCTTTCATTATTATTCAGTTAATGAGATTTACACAGTGCGAGATGTGATATACGGTCAATCATACAGACGCTTCTTAAAGCACCTTTCAACCATACAGCTTTTTTTTTTAAATCCATTATATAAATCTTCTTCTGCAAAAACATGATCAAAAAATAGAGTAAAATTACGGCTCTGGTTACTATATCCCACGTTCACTGGCTAATTTATAACTATCACAATTATAAACTTATGCATCAAATAAGCTGCGATCGGCTTTCAGGCAGTGCACGGGAATAATTTAAATATCTATGACGTGTAAAATTTATATTCAAGTGGTTTAACAGACGTAGAAGCAAATTGTCTTTTTCTGTTAATCAGTGGTTAAAGCGAACCTCGGGCCTTTCCTTAATAAGTAAAACGCATGGGTAGGTGGAATATCTGTAACTGTATTATTATCAAAGGTTTTTTTCGGTATCTGTTTTGATGCAACAGGATCTCTAAGCACAAGTGACTCACAAGCATCAATCAAAGGCAAAGCAAATTTTGACAGAGATTACAATACATTTTACAAGTTTAATAGAATATTCCACTATCTGACCGTTTCTGACGGCGTGGGTGATGAATCATTGAGCCGCATTGTCTGATAAAAGTATGCGCTATTCTCCAGCCTTCAAATGTCACTACACACTGGAAACGCAAGGTCATACCGCTCTTAACAGGTGTTTTTACTTTACTTTTTTGTGTTGCGATCAGTCACTCTGATTGCATGATGCAACAACATGCCATTCCAGTTCAAAAATCAGGATTGATGAAAGTCTTCTGGTCTCTGTACGGGGAGCGAAGCGTTTTTAAATGGTGCTGCAGCGCCCTCTATCGCACAAAGATAAAAAGACAGTCAAACTCCTGCTGTGTCACGCTGAGCCAACGGCACAAGCTTTAAAGTCAGATTCTTATAAAATATAAATACTGATTATAATGTATGCTAGCCACCTTCAATTACATAATTATATGAACATTTTCATCTGTCTTGTCGTGGTTTTCCATAAAATTACATTACCATTCTGCTAGAAAAATGGGATTAGTTACAAAAAAAAAAAAAAAAAAACACAGCAACATGCTGAACTTTATTTTGTCCACATTGTGGGTGGATATAAATACATGATATAGTATGAATATCCAGTGAAAAACCGCAGGAGACATGCTGAAAAAAATGTATTTAGAAACTTCAGGGGAGTGCGATTTGACTTCTGAAATTTCAAAGCTACACGCGCCTACTTTTACGCAGATGTGTAAGACTCATTCAGACAGCGAGTTAAGGTCACAGCTCAAGGGTACACGGATTGAAGGGTAAAGTGAAGTAAAATGAACACACTGGCAGTAAGGCGTGTTTTATAGAAGCTTGACTTTTACTGGTCTTTTTGTCAAGACTGAAGCATTGGTGATCAATGTCATGCGTCGAGAATTCATGGCACGACAGAGGCTGTAATGCAACCAGCTACACAACTTATTATAACTAGACGAAATGCATGCGCATAAGTGCGGTTAGGATGTTTGTATTTCATCTTATCTGCCATCTCGCCTGCTAATTTGTCTGTCTAATGCACTCGGAACTAAATGGAAACAATAAACTGCGGCGCTGCTGATTACCTCTGATCGTTATTCATCAGATGGAGTTAGCGTGCACCTGTAGATTAATGCAGCGGTGTGGGGAGCGGGGGTGGTTTGGTAAGAAAAATAAAACATTCAAGTTGTTATTGGACGTCGCAGACAGAACCTCCTGTCAATTAGCATCTAATCTCACACGCCACCGCAGGAGGTAATGGGGTAGCCATTCGCGTACTTGCAGGAGCAGGTAGTAAATTAGCAAAAATAAGATTATCTAGAACCACCCATGGTACCTGCCGAGACCATTTAAAAAAGCATATAAAAAAATACAATCAAATTTCCTATTATACTCATCACTCACCAACACTTCCTCTAAACGTGCCTCACACATCGTATGAGATTCGTTTGCCGTTAAATACAATTCCAAGGCCAACACACGGGAGGCAAAAACACCACCTCGTCTGGCTTTCATCGCCAGAACAGTCCTAAACAGAGGTGGAAATTTCAGGTCCAGGAAGCACAAATCCAGACTGTGATTTAGTTTCAACCAACCAGTTCAGTATAAAGAGTCACAGTCACAGAGTACTCCACTGGTTGGTTGAAACAAAATCTGGATCTGATCTGGATTTGTACTTTCTGGACCTGAAATTTCCACCTCTGGTCCTATAGTACATTCAGCTTGATCTGAATCATTTCCCCCAGATTACTAACTTGTAACTAACTACTTACTTACAGTAATTCCATTTTAAAATCCAATTTAATGTTACGATCAGAATCTTAGCATTATACTGTAATAATATGGGGGGTCCAGATGCCAGGATTAAATCCTGGGCCATTTACCCTCAATATCACTTCAACAGAACATCCAAAAGGCAACATTACTGGTCCAAATCTTTCAATGGCCAACAATAGGAAGCCGCCATTGTTTCATTTGCTCCCCTGGTTATTAAGTGTTAAGGTTCTCCCTGTTGGCCTTCCCAGGGATCACAAACAGACAGCAAAGGCGTGCCAATATCCTGGCAAATCTTCCCATTTGGCAAGCAGAAAAAAACCAATAGCAATTCAACACATATTTCTTTAGAAATCAGAGAATTCTACTATGAATTATTCATATTTCTTAGTGGTCCACGTGGTATCTGTCCTTTTTCAAGGGGAAAAGGGGGCAGATGTATACATTGTTTGATTTCTTGCAGGTGAATGTTCATAACGTTTACAATTGGGCACTGTCCCTTAGACTGGTTAAGTGAAGATCTAGTCATGCTTGTGCGCTTTGCCTTTGACGGGCTCTCCACTGGCTGGCCTGCCTGTGGGCAGCTTGGCCCGAGCCATCAAGCTTCTGACGGCGTCAAGGGGACCCTTTCCCTCCAGGGCCGAGGGGTGCCTGTATGAGCGACCGATGCGGTCCCACAGGGTGAAGTATTGGCCGTAGTTGAAGTCAAAGAAGAGGTGGTGGTCGGTGTGGTGAGCGGAGCCATTGATGACCTCCTCCAGAAGTTTGGGGACCCGATAGTCGCCGTCGTGGATGGATATGGTCCACATGTTGACAAAGACATAGAGCCCCAGGTAGAGCACCTTGTGCAGCGGGAACAGGAAGGGGTAGATGTGGTAGGGGAGGCCCTGGAGGAAGCCGTCCACGGGGTGGAAGGCGTGGCTGGCAAACGGGGTGGGGATCTTCCACACGTGATGGGGTTTATGGAAATGCTGCAGATCAGAGTAGAACACGAGGCTGAAACACCGACATTTTACAGGACTTTGGAAAAAAAAATAAACAAACAGCGCTCTCACAAAAGGGTGATTATATATTTGGCAAGTGGATGTACTTCCACTCGTAGGATTCTTATCGTGAAACTGTGGGTAGAAACTCTGATGGGTTGTTCTATCTGAAGGTCTGTATGCATGTCTAGGTTGTCTAGTACTCCGACGGTAATTTTGATACGTCCTGACATTCCTGAAACATTTCAGACGCACATTTTGAACAGCATTTTTAGGGCTGCACAGTGTCACATCGATATTGTATCACGCACAGGCAATAATCAGCAGGGCTTCAGATGACAGGCCGCACATTTGGCCGGACGTCAGCTTTTTTCAGGTTTTCAGATGTACACTGTGGACATTTCTTTACACCCACAATTCAAGCAGATTAGTGTTGCACATATTATTAATGAGATGCATTCTGTGACATCCAAAAAGTAATCTGTATAAACTTGGAGTATCTTTATGCTTATTAAATTTGGTTAGCGGAGCACACCATATAATACTGTTGTGGTATACTTCAGTGTGATATGCACTGTAGCAGAGCACACTGCATAAAACTGTTTTGGTATACTATGGTTTGGTATACTATGGTTTGGTATACTATGGTTTGGTATACTTCAGTGTAATATGCACTGAACCGGCAGTGAAGAAAGGAACAGCTCAGCAGCCACAACATCTTTAAGGTGAAAACACGTAGGCGGTGTGGTGGTATTTTTTGCAGCTGAAAGTTTTATTTATTAAACATAAGAATATGCTAAATATACACTAATTACTAACTTTTGGGCATCATAAAATGCCTAAATATTTTAGGCGTATTTATACTAACCAAAATGGTGAAAGATTTAAAGTACTAAATCTAAAACAGTTGTGATAAACTACTTGCATGACTCAAGATTTAATGATTCTGAACCATTAGAAATGAATGTTGGATGAATTCTAATTAAAATTTTAACTGTTTTGAGTAAAAAAAAAAAAAAAAAGCATTCAACCAAACCCCATTTAGGCAATTTATTTAACTTTTCCTACCTCAAAACCAAGAATTACTAATAAAATCACAAATGTAAGCAATTTAATCTAATTTATGCGAGAGTAAATTGGACTTAAATGAGGAGTTTCAAATATTGTTCAGAACTCCCATTTCATGCAGTAAATCTTGCAGCATGCCAAGTACCTGCCACAAGCTCCGTTATCGCAACATAGCTTTAAAAAACATCATGGACATTACACAATATTCAATATTCAAATACCACACTAGCCTAACGTTCAACTTCCATATTTACCTTGTAAATAAGTTTGTGGTGAAGAAACCGGTGGATCCAGTAGATGCACATGTCAGTAAAAAACAAGAAAGAAAACATGCTGAAAATGACCCCCGGCCAACCTAAAAAAAAAAAAAAAAAAAAAAGGAACAGTAACGTTGATACACAACATACAGTACAGCGCTAGAGAGGGACACCCAACGCCTTTAGTAAGACTCACAGAACTTACCGAACGGAGACTCATTGACATTGTCGTAAAGTTTGCTGTATCCTCTGACTTCAGCAAAGAACAAGGCCACTGTAGGAATACTGATCCATGGCAGACTGCTCATGGCGTACTTGATCTCTCTATGCACCTGGTTCTGCAGGGGAACCAGAGATCACAAAACTGCTGGTATACATAATTGTTTGTAAGCAGGGGTGTATACAGGGGCACTGCGTGACTGGCCCCCACTGGGAGCTGACTGGCAACCTGAGTGCCCCTCCCCCCTTACCACTCATTGCTTCAAAACACATCATTGGTTCTGTATGATTTCTGGGCCCTCTTATGTTCCCCGTCTTAATAAATAAAAAAATAAAATACACCATAGAATCGCCCCTGAAATGGAGAAAAAAAAATATATTACAAACCTCCAGAAACTGGGGGTGTTTCATTAAGTCATGGTCAAAGATAAAATAGTAGCTGAGGGAACCCATGACCAGGTACAAGATGGCTGCCCCCAGGTTTGTCACAACCAGCAGCCCGATGATCTGGCGCACAGGTTCGTCCTCGGGCCATGACTCCGGGTAAACATAGGGGGAGAAAAAGTAACGGTCTGCGAAGCTGAGCAAGAGATCCATCCTGGCAACTGGAAAGCAAGCACAGTTAATAGTATGGAGTCTACACAGCATGTCTATACATTCAAGTGTGCTATATAGTCACTGACTTACTTGTTTATAAAAAGTTTACACTAGCTGGCAGAACATTTGAAATGTTACACCTTATGGCTATCGTTTACTGACTGAATTAGAAATTCTATGCCGAAATGTGGACGCTGTATGCATGGTTACATTTTCATGGATTTGATGTGATAAGTTCACATACGCTATAATGTCATTTATTAAAAAAAAAAAATTACAGCATGTTGGGTGCACCGTATATTCACACACACGGATACTTGCGCAAATGTACATGTCCACTGTAACACTTCACAGATCATAATATAACAGTATGACAGACAGCATAGAGTGCAACAGAAAACAATATAACTAAATTCTGAAACTAAACTGGGGTAACACTGATATCGACACGCTTTCATCGCATATTATTTTTAGATTTAACCAGCTACCAGTAACCAGATTAGTTAAAAATAAGCAAACTCCGCAGAACTTCCAGTTTACTGAAGCTTGGCTAATGATGCCACTGGCTTTAATAACGACAGCAGACAAATTAAAATAAAACAAACTTCTTAAATTAACTTTTTCTATTCTGATTCACATTTAACCATCACATAAAGGGAAAAGTCTATATACACTCCATTTTCACGCACTGACAACGCACCTACCTGTTCAGATTTAACCAGGAAAACTAGCAATTCTGCAAGAAACCCAGGTGATGTATTTCAGTAACCAATAAACGTTCAGTCGAGATCATGAGGTAATGAAAATCTAACCAATAGAAATGCGACTGAGCGTCAGTTCGAGATAGCTTTTTTCGTGTGATTGGACCATCAGCTGATCAGATCATGGCGCTAGCACCTAGTTTGGTCTGAAGTTTTAAAGATACAGAGTCTATGTACAGAGGAAATCTGCCAAAATTATTACAAGTCAGAACAAAGGGCAAAGCACTGTCACAATGCGTTGTCAATGTCGTAATTCTACGCTGATCTTCGCATTTTCTATAGAAACTTTTTATCGAAACTTGAATTATATAAGGGTTACAAAAGTCGCCTAAAACCTGGATTAACACAGCTAAAACACGAAGGTAAAGGAAATCAGCTTTTTATAATGCATACATTTAATTGAAATCCTTTGCACGCGAAGCTGTGCAAATTTCACAAACTGGGAACTAATATTTCGTGCTTTTACTTTCCACGGTCTTATTTTGAAAGGCACAGAGCCCGACCCCGGAAGAGGATGACGTTTAATTAAAGCGACTTCTTAAAGCTTCGTTTCCTCAGCGCGGGATTGCGTTAACATAAACACGCCTATTTTAACTGCATACATATGTAATTTTTTTGTTAATTTCCTTAACAGCGCTAGATCACAGCAGATTTTCGCATTGTTTGCCCTGACGCAGATCGCACCGATCTGGTTATTCAGATATGGACAGCGAAGTACAGAGAGATGGAAGAGTGCTGGATCTCACCGATGATGCCTGGAGGGAGGACCGTCTGCCATATGAGGATGTCACCATACCACTGGTAAGCCCCCCTGGCATACGGCTAGAAATGGCTGCTCATTCGCGCAATATATGCCGCACGACAACAAATTTTCAATATATATTTTCCCGTCCTCGGGATTTGAGACAGCGGCTTCGCCTTTTCTTCGTTTCATCACAGCAATTAACACGGTAATTCACCAATTAGAACGATTGACACTTGATTTCAAATGAAGTTAGCAAACGTCACAACCTTTTTTATGGATACACACGTCACTTCAAACGGAGTAGACATTTGTTGGGGCGGTGATCTAATCGCCGCTAAATATTCTGTCAAACGCATTTAACTACGCTTAAAAACAGAAAATTTAATTTACATGTACGTTAACAGCTGTGAATCTCCAGACCCAGTGCGCCAAAAATATCTGGAACAAATGACACTTTCTGGTTATAAGAAGACTTTGATCTGAAATGTGGAATTGCAGCTGATTCTAAACTATTTAAAACTTAAACCCTTGAAAACTTCGTAGGAAACGTAGTCTTAATTGAAACCACTTTCTGTAGCTGAGAAGAATTGCTGCAGGAGTGTACCTCTAATAGTTATATTGGGTAATTTGTTTCTGCTGTCAAGTTGAATTAGATCTGGGAGTTTGGAGCCAAGTGATGCATATTTGCAGTCCTGTTAGATGACCTTGATATTGTTCAATCAAAGTTGCAGACACCCGGACAGGATCTCATGCAGCACCTAAAAATTAATATGATCGTCTCCTCTCTAGAGTGAACTCCCTGAGGCAGAGCAAGACAATGGGGGATCTACAGAGTCCGTGAAAGAACAAGAGATGAAGTGGTCTGACTTGGCCCTGCAAAGTCTCCATGAAAACACTCCCAGTACTGGGAACTAGTGGGCTGGATGCAAGTGCAAGACGAATAAACATTCTGGATTGAGAACATACTGACTGCTCACTACAAGGATTAAAAATTGTGCAAATATAAAGCAGACAGGAAAATTAAGTTTTGCACCCCAAAAACACCAGCTGATTTATTAAAATAGCTATGGTGCAAATTTTGGTGAAATGTTACCTCAGTCAAATTGTGTAAACAGCATGTCAAACTAAATGTTAACTGGGAAAGATTCAGTATTAAAAAAATACACAAAACTGGTTAATTTCATTTTTTAATTTTGTTCCAACTTTTGTATGGATTTGTTTACGTACATATACACCTCTGTATCTCACAATAACCATGTAGAGTTGAGATGTTTTTATTGCTGCCTAAAACAGGTTTCGTTGTCCGATTTAAATATGCAGTGTTCATTTTCAAATAATGACCATACAAAAATAATGGAACAGTCTAAATGGCGTCACGTATTTGAGGAATTAATTTGAAAACAATGACTGGGAAGTGATTGTCATTTGTGAACCACCCACTGTAAGTTATGCAACATCTTTTTGATATTACAACCATTCTCAGAATCCACAATGGTCTTCAATTAGGTCTCCTTGCCAGCATCATTCTTCACACCTAAAAGTAAGTCTGTGGCCATTAATAGGCTGTTTAATAGTTAAGTGTAAAATGTATTCTGTGCCAAGACAACAATCGATTTGTACTGCAGTTTCCTAGTTGAATTCAGAAGACAAACAGTACAGAAAAAAACCCCACCAGGACTATGGTTACTGTATCTGCATCTCAGATTTATGTTCCAGAGGCAAAGAGTTGTGCCCACAGGTCATCACATAACTGTGTCAGTCATATTGGTCTGATATTTTAGAATAGTGTACATTCAAGAAACGAGCTTGTATGTTCAGGATCTATATCATTTAAATGCCGTACGGATTAGTTCAATCAGTAGCAGTTATGAGAGAGAATGTTTGGAATGACAAGCATTTTTGAATGCGACTGGTTAAAAATAGCATTTTAATATAAAATAATGCAGTATTTATTAGTAATCCTCATCCAAAATAGTGACACAGAAAACGAAATTGTTATATAAAAAACCTTAAGTGTCTGTCTTCATGAAGGACGCTGCTTGAACCAAACCTCCATGCTCAAGCGTATCCCTTGTCCTCTTTATTAACATTAAGGTCATTTCTATTTGAAAATGTCACACTGCATTAGTTAAGGAAATGTCAGACCAATACGTATAAACAGCATAAATAAGACTTAATTCACTGCTATTCAAGAACAGTTTTGTTGTAATATTCCACAATAACATTTTATACTCTCCAGTTATTGATACAAAAGATGTTCACATTTAGCACAGAGCTAGGTGGCTCATCCAGCTGCCTTTCAGTGTCTTGGGTTGGGGGGACACCACATTATCTTACAATGGGGGAATGCTTTCGGAGTCTAACACAGTAACAGTGGATCAAACCCAATATCAATACCAACAAAAAAAAACTGCTTCGGCCAAAAATGCAACACTACAACCGGACATCAGTTCACATCTTGGTATTTACATCCTTATAAATAAAATACTCAGTCTTTTTCAAGCCAGTTCTCAGGGAGCCCCGGTGGTCCATGTTTTTGCTCCCTCCCAGCACCTGGTACTGGGTCGAGTAACACTGGTCTCACTGCAGTAAGTATGAGTGGATTCCTATCCCAGTATCAGATGAATTCTGTTCAAATGTACATTTTCAAATTTAACCTTTCTTTATTATGGTGGCGGGATCTTTGGGGTTTTTCTCTCTTTCATACCTTGTTCTACCAAAATTGAGAATTTATTAATCATTTACCAGAACATTACTTTTTTTTGGTTAACATAGAGGGTGTGTCTTCTACATAGGCAGCTGTGTTGGAAGCTTCCATCTATTTTCTGTACATGCTTGTGCTACGCGGAGTAGTGGGGGTCTGGAGCCCATCAGCACAAAGCAGGGAATAACCCATGATGGGGCACCAAACCAAAACGGCACGCGCACACACACACACTTTGGTAACTCCAATTCACTTTTGCATGTTTTTGGCCTATGGGGACCAAACTGGAGGACACCCCAGAATGACATGGGGAGAACGGGCTTGAGACAAACTGGTCCCAGAGGTTTGAGGTGACAACACTAGCCCCTGCACAACCATGTTGCCCTCTGTTCTGGAATCTTCTATCTTTAATAGTGAATAATCAAACACTGAAAGCAAAGACAACCCCCCCCCCCAGACAGCCTATGGTATCCTGGAAGCCATGTAAAACTGCAGACAGACATACTTACATACACATTCCCATGGGTTAGTGACAAGGCCGTAATTCTGTGTTTGATGCTTCCAAGACTTACTTTTGTAACTAGAAACCTTTTGAAGCATGCAAAATCTCCATTTTGAAATAGAAAAGGTTTTTTTGCATTCAGATTTTTTTTTTTTTTATATCAGCAATTAAATATTCTAAATGTTGCAAATCCTTTTAATGTCCTTTGTGACAAAAAAATTACACTGCCATAATACACAGAATTATTCTTAAGACAGTTTATATTACTATTCTGACATTCACAAACGTATTTTGACACTTTCCGGAATGAATGCTATGGTCAAAACCGGTTCGCTTTGATATTTGGTCCGAAAACGTGAAGCGGTAAATTCCCAAGGCGTCCCGTTTCTACACCCCGCCCCCCCCCCA
Organism: Brevimyrus niger; assembly: GCA_015164015.2. Classification (NCBI taxonomy): domain Eukaryota; kingdom Metazoa; phylum Chordata; class Actinopteri; order Osteoglossiformes; family Mormyridae; genus Brevimyrus; species Brevimyrus niger. The sequence goes on from JAABNY020000037.1 coordinate 19,849,988, forward strand.
AACATTAGTCTGGATTATAGTGAAAACAGAGGAGATTTAAAAATGTCATGCTGTCACACAGTAAACAGTGGGTGAAGTCACGGTACAGCGGTGGAGAACCACTCGTTTTCAGAAGTGACGTCGGGCTTCTCTAACTCACGGTTGTGGGCCCCCAACCCAAAGCACAGACGTGGAGACCACCGAATGCACCGGCCAAGCATGTACTCAGAGGAATGGAAGGGCAAGATCACATATACATTCCATCCTCCGCAACATCTAGAAAGTACACAATGTAGGCTGATGTACACAGAACTGTACTGTGAGAAATAGTGTACATGCATTTCTGAAATGCAAACCTTAAATCCCATTACCTGCCCCCCCCCCCCCCCCCCCAAAAAAACCTTTTTAAAAGAAATTTCCCCCCCTTTTTTTTTTTTGTTTTTTTATTAAACTTTTTTAAAAAAAATAAAAAAAATT
>JAABNY020000037.1:19942367-19958431 GCA_015164015.2 Brevimyrus niger
CTCAGCAGCGGGCCAGAGAAGCAGCTGTTTGTTTACAGGAAGCTTCCATCTACAGGATGAGCTGAACTTTACAGAGACGCGGGTAAAGAGGAGTTCTGGAAGCAACCCAGACCGCGTTCTCAAAGCGGGAATTGTTTTCTAAAGGAGCGTCTGTCGGGGGTCCCTGCAGCATCGTGGCGGCCAGCGTGAAGCCTGGTGAAGTCCAGATGCCATTCAAGCCGGGAACGATCCGGGCGACGTAGAGGAGGAGGAGCGGGACGCTGCTGAGGCCAAGGATCAGCCCGACGGGGGAGGTGCGGTCCGCTCCTCGCTGCACCGTGTCCCCTCCGCATCCCAGCCCGAGGTCAGAGTTCATCCCGGGTCTCTGTGTGCGGCATCAATGGCTGCCGACAAACAAGGAGGCCTTTGACAGAATGGAATCCTCTCAGAGAGGAACTCGATACGCGACACCCCGCGGCAGACCGGGATGATGTTAGACCACAATCCAGGGTTACATCATTACACAACAAGCCAACTCTGAGCAAGTATGTGAAGCGGACGGCATTCTTATTGTGAGCAGAACCGGGCCTTCACCCTGGGTGGGTTAGGAATCTGGGCCCATGTCCAGAACATTGTGGATTCAAAATCTCATAGCCAGAAGAGCAGGTGTGTGACAGAAGGTCGCTGGTTCAAATCCCAGGATCGGCAGACTGGTTTCCCTTCAGACGCTTGAACAAGACCCTTAACCCAACTGCTCCAGGGTTTGTCTGACCCTGCTTTGTGTAAAAAAAAAAAAAAAAAAAGTATGGCATTTCAGATAAAGCATTTGCTAAATAGCAATGGAGTCTTGCTCAAGGGCCCAACTGTAATATTTACATGTTAAGGGGACCCTGAGGAAGCACACTGTGTGATTCTCACCAGTGTATCACTTTAGATCAATGTCAATAAGTGAACTGCACATCAAAAAATAAGCTACGCAAGTGAAATGCCAGCGGCCTCCAGGCGTGAGAACCGAACCCCGGTCGTCCACCCTGCAGCCCGCATCGAATGCCTGTCCTTGCGGCTCGGCACGCTGGATACGAGCCCAGCAGCTTTCGCTGGGAAAACTGCACCGTCAGCCCCGCGTGACGATCACTGCAAAATAATAAAAGAATAATAAAAATGCAGGTCAAGTGCTGAGAAAATACGGCAGGTGGTGAGAAAGCTAACGGCCCCCGGGAGGCGGCAGGCTCCCTACTGCTCCCTCAGTGACCTCACGGAGCGGCCTAGCACCTCCTCCAGCTGCGGACCCCCGAAACCGACCCAGGGAGACGGCAGAAGCAGCCACTGGAATGACACTCCCGCACGCCACAGGAGACGCACTCCAGCGGGGGCCGGCAGGTGAAAACCTAAAACCGGCTCAGCTTCCACGACACAAGTCAGACGAGTTTATACTGATACCAAAGACAAAAAAAGGCCTTATTTTGGTGCCCAGTTTAGTTTAGCCTGGTTTTTTTAGTTTCTATGTTTCTGTGAGAAAATCGTGGATAAAATTGACCAATATTCTCGGCCGGACCATTGACAAAAAAGCGAGAAATACTTATTTTTGTGCGAATGAGCCGAACGTGACATTTCTGGACACAGAAGTTTATTGGGCCTCCCGTCAATGTGCTTCGCCTGCAGGTTCCTCATCACGGCTGGGACTCCCCCTAACCCACCATCAAATCGAGCGAGCAAGTCGGTTTAATTGCCAAAAAAGAGGGGGGGGGGGCTCCTAGGTATCATTCACGAGTTTGAGTGCAGCTAGGAGGACGCAGCAAGTCCCTAAGCTGCCTCACTGGAGCAAGTCGTCAGGCGTGTGTCTACTGGGAGATGGAAGGGTTAGGGTTGCTTAAGGACGACGACGCGGCGGCAAGCTGGCCCCGATTCACGATCCACGATTCAGCTACGGCTGAAGTATTTCACAAGCAAGCGGGAACAGAACAGAGGCCAATGGTGGTGGAGAGACACCCTCCATGGCGATGGGAACAAAAAGCTGAGGGAGGGAGAAGAGGAGGAAAGACCCCCCCCCCCCGGGCAGAAAAACCCACAGCGGGCACAAAATGGCAGTGGATCAAAATTGTAAAACATCAAGATTTATTTATTTTAAAGTAACATTCTGAGAGGTGGGAATACCATTTAATGGACAATCCCACTTAAAGTGCACGAAACTGCTAGACTAATAAGAAAAAAAGCGACGGATGATTGGGAGTCGCTAACCTGGACAGTCTTGCGAACTCGCTGCAGCTTGTGATAAAAGAGGGGCTGCCATCGCAACAAAGTGCAACTCAGCCGACGCCAATGGGAGAAAAACTATTAAAATTCGAAGCATTCGCATTGTATACCTTCTTTGAAGATATTCATATTGAACTGCAAATGCCTCAGAAACACTTAGAACAAGACGTACAAACGAGAAGGAATGTTATGCGGGTTTGTAGTAGCCTAATTATTTTGTCATACATTTTTTCATCTGTATTCACTAGCTTTAAAAAAAAATTCTATATTAAGTATAACAAAGTAAACAGTTTTTGTATCGGTATTGGCAATTGTGTATCGGAATTGGATCGGAACTGAGAAAATGTGCATCGGCCAATCCTTAGTTTTTCACTGACTAACTTTTTATAATGTTGGAATTTTGTGGTTGCGAATGATGCTTTAGTGTTTCTTTTTACTGCCTGAAATACCCTCCACCCCCCCCCCCATCACAACCCAAGACATAAACAACAGAGATTAGATAGACGCAAAAGAAACTTAATGTGGATCCTGAGGCTAAACCAGCTGAACCACCTGCTGGAGTCAGTGTACGAAACAATAAAGGAGAAACCAAACAATCAAGAAGAGCGAGTACCGGGTACAGGTGCGCTAGGGGCCGGAAGGGGCGTGTACCGGGTACAGGTGCGCGAGGGGCCTGAAGGGGCGAGTACCGGGTACAGGTGCGCGAGGGGCCGGGAGGGGCGAGTACCGGGTACAGGTGCGTGAGGGGCCGGGAGGGGCGAGTACCGGGTACAGGTGCACGAGGGGCCGGGAGGGAGCAAAAATGTGGATGGACAAGCAGTCCTGGAGGACCGGGTTCAGAAACACCGCTGTAGGTGCGTCGATATTACAAAGTGGCAGAAACCCCATGATCTGCTGGGGAATCTGACAACTACCGGAGGCTCCTGGATCAGTGCCGACACCCTCTCTTTTTCTAAATGAGGAAAGAATCGCGTTCTGACATTTTGACTAATGTAAAGCACTCGCAATTTGTGGACAAGAATGTATAACAGGAGGAGGACTTTCTGCAAAGATGCAACCTCATTACAGGGGGAGGGGCAGGCAAGATGATGACGAGGACGGTGACTGTCCAAAATAAGGGGCTTCAATTAAGAAAATTAAGAAGAAATTGATATTTCAATAGCTGCTTGTGTTTTGCACTGAATTTCAGATTCATTACCTTGGAAGAAAAAAAAATAATAATAAAAACCGAATGCCTACCATTGTTTAGACACAATGCCCAAAGTTTAGAATGGAAAAAGGGCAATTGAAACGTGTAATTAAAATAAAGAGAACATGCAAGCAACTGCACAGTGAGCCCCAGTGAACATAAATCCCAAAAAATGGGTGATTTATTTAATGGGGCGAACATGGAAAGCAGGGTAGATGGCAGACAACACCCAGACGCCCAACACTAACAATCGGCGAACCGACGTTCCGAGCAATTTGGTGCCTTTAGGGATCTCCTGAACATCCCTGCTTGGAATGAAAAGCAGGTGCAGGAAAGCCTAGAACATTCCCTTCAGCTAGCAGGGGGTGTGGTGGGGTGGGTTCTTAATATCTGCTCCCAGCATCCGAGAGGTTCTTCATACGCCTCTTTTCCACCAACGCGGTGCCGGTGCTGGTGCCAGACCGTTCCCCAAACTGGCACTGGTTCCACGCATTTCCACTGCAAAAAACAAAAACCCTCCAGCATGCCACCAAAGAAAAGCAGTGACAAATTCTGAGCCCAGGAACGTCAGCAGAAGTGGGACAGGCTCTCGATTCAAAACCTTCTGCGTACCTGGAAAACTCAATCCATAACAGATATAGTTTTATCTATCATCGCCGGTGCCGGCAGCAAAACTATTCGGCAGCTTAGGAGTGGAAAAATGTCACATCGAGTTACGCACGTAGTGAAGAGATCATGAGGCAGACAGCAAAGTTCAGTTTTTAGCATTACTCTGTGACCCTTAAGAGGACTGCAGTAAAACAGTGAGTGAGAATAAACTAAACTCACTCACACGCATAGACAGGGAAGCCTTTACAGAGACGGAAGGGGATACGGACAATGGAGACAAGGAGCAACCCTGAAAACATTCTCTTTTGTTTCGGTTCGGCAAAATAAATCCGAAAAATGCAATATAGATTAACCTTTACTATTCCCTATTGCCTATATAACATTACTGTTCTGTTCTTTTTTGAAACCAGTGTAAAGCAAGGCAGGTTCTCAAAAGTCACCAAGCGAGAATCAGCGCCAGCTCCATGTTGGTGGAAAGGGGGCACGTGCGAGAGGAACTTCTCTTGAATGAATCTGCGGGTCACTTCCTATCTGCTGGTGTCTGCAGACCACGGATCGAACGGCAGCAAGGATCTCCACATTCTGACTGCACCCGTCGCTTAGTTTTCCACCATCTCCACAAGTATCCCCTGGTAAGGTTACCTTCCAAATTCAGCACACATGGAGGGGTAAGATATTCTACATCCAAAGGGGAATCCATTATACAAGATGGGACTCAAGGGATTTCCAAAGCCTGAAAAATTAAGAGATCTATCACAAAACACACAACCTTTCATCATTTCAACCACCTCTGCTGTGATTCATCCATGACCCCAGAAAAGTTCAATGTGCCCATAAATCCGGATTCTGAAAAGTACGGTAATAATCAGAGATTCCCGTTCCTAAAGCCTGACATCTCTCTCCCGGGTCTCACATGACAGCAGGGGGGGGAAAAAAAAAAATCATCCCAAATGCAGAGATTATTTTCCCCTCAGGCGGTTAGAAAAACTGCAGTGCAGTCAGCTCGATTCCGCAACATATTTAAGAATTAGCGCACATATGCTGAGAATGGGCCTGACTACTTGCATGACGCAACACCCCTGGCTTGCATACAGATCGCTCTCTCTGCAGCATTGCCCATGTCGGTGACAAAGAAAAGAACCAAGGCCATATTTCACAGCCGTACGGACGCAACAGCAGAGAGGGCGAAAACTTCATACACAATAGTCTGAGGATACCACGGACGCGGGAACGCGAAATGCGGGGGAGCCCCGTCACTCGTCGAGATGCGGCGCCGTTCCTGCGATCCGAAGCTCGCCGGTTCAAACCCAGTGACCCCACCCTCAAGTGCTCTAGGGACGGGCAGCGCCCGCTTTCGCAAAAACATTCATCACTTTGGATAAACGCATTTGCTAAATAGACAAAACGCACGACGACTGGCCGTCGGCATATTTGTCTATCCACCAGAAGGAACCTGTGACCATCCAAGACGGACAGAGGACACAATGCAGAGGAGGACCCAGGGCAAGATGGCAGCCAACACCCAAGAGGAGACTTGAATAGACACTCACAGGCACAAACGTACAAGCGAATCTACTTACCATTTTACAAAACTTTGACATGCATTTTCTAGTCGCGGGAAGGTCAACGAAAAGGCAATATACACTGAAAAATTAGTTAGGTGCTATCTTGTAATTAATTTCATAAGTATACTTCAGTACATTATTAGTATATTTTTAGCTTATTTGTATTTTGTACAAAGGCATCGTGAATGGCATAGGGGATAAGCCCGACTTAAGAAAAAATTGACTAAAGGGTTTGTGGGATGAATCCTTTCTGTCAGTCAGGAACTCCCTCTACACAGCTTGCAGTCAATAGTAACACCGCAAATCACCGACTAAATGTTACATTCGAAAAAGTATCACTGTATCAAAAGTCTATTTCTGTTACACATCATTTTACAGGAATACAATGGAGCCACTTCAGAACTTCGCTGACCCAATTGGATATCTGGGGTGGGGCTCAACTCTCGTTCCAAGCTCTGCCGATGAGATCATCTGGCCCAAGATCCAAAGAACAGGTGAAAAATGGCTCAAGGCCTAAGGAGGGCAATTGGTTTTCAGGCAAAAAATAAAAAACAACCTCACCAGGTTTTCCTGATATCCCCATAGGATCTCTCTTAACCCCATGCAAAAATAGTCAAACTACTTTATTTTTTTTTGTTTTGTCCTTGACATCTTCAGCACACATGAACTATTCTTAACCATATTCTACCTGCAGTAAAACAATTTACCGAAAAAAAAATGGCAAATGGAGGCCAACGAAGTCAGCTGACCTTCACCATTCCATCCAGAGCGGTGAAATACCACAATTCCAGCTGAACGAGCCAATCAAGATCAAAAAACAGAAAATCAAATTTAAAAAAGTAACCAAAGTACCATGCGAGTCAAATTAAGCCAGTTCTCACCAGGCTACTACCGGCTGCACTGGAGAGACGCGATGGCACAAGCAGCTGCGGACGCGGGACTCAAAACTCGTGCTGCAAGAGCAGCTTCGACCACAAACTCAGGGCAAGAGTCTCACCAGAGCTGCAGCTCCGTTTGTTTATACAACATGTGCTTTCGGCCAAAGTGAGGAAAACGTCTGGAGTCAGAACAATGTCCCTGGAACAGGGGGGAGATAACAGATAACTGCCCTGCTCAAGGACCCGGAAATTGATGCGATCACTCTACCAACCATGGGGTCGGAACACGCAACCTTCTGGACATGAGCACGGATCCATAACCACAACCTGTACCGAAAAGTAGATGAAGATAAATGTCTTGAAAGAAACAGGTCAGCAGATGCTCATGTTGGCTCATTTAGTAACAGCTTCAGTGTTCCATCTCATTCAGGCTTCCCTGTTCTTCATTTAGATTCACTTACACAGTAATTCTGAGGGCAGAATGAAAAAATGACTGGTTCAAAGAGATAACCAATTAGATTGTAGAAGTGGTGGGTCCAAGCAACTTGAGGACGCAGGACCAATCAGATGTCTTGGGCTCGCCTACTCTAGGCGCTTGGACCCACCTCCTCTACAGTCTTATTGGTTATGTATCTGAAGCAATGTTGTTTCATTCTGCCCTCAGAACATTTCTGTGTAAATAAACCCCCATGGGCATCTTTTTTTGAGACATACGTAACCACAGACTGACTAGGCCGCCATGCACACGCAACCATTAAGGTACCATATGATTCATAAATTTCTATTCAGCTGAAAAAGTAGGCCTGAAAACCTTCAGAGACGTACGGAAATCCGTATCGCATTCGCAGGTCTTATCTGCATTTAAGCCCTACTATTCCATATTTTTCCATTTTGTTCAACTTTTCTGATCTGCTAAATGACATTTTAAAGATGAGCACATCCTCAGCCATTCCATTTTCTCATCTACGGTTCCTGACTGATTCAAATCAAGGAAGCATTCATCTATAATCTCTCATGAATAATTTTGGTTTCAAGAAAAATCCAGAACTGAAAGAATTTTTTTTTTAATTGCCTTCAAGAGGATGGGAGGGGGAGCTAAGCTAAAAAGCTTACGTATACAAAATGACAAACCAAGACAAAAACCAAAAAAACAAATATATTCAAGTTATTCAACATGACCAGAAGGCTCGCAGTGCAAAATAAACTGGCACCTTTCCACTAAAGGAAGAGTGTTTAACCTGAACACAAACTCGTTTGCCTGAGCAAACATCCCACGTCAGTTAGCCTGTTAGGTGACTGCCAATTGCTGGCTTCCAACCGGAGATGGGGAACGGCACCTTCCGTCCAACCGGTGCGCAGCTTCTCTAGACGACACCACGTCATTGGCAGAGCAGGAAAAGAGTGGATACGGGTCATCAGATGCGAGATGGGAGCACAGGTCACCCCCTGGTTCCTGCTAGTTAGCCTGGGTCGTCATGTGAGGCAGGGTCAGCAAAAAGCAGGAAACTGCTAAAATCTCAAAAATGGGGAGTATATTGTTGAGTCAATCTGTTAGTTTATGTAGCAATACGCCAAAAACAAAAACGTGCTACTAAAAAACATTTCATCTTGAAAATAAACAACCGGAGCCAGTTAGGCACCGAATAGCAAAGTAATAGATTTATATGTATTAGCTAGAAATGCATATTAATTACAAATCACATTAGCGCAAGAGAAGCCACCCCATATCTCCCAAGACAGACTCCTACGCTTAACAGCAAGCATTATTTTAATCTAAAAAAAAAAATAAGATAAAACAATGGCTAGCTCATACAAGTGATGGGCATTTTAAAGAGTCAGGTCTGAGTAGCAGTTAAGGACGTTAATTCATCTGCCAAGCCACCATCATTTTCAAAAAAGAAAAGACGGACCCACTTGGGAATTAAATCCTGGGTTCTGTACGGGTAGCAGAGCAGCTCTGCTGCTGGGGTTGGGGGGGAAAAGGGGGGGGCTGCCATTCGCCATGCGGGGGCTTGTTTGCATTGCCTTTGCATTTGAATAGCTGACCACACATAGACACGGCCGGACCCGGTGCTGTGGGAATGGCAATTTCCAAGCGGCAGACGGCAGGCTGAATGCGGAGGTGGGGGAGCAGCCTTGGCTGAAACACTATAGTGAGTGGGGGGGGGGGGTCAAACTCCCGCAGACCCCTGTCCCAGTGCAAGTGACCAGGTGGTCAGGTCAAGGCTGGCATGGGAATTGCAGGCCCCGACATCCTTTTTGTGAATGGTCCCCCCCCCCTCCACCACACACACACACACACACACAACCTAAAGCTGTCCAGGGTCCCCACCACTGGTGCCCCACTCCCCCATCACCATAAAACTAGTTCTGTTGCCCCCCTGCCTGCCCCCAGGGACAGGAACACCTTTCAGGAGCAGTAGGGCGACTATTTTGGATCAACCTGACCTACAATCACATACACAGAACCACACTCGCGATAAACCCCTAGAAATGACTTCATACTGCCGACGCGAAGAATCGGAATTTGTGAATATCTGCTGGAGCGGCGATATTAGCATGGGGGGAAGGCGGCGAGCCCCCCGAGTGCCGCGGAGAGCAGCGGGAGACGATACGACCCTCCGGCTTAGGGGACGGGCACACGGACTGCAGCTGCTGAGTCACCAGCCGCCCTCCCCAGTAAGCCCACAGGTTAACCCCACATGGGAGATGCTATGTTTCGATATCCATCCAAATAGGGACACATATCAAATATTAAATGCAGAAAAATAAACAATGAACGATGCGATGAGGCTTCCAATCTCAGCAGAGGTTGAAATGGGGACGCTGGCGAACGAACGAACGGACGAACGAACACGCACACACACCGTGCGTTCTCTCTGGGGTTCAACGCAAGACAATTAAAAAAATATCTAGCTAAAGATTTACTGCCCGGCACCAGGGACGCCGCTGAAGCTGGCTGGCCCTACGGCCCCCGGAAAACAGGAAGGGGAAAGTGAGCCTCCCTTGTTTTCACATTCGAAGAGGAAACGCTGGGCTTCAAAGCGGAGCGTAAAGGAGGAGCCGCGTGGCATATCGACTTCCACAAGGCAGCGTGGCTGAGTTTCATGACCCTCCCCCCCCCCAACGAAGCCACGTCTAGTTCTAGTGCAGTTCTCACCGTGCTTTTCATCACTGGAATTGAGATATTCTGCCCCCCCCCCCATCGGTAAAAAAAAAACAGCATCAAAAATGGTTTCAGATTTATCCCTTATGGATATTTTGCCCGACTCTTCAGTGGCAAGTAGCAGGAAATATAAGACCATGAAAACCACAACCCCCCCTCCCTCCTTCAGAGAATGCATACTCCAATTTGCCTGTTGATGCCACAGTGGCACAGAAGAGCTTTTCAAACATCTCTGCTTGTACTAGTTTGGCAACCAAATGCAGAATAACTCAATATGAAAATGCAGAGATTGTCCAGTTGATCCTGTCCCAAACTGGTGTCGGAATTCCCCACCCCAAAGATGTGTCACCGAGTCAGAACTTGCCCTGCAAAATTAAGCTGAAATCGAGACTTGCAGTCTTTGGCTCGATTTAGTGTCCAACCCATATAAAACTCAGCTACCTGCTACAGCCCACCTACGAAATGGGTCCAGGGCATCATTTGGAAGCCTGACGGTTACGTGGGAATGATAACTTTGAACATCGGAGACCACGTTTTTCCATTCTTTGTGCCCCCCCCCGGTCACCCCTCCCTCGGGCCGCGGGAAACGGAGGAACTCCTGGCGCGTCCTGAAAGTGTCAGTTTGCAGGATTAAAACTCGTGTGACTACCATGTGACGCCTCACAGTCACGTGACGTCTCTCCCATTAAGAAATTCACTTTCCAACAGGTTACAGGTTGGACAGGCTGGCGTCGCACACGAACGGAAAAATGGACAGTTTTACATAAGCAGCCATTTCCTCAAAAAGATAACATTTAACAGGCAGCAACTGCTTTGAATTTGAAAGTGGAGCCCTTCTGATCGAAATAAATAATGCGGGTCACTCTGGAAAACAACTTCAGATAAAAGAATTAAAAATGACGGCAGCGAAATTCAGTTTAAAATTCATTTTAGACACGGTGGTACAAATGAGAGGATTACGCCTTAGCGCGATCGCCAGGAAAACCGAGGTGGGCCAGACATTTCCCCAGTAACAGCCACCCATATTGTCATCACTTGAAGGCACCCACTTCTCTATGGGGCCGGGTCACAGCCAGCAGGGACTGAATTGATGAGGACAAAAATACACCCGTATTTACTCACAGCTTTTATTTCTGACCATCCAAAACAGCCAAATCCGCCTGTGACGGTCCAGTCTCGACTCCCGCCAACTGAGCAAATACCATGCTTTGGTTTCGCTTTATTGGTCCACTTTTCTTTCATCAAATGCCGAACCGAAACCCAGTGGACGCCAAACCCAGCAAAGACCAAAAACAAATCACTCGGAGGGGGAAGGGGGTTTAAAACTGTAGCCAAAGACGCCCTTTCTCTGCCTCCCAACCCTTGCTAATGACTTGGAGGTCGTCCTAAGCAGATGCAGTATCTCGCCAGGCTAACAGGGACATCTGTGCAAACAGAAAGAGGCAACAGCTTGCGGTAAAGGTACTCTCAAGACCCCAAAAATACAGGGCCGATTATCCTTAAAGGCCACATAAGAACGGCAAAAGTAAGACTATAAAGCCCATAGCCCAAAGAGATATGAAGACAGAAGAGCATATGATACTGGCCACTATCATTATTTAAATTTCTAAAGTCAGGCTCCTGACTGTACCGCGCCATATGACTCTGCTCATTCATACTGGCCGGGGACTCAGGATTCAGTACCTCCGCAAAAAGTCCGCCTGTTCAGAGTCCATGTCAGCGCAGACGAATATACGTATATTATTCATGCCCTGTACAATAGGGAATGCAATATTAAAGCCGGCACAGTGACCGATGGGCTTCACATACGCAGGTGCCCGTAACGGAACACGGCCATCAATGTTTCAGCGCACCTCCTAAATACTTCATGCCCAAGGCGCAAATAAACCGCAGAATTCTGCGGCCCCCAAACTGGCGGCATTTGCCCCACTTCCCTCTATATGACTTGTGGCCATTAGTCTTCACACTGTAGCCTAGGCGGGTTTGCAGTGGGGCACCGGCCGATCTTCGGCACCGGCTCTCCGGAGCGCACGCCCCTGACCCCCGATCCCGCAGATCCCTGGGGGAGGGGTCCCCGATCTATCCAAACTTTTTTCCGCTCCAAATCACACGATAGTGCGGCGGCTTTTATTCCCCCAACAGTGCAGACCACAGACGCTAGCCGCCCACACGATACAAATAAATAAATAAGTAAATGGTATTAAAAGCCTGGATGCGGGTTCATTTGCACCACAAAAGCGCCCCATCGGCGTTTACTCCCCCCATACCTGTCCCCGGTGGGGAAGAAAAAAAGGACTGCCGGCTTCCCGATGGCTCGTCAACGTCGTCTCCGTTCTCCTTGCTCGTCGCTTGGTTCTTCAGATCCGGGAAGCCGCATTATAGACACGGAGGAAACAGACAGAAGGGGCTCCGCCGCGATCGCGTCCACATTAACGGGCACTGCGCGGAGAGGCGCTCCGGGAATCACCGCCGGTTAACATCTGTGTAGTTAACGCGTCTGCGTTTTAAAAATAAATCCCATGCATGTGCTGCAAAAAAAGCACAAACCCGCTGGCGAGACCCGTGCAGTGTCTTATCTTAGGCACCTGGCGCCAGCTGCGAACGAGTACGTTTCCAATCTGGCCATAAAACTGCACACGTTAACCCGTCGCCACGAACTCTGACTTTTCGTGGTTTTACTTGAAGACGAGAGCCAGCCAGCCAGCCTACTAGGGTTTCCTCTTAGGTTAAATCATTCTTCCCACCACAGCCATGCGGCTTTCCCCCTCTCCAGAGTACGCCACGGGGAGCGCGCGTCCGGCTGCTCCGCGCACGGGATCGAGGACGCGCCTCCAGTGCTACCAGCATGTATCGCCCATTTTTACATATTAACACATGCCTCCTATTTAAATACGTACATGAAAGACACCATGTGTAGATATTCCCGAGAATGCATATACGTAAGTTTGATGTTAATATAAAACGTTGCATATATGCTCGTGCACGGTGCCAACTGGAAATAGTCATCAGACGAGTATGACTGTTGATATGTTTAAGCAGCTGCGATTTAAACTGTGAAACGTAAATTTGCCTTAAATGAGTCACCCATGTTCAAAATTTGTACCGTTGATAGTGTGAAAGATCATAAATCAGCAAGGCTCGGAATGTATGTGTACGAAACACTTAAAGTAACAGGACACTTAAGCAGCTGGAATAAAGAGCAGCTCGTTTTTCATTGGCGATGATATTGGCGTATAAGTTTTCTGACAGAGCGCAGTAAATGGTTAACATTTCGTTTGGCCTTTCTCAAACTCCGCACACAACACCGCCATCTAACGGCTAACGTTTTTAAATAAGACACACAGACAAAGTTGCTAGCTCATTTAGTGGGATTTTAAAAATATTATATTAACAATTTACCGCAACGTTAAATGTGCTCGAAGAATAATGACATTTTTATTTAATAAAAATGTAACATAATAAAACAGAGAAAACATTGGCACCCATCCGATAAAAAATGTTGATAAAGAAGGTTGTTTTTGGTAATTTTTTATTATATCAAAATACAAAACATTTTCGAAGCAGAGTAAATGTTACATGTGATTTAAGCATTTTGTAAATATCAACTCAAATTCTGCCCAGACTGCTTGGCGTGCTTTCACAGGCAGCAGCGGTTACTACATCGGAAGCCTCATAGCGCTCAGCAAGACCTCGAACACACCGGGGCCTGGCTGATGCCACTTCACCTAACAATCGACTGGACCCAGCCCCTAGAAATGCAAGAATGTGTCTGCAGAATGTGTTAGTTTCACGGCTGTATGAATTTCTGTTTTTAGACTGTATAAGCAATGAAAACTCATTCTGTCTGGGTCGTTCAAGTAAGTACGGGGGGATGAACGTAATGTTACACATAGCAGAATAAAAAAACACCAATTTAATTAAACAGACTCAAGCTCGAAACACGACGTTCTCAGTGCGTTTATTCTCATAAATAGTCTGTTTAGCTGTTTCGGCCATCGACATAAATTACTAATCTAAACAGCATTTTACAGAGGCGAAGATATACAATTCTCGCTTTTGCCCCGATTTTCAATAGCATACGAGGGAATCTTCCTTTATGCCCAGTAGCCTATGTGGTGGTTTATGGCCGCTGTTGTTGGAAGCTGGAATTATACCGCTACCAATTTATATAGGAAAGGCTAACATCGGTTCCGCGATGACCCCGGCTTTCTGCCGATAGGTGACGCTGTTGCACCGGGCAGAAAGCACGCGGGCCTGAAGCCTTGGGAATGTGCCGCATGCAATCCTAGACAGTGTATTCAACTTCCTGCTGAGCAGAGGCGGAAAATGTGGGGGAGAAAAAACAGTACAATAGAGTATTATGTCACATAAGGCTTTGGTACAGCACCATATATGTTTTGTCCATCTTTTTAAACAACAAAATGTGTTGGGGAAAACAGGCTGTAACAGATCAATACCCGAAATGGTAAACAATTAACCCTCTGGCTGCCTCTTTCATTAAATTTTAGTATTTGGAAAAAAAACAGTACATTGATAACAGAGCTCAAAATAAATCTAAACATTTTAAATATTCTCTTTTTTTTTCAATTTTACACAATGTATTAGGAAAGGTGTATGAAAATTCATATTAAACAGTACCTTACCGTTGCCTTCAGTGTGGTAAAACAATGTACATCAGGTGCTTATTTCAGCAACATATTGAAGTAATAACATATTAGCAATAACTATTAAGCATGATATTCAGTGAATAAACAAATGACAATACATCCTCAGAGTGTAAAACATTTTTTAAACAAACCTTTGAAAAGGCTGTAAAAGCGTACTCTGGTATTAAACAGTTAAGTGTGAATGGTGACTATGAAATAAAAGGCAAATTCATTATGTACCGTAGCATTACATTCTATCCGTTATGTTCAGTGCTGATAAACTCTGGAAGTGTCCAGCATGAAGAATTTCAATTTTACAGAAAACAATGCACAATGTAATATTTAGTAGTGAATACATAAAAAGTTTCCCCTGTCATTCTCTAAATGAACGGCTGGTGAATCTGTTATTGACCCAAATTAAAGTACGGCTTCTACCTGACCGGTTTAAGTTTACGTACAAACACAGCAGATGTGTTTCCATGTGTGCACCAAAGCCGTCTAATTTACGAAAGGAAACCCATTGCAACACCGCCCCCCGTCTGTGTGGCTGAATTAAACCGACTGTGGTCGTAACACAGAGACAAGCCGGGAAGACTAAAACATATAAAAGAAAGACGTATTTCGTGCAACCAGACAGTATTTCAGAGCAACTGGAGGTTGAGAAGGACGTGTAGGTCTACTGGACCGATAAAAAATCCCTGTTTTAAAGACAGACGCCACCAACAGGGTTAAATTTCTGCAGTGTGTGCTTGTAAACGAAGTTTCAGACGGTGCTTTATAAAAATAAAAAAGTAGGTTTGCCAACAGGACCTCAACAAAGCTCTGGGTTTGAGTGAACGCCGTTTCTCTTGTCTGGTGTTATGTGTATAACGTGCTCAAACAGATCATACAATTGCTCAAATGATTTCAAATCAGTGTGTTTCCAATCTATGCTACATAACCAGATATTTAAAACTAGTCTGACAGTGAGACAGTTTTATTCAGATTTTCTAGTTCCGTTACGTTTTAACGAACACAGCTCTTTGCTGCTCCTAGATTTGCTATCAACGGTGTTATTCGGTGTAACAGACTTTGTATTCAAAACTCATCTGAAATTGAACGTCTGTTACCCAAAAAACTAACAAGTTTTTTTTTTTTCTCATCAGACATCAACTTTAAATGCAACATTCAGCATAACACCGCCACAGATTAGTTTATTGCCTGCACAGATACTATGTGTCTTACACACGTAAAGTACTACACTGTAACTTTCTTGGTTAATAAAAACAGAGTGCTTGCAATGTGAGTGAAGCAGTGTTGACTCTGATTAAGAGCACCACGAATACAGTTTGGAAATAGCACCAAGTCATCATGTGTACAACGCAGCTGCAAAGTCGACACAGCATCGAAAAAGTCCAGACACATCGCTAATGCACGTGCTTGAAGGCCCCTCCCCCCTCCCACGTGCGCGATGGGCATGCTCGGTGCGTTATTCCAATCATGACACTTTTTGCGACCTTAAATCAATAAGAGGCAGTTAACACACACTCATTTATATATAAAAAGAGCTTAAATTGGAAACACACACGTCGTTCGTTGTGAGAAATAAGTCGGGGCCCCCAATTCTGGCAATCATTTTTATTGTTTTTTTTTTTTTTAAGCAGATTTAAATATTGGTCACGTACACATATACAGTAAAATATATCTACTTGTACGGTCTGTTGACTAGAGCAATAGAGACTACACGTCAGGTACTGTACCGCTAAGCAGATTGTACGGGGGCCCCAATCAAGTTGACAG
>JAABNY020000037.1:19977943-19993021 GCA_015164015.2 Brevimyrus niger
CGAGCGGCAGATGTGGGAGGGAGCAGGGGAGTTGGGGGTGGGGGGTGGGTTGGGGGCGGGGGGGGGGTAAAAGTATATGCGGCCTGCCGTCGCCTGCGAGTGGAGCCGCGAGGGCCTTCAGCCCAGCGTGCGGCGGCCATAACCCTAACCCGCACATGAAGCATTGCCGCCAAAGCCAGCGCACACTGCTGAACAAGGTGCAGGCACTCACTGAGGACTGGTGGGCGGGGGCCTGTAGCTGCTGCCGTCTGGCCCCTCCCAGTAGGGCTCAATGCCAGGCAAAGGGGTAAGAGGAGTCCTGCGGCGAGAAACACAATAGAGATGGAGGAAGAGTTGACGGTCAATGAGGCTGTGCGTCCTCGAAATCAACACAGCAACAGACAGAGAGAAAGGGAGAGAGAGAAGGAAGGAGGAAGGGAGGAAGAAGAGCGAGAGACACAAGAAAGATATAGCCAGCGCATGTCTGAATTCTGTTTATTAGTCATAGTGCATTATACATCATACATTTCACACATGCACGGAGGATATTATTTCATGCAGCTAGGTCAGGATAAAACTGCAGTATCACTTGCCGGGTATAATGGTAGATTACCTTTGTAGCTACATGACTTTTGGTAGACATTTTTTAAACAAGTTTTTTTTTTTTGATTATATATATATATATATATATATATTCATAGCAGAAATGCTACAGTTTGCTGGAAGAGACTTTGCACCTTGTTGCCGGGGAGACCATATAATTAAAAAATAATAAAAAAAAAATAATAATAATAATAATAATAACCACGAGCACGACAGATGTGGGAGACGAAGCCGCTGCACCAAAAGGGTCCGCCATGCAAATGCACGTCAGCGCTCGGCCCTGGAGGCGGGAGCTCAGCATTCGGGAAAACAGCAGCGCGAGAACAATGGGACCTAAGCGGCGGCACACCGCTGGTGGGAACCGTGATGAGGAAACACCGATGGACTCGACGTTAAACGTGCCGCCCGGATTTCGGCGGGATACTTTATCGGTCGCCCGTTGGCTTTATGGACGTCTGGTTAATATGACTGTTGAACCGGTAGCGCTGCATCAGGAAATCGACATACACAGGAATAAATAGCACAACTATGAAGCAAACATTCAAATCCTCTACGCTTTTGTACCCGAGAAACTGGTTTCAGTGGTTTTTCTTTTTTTTACAGCACCATACTGAAGTCACATTTAATACGTTTTCGAGGAGATGTAGTATTAATAAACTGAGTTTCGTATCATAAAATATGCCAATATAGTAATACATCGTTTTTTTTTTTTTTTTTCCTAACAGTCACACCACTCAGACAATAAGTTTTGCATAACGAGAGCAGGTGCTATTAACGGTGGAAAAAAAACAAACAGGTTTCTATTTTTTTTTCTTTTGTAAAACAATGGCAAGATAATTCGTTTCACCGTTAGATATCATTCCAGGACTGACAGTGGTTCTCCACAAAGTCACAATACTGTGTATTACAGAGCTGACCATCACAGAGTGGCATACAGATTTACATAAAACCCATACATCAAACTCCAAAAGTCATCAAAGGGTGAAGTTATTATAACTGGAAGAGGAAAGACACACACAAAAAGGAGTTAAGTAGGCAAATATATATATGTATATATAAATAAAGGGATTTATATATAGCATATAATACATAAATCCCTTCAGCTTGTTTTTGTAACTGATCGCTTTTTTGACTTTGGTTAGCAATTTAAAGCTTCGTACAACAAATTCTATTGTACCGTTTAAACTGTATCGTATCTTCAGCATTGTCAGTGTACCATGGTAAAAAGCAGCGGAGGAGCGTGACGGAGCCATCAAAGCAATGGGGAGAAGCCGCAGCCAAGCAAGGAGGTAGGGTCATGTCGAGTAAAGCATGCAGATTTACCATGGTAAACTTGGTGGGGTCGGGGGGTGGGAGACTGGACTGGTGTCCAACACGCATGTGTGCAGGAGGTTCACTGTCAGCTCTCTGGCTGAATGTACCTCCCGTCACACAGAGTTACCAGACGTCAATGCGGGCAGTCGGACGGCAACCGGTTCGCCCCACCCAAACTAAAATTACCGGGCCGTCGGCCGTGCAATTGGGTCTGGTGTTATCTGATACGTGACCTTCTGAGCTGGAAGACGCAGAGGAGGGATGTGCTGCACTTAACCCGGTTAAGCCCAGCTGACGGTAGGGGAAGGCGGGTTACTGTTTCACGAAGCCGATGGAAACGCCCGGCACGGGGACAGCGTGGCCCCCGGGGGGCGGGACCACGCGGCTTCGCGGGGCCCCGTAGGGGCCTCAGGCTGGACACTCACGTGTACCGTCTGTGATTGGCTAGCGGGCCGCTTTTCAACCACTGGGTTTCGCTTGGGCCCTCTGCCGTCCTGAACGCAGCCGGGGGACAAATCAGAGATCGGGGGGGGGGTTCAGTCGGGAGGATGGGCGTTCCTCCGTTTTCACTGACCTAGGAGATCGCCCTCTGCTGTCCGTCCAGGTAAGTCACACCCGCATCGCCTTCGGTGTGTTTACAAACCATGGTCACATGCTACAGGTACTCCACTGAGACACCTGAGCCGACTATTAAATATCTACTTGTTTATGGCTTATAAGTAATAATTTGTGATGAAGTAACACTACAAGCATTACCTGTGGTTAAAAGTGTAAAATGTAGGCAACTTCCTTAATCTCATATGCATTTCACTATTCAACATGGTCTTCAGCAGCGGTCCTTAGCCCAGTCTTCACGGAACCCCAGGCAGTCCACATTTTTGGTCCCGCCCAGCTCCCAGCACAGCTGTACCATGCATTCAGCGTTCTTGATCGTTTGATTCGCTCCCGATTGTTTGGTTTGTTATTCATCGTTTGGTACAGGTGTGGTACAGGGAAACAAAAAATGGTGGACTGTCTGGGGGGTCTCAAGACCGGGTTGAGAAATGCTGGCCTACAGCAGCCGGTGACTTTCTTTGTTTGAGCCTTTTCGCAGCCATGAATGTAACCTGTCAGCGTGGCTGTGGGCCGCAGACGGAACGGGGCCAGCCTCCGTGGTGTGTGCAGGGTGAATGTGAGCGCGCGAGCCTGACAAATCAGCAAAAGTCCCCAAAAAGTCACACCTACCTGTGTGGGACAACACATGGCGCCGTGACAACGGACACCAGGCTATACGGTACAACAGTTGAAGCAGCGGAAATAACTGTATGCAAGATAAGCAGAAATTGACTCTCATATAATATATATAAATAGATATACAGAGGTATAAAAATAGATGTATGAATATACAATATTCTGACACTCTTTTGCGCCCTCTTCCCATTTCCCTGTTTCATGCACCCCTGTAATAATAAATTATGCAGTGATCGTTTGCCATGCACTCTTGTCAAGTGCCTTGGGGAGACTGAAAGGCGCTATATAAAATTAAATTGAACTGAATTGAATATAAAAGCAGCATTGGTCTGTACATTTCCCCTTGGTTATTGATGGTTTAGGGTATAGACTCTTAATTGTGTCTGGACTGAGTGTTTGGATTCGAAACAGTCGAGTACTTAACAGCAGGTGCAACCTTGGCCTTGGGATCCATTCTCAGGACAGACTTAAAATCAGCATTTCATGCCTCAAAGAAGCTGGCCTTTATCAGCAACCTTAAGCCCAATCTAAACAAATCCACTGATACATTCATCTGCTTGTCCCACTCAGGGTCACGGGGGGGGTGTGAAGCTTATCCCAGAGGCAAGGCGGGGAACAACCCAGGCTGGGGAACCAACCCATCCCAGGGCACACTCACACACCATTCACTCACACAAGCACATCTACGGGCAATTTGGTAACTCCGATTCACCTCAGCATGTTTCTGGGCTGTGGGGGGAAGGGGGGGGCGCCGGAGTACCCGGAGGAAACCCCATCAGACACAGGTGAGAAATTGCAAACTCCACATTCATCGAGCCCCACCGCAGACTTAACCCTGGGTTCCTAAGGTGTAAGGCAACAATGCTAACCAAATCTAAACCTTAATCATCAAAACTCTATTTTAAACAAACTGTCCCCCCCCCCCCCCGCCCCATAAAATAACTGCCAGACACAACTGCCCGAGAAAAGAAAAAGGTGTGATGAAAGTAATTTAGAAAACCATCGTCTATGAATTACTTTCATTTTTGCTCACAATATGATCAGTGATTTTATAATACCAAGGATGCATTCGCTAATAAACACCTGTGCAAATGTCAAATTTCGGACCAAAGCATTTATCATTTTTCCACACAGCTTATCCTGGACAGTGTCCCCATGTATATATAAGATATTCAGCTCTGGGTCAGCATTCAACCAGTGAGTTGAAATGGCAAACTTATTGTGGATTTCTAAATTACAATATTGAACAGAGTTTCCCAGTCTGGTCCTGGGGAATCCACAAACAGTCCACGTTTTACAGGGAGCTGGGAGGGAGAAAAATTTTGGACTGTCTGGCAGGGAGCCCAGAGGGAGCAAAAACGTGGACCGACTGTTGGTCCCCAAGGACCAGATTGGGAAACGCTGATATAAAATATTAAACCGCTTTACTCGTATGTGTACTATCCGGCTCTTTCCTCTCAATCGGCATGTCCACACACATAATATTTTTAAGGTTACATCTGAACCTGGAAATGGTTTTCTAAATTTTAGCATAAACCACAGAAGCAGCCCCAATTGTATTATGCTTCAAAACTGGGAAACAAAAAAAACTGTAAGAATAAAAAGAATAACAGCAAGGTGGTATTATGACTTTAAGGTTTGTTCCAACATAAATCATGGTGCCTAGCTGCCCAGCTGAATCCAACATTAGGAAAATTCACTTATAACTTCACTTATAACTTAAAAATTCACTTATAATATGCATTACACTAAGCAAGTGCTAGATGTGATATAGCTTAGCTACCTATGTCGAGCAGACGTATCGCACAGCGCAGTGTAGTGCATTGTCTCCCATGGAGCTAAAGACGTCCTCTCATTGGTCAGACTCCTGTCCCTGCATTCACCTGACATCACTGCACCTTTTTTTTCCTGATGAAAACAGCCGGTGCAGCTGCTTCTATTTACAGGAGCAGTGGCGCTTGCTGCCATTGAATTCTCGGCTATATATCCGCTCTTTGGGGACAACAAAAAAGTCAATTACAACCACCAAGAACAGCTTTACTGGATGGCTGCAGGAAAGTCGACGTGCACCTGCAGCCCGACTCTCCACTGTGCCACCTGGTGGTTCAAGATTTCTTGATTATTAATAATTAGCTAATAAGGAACATTTACCGAACATGTCAATGTTCAAGTGTCCCGTTTTCCTGATGTTCCCAGAATGTCCCACTAATACAACAAAGAATAGTATTATAAACGCAAATTAAGGACACCAGTACAACAGGGGGGTCATGCTACTATTTTACACTTCTAAGGTCATGGGTTCAGGACTGGACGATGTAATCGCAGTATACGCATACAGCACTTCGATAAAATTATAGTTATTATAAAACAATATTTTTCAACATTAATTACGTTTAGAAAAAAAATCAGATAATAATGTTCTCCTGCTGATAGGACCTTCGTTAAGACATAAAATGTGGAAATAAAGTCCCATTAACGTCAAGAACGTTCTCTGTCAACTCCGTGAAGCTTTAAATAACGTTAGCCAAAGCTCTGGGGATATTTCCTGTTCGCTGGGATAGTTCCTAACATGTATTGTGCTTCGGTGCCAAGTGTAGTGCTTGAAACCAACCGTAAAGCTCAGAAAAGCATAGTATGGTGGATGGAGCAGCCCGAAAGGTGGAGGATGCGCTATGCATAAGATACAACTGGACCCCCGAGCTCTAAATAAACTAACCATTCTGAAGTAGCATGGCGTCTAACATGCTAATGATTTGTGCACGCCTCCTGTCCTGGAAATCAAAGCCATGTTTATGCAAGAACAGACCTTAGCAGACCCTTAAGCTTGCAAGGAAACGTTTCCATCAATACTGACGGTTTGAACCATGACTGAATGACTGACCGTCGTCCCATCCCGCACCGGGTTACCGGCAGCCGGTGTTGGATGTGACCACAGCAGGGGCTGTTGGATGTAGCTGCCCAGCATTGGGCGAAGGGTCTCTATCCCATGCCTTGGCATAGACTGAAGCATGTTTTAAAAGAAACAAAAAAACAGCTGCTGCGGCTGGCGCTACTTACGGGGTCTCGACGCTTTTTCTGCAATGTGTTATCGAAAGTGGGGGATCTGGTAAAGGAGACAGAAAGAAAACAAGAAATATACAGATGATGAGTTGCCAGCGGTTGGCTCGACCGGCGGTGACCAAAATACGGTGGTGACTTTTGTTTACAGAAAAACGTTCTGAGGGCAGAACCAAAAAAAAAAATGGTTCAGAGAGATTTCTTAGACCCACCTCCTCTACAATTTGATTGGTTATCTCACTGAACCAATCATTTTTCATTCAGCGATTTTCATTTCAACATTGTTGTGTAAGTAAAACGCCCGTAAGTACAAAATACTGCCAGGGAATTGCTGAGAATGTGCTCACTGTAATTTAGTCTGCGACCATTAAGTCAGAGCATCTTTCAATTTTTCAGAATGTGTATTCCCCAGGGGGTTGTCAAGTTATGCAGAAGGTCCCATCCTTACTCTTCCATGACACACATATAGAGCAGAGAATGAAGATCAGCCTTTTATTTTCCATTATTTTGGGGATTAAGGGTTTTCCTGTAGAACCAGCAATAATGAGGCTGAACCCGCTGCATTAAAAAAAAAAATCACTGTATGTGCTGGGTCTTATTTTTTTACTCATATAATGTTATATAAGGAAAATATACGTTATTTTAACATTGAACAAAATGAGAACCAGCTCTGAATTTAACTAAATGTAACAATCGAAAAAGGACTTTGTGTGAATTTGTGTTTTCTCACGATTCATATTTGTAATAGTAATACAAGTATAAGTCTATTTTCTAGTTAGCCTGTGCATATGTGTGTGTGTGTGTGTGTGTGTGTGTGTGTGCGTGCGTGCATGAGTGATAGGATGTTTTATAGTCCAAAAAGAGTCACACAGTTGCGACGGCAAGTTCCCCATTACCAGCGACAGATCACACTCAGTTTGATATCTCGGCACTTAGCGACACTTATACCTGCGGTCAGATTAAAGGCGCTCAGGGAAGCACTGGGATGGTAAGACATCACTTCACACGGCCCCGTGGAGCCGGACCGGCTGGCCTTCCCTTCTGCACGCCCAGCCCCACCCGAACAGCCAGCCATTGTGCCAAGAGGAGAGAAATCTCCCAGCATGCACCTTCATTCTACAAAGCCTGCACTTCTGCTGGGTCAGAGGGAAACACCCCAGTGGTAACTCGCCCTCAATTTTGTGAACAGAAGCAGCAGGGTCTGCAGACTGCCCCCAACTGACACCAGACGGGCAGCAACTTCTCAATTCCGTTAATGCTTAATGATTCAGCAGACGCTTTTATTCAAAGCGACTTATTTGTTTTGTTTGTTTATTTTTGAGGGATCAGGGTCAGACAGTCCCTAGAGCAATAGGGGGGTTTGCTCAGGAGCCCAACCGTGACATCACACGGCTGACACTGGGATTCGAACTGGTGACCTTCCGAAAAAAGGTACAGCGCACCAGCGCCGTTAATGACACAGATGGTGACGTAGATGTTGCAATATTAGACTGCATTATACTGTTCATTTTAATGGCGCGTTCATCCTATCTATGCCGTTTCTATGACAGTTCATTTAATCAGTCGTCCTATTGGGTTGCATGGCCGAAGTTCAACTGAAATGCATTCTCGGGAAGCAAAGCTAAAGCTAACAGGTAAAGAGTGAAAATGACACCATGCCGACCAGGGAAAAATAGTCTTCGCTCCCTGCGTCTCCCGCCTATATTTCACAGCCGATCCACAGCAGCCCCGTTGTAGCACCCACCTCGCCGTCTCTTCAGCTTGCGCCGCCGCTGCTTGTTGACGAAGCAGGCCGCCAGCGTGCTGAACAAGATGGCCGCCGCCAGGAAGCAGATGGTGGCCACGATGCCAGCCACCACGGGCCGAGCCAGGCCCTCGTCTGCCATCTCTGGGGGAGGGAAGAAGTCTGGGGAAGAGAGGTACGTGTCGAGAGTCACATGACACAAGAAAGCGGTACGCGGGAAGGACACTTCTCTGTGGCGTCAGGGATAGACTTCAGTTTCCAACCACCAATATTCCTAACAAGCAAACACTGTTTGCTTGATTAGCCTAAAAATACAGTTCATTTGTTAAGCAGATAAAAGGAGCCACTTAAAAAAAAATGCATTTTAACGTATGTTTTAACTGCGCTTTAATTTTTAATATTGCAAAAATTTTATCAATGACGGAATTGATTTGCCATTCAAACATGCAAGTTTTCCTTGGCTCCGACAGGGGGCAGTAAAGTACTGAAAAAAATTCAACCTTGCAGCATCTTTCAAACATCCCTGGCAATCTACTTCAACCTGCATGCTCTCTTCTTGACTCACCAGTGCTCGAAACTCCCACGACGTTACTGGGCTCGCTGATGAGGTCTTCCATAACAGCCATCACCCTGAACTCGTACCACGAATCCTGCAGCGAAAGCAAAAAAAGCTCACCAGCCACTCAAAATGATAGCAAGGGGTGTATGTGGGGGGAAGGGGGGGGGGGGGTTTGGCTCCCCTGGAATGAATGGTCCATGTGTATAATATAAAAGATTTTCCTGTGTCGCTACATGCTAACTCGGTGGCTAGCATTGTGTTCTCAGGGGCCCCCTTGTGGAGCTTGCAGGAACTGTACCCTCTGAGCAAGTCGACTCCTACAGTCCATAGACATGCAGTTCAAAAGAACAGCTTTCTGTGCATTGCTTGAGTGCCTCGAGTCCTGCATTTCCTGGGAGAGACTGCAAGCTAACCGTGACCCTGTACAGAACAAACAGTCAAAGACTGGCCGTCACGTTTTCTCAGTACCCCTGGGTAGGTTGTACCAGTAATTCAAAGTGTTGGCAGGTGGTGGACATGAACCAGACGCTGGACACCAGACAGAATCCTACAGAATCAGTTCAGGCCACAAGGGACGGAATGGGACTCTCTCGTTAGCTGGAAGAACGGCCGGCCAGTTCAGTAAAGTAGGTGGCACTGATGTGACCCTCAACCCCTCCAACTGGGACCATGCACGGTCATAGAGGCACTGCGCAGAGCAGGTCACTGGAGTTACAGTCACGTGCAGTGAAAAACAGTTTAAAGCCAAGGGCACAGGGTCCGACATCATCAGGAAGACAAGGGAACAGTCGGGAGCGTGGGGGGCATACTGGCAGAGGATATGACCTCATGAGAAGAGAGAGGAACACAGAGGAGCGTAGCATCAAGGGAAGTGACCTCATGAGAAAATGTAAATGGACGACCAAGTCGATGTGTACAGCCGGAGGAAGTGATCTCACAAGCAGGAACGAAGGATGAAGGAGACTCATGGGGACACTAGCAGAGGAAATGATGTCACGGCAAGAGGCCTCATCTGCAGCGAAGCTAAACGCCCATTTCAACAGAGGGACGGCATTCTCCGGGATCCTTCCACCACGGAATGCTTTAATAGTGTCATGCTAGGTGTCTGTCGTGAAACGACGTGGGTCAGCCGGTCCGCCGCGCTCGAGAGAATGGCAGGAACGTGACGGCCGATATGCACCTTCAGGCGAGAGGACAACACAGCTCACCTCGCCGGCGAATCGGGAAATCGAGTCAAGCTGGAAGGGGGGGGGGGGCGCCGCGCCGCGTTCGAAATCCCAAATGGGACAATGACTTCGACGGCTCCAGTGAAATCCAGCCGTACGCCATAAATAGGTTACAGCATCCAGCATGCGCAGGACTGCAAGTACCAGGCCCGGAACAAGGCCTCTCTCAAACGTAAATGACACGAATGATCATCTGTTTCCATGTTCACCTGTATAAGCCGTGTGTGAGTTTAAGATACATGAGGAAAACATCCCATGAAAATTTTCTTTCAGAGAAGGGATTGACTTTATGGAAAATGTGGGTCTTAGGGATTTCAACCCATTCCTAAGACATTTTTTAATTATTATGTGTAACTTCATGTATTTTGGCTGTAGTAGAACATATATCATGCTATGCAGTATCAGTGCATTATATTGAATGTATATCTTTTATCATGTCTGAGTATTATTGTACTACCTACATCAGATATTCCTGTTTGATAGCAGTAGAGATATCCATCAGGCCAGTAACTGAAATCTGAACTTATTTCATGTAAATGTAGCTTTTCATCAGGAAATGCACCTCATGGTCACAGAGGAGGCATAAAACTAACTACTTTGAAGTCCAACTAATACTTTCTATCCCACTTTGATCCCACTGAGCTCCCCCAAAATGGCATTTCTGACATTTAATTCTGGGAATGAAAGTTTCAGAAGCTCTTCTTCATCCTTTAGCCTTGTACTACACGGATTCCGGCGCTTTAACTAAACTTGAAAAGAATTTACCGCAAAAGAGGGTCACTTTGATGAACCACAAACCAGATAAGCGTCTACGTGTCATCGTACAGAAGTCAGCTTCACATCAAACAGACCTATACCTGTGTTTCCCAACCCAATTCTTTAGGACCCACAGACAGTCCACGTTTTTGCTCCCCACCGGGAGCTGAGAGGGAGCAAAAATGTGGACTGTCTGGCAGGGAGCACTAAGGGAGCAAAAACCTGGACTGACCGTGGGTCCACGAGGACAGGATTGGGAAACACTGCTTATTCAAATTGACATGTCCATCAAAGGAGTGTCCTTGGGGCGGAAGAGAAACCCAGATGTTGTTCTTACCTGGACAAGGTCTCTGGCCAGAAGCTCTGTTTCTCCAGGTGGGATCTCACTGTCCAGGATGTCCCACCTCTCTCCCAGGCGGAACTCCATGACATACCGATCGATCGGCGACGTGTGATTGGCTGGAGGGATCCATGTCAATAGGACTCCCTGTTGTGTCCGATTGGCTGTGAGGCACCTTGGTGGGGTTAGCAGCACCAGTGGTTCAGGGGTACTTATAGGAAATACTGGAGAGTAAGCAGACAGGCCGAGAAAGAGTGAGCCTTCACATCCCTGAGCAGCCCCAGTTAAGGGCATGCAACTCTGAATGACTGATATGCAATTATCTTATTTTAAAGTCTTCTGGATGGTATATTGTTTTCTTGTACTATACTGGATAAGAGGTTATGGAGACTAGTTGAATACAAAGCAATGCACAGGTAAGAGTAGGGTCTGCCAGTCCCTGGAGCAATTGGGGTTATTGGGGATACTCAAGGACCAGGAGCTGAACCAGTGACCTTCTGATCACGGGTACAGGGTTCTAACCTGTGTAGATACCCTAGTGAAAGATACTGGGCTTAATGTTTAAGTTTACTTGTTGTGATTACTAGTACAGGTGATGAGTATAATAAGGTGCTTACTTGCGAATATTTTGCAGACTGATTAACTCATGAGAAAGTTTCTCACTTCTTTTCCAAATTACCGATTGATTAATGTTGGATGCAATTCGACGTGTTGAACGCTCCCTGTCCCGCCACCACAGAGTCCGCCCCGCCTACCTAACGTGTTCACAGTGACGACCTCGCTGAACGGGCCTGTCCCCAGTTTGTTCTGCGCCAGGACGCTGAACTGGTACGCCGTCTCGGGTTCCAGGCCCTGCATCAGCAGCCAGGTCTGGGCGACGGGCACAGGCACCGAGAGCCAATCGTGTGGCCCTAGCTGTGCTCTCTTCACCCTGCGGCATCCGGGACAGTCGGACAGAAGCGCGAGAGGGGTCACTGACCGGCAGAGTCACGAGGTGAGTGGGGCACCTGAGCCCCAGCGGCTCGTACCGAAACAGGGGCCGCTTTTGACGTTTGTCGCCCCCTGCTGGCACATTAAAGCGTTGCTGGGAAACTGTAATGTACAAAATCCTACTCTGCTTCATGGCCACTTCCCTGCAGTAAGAAGGACCCCCATGTGACAGCCGTGTTCAGGTCAGGGTCGTGACCTTCCATGTGACACTTCAAGGCATCAGTAAAACACATATTAGCATTTCCCCGGGAACACTAAAAATTAGGTTTGACTTAATGAGTTAATTCAAAAAGTATCAAGATAATTAAGAATAAATGATATACAGGTCAAAAAAATATATTAGGTTAATTCATATTAATCGTACCAGATGACTTTTACAAAGTAGTTTTGAATTTTTAAAAACTTCGAAGATTAAAATGCAGGCAAAACATTAAAATCTAGATATGTAAAGCCTGGTGATTTCAAAAAAATATAATAAAAATCTCTTATACTGCATTTTAGAAGATCTGAAGGTTTGGGAAAGGAAAGTTTGACAGATCCAAGGAAGCTCCTGGTTGCCTGAACAGCCTGAACCAGACTGCCTGGACGCACAGCACAATTTCCCATAATGCACAGGGGCACTTTCGTAATGCTCTGCGGCATGGAACAGAAGCAGGCGTGGAGGGATGGAGGGCAAAGCATGCCGCCCGGGAGGGCGCAGCAGCACACGCAATGCTGGGCACATGCAAACACGCTGACTGCGTTGCCGGGGGCGCCATCCTGCCACCCACAGTTCATTCTGAGGTACTGCATCTTCCAGCTAAGTGCAGAAATATTAGTAGCGGCGGAATTAGTAACAGTGGTTGCAATACGTTTTATTGATATATCTTTCAAGCACAATATATGCAGCATTTATTTCCATTTATAAATGACTTATTTACTGCGGTACCTGCAGTCGTCGGATTGTGATCACATGCTTATACCGACATTACTGACTTTTTGAAAATAACTCAGGGCTTTTTGGGTGCTCTCTGGCAGTGCTAGGACCGTCTCGACTCGTATCTGCCTTCTATTCCGATTAGTTACTCATGTGTTATGCGTGAGTTGTACTAGCACCAGGGAGCACAGTAAGGGCACGGATACCCTGGCAGATTCTGGGGGCCCGGCACTTCACAGGGGGCCTTGAATTCATCAAATAAAATGTAAATATAAATATGAGTCTAGATGACAATTTGTCAGGGGACCCAGAATTTATACGTTTGTCTCCGACTGGCTCCATGCCGCAGTCAGGATACGAATGAGGATTTTTCTTCTCAAACCTTTTATCTCGAATATTTTCTTCTGCAAAAGTGTTGAGTATCACCAGTGTGCCTGGCAGTGTTCAGGCAGCCCAAGTAGCGATAACGAGGAGCCAGAGTCGGATGGGCGATCGTGACAAATTAAAGGGTGAAGCTGACGGGACTCGTACATGTTGTACTTGTACACGCCGTTCTCCAGCAAACCGTTCCACTCGACTTCTGAAGCACGGCGGACCGAAACGGCGGCGTGTCGCAAGTTAGTGCGTGACTGCCGGCAGAGCGCGGGGGGGGCTGCGCATTCACGTCAGGCTGTCAGAGTGGCAGGACTGGGCAGGGGGCGAGCAGGAGAACGCTGCTGAGGGGCGCATCAGAAGCCGGCACGGCTGACAGATGGTGGGGGGGTGGGTCGTCTGAGCGAAGCAGATGTCTGACAGCCAAAGTGAGCTCCAGACGTCCTGCCTCCCGTATGGTAGGTGGCCTGATTGGTTAAGCTCTCTGTCCATCAGCCATGAGCACTAGCTCCTTATTGGCTGAGTGAAGGCAATGACGTCTAATTGGCCAGGGTGCATCGGTCAGGTGTGGCATAAGCCCGCCTCACGCTGGCAGCACGCTGTGTGGGGGATCAAAGCTAAATGCAGAGGGGGGGGCGCTATTTTTCAGTTTCTGTGGTGGCTGGGGAGTGGAGGGGGACACCGTCTATTCCTAGAGGAACACTGTGCTCACAGGGATTACTGGAGGGGCCATGGGAAAACCCCACCACCACCTATCCCCCCCCCCACGACGAGCCCATCATTATGCAGCTACGCCCTGGGTGATACCCCACTTACTGTAAGTAAGCAAGGGCAGCCCAGGACCCCAATTAGTATTCTAAGCGGGCTCGCCCTCCTTTAAAAGACGAGCTGGTCGCTCGGCCAGGCAAAGCCCCCGGGGACTGAGCGTGGGCCCCGCCCACCGCAGGCTACGCCTCAGACCAGATTAATCGAGCACTGATGTGCTGGATTGGAGGCGGCGAGGCAGGAAGGTGCATGGCATGTTGGGACGAACCAGGCTGCCGGATAAGAGGACTGCGCTGAAGAGCCCCAAACCGCGAACGATCCCTCCTGTCAGCTGACGGGGGCGGGGTCCCTCGACGTCAGCCCACCCCCAGCAAAGGAACCTCACTCGCGCCCCCCAGACCGGCTCACACACGCACGCGTGGAGACGCCCACAAGCAAACCCACTCGAGCTCGCAGGCGTGCCCACACACACACACACGCGCGCATACGCACCCCGCCTGGCTGCATGATCACCATGGTTACGCTCCCTTCCCCAAAATGGTCTTGTCTGAGGACGCAGGGGCTGTTTTTGATATCACTCCCCATTGCTGAAACAATGCACTATACAACATGTCTGCCATTTTGTAGCAATGCCCAGATTCTTTAGGGCAAATCTGACTCCCTATGTAGTACTAATACTCCCAGTGAGTACTCCACTGTGATCCTGCATGTAACCATAATGCACTATAGTGCAATCATAATACCTCATAATACTAACACAGCAAAGGGAAATTTTGTTTACAAAGTATATATATTTTTTTTTATTTTAAAGAGTGTAATGATACTAGCAATCTTTCCAAAGGCTGAAGCTGACATTTCAATTTTAAATAATGAAAAAATTCAATCAAATAAAATAGAGGTTTACAATCCTATAATCACTTTATCTTCTTCATTGCCTTTGAATCGTTGCTTACTCGCTTATTCGCAAAAGTCAATGGTTGCTAGGATACCGACACAGAGCGTCCCAGAACACGGTCTGACATCATTGTCCCTCTATATTGTGAACTGTGAACTACACAGATTTCCCTATATAGGCAACAGAGAGTGATTCAAAAGTGTGAAGGGATGTCACAGCAATACTGACCCCCCCCCCCCCCCAAAAAAAAAAAAAGTTCCCAAAAACCATTTGGCAGAACATCTTTAAGGGATTTTCCTAAATAAGTTAAAAAACATGTAAAAAAGGGATGT
>JAABNY020000037.1:20028648-20042742 GCA_015164015.2 Brevimyrus niger
TATCATAGTTAGCATGTAACAACTGTTACTGCGTATTTTCCGAGGCGCTCTCTCTGTCCGCCGGTGGGAGTGTGCTCGCCTGTATGTCCGCGCACATCGGGGGGGGGGGGGAACTCCGCCATGTGCGAAACAGACAGTAAAGGACAATTGTAAACGCGCGACCGTTTAAAGACAAAAATTACAAGTTATTGTGTAAATAATATAAATAAGGCTATTTAGTTTGTTTAATAAAAGGACAATGTATACACAGTGTATAGTTCTATAGGGAAGGTAACCTTAAATGACTTCTGTTGTGATCTGGCAATATATAGAAAATAAAATGTAATAAAATTAACTTGACCTTCAAAGGGGGGCGGGGCTCCCCACTAATATAATGGTAGGGGATTTGATGACTGCAGTCTTTATCTATCACAAGGATCCATTCAGACATTCCCATCTTCTACCTAAGTTCCCCTTTACAAAAGACTCCTGGCTTCATTGGAAGCTTGAGCTGCTAATTTCCAAACAAAAGTCTAATAAATTAAAAGTCCGAACTAGTCGACTAAAAAAGCTACAACAAATTCCGCCTCCTTTTAGTAAGCATGGGTCTCTTTAATGGGGAATTACTGCAATTACTCGAGACCCCAGCCGTTCCCAACCTGCTTTCCTCAGGGCTGCAGCCAAGTGGAGTGCACTGTTACTTCTGCATCTTCTCCTGAGGACCAGTTGGAAGGTCTAGATCCCTCCCTAGTCTATTTTCAGCCGCAGGACCCATGGGGCCCAAGGAGCGGATGGTTTGATAGGAGCATGACTTCGGCCTTCCCTGAGCAGTAGACCGGCTCACAGTGCACGGCGTTACCCCTTGCTCCTCGCTACAGACGTCCCGTCCATCACAGCGGAGTACCTCCCAGACCACTGACTTTAGCGGGAAGCCTCAGCCATTCAGGAAAAATAAATAGTTCCGGGAAGCCGACTGTTCATGTAGAGCTTTTGTCTAGCAAGCGATCGCTTTGGCCAGCGAACACATTGATGATGATGCTGACAACAGTAGGAATCTCGTCAGGAAGAAAAATCCATATAAAAAAAGGTGGGACTCGTACACTGTCATATCAACTATAAACTATTAAAACTTAATGGTACAGCTATCAATAGCATAAAAATCCCTATTAATCATTAAGAAGCAGAACGTAAAAAAAAAAAAACATAGCCATAGCATGTTAGGCTTCTGGGATTTATGATTGGCCCCTCTTGTACCCTGCGACGATTCAAAACATGTCATGGACTAAAGATAAGAAAGATAATGATGAAAGGATGTTTTACTTCCCATTCCCACTAGTGCAAGCAGATCGCAATGCCTCTCCGCATATTCCATCCTGCCCTCTTTTGATACACAGTTCATAGTGACGCTTGTGGTTCGTCTGCATGAACTATGTCCCCTTTTGAGCCCCCCCCCCCCCCCGCCTTAAAAAAAAAATCCTGCTGCATGGATATATACAGCATGCTGAGTCCTGTGCTTTCTTTTTTTTTTGCTGATGCCAGTAGTGTGGCCTGTACTATATAATGAATTTATGGGAACAAAGCCATACAGATCATTTGAGACCAGGCTCAACCATTTTCTCAAGGCAAATGTCTAAACGATGGGGGGAAAAAAAAAATTGCGAAGTTCTTGACTCCTCTCTTGATTTACACATTTAGACGTTGTTAGCAAACCAACTGACACAGACAAGACGTGCAAACTGTAAGTGAATGACACAGGAACAGAAATCCAGCAAAAGTATTTAAGTCACACTGCTGATTGTCTTCAGCGACAAAAGTGAAACTGGGCCGGGATTTGAGCTTCTTATCCCTAATGGACCTGGTCCACTAGGAATGGACCTCAGACCTCAGGGTGAAAATGGATCGGGAGGCCACCAGTCATGAGAGGAAACACACTGGGCTACTTCCACACAAGTACATCACACATAACAAATAACGTGGGCATGTATCAGTTTAAAATACCTGCAGATTCTTTTAGTTAGAAGCACATAGCTTTTGTGAATATCATAATGATTTTAAAGTCATATTTAAAATGCACTGACACTCAAGTTTTCATTTGATCTATTAATTAGATCCCGTCACGAGGCTGCATAGGAGAAGCAGGTATGGAAAGTGGATGGATGGATGGATTTTAATTGATCTTTTAGCAAATCACACTAGTAACTCTCCTCTTTCAAGAAGACGTCTTTTTCAATCATTCGAACCCTGTAATTCCACTACATGAGAAACTATTAATTGATGTTCCTGGGTTGTTTTTGTAGGTATTTGATGCTGCATCTTTAACATGTTCACTGCACTTCCTGTAATATGCCTATACTTTTTTTTTTTTTTAGTAATACAATTTTCTAATTTATATGCAAGCTCTTCCATTTAAGTGTTCAAGATATACACAAAAAGTTTACATTAAAAACTCACTGAAGTAATGAACTTCGACAAAAAGAATAGCGGAAAAAATCAAAAGTTCGCAAAAAATTCATCCCGTATCTAACCCTAAAACCATGTAGTATGTGTTGACTTGAATTCACTCACAGACGAGGACAGACATTGCGATATACTTGACAAAGGCTGCCTAGCATCCTTTGTCAAGAATGCCTGCCTAGAATTCCCTTATTTCCCATAATCGTTTTTTTCCACAAAAGGCTTAGGTCTCAGGGACCCCCCCCGCCAAGCCCCCAGCCCCCCATCCTTCTGCGACAGTGTCCACCCACCTAATCCTCTTTATTCAGAGTTAATCCACTTTATTAGATTACACTTGCACAGTGTTTTTTTTTAGGGGCTGAAAAGTGCGGGTTAAATCACGTGACGGTTTTGTTAATGAGAATGACGGTGGGCGTAACCTCGGTTCGCGCCTCACGCCCGCCCTCTGCGGCCTCCTGTCCGTTAAAGGGTGCGAGTGTCATGTGACCAGTCTGTGGCTGGCTCTCCATCCCACACTAAAACCGACACAGTAGGCACCAGTCTACGCCACTACTAAGAGCATTTGGATTAAACTACTGTTTTAAAAATTGACTATTTTATTGCCAGTGTCCGCAAAGCCCTGCAAATCAGGCGACGGGATTAAGACCAGTAGCCCTCCTCAGCTGGCATCTGGTTAAGGCGCCACTGGGTTTCACAGCCAGGCCAAAGCTCAAGCTGTTTCATTTCTTTATCTTACAAAGCACCGAACATCTAGCTCGCAACTTCGTTAACTGCCTAATGCGAACGTCGAAGAAACCTCTGCGTGTCGGTTAATGAGAGGAAGTGACGTAAGAGGGCAGAAGGCTCAGTTCTGGAGCAGGCCTGGTAACTGGCATGGATATAGAGGTATGTACAGGGGCAGGGCCACAGGGGCACCGCCCCCAGCAGAAGGCCGATTGGCCCTTGGAGTGTCCACTCCTGTCAGTCATCAAATCGAAATTTCTCATTGGTTTATAAGGTTCGCCCCTCTATATGAATTATGGCCCGTCTTATGGCCCCCCACCTCAAAAAAAATCCATAAAAAATCCTGGGCCTGCGCCAGAGATATCAGAACAATGGAACTTTAGGAGATCCAACCAATATGGATGTTCGCCTTCCATTTAAATAAATAAATGTAAAAAATTTAAAAAAACATACCGCTTCGTATGAAACAACATCACGCACCACCATCTACTGGGAATATTCACACTTTCATACTGTAGCCCGGAAGTTCTAGAGCACACAAAATACAAATAAACAGGATCACTGAAGTACACACAGGGCAAGAAGGCTGCTGAGATTCTATTTTACGCTGTTTATTTTTATCCAAAACGACATGCGCTTTTCCAGAAAGCAGGGTCAGCGGGCATTGGTGAGGGACCTGACGGTGACCTCGCTCTGCCGATCTAAGGCCTTGAACCAGTGACCGTCTGATCAGAGACACAGCGTCCCAAACCACAGAGCCACACACCACTCTCATACAGAGGCTTATTTGTGTGGATTAAGAAAACAACCCTGGGATTTCCAATCCATTCTCCTTTGATTCACTGGAATGCTTACGGCAGTTGTTATGCAGACGTGACTGTGGTTCACCTCGACGTCCTGCTGAAGAATGGACTGGAAGTGTGAAGGTTTCCGACATCTGACTTGATGGACCCCCCCCCCCGCCATCTTCCCTTGCTTTGCAAACACACCTTTTAATTCATTCGTATAGCGGCGGAAACTTGATGTTTACTGAAGCTATTCAGGTCTAGCCCCTGGGTCGAGAGCTGCCCCCCCTTCGCGACCTTGATCTGCGTCGGCCATGACACCCTCTCCGAAATCCACAATCTGACCAGCAATCATCTGCGCAATGGCATACGGTGGAAATTCCACCGTGTGCCCACAACTACTGTTACTCTGTTACATCGCGCACATTCCCGGGTAGAATCAAAGAGGTAACACTGGCTGTATCCGTCTGGATAATTCAATTAAAGTGCAGATTAAATTAAAGTTCTTTCTCAGTGAGTTTAGCATTAAATCAGTGTAATGGGGTGCCGGAAAAAGAAGCAGAAGCACTCTGATGGCCAGCGATTCGTCCATAAGTGAAACTTGCAAGCAGTGAGCACGGATTTCACACAGGCTGAGCCCGGCCCTTTGCGGGGTAGGTCCCAGGCTCACCATTACCTATTTACACTGGAAGTATAATAGTGGTTATGGAAGATGGGGGGTGCCGTGTGACTCCGGCTACGCCTCTGTGCAAATGACCAGAAACTCACTGGTTTGAGTTCTAGCAGAGCGACCATATCACTACTGGGCCCTCGAGCAAGACCATTAACCCACAGACATGGTCCCGCAGCGTTGGCACGATCCCCGGCTCCGACGCCAAGCTTCACCCTGGACTGTGCGTGCGTCTCGAAGAGGAGCATGATGGGATATGTGAAAACTATCAAAGAAATAGCTGTGTTTGTGCAAATGGCAAGTAAAGCATCATTTAATTTAGATGGAAACTGAACTTTTTGATTTCTGGAAATGATAGTGGACCAAAAAAAAAAAAAAAAACCCACAGTAGTTGTTCATTATACTGAACAAAACAGGTCCGCCATGGTTCATGATGAGAAAACAGGATGTGCTTGACTACCAGTTATTAATGTTTCATTGTTATAAATGTTTTTATTTATACTTTAATATACGGCACTTGTTACATGCCTCTCTTTTTATATCTGGATCTACCGTGGCTAATTTATCTTCCAGATGGAGAATTTACGATAAAGATCATGATTCATGGCCTCCTCTGAAGGGCTCACCTTGTTCCTCATCACCCCGCGTTGTCGTTGCTCTCATGAATGCTATAACAATTAACTATGTGGCATAGTGGGTCATTCTGTCCAGCTTCATAATCTGTCATCCGGAAAGAAAAATATCGGAGAGTGCACCGATTGTGCTTTTAACGTTAATATGCCGCAACTGGCGATTAACTCTTTGAAGAGAA
Source organism: Brevimyrus niger (assembly GCA_015164015.2). Taxonomy (NCBI): domain Eukaryota; kingdom Metazoa; phylum Chordata; class Actinopteri; order Osteoglossiformes; family Mormyridae; genus Brevimyrus; species Brevimyrus niger. The sequence continues at coordinate 20,034,071 of JAABNY020000037.1, forward strand.
AGATCAGGCCCCTGTTGAGAGGAAGAGCTGTTCCGTGTCGTAAAGTTCGCGTGCGACGCCGAACACTGAGCACTTCAGGTAGCCCTCAGGTGGAATCTGGTTCCTCCCGAAGTTTCTACCTTCTGGGGAGTTTTTCCTTGCCGCTGTCACCACTGGTTTGCTCACTGGGGGCTTGGGGCGGGAATGATGTAAAGCACTTTGAGAAGACGTAATGCGAAAATAAAATAGAATGGAATATCTGAAAATAGCACAGAGACCTTGATACGACCCAAGCGTAGTGCGTAGCCCAGGGGCGCAACCCCCATTGGGGGTGTCTTTCAAGTCAAAGGCCCAGTGACCCACAAACAAATACATCACTGTAATGTATACAAACCAGCCTCCTAGGTCTTAATAACAAGCTCCCAATAATAAGATAGCATGTTTTCTCGATGTCCATTACGCCCTATTTTAAGCTGACAGATCTCAGGGTAAATATTACAGCCCAAGGGCTTCACTTCGGAATAAATCAGCCAATTTTGATGTTGGCCCCTTTGAGGCCCCAAAGCATGCGGCCAAGGATGCCCCGGAGGTGAACCGCGATCGCAAAGTGTATCCGACAGCTCCAAGACGTCGCTGTCAGGATCACGTCTTCGGAGAGCCTTGCCTGAGACGCAGCGACAAATCCGGAGAGACCCAGGCACGCTGGGAAATGGAGTCTGGGCGATGTGAGTCCTTTGTGATATGACAAGTATGCATCTGTGGAGTAATGAGAAGGGGCCAATGTGCAAGCCATCAATGCCAGTGCCGCCATTTTTTAATTAAAATGCCACGACCAGTAAAGCTCTATTTACTATAAATAGATTGATAATTAAATAAAGCTTTATATGCACAAGTACATTAGAATACTTCTTTTTAAATATCCCATTGGGCAATAAGTGCTCATACATAACAAAAACTTTAATGCAGGGTTGTTGTATAGTTTTCTTTATTGTGAAAATAACAGAAAAAAATAAAATAAATTTTCCAGTTACAAGTTACAGCACTGGAGAATATAAAGCATGGATTCCATACTATCACCTCGGGATTCCATTACTACTTTTTAGAAGTACAATAGTAAAAACAATTGGATCCCAGTAGCAACTCTGCTTGGACCCCTATAAGGGTTAATGTACCGATCTTCTTCAAGTCAGCCATTGTTCGTCAGCGATACAGCAGAAGCCCTTGAATGAACAGACCTGAAAGTCAAGGTCAAGCTTCTTCCAGGCCTAATTTATTTAGCAGATGCTTTTGGCCAGGCTCAACGCTGATATGGTGCCACGCTTACCACAGAAATGGAAATCAGCACCTTCTGCACACTGGCAGTCAACCTACCGAGCTGCGCACTACAGTTGTTAGGCACGACCGTCCCTTGACTGACAGCCCGGTAGCCTGGTGTGCTTCCGATAGCTAAGCTGCGCTGCCTTCACATTCAACCAGCCCTGCGCGTTTGAGTCGGCCCGGCGTCCCTTTCACAGCCAGTCACCTTCCACGCTCCTCTTCATTTAGCCCCGGCGGGCATCCTCTGTTCTCCGAGCCACACCTTCCCGCTGATCCCTCCCAACACCTCATCAGTTCCGCGTCGCTCTTGTTTTTCTCCGCCGCGCCCCTCTCACAATCGGGCGAGACGGATCATCGCTCCAGTCTCTGACGCGTCAGGAGGGGGAACTTGACCGGCTCGGATGATGGACCAACGCGTCCCCTTTTGGCAGGATATTAAGTCACTCAGCAGACCCAGAAAGATTTAGTGAGTTCACACTGCCACAAATTCACTGCTATTTGTACTAATGGATGTTTTTACTGCAGCTATTTGGTTTAAATGTTCCATGTTCTTCACAGGCAGATTGGTGCATCAAATTCTCTATCCGATATACCACTTTCTAGCCTGGTACAAAAGCCACATTTCAATCCCAATGATCTATGGTGAAGATCCATCAGCTTTTCTGGTTTCTGGTTCGGTGATTCTGTCCAAACTCTGCATAGTGTTTCCTGTGAGACACCCCCCCCCCCTGCCACCACCACCACCACCAAGACCGAACACAAGTGAACACTTCAAGAATTCAACATGTCTGTGATCACTTGGCACTGCAACCAGTCAAAAACGATGGGACTGTCCACTGTCCTGAGTGCATTTTATATTGGGAATACCCGTGAAAACAGATTGCGGTAGATCGACTGAATTCCTTATTCACCAATCATACTGGGACTTCAAGACCCTTTCAGTTGGAAGAGTGGATTGGACACAGCAAGGCACCTGAGGCATGTAAACGGGGCAAATGGCTGGCTGGTATTTCTTCTAGAGACGTTATGTGTGGGTCAGGGGCTTAGAATGTTGTTGGTTCAAATCCCAGGGTCAGGAGAGTGATGTCACCATTGGGCCCTTGAGCAAGGCTCTCAACCCCCAATTACTCTGGGGACTGTCTGACCCTGCTTCCTCAAAACCAAATGTCACTTTGGATAAATGTGTCTGGTAAATAAATAAAATGTGATAAACCAAACAGGAGACATAAAAAAACCCCCAACACTTATCAAAGATAAAGAATTCAGTGTTACCTAAAAGTCTTACAAAACAGAGAATATTAACATTTAAAAATGGTGGGACTTTAATGACCTGACACTGGATTTAACATTTCTAACTGTACAGTTCGACTATTCAGCCATCAGCATGCTGGGCTTCACTAACAATTGCATCTTTCTCCAAAAGCTGGTTAAAAAAAAAATCATAACTAACCAACTAATAAAACCTCCATGTCACACTGTATGTGGCTGGTTCCCGACAGCTATACAACAGCTCTATTCAGCAACTGCATTGGTGCAAACATGAAAACAAGTGTGTCGATCAACTGTCGGCGATACCAAAAAAAAAAAAAAAAGCTAAGATACTACAGAAAACGCAGGGCGCAGTGATGCAGTGATTAGCACTGCTGCCTCACAGCCAGAAGGTCCTGAGTTCAATCCCTGGTCCTTTCTCTGTGCAGTTCGCACGCTCTCCCCGTGTTCGCATGGGACTCCGAGTTTCTTCCCACAGTCCAAACGCGTGCAGGGTAGACTGACTGGTGTGTCGAAATTGGCCCAGCAGTGAGTTGGCACCCGCCCCGGGTTGGATTCCCCCTGTGCCCGATGCTCCAGGCCCCCCACGGCCCCAGTGGGGACTAAGTGGTTTGGATAATGGCTGGATGGATATTACAGAAAATGGCAGCCATGCCGTGACTATATTTTCCAATTAAATTTGAAGATTAATTCACCCTCTTTTGTTTTAAGTCTTCTTCTTCAAAGTGTAGCAAAACAGGAATCGCTACATTTATGGGTTAGGCAAGTTAACCCATTGGCTAATTATCAGCGAATATCCATGTGATACTGTAATAATACTTATATTTTAGTGGCTTTTAAGTTTATACAAAATTGGCAGGCAGTTAAGTGATTAAATATCACTCCAACTTCACTGAAAAAAAGTCAATAAGCTTGATGCTAATACTCCAAAACTGACCAAGAGCATTATTATGCGACGGTTTTTCTCCCTGCATCTCTCATCTGACGTCTGCCAGTTAAACAGACATTATGTCAGTCAAACAGTGCAAGGGATTTCCCTTGGGACTTAGTGACAATAAAGCTGAGACACACAATTCAAAGTAAAATAGAGACGATTCGGCAAGAAGGGCGTGATAGGGAGACGTGACCCAGGAACACAACAGCAACCTACGCATGGTACCTCAGGTAAAGCCTCAGCAGGCGTCATCCTCTCGCAATATTAAAGTTTTACAGTACAGTGTACTTCATGCTGTTTACACTGGATACAGTACACCCTGTTCATCACACTCTTCATACCAGGTACAGTACACCCTGTTCATCACGCTCTTCATACCAGGTACAATACACCCTGTTCATCACACTCTTCATACCAGGTACAGTACACCCTGTTTATCACACTCTTCATACCAGGTACAGTACACCCTGTTCATCACACTCTTCATACCAGGTACAGTACACCCTGTTCATCACGCTCTTCACACCAGGTACAGTACACCCTGTTCATCACACTCTTCATACCAGGTACAGTACACCCTGTTCATCACACTCTTTACAGCAGCTACAGTATACCCTGTTCTTCTTGCTGTTTACACTGGATACAGTACACCCCGTTCATCACACTCTTTACAGCAGCTACAGTATACCCTGTTCTTCTTGCTGTTTACACTGGATAGAGTACACCCTGTTCATTACGGTCTTCACACCAGGTACAGTACACCCTGTTCATCACAGTATTCATACCAGGTACAATACACCCTGTTCTTCATGCTGTTTACACCAGGTACAGTACACCCTGTTCACCACACTCTTCATACTAGGTACAGTACACCCTGTTCTTAATGTTCTTTACAGTGGGTACAGTACTCCTTCATGCCAGGTACAGTACACCCTGTTCTTTATGTTTTATACAGTGGGTACAGTACTCCTTCATGCCAGGTACAGTACACTCTGTTCTTTATGTTTTATACAGTGGGTACAGTACTCCTTCATGCCAGGTACAGTACACTCTGTTCTTTATGTTCTTTACAGTGGGTACAGTACTCCTTCATGCCATGTACAGTACACCCTGTTCTTTATGTTCTTTACAGTGGGTACAGTACTCCTTCATGCCAGGTACAGTACACTCTGTTCTTTACACAAGAGCATAACTTGAATTAATTTGTTCTGCTCCATGGCACAAAGTCTTCAACGCCTCGCGAAAATCACATGACAGTAAAGTGCTACATGCTGCCAAAAGCGTCATTCACAGCCAAGAGGCAGATAACACGGCTACACAAACAAACACTCACGCATGCCACTGCATAAATCCAGCAGCACGCAAAACAGTCAAGCCCTAAACCTCCGAGCACCGGAGCCCGCTGTTTACTCTGTGTTTACAGCTACACAGCCTCCCAGGCCACAGGCCAACTGCCAGTCGAAACAGCTTGTCCCCCATAAGTGTTCACAGAGTGAGGCCGCGGTCTCCCGGTAATCCACATTAGAGCGGGACACCGAGCTGCTCTCGTGCACCCTTTTCAGGAACTCCCAGAAGCCCTGGCTACGCCGCCCTTGCGTCTCATATCCACAGCTGCTTCACCCATTGTGATTGGTCGTTTTTTTTTTTTTTTCTTCAGGTGTGAGAGAGACCACAGGCCCCCATTGGACGCGATTAGAAAAAAATGCAATACAAACAAATATGGCCTCAAGGTGTTTTATATAATGGCAACGCCATGCTCCGTATGAGAGCTCCTTGTATCTCTGACAAGAAAAAGCTTTATTTACACAGACAGCCTCTTTATTTCCATTCTCTCTCTCTCTCTCTGATTCTCTCTCTATTTATAACCAATAGTTATTCCCTGCTACTGAGCTTGACATTTTCCCAGGCTAGACACTATCGAAGCCCCACTTTCTCCGGCAGCTTGAAAATGCGAGTCGACTTTTTAGTGCAAAGCCGCGCCGGATCCGCTTTTCGTTTTCCTTTTCCGAATCCCGCCGTCCCACCCCCAGGACGATCTCGTTTGCTGCCGTTTCCGACACGGGAGCGAGGAAGACGTGCCCAGCCGAGTCCTCTTGTGTATGTGACGCATTCGTGCATAAGATCAGGATAAACATCTGGCTCCTTGTTCCGCCGGTTATTCATCGATTCCTCCTATCCTGCCTCTGGGTCCAAAATTAACATTTTTTACGCTCGCCACGAGACAGGCCAAAAATAGTCTGAGCTGATGTGTCGAGGAGGATGATGAAGCCTTGAGGGCGAAAACGGATTTATTCTGTTTCATAACCACTGTCTCACTGTGCATTTGATGAGGGGCCATTTTCAAAACTGTTTCCCTGGATTTAAAAGCTCAGGTGACAGCATTGCCCCCCCCCCCCCTTCCCAAAAAAAAAAAAAAATGTTTCTTTATCCCATTGGCTACAGACAAACGCATCAACAGTAAGCCTCACGGATGCCAACTGTCACGGATAGCAGCGTGATACCGACGCGAGCAACGAGTCCAGGACATAACGGGAACAGAACGTTTTCCGTCTCCTCCGCGGCGTCTCCCGGAGTAGAGGCAGGAGATCTGAGCCAAAAGTGAGTAAAAACAGACACAACGAGAGCAGAGGAATGCACCATCTCACGCCCCGCCTCTCAGGGAACGTGCCTCACATGACGACCCGTGAGCGACAGCCGAAGAACAGACCTGGGGTTAAAATGAACCCGATGCGTTCGGCCTAAGCAGAGCAGAGAGCACCTGAGGCGGGGTGAGTCACTGTCACGAAGCCACTGATTGTCGCAGTCGTGATCTCTGGCCGCTCAGGAACCACATCACGCTCGGGACTACACCGCTTGTGGAATCACTACCCCAGAGTGGTGCTGAACACTGGAACAAAACCAACATGTGTCCCTGTCACAGCGTTTTAACCCAAAATGTGGACAGACCGAAAACAAACAACGGCCCATATGTCTTCTGCACTTATGGCTTTGCTTCTGGCAAAATTTGACCAAATGCTTAACTAGCGACAGGATGCTAATATTTTACAGCTACTCAACTCACGCCATGCTTTCACCATATGCTCCTTTGTACAAGTGAGCCCCACCCCCTTACACCCCCCCCCACCCCGCCAAGACGGAGCTGATGAATGAATAAAGTCATCGTACGAGAGAAGATCATTTCCTAAATGAAAGCTAACGTCATAATGACGCAGGGCCCATCCTTCCTGTCTTACGCGTATGTTGCAGTTGGCACGCCGGCACAAAGCTAAGTGCCCATTCCCCGCCTTCTCTCCCACCCCCGCCCACCGGCCTCAAAAACCCCCCCGGCGGACGTTCTGGCCCCACCGCTCATTTAAAGTCCCTGTAAACAGAACGAAATTACCGGGGAGATCTGCGCCCCCCCCCCCCCCAACGTGGCCTGTGTAGCTTAGCGCCATGTGACTCGGCTGCTGGCCCGCCTCCCTTATCGCCGCATGCCCCAACCCATCTCTCTTCCACTGCTGGTGTAGCATGTGTGCGCCGCCGCCTGCCAAGACGGGCAGGCCGGGCCGGCGAGGGGGAGGGAGAGGCGGCTCGCCGGTGGGAGCGCTGACGGAAACAACACATGCCTGGTTTGTTAGCTTAGCATATGGCGCTAAAACGACAACAACAACAAAAAAAAAAATAAATGCAAAAACAAAAAAAGCGATTCTCAGTTGCAGGGAGTCTGTCTGTAAATAACAGTGAAGCCAGATTCCGGATTTCAGATTTTTGAAGTTTACAGTTTATCCATTTAGCGAGCCCGGAAAAAATGCCTTCTTACATAATACGACCCTACTTATTATGTAGCTACACTTTGGTGTTTTTCAGTTGATTAATGGTGAATGAGGCGGCACTCGTTCACCAACAGGGCAGATGCGCGGAGGCGAGCGCCAGGCCGAGTCCTGGTTCCCCGCATCCACCCAGCGATGCGTGTCTAGTCCCGCCCCTTTCCTGTATGCCAGTTTGTCTTTCATCCACAAGTTGGAGCTTCTCGATCGATGACAGTTTAAAAAAAAAAAAGTTCTCAGAACTCCAGGAATAATAATTTCTTATTGGTTCTTACCAAACTGGCCTTAAACTCAAAACGACCTAGAGAGATCCACTTTGGCCTACAATGTGAGGTTGTGTGACCAGCACTTGGCGCTGTCCCCCTAAAAGCCCCCACCTGAGCCTTCTGGGAAAGGCGCTCTCCATACAGGGGTTGCATGAGCCTCAGACGTTACATAAGCCCGGCTCCGGTACACCGCTCGACGTAGGACGAGTCCACGGAGACTCTTTCATAATTTTCGACGGCTGAGCTTCAAAAGGCTCGGCTCTGCCTCTCGTTTGAGAAGGTGCCAAGCTGCCACGTCCCGTCCCACCCCAAACCGCTCGAGCGGAACCACTTGGAGCGCCACCTTCCAGAAGAACCGCTTTCCCTCTCATCGCCTCTTATCCTGAGAGTCATGACCACTATTCAGACACGATAAATGATTTAAAGAGGCCACCGTTTGAGGAATCATGGCTGTCGGATGTAGGAGCAGGTACAACGATGTGAGAGGGGGGAGCACCAGTCTGCTGCTCCAGCGATCTGTGGCCATGGTGACAGGAGCATGGAGCTTGCAGACCTAGACAAACAGGAGGACCCCTGGGGGACCTTGCCTTTCAGGTGCTTTTAGGTGTCTCTGCCGCACGCCTGTTACAAATGGTTGCCGTGGTGCTAGGAGAGCGCAAACCCGTAATTCATCAAATAAAAACGGTAATAAATTTATGATTTAACTTGCAAGATGATATCACAGCCTCCGCTCTCTTCTGGCACTCTCTCCCTCTTCCTTTTTCCTCTTTGGATTTCCACAGCTGATTAGTTCAGAATGTTGCTTCTACAAACCGGATCCACTGTCTCCACTTTCAGGGGTTAGTGCATACTCCATCTCCACCTTAAGAGGATAACGCGTCCTTTGTCTCCACCTTAAGGGGTTAGCGCATCCTCCTTCTCCACCTTAAGAGGATAGCATGTCCTCCTTCTCCACCTTAAGAGGATAACGCGTGATCTGCCTCCAACGTAAGGGGTTAGCACGTCCTCCATCTCCACCTTGAGAGGATAGCACGTCCTCCGTCTCCACCTTAAGAGGATAGCACGTCCTCCGTCTCCACCTTAAGAGGATAGCACGTC
>JAABNY020000037.1:20049201-20065707 GCA_015164015.2 Brevimyrus niger
CAAAAACGGAACACAAAGACCCAAAGAAGTCTGGAACGGGGGCCCTGAGCATAAAGTTAAAATAAAAAATTCCCACGAGGGGAGGCCCCTCGAAGACCTTCGAACCCCCCCCCCCCCCCCCCCCCTCCATGTGGAAATGGGTCCAGTCTGAGATTGAGGCAGGATTGTGGATGGGGTGGAGTTGAGGGGAGGGGGTGCGGACGGGACGGTGATACAGGGGGCTTTTGAAGTTGCTGAGTTCAGGGAAATGGAATCCGGGGGTAGCAGAGAGGATCCGACGGCACCTCAGAGCGGAGCCCCGGTGTTACTAAGACACGGCCGCTCTGGGGAACGTCGCGACTGGATTGTTCCGTTGCCAAGCTACAATGACATTTAAAAAAAAAAGAAAAAAAAAAAAGATCGTATAATTTAACCAAGCCTCTGTAAGGTCTCTAACTGAAAGCTTCCGGTCTGAAATGCTGTCTCGAGGCAAACAAAAAAAAAAGATGAGCGTAAAAATTAGATTGCTGACATTACGGGAGCCCGGAAAGAATAGGGTACGTTCCATCGAGCGCCGTCTATGCCGAGCGACACATCCACACATAGCCGTCGGATTCCGAGGCGCAGCCGCTGTGATCGTTCGCCCCGCTACACGGCGATGCGAATCGAGTCTGGGTTACGCAGAGCCTTTTTTCCCACCGGGCAGGTTACTTGCCAGGTCACCGGAAATCGCAACTTACCAGAGACGGGGCAGCTAACGGCTGCAGAACCTACCGCACGGACCTGCGGAACCAGAGTTACGGAGTTACAGGGCTCTGGAACGCAGAGTGTTATCCGTGTCAGAACACGAATCCCATTCTTCATGTCAAAAAGGGTCATTTGAACAGGATGAAGGGGAGGGGCTGGGATATTGTCAGCAAGCACAGGAGGCCAGATTTACAGAAATTCTCCCCACAGAACTTGGATCTCCCCCCACATTAAAACCGTCACCTACATAACACGCTTTCAAAACTATTTACTAAGTGCCCAAAAGAAATAAAAACAAAATCCTCTTCTTTTCATGCTCGCTCTTTCATATCCAGGACCCCCGTTACAAACGTGATCCCGTTTGCAACTGGAATTCGCCATATTGACCCAGAAAAGTCCAATTCACCGGCAGTAACCGATCTGGCAGAGGGAACGGTTCTCAGACAGAACCACCATCAGACAGAACCACCATCAGACAGAACCACCATCAGCTTGCACCGGCGTCAGCGTTGGACCAGCACGGACGGGGAGTTCCCCACAGGAGCGGAGGTCCCCGAGTGACGATGCTGACTCCGTGCCCCGATGCCGCCCCCCCCCAACGCGTCGGTGTGTGTGAGCGGCACCCACATGGCACTTAGTCAAGCACACAGATTAGTCATAATCATTTTAAGGGAGACAGACGCTGTTGGGCATATGCTTCTGAGGTTAGAGATGTGGCCTCCCAAAGGCAGGAGGGGAGCCGAAGATAGGGGGGGGGGGAGTGAGGGCTCAACAAGTGCGAGCCAGACTGCAGCCGTACCCCCCCCACACACACACACACCCCCGCAGGCCCCCATTAACTGTGCTTGCCCTAACTGTCCTACCCAGCCCAAAGCGCTCTTAACGGGAGCGATTTCTATTTTGGTCGGCGACGACAGAGGGGAGCAAGGGAGTGCGTGATGGCAAAGGAGGGAGAGAAAGAGAGAGAAAGTGACAAAGGAAGATGAGGGGGACTGGCACGATGGCCCGCGGCCAGGGAGGAACTGGCGAAACCGGAGGCTCCCGCCTGCCGTCGGCTCGAGGCCGCGGCAAAGAGGAAGAAGGACAGAGCCCCTAGAGGTCCGTGTCTGCACTGCGGTTGGCTGAGGAGGGGGTGGGGGAGGGGCGACGGCGTCTGGTGAGGCCGGCACTGAGGGCTGGTGCTGGTAGGTTAGAGGTAGCGCATGCAGGTGACCGGCACGGGGAGGACAGCGCCGCGATGCCCTGCTCCTAGGCGGCGTGACGCGCACCAGCTGCCACGCGCACAGGCGGCAGCCAAGTCCTGGCCGTACGACCTGCGGTCAGAAGCATCCATCGCATCCTAACCCACGGCACCTTCACCCCTGGCTGCCGCTCTACGGGCTCCGACTCTCTTGGCCTCGGTGCCGTATTAATCTTCAACCAAAGATCATGCACCATACCCGTCTCTGGCAACAGAAAATAAACTACGCTTAAAAATAAGACACGAAAAACAACAAATATCAGCAAAATTCATGAGCAGCAAAGTTTAATGATGAAGAGAATTCACACTTCAGTTTTCAAAAAAAAAAAAAAAAAAAAAGGTTACATGATAACAAGAATGACAAAATCAACAGTACAGACTGGGATTAAATATAGGAGCTACGCGTAAATTATATAAATTAAAAAATTAAAAGGGGTACCTCCAGGATATAAACTATTTCAGCTATGATGCAGTAATTTCAGAACAAAAGCGCACCCTCCTGTGGCGGCAAACGGAAACGCAAGGCCAAATAAGTCCACCAGGACGAGGCAAATTACCCAAAATAAGAATGCATTTACCTTACTGTCAAGGCGGACGCTACACGAGAAATCGCATGTTATACTCAGATATGCAAATTAAACGTACCCATCATTGGCATTTAAAAATAAATTGTGTTTTTAACCACAAAATTCTGCCCATTGTAACATTTGCGAGCGCTCCAACATCTGTTTCTGAAATAAGCAGAAAAAAAACTGGACTAAAATCACTTCACCTGCAAAGAGCAACAAAGAGGACTGGCAAGAGTTGCAACGTTTTTTTGTGTGAAGGCAGCTCGCTACACCAACATCACCGTGAGAAACCATGCTAGTACTTAGCACACCCCTTTGCGGCGGCAGCCGTTTAAACAGGACCGAATTCAGATCTATCCACAGACCAGAAGACATCCAGTGCCTACCCAAGGAAAATAAAACCGATTTTAATTACCCACAGGAAAGCCAGTGAGGCATAAAGTGTATTCCTGGTTTTCTTACATTTACCTTTAATGCATGACTAAGGAAAATACATTACTGGGCTACTATATGATATAAACCGCCGTGATTTAAATAGCTTACTATTAAATGGTTTCAAATTGGCTACAAAGCAGCAGGATCTATAGGCTAAAGTTCCTGCCACGAGACAACAATTTATACGATTTCATCATAATTTCGTGCGCATGTGGTTTTCTACAACTATTCCAGCATACTTGGCGTGAATCGGTTACAATTTTTTGCTTAAAAAAAAAAATGAAAAACATCAATACTCTGTAAAACTGGAAATATCTGATAAATAACGGAAACCCGATAGACCCCATGCAAACACTTTGTAATATTATACGAATCCGTATCCATTTTAAATAAAAATTAAATATAAGACATCTGCATGCACGCAGCAGTAATTACTAAATGGGGAGCCATCGGGAAAGTAAACGCGAGATAAATACCCGAGTAATCGAAAAACTTTAGTACTGAGCATCATCTAATATTGCACTTCAACTCACCTTGAGCAGCCGTTCCTCGGGTGCTGAATACACTTGCTATCAAAGTGGCCACATACCAAATCATAGTACTATTGCCAACCAGAAGGAAACCTCATCATATCTCAAAGTGCCCCTTTCAATAAATCTTTCATAGCCGAGCCCCCCGGACGGTGAACGCTCAGTCTGCTGCTGATACCCTTTTATTCATGCCCTGCACACTTTTTCTTCAACGCTTCCCCTCATTCCTTCCCTCCCCTTCACGCCTTTTGCATCCTCTCTCGTTGAGACGGAGCACCTGCACCAGTGAGACGAAAGCAGACGGAGCGAGCTGCCGAGGGGCAACGTGAAACCAAGCGTGACATTTTTAGCTTCTACGCCCGCCTCCGCTGCGTTCCTATTGGCTGAAGTGGGAGGAATATGGGCGTGGATTGGCCTCGTCGCCCGTCGCTCCGCAGGCAGGACCAGGCGAGCCCTGTTTCAAGGTGAGTTGGAGCGTGGAGTTGCACAGGAGCCGCAGTATCATGCGCAATGAGGGAGAGCCGCGTTAGCATCTTCTCTTGAATTCGTCGGGCCGTTTCTTTATTATATACGCCGCACTGGAGAGATATATTGTAGGTATCATTTCCAGGCTATTTAAACTAGATATATCGTATCGATGTATGCTTTCCTTGCAAAAGAAGCATTAGACGAATCGTCGGCTGCGTCCTTCCCAGGCTGATCCCAGGCTGGAAATGACCGTAAACTTGACTTTTAAAGAATCCGTGAGGTCAATACGCCGAGTACACGGTGCGCGCGTCGAGTCCTGTTTTCCACATTTAGAGTTTTAAAGTCATTTTTTTTACTGCGGCTATATAACATGGCACGCTGGAGAAAAATGCTGAATTATTGCAGTGACTTATTCAAATTATCCGCGACGTTGGCAGCACTGTAATGTCACTTAGGAGCCGGCTGCCAGGCGGATACGCGGTTAGACGCGCATTTCGTGTCGCGGCGGTGATCAGCAGTCAGTTTAAATGCTGTGCAGACAGGACACGTATTGCACTTAAGTGCTGCGTGAGAATATATGTGTATAAATGATGAGAAAGCTGCTTCCCCACCGTCGCAAATGTCATTTCCTCATTAAGCTGCAGAATGCCAGCCACCATAAGATGTTTATTATTACTTATCACGTCTTGCTCAGCGGTATATTATTGAGTTGAAACCGCAAAAACGCGCCTGCCACACGACCTGAGCACCAGCTGGAAATTAAGTTGAGTAAAATGTATTATGAAAATATGCAGAAAGTCTCACAATTTGCGGTTTGCGCCGAAACAATAAACAGCTGCATGAAATCGGAAAACTACACTCCCTAATATTAGTTATGATTAAAAAAAAATGTTTTTGACATAGTAGACAACGGTTCACAATACTTTGTCATTTCAAACACCGGTTCATTTGGGTTTTCTTCATACGTATACGCATTCTATATTATTTCAGTAGTCATACATATTATCATAATTAAAATTATTTTTGCTTAAGTCCGTCGATTAAGACCACCGTTTCAGCTCCTCGGTGGCTATTTAAGTTCAGTTATGGGCTCAGCCACTATCTGCGTCTAAGGCAATCGTGAAATATTGTTTGCTGCTCCGCAAACCTCAGCCAGAGACTTTAATGGAAACCTTGGTGACCTGCCAATAATTCTTCTGTCCTTAAATTCGCCATATTCGATGCGAATATAATATAACAGGATTCCCATTTGACACAACTCGCATAACGGTTCGGTTTACAAAGAGTGGACCATCCTAACAGCGATGCAATGTGACTTACGCCAATTAATACTAATTGTCCTAGAACTATATCCAGCCCTGGTCCAGAACATCGCTATAAAAACGGACTGATTTGGGCGCAATGGCAGACAGTCAGCAAATACTGAGCGAATGGGAAGAGTTCCGGCATTAAAATTAAGACGTTTCAGTACCCTGGCACTACATGGAGTAATCTGCATGCAAAAGCCGCCATATGATGCCTGAGACGTCATCAACACGCATAGCAATTATATATGTTGAATGTCTTTTAAAAAAAAATAATATTAAAAGCATTATTTATTTATCTTCGCGTTTAGAGCCACTAATAACAATATTATTTCGCGCTTTGACTACAAGCTATTGCATTAAGTAATGCAGTTTTGCATTTATACCTTTGTCCAGGTAAACGGGTCAAGCAGTCGCGGTGAGTCCCCTCCCCCCCCTTTTTATAGTCCCAGTTTAAATATCCAGGGAGCAGTTTAACTGACAACTGGAGGGTTTTTTTTTAGCTTTCGCTCTGTACTTGAGATTCTTGACGAGTTATGCGCATAAAGCGCACATGCTGAAACGTGCTGTAAATCGTGCCCCCACTTAACACCGGAATCAAGACGTCAAAAAGCGCAAGCATATAATCACGCCAGGTTTACATATTGTAATTTCAACTGATCACCTAACAAAGCTGAGTGGGCTCATTGACGTTTACACGTAGGCCTATATATGGGGGTGGGGGGGCACTTGTCTGATAGTAATTATGGCAACTTTTATATCTCTAGGCTCTTTTATTACTTAGACATTACCTAGTTTTCTCACCACATTTTGTGGCAAGTACATTATAGTCTCACATCACTCCCCAGTCAAAAAATACACATAATTTTTTCTTTAAAAAACGATTCCGCCACAATAGCATGAATCAATCGCAAGTGCTAAAAGACGTGTTTTGGGCTGACATATTACTCAATATGCGACATTGCAAGTAAACCCCAATGAGCAATCACACTTAATGAAGCCCATATTGTATATGTAATTGGCCTGGGAAGATGAGAGCAAACATGATTATTTATATACATGCCATCTGCCCTGTACTGAGGTTATACCGCCTGAATTAAGAGTAATGTTATCTCAGTGGTATTGTTAATAATCAGACACAGCAGAACTGATTGACCTAATACAGTGAGATTCCTCTCAGAACAACAAGGCAAGCTATTTGTCTCCTCACCATGGTAACAAGTGGCAACCCCCCCCCCCCCCAGAATCGAGAGAAAAGCATGGCTCAAGATAGTCGGAAGCGGAAGCTGGTAGTTGATTTTTTTTTCCTTCTCGGGGGAGGGCTGGCTGAACGATCTGCTCGTTTGCATCCTGTAAGACCAGAAACATTTCTTCACTAATACGAGCATTAAAGGCTTTAAAGCTGAACGTGCATTTTTTTCCCCCCCATAAACGGTGTAGGTCACATCATCTATGACCTCATCTTTTTAGGGTAATGAGTCTGAAGAGCCAGGTTTAAGGTTGCACACTCTGCATTGAAAGCACTAATAATAATTCCAATAATCAGTTATTAAAGTCCCTGGACTGCAGCTCCATTTACAGAACAGATTTTGTATCAGTCCATCAATCAACTGTACATAAGCATTTGCTTGATGCTTGGCCATGTATTTTATAAAAATAAATACAATTATTTTAAGTTAAGCTTCCAGGCATATCTTTTCTGTCGGTGATGAGTCAGATTAAAGCAGCCCCCCGATGCTTGACTGTGCACCAGATACAAATGTGTCAGCACAGGAGTGCGTGTAAGACCATGAGCACGCTGCCTCGTCCTTGATATTTAAATGGGTAGAAAAAAAACACCTACAGATTACTGTGGAATCACTGCAGCCGTACAGTGAGGAGGCTTTGAAAGGAAGACATGAGGATGTCCACGCGTGTCTGTTTGTTTCTCTCTCTTTGTCTGACCGGCACTCAGTCTCTTGTTTGATCCTATTGTCCCTGACTAATGAGTCTGCGTTTGGGACTTTCTGTTCTGAGGGCGGATATCAGTGAAGTGTTGTTGCGTACTGAGAAGTGGAAGTCAACCGGGGAAGCCATTCTGAACAGCAATTTATCATTAATTACCGATTGCTTAATAGCAAGTATAAGATTGAGCATATGGAGAACAATATTACAGAAATGCAAGATCCGATGTTAAAACCTTTGGTCCTCACAATGTGATAAAAGTCTGTGACTGATATTGTGGGGACCATCCTTTTGGTCCCCCCAAGGGGAAACGCAATTTTAGGAAAAAAGTCTTTGTGATCAAAAAAATTTAAAATGCCAAAAGTCTTGTATTTTGTTTGGTTAATTATGGTTAAGGTTAGGGCCGGGCAGGGGTTAAGGTCATCGTATTTGGGATTAGGGCTGTGTGTGTGTGAGATTAAACTGGTTATGATTAAACTGTTATGTTCACTGGAGGGTCAGATGCAGGGCGCAGTGAGGTCGCAACTCAAGGGAGGAAAGAGCTATAAGTCAAACAAAGCGGCTACAACTTCCTGTTAGCCTGCAGATAATCGAGGTCTGGATGGATCATTCAGCTCCGGCCCTTTGTGGCTGAACCGAGTGCCCAGTCTACTGTTACGTATTAAACTAAAGTGGAGTGTGGGTGGAAAAACATCTTGGAGAACATTGGCAAACTCAAAGATTGTAGAAGCCCTACTTTAGGCCCAACCTCTTAAGTACATTAGTGACAGATTCAGGTGTGAGGTATGTGTACTGGGATCCCTTTCCTGCACTATAGAATATCTATAGAACTATATACTATAGAAGTGTACTGTGCCGCGTGGAAAGTGCTGTTCCATTCTGGAAGATGCTCCATAGTTGGCTTGACCATCTCACAGTAGTTGCATTAAACAAATTGCCTGTAGTTCTGAGGCACTTTGCATTCGCGTTGTTGTAAGAGGAGTCTGCCATTGGCTTCCTCTGTTTAATACGCATTTACGTGTCGGCAAAAAAAAACAAAAACCTTTGGCTTTTAAAAGCCGAGGTTCAGGACAGTGGAGCAAAATATTCACAAGGCAATCCGACAGCTGTAAACGATGGTAAGATTTTGAATACGACGTATGCAGGAATGACTTGCTGCCTTGTGCTTTCATGACCCCAGCATTTGTGTTTACATTACATTGGTATGGGGGGAATGCGGATTGTCTCATTCTGGGGTTGAAGGTGCAGGGACTCTTAAGCTAAAGGTGCCAAATCCCTGCTGAAGTTTCATTTTTGTAACCTTCTCTCAGTGGTTATGCGGAGCACAATCAAGAACGTGACCAGATGTTAGATGACTCGACCTCCTGATATAAACAGAGAGCCACGCCCAACATGTAGGGCTGAAGATCACATCAGGAGGCTGTCGGCGATGAACTCATCTGTGGTCCACTGAAGCATGACCCCCGAGTTCATGCGTCGCTACAGAGAGGTCAGCAAATGTTATTAAAACACAAAAGATGAGTTATGCAAGTCTCATTTTTCCCATCGAAAAAACATAGCCAGAACAGGAATCCAATACACTGATCCCTGTGTCAGCGACATTATGTATAACCGGGGTTTCTGACGTCTTCATGCTGTGCTCATTAAGATCCGTGAGGCCTCTGGCGGTCAAAGAAGTGGTTTGCGACGCGCTCGCCATCTCCGCAATGTGCCTGTAGGTGACATTAAGTAGGACGTCTTTGTTCTGACGCGTCATCAGGAGTCTCTCACTTCAAAACGGCCGCGATTTGTCATACGTATGGGATTCCAGGACATCACCATAGAACATGCTATTTTAATATTCTCCAAGACATTAAAAAAAAAAACACAATCTGTTAACAGCTTGTATTTTAAGTGATATATAAGGATAGGAGATATTGGCGGTTGCACGCTATTAAGTCACCTTTTCTTCTGAATACAACACCACTCATCCAGTCTTTGTCATCACCACGTAATCAGTGAGCCCGGAGCCCATCATAGGAGACACTAGATGACACACGATCTGGGTTTATCTGGCGACACTAATTCACACCAGCTGCTGGTTTTCGGATTGTGGAAGAACACACAGAATCTGGCTGTTTTCAAACACATGACTTTGAGCAATCATGTGTTGCGTGGCTCAATAAAATCGGGTGCTTTTCTGATGGTCATAAGGTTGCTGGTTCAAATCCTAGGGCTTGCTGAGTAATTTAAGTGTTGGGCCCTTGAGCAGGGCCTCTAACCTCCAGGGACTGTCTGACCTTGCATGTTTCTTTTTCTATAGTATCTGGTAAATAAATATAAATGCAAATGACTATTGAGATGTGTGGACTTAGTGTTACCCACTGAGATACTACACCACCCAACACAATCTAAGTTTGGAATCGTTGATTTAAAAAAATGTTCAGTTATGTCCAATAAAATTTAAAAAGACTTGTCCAAAAAAAACCCAGGTACAATCAACAGGGTATAACTCCAGACTGCCGTAGCAGGAATAGCTCTCTCAGAGATCTTCAGCCTATTTGAACGGCCTTGATTATATATTCTTCCCAAATTGTTCTAATTGCTTCTTTTTTTCGCTGTAGTGGCCTTCGGTGGAACGCATTACAATCGATCGAATGCTGTCTGTGTTGTCCATGACATTGATTCCTAAAAGCACTCTGTGAATTTTATGAAATGTTATTCTATGCCAAACAAATTCTAAAGGTCTACGAAAAAAAAAACAAAAATGAGTTTGTGTACTTTTGTTGGATCTACCCATTTACCCGATGTTTGTGGTGGAATGCTCTGTAGTAATGATCGCCATCCTCTGTTTTAACAGAAAGGCCATGTTTTAGCAGTGCTGCAAGGATCTGCAGATTAATATACTGTAACATTTGTAACCGAAGCGCTGTATATTAAAGCTCTTAGGGAATGTTAGGATGTTGAGGTGTACTTGCATGTTGCTTACGAATGTTCTATGAATGCATTATGAATACATTATGAAGGTGCACTGAATGTTCTATGAATGCATAATGAAATCATTATGAAGGTGCACTTAATATAAAGCTTTACTTGATTGGAAGTGACTTCAATTAACTCACTTTACTGTAATGTCATATTAAACATGCATTTAATTCTAGCAGACAAAGGGCCAATTCAGTATCAGGTGTGAGGTTAGAAAACACTCTTCGACACACAATAAAGGTAGCCCAGGTCCTGTGGGTTTCAGTGAAGCTGGAAGATGAATGACTTTACACTCATTGTCTTTAGAAAAAGGAGGTTCCAGCTTTCTCCGTCACAGATGCATGGCCGCAATAACAGCCAGACAACTGACTGAAGACACTGCCAACCACTGAGACATGATCCATGTAATTCACGATTCGAAATTCGAGACGTTCTATTGGCCATGTGCAACAAGTACGCTGGAACTCTTACTTGTTTGATTTGTGGAACAACAGTGTAAAATGTTCAGGCTCAGAATTTCTTTCACCAGCCCACAAAGTGCAATGTGATAAGTATGAAGAGCAACCAAAAACCATCATGTCTTAAGATAATAAATTACCACGACAAGTAATGCATTAAATCTAGTTAGTTGTATCTATTTCTTTCCAGTCTAGCTTGCCAACATCTTTAGTAATTTTGTCCTCTGGAAAATGGTCAATCAAATGCTGAATACCGATTCTTCAGGCCTTTCAAGTTGATTGGCTAACTGAGAGAAGTCCAAAATCGAGATTGGCCAAGGTGACCCTGCACAAGGCATCACCCAAGAAAATTTTTATACACGCTGTGATCGGCATACTGTGTCGGGATGTGAACAAATACAATATTCTGGCTATTTGATATTGTCCAACATGCACATTGTTTTACTAGATAGCTGGTTAGTGGTCAGTTTTTCTGCATTCACCCTTTGTCTAAATTGCCCACGTCATATGAATGTGCAAGATTAATTTCTAGCCCTGCTCAGACATGTTACAGTTGTACTGCGATTCGATGCTGTAAAGGGCATCCTCAGAAGTAACTTTCACTGGGCTAGATACACGACAGGATAACGTCACAGCAGATAGCCCGCTTTCCGCCTGCACATACCGACATATGAGTGTATCGGGGGGAAGAACCAACCATTTGGCCGCAAGGAGAACACATTGATCTCGGAACGAAATACCCCAGACGTTCAGTTCCCCAGCTTCCTTAGTCATGCCTCGTGGCTCAGTGTGTGACTAACGCTTAGTCAGACACTACTTATTGTGAGTTCTACAGAAATATCACGCAATGTTCCTCTGGAAAAGATATGATGATGGCACAGAATTCCTTCCCGTGGGGGGTGTAGGGGAGGTGCATCTATTCCGCTTCATTCCGCAGCGTCTCTCTGTTAGTCACTCCGAGACAAGTTGAATTGAATCAACAGACGTTGAACTTGACATACTGTTGGCTAGCTGACTAACAAACAATTCAATAAGCGAGAAAGAGGCACAATCAAGAAAAGGCCATTGGTGTTCGCTACATTCTTGCGGTACAATTGATTATTTTTATTTAGGGGTGCTTCTTTTAACCAAAACAACATACAATTGAGAAAGTAGAGTCAGCCAGTATCTGGAGTAATTGGGATTAAGGGCCTTACTCAAGGGACCAATGGTGAAACCACTCCACTAACCATGGGTGTGAACTAGCAACCTTCTGATCACTGCCTGGGAGTCCTAAGCTCATGGGAGTTCTAGGATTGAGACATGTGACTGGTTGGTCCTGCCTGCTCTGGTTGCTTGCACTCACCTCCTTTAAAATCTGATTGGTTATCTTGCTGAATCTCTGAGTCTCTTTTTTCCACCGTCAGAACACATTGTCTAAGTAAAACTCTAATGAGCGGAATTCTAAGTCCCAGATGGTTTCTGTGGGCATGGCCATCAGCAGACTGTACTTGTCTTATCCATGCCAGCAGGGGCCATTCTAGGACTTTTTTTTTATTGATAGCCAATGATATGTTTTGAATTGGTGAGTGACAGGGGAAGGTGCACTCGTGAGGCCAATCAGCTTTCAGCTGAGGCTTGTGGCCCGGCATTCGAGCTTCTCTGCCCTCTCTGATTGGTGTGCCACAGCCTGAAGATGAGCCACGAAGCTGTACTGGTAACCGACTTAACGGCCTTTGGTGTATAAGATGGAACAGCATGATGGATGCTACCAGGAAGTTAGGTTTTCCTGGTTGTTTCACTGTTTGCCTGTCATGTACATGCTGAAAGTTGGGAATCATCACTCGCCGTACTGCGCTGGATCACATGTTAAACCTTCGCCACACACTACGGGACGCCCTTTTAGCGAAACCATCAAGGCGAACAAATCAATCCCAGATATCAAAGCCGCCAATGACTTGCCGGAAAGTTGGCCATTAATCAGCCACAGTGAGCTGCCAACGTTCGAAAGTTACAATTGGCTTTTTGACGCTCTCCGCTCCCCGAAACACGGTTCGGCCTGTCCGTAAACCACTCAGCCGTATAAAAGAACAAATGTCCCCGCAGACTGAGTGATTCTACACGCTTTAAATTATATGCCAGCTCACGCCCAGACTGTATTCCATACAAATGGGGTAAAAATGCACTTTAAACATAAAAACCCGATGACGCTCTTCACGGTAGTTATTTCATGTTAATTTTGAGTATGAAATTATTCTGCACTGTGAACATGAAAGGGCATTTTTTTAACATCCAATCCAAATCCATTTGTGCCGAAGTGTCTGACTCTCACGGTGACGTGTCGGTGCTCCATAGGGGATAATAGGTCAGCCTTTGCCTTTGTGGGAGTAGAAAGTATGGTGTTAATTCGGTAGAATTTTCAGCCTGAAACCTTCCCCTCATACGTGTGAGAACACTTTGGGCCTCCGCAAGGACACTAACTTATCACTTTACTTAATGAAGTGGACATCAGCAAATCGTGCTAAATCACAGCTGTGATTTAATGGTTAAGCACTGAAGCGACTGGGAAAAGTTTCCTTCCTGTCGCCATCCATCATGCGGCTGCCTATCCGGTGGAGGGGCCACAGGGGAGCCTGGAGCCAATCCGAGGAAACTCAGGGCACAAGACGGGAGAACTTCCTGGACAGGATGCCAGCCCCTCAACGGGCGTACACACATACTGCAGGAAATCTACAAAAACCAGCTCACTGCAAAAGCCATAGGCAGCCAAAGGAAATTATGTTCAAATTATACAACTATGCTGGTATAAAACTTTTATTTTACGCCTGTAAAAGGTGTCAGAATCTTTATGTCTGTAAAAGGTGTTAGAATCTTTATCGCCACACTGCTGGGGACACTGTGTGTCACGTTTGGAGAAGTGGAGGGAATCCTGGAGTTGGGCGAACATGAGATTTATTAAGGGGTAACACACAGCGACGTCAATGACCGGACTGGGGAAGCATACTCTAACGCTCAGTTAAATACACAGAACTAATGAAACAGAACGAGAAACAGCTGGTGAAAAGTTGATTAATCAATTGAGCTGTTGATGAAATTTGGCTACCCAATCCAGAAGAAGTTTGTTAACCGAAGCAGTATTCTTCCACACAACGGAATGCCAGTAACCTTAACCCTCTGCCTTCGAGCAAAATGTGTAATTCTCAGGGTTGCCAATGTTGGTCAGCTGGCTGGAATGAGATTTCGAGACAAGCCTGCCACACATTCACATGTATTTGCATGTATGTAGTAGTTTCACTGCCTTGTAAATAGCCTGTAAGGTTCGCAAACCACCCCAATGCTTTTGATGGAGCCAATCTTAGGTTTATAATGGAACAATATAGATTTGCTGCAAGATTTCCCGAGTGAACGTGGCAGTCTGAAAGCGTGAGTGTCACGTCCGACGCGTGAGAGCAGGAGACCCTGAATTCTGCCTGGGCTTCTCCTGGTGTCGTCACTAAGCTGCTGGGTGTTAGGCTGCGGCACATTTTAACAGGCCGCACTCGAAACAAAGTGCACGCTTTTCAAAACCGTCCCAGTGAATGAGGGAAGCCGAAGTAATCCCTTCATTCCAGCCAGCCTGAACAAATAATGGCCGCCCAACCCCCCCGGTGCTGCTCCGCCGCTATGCTCGGGGACAGCCCGGCATGAAATGTCACTGTGGCAGTCCGCTTTTTTACAGGGAGAAAAGTAGGTCAGGCGGCGAGGGCCGCTGAGGGCCGCTGCTTCCACGCTGGGCACGGCCGTCTCTGCCGGCTCCGGCTGGGAGGTTGGCGCGCCTGCCGGTGACGGGGACAGCGGACCTGAGCTGGGGGATCCTGTGGGAGAGGAAAGGGAGATACCCAGAAGTGAAGGACAAGGAGGGTGGGGGAGGGGAGGGCTCCACCACCAACAACCACACCCTGTCTCTGCAACGGCGACGGGCGGGACACTCCGACTTCACACACCAATCACCTCCTATATACACGTCCATTTTGATGGATAGAGATGCATGTAGCTATATTTTGTTCATTTGCAATATTTGCCCCTTGGGTACTCCCTTCCCTGAGGTACTCCCTTCCCTGGGGTACTCCCTTCCCTGGGGTACTCCCTTCCCTGGGGTACTCCCTACCCTGGGGTACTCCCTTCCCTGGGGTACTCCCTACCCTGGGGTACTCCCTTCCCTGGGGTACTCCCTATCCTGTGGTACTCCCTTCCCTGGGGTACATCCTACCCTTGGTTACTCCCTTCCCTGGGGTACATCCTACCCTGGGGTACTCCATACCCTATATATTATTGTCTGGCAGGGACCTGGGAGGGTAAATATATTAAGATATAATAAGATATAATTCCAGTGCTACAGGAATGTAGACGATTTCAGCGACAGTGTGAAGGAGGCACACTGCAAAGTAAAATGGGTGCTCTGTTCTGGAAACGGTTCATTTTCTTTCAGGCCTGGGATGAAACAGAACAAAAGATTAGAAACTGATCCTGTACCGGTACAATGGTTTGGATGAAATGAATGAATGGGATTGTCATCGGGGGTATAGGGGGGGGTCATAATTCACATAGAGGGGCCAACCTAATCATCAAAGCATGATATGTTTTAAATCGGTGAATGACAGGGGAGGGGCCACTCAGCTGGGGCCAGTGACCTTGTAGCCCCGCCCCTGTATTTGCCTCTGCCTACCGTGACCCAAGCATTACGGCTATGTTGTGCAGGCATCTCCCCACCAGCAGTAGCTCCGTTGGGGCAGCTTGAGTGTAGAGTCACTGTGAAGAGCCTTTTCCAATTGTTTACACTGAGATTTCAGGGACCATCTGTTCACCCGAGGCGAGCAGCGGTCATGAAAATGGCAGAACTCATGCGGCAGCATTATGCAGGTCTGGGCTGCCTATCACACAGCAGGTGGGGGGGGGCTCCACAGTGTTAAGTGTTAATTTCCAGAGTGTATAAACTGTTCTCGTTGTTTCAATCGGACGAGCAAAACCGGCACAGCACGGCAGTGACATTCCTCATTGTCGGGATTTGCTGGTTATCGCCTCAGTAATTTTTGTTGTACATAACAGTGATAAACATCAATTACCGTGTAACGGCTGCAATAATTATGCAGTATAGGCCGGTGAAGACCACAAATGGGGTTGAGAGGTGGCTGTAAATATAGGGTGGCTGCTAGATTTTTATTTTTGCTGCTTCCTTTTTGCTGATTCTCAAATCATTCTGTCAAGTACTATAAGCTTTTCTGACCAGTTTTTGACGAAGGACAGATAACGACAGTGAATCAGGCCCGGGGGCAAAGTCCCAAAATAGCTCTCTCCACTGGTCATACATCGGGAGGGAAAAGGACTTGGGGTTGGGTGCGAATGGGAGGTGCTCCACAGCCGATAGGAGGGTGTGATTTCTCGAGAACGCTCGTCCTTGCGTACGTGGCCATGTTCTTGTGCATGCATGGAAACAGCTTGGGTGGTTGGTCATATGACTATTATTAAGTGGATAAGGTCTCAGGCACCCCCCACAGATGGGGCTCCCTGATGACATAGTAACGGAGATCACGCCCCATTCCTCCATCTTACATTGTCAGAGCTCTTTTGCAAGTTAAAGGCAGCGGGTGCCACATTATACATAATGAAGGCTCTTGGGGCCCTCATACAAAGGCTTCCACTGATCCCGGCCTGGTCGTGGAGGCTGTTCGGCCCGGTCTGTGCCGTGTGGCTGCTTGCCTGCGGTCGAAAAGTCGCCAGTCTGAATCTCGTCCTCAGCTAAACACTGAGGCGTGCGTCGGAGCCGCACGGATCTCTTGGCGATGGGGTGGCAATCTAGGGGTGGGGGTGGTGGGGGGTGGGGGGGGGGGGGGGGTGGGCGGGGGACGGGGG
>JAABNY020000037.1:20088549-20101286 GCA_015164015.2 Brevimyrus niger
GGGGGGCGGGGGGGGGGGGGGGGGGGGGGGGGGGTGGGGGGGGGGGGTGGGGGGGGCAAGATGTGCTGAGTCCAAAGAATGGAATTAAGGTAACAAAATAATGTGATTTATAGTACACACGCACACTCACACACACACACACACACACACAGCAAGTAACCAAACAAAATATGACAATTTTGGCATTTTTAATTTTTTGATTGCATTCATAGATCATTGTGGAAACCAGAATAAAAGTCCCGACGTCTTCAAAATAGCATGGTTTTATCATATTTCAGGGAACATTTGGTCCCCACAATGTAATATAAGCATAGTCCAAACACACACACACACACACACACACACACACACACACACACACTCGCTCAGGATTCCCCAGGCCACAAGGCATGCGTGGTATCGGAGGGGAGCCGGCTGGCGAACAGGAGTGAGGGGTGGGGGGGGTGAGTGTGCGATGACGTCCCCCCCCTACACCCCCTCCCACGCTCCTCGTTCTTGCTCCCGCTGCTGTGCAGAGACTCAGGTGCACGGCTGACTAGCCCACCCCCCCCTCCATCCGGCCTCCACCCCCCCCCCCACCCCCGAAAAGCCACGTCTGCTCCAGCCTCGTCCCCCCAGAGGAGTTCGGCCTGCGTCACGCTGCACAATCAGGCCCCGGCGGGCGTTTCTTTGCCGCTCGGCGTGGTAGCCCATGCTAACCGGGCCGCCGCATCGTTGCAACCGCCACCACCGCAGCCATTTCCCAGCCGCGTCGGGCGGGTGCCCCCCCCTCCCCCTCCCGGAGTGCCGTTCCTCCGCTCCCAGCACAGGCCACGTAATTACATTTTAACGGAGTGTCTGCTCTGCCATTGTCTTTCTCTTGGCGCAAAGTTCACTCATGGGTAAAAAATTCATTTTGTAGCCCCGCTGCGAAATCCGAAAGTCACATGACACGCTCTTGTTGTCGGTGGATATTGAAATGAATCTCATTTCCACATCTGGGGGCCACCGTGAACTCACGTTCCAACCCTCAAGAAACTCAGTTTGTTGCTATGGCTACCGGCTTTTTTTCCCCATGCTAACCTGCACAAGTATTCCTAGGACCCTCTCACAGCAAAGACCTCCCTCCCATTTCCAAGGCAACTGAGAGCCATGTAAAATCTTTATTAATTACTATTTATCATCCCTTCTGACATCACAGGACTTGCCATCGGGGGGAGAAGAATTATTCCATTCAGATCTACTTACCCTGCCGATGCAATTATTCAGAATAATTAATACCCGATTAATTAAGCATGCATCCTCAATTGATTATGTTTATGTAAATGTTTGAAAAATTGCTGCACTTTTTATCAATGGAATGCATTTGGCTGGTTGTATTAAACTCCGCTCTAATTGATTGAAATATATGCATTGGGGAATCTTACTGGGTCTTACTGGGCTAAGTGACCAGTAAATCAACCAGCCCCCACCCCATAGCACACTCGTCCCGTCATTGGTCAAAATTTACGATGATGCTTAACTGTAATGACGATCAAGGGAATGACCATCCAATTTCTAAGTGAGCTCATGCCATTGGCTGAGAGGCACATTGAATATAAGAGGCCAGGAATACTGGTGGAAGCTGGTTTCTTCCAGAACGCTCATTTCGTGCTGACAATCCATGCCAGTCCACAGATGCACATCCCAGGTCCCTAAAACAGGAAGCTCCCAAAACAGCAACGCGGAATTACATGAAATATATTTAGCAGCTGCTTTCATCCAAAGTGACGAATGTTTTAGGGAGAAACCAGGGTCAGATAAATCCCTGGAGCTGTGGGGGGTTAAGGGCCACGCTGGAGGTGAAAATCACTCTGCCGACTTGGGGATTTGAGCTGGGATTCTTCCAATCACAAGCACAGCATCCCAGCCTGCTGAGGCACACACACTGCCGCAATCTTCATTATCCTGAGAACTGGTCAAAGTCAGAAACATCGGACTATAGAATTAAAGACATGAACCAGGCGGGAATAAGCGGTACTAGCTATCGATAAATATACCGTAATATTTAATAGGTGTAACTGCTCATTTTTCGAAATCCTGTGATACTTGAAATATTTAAAACAAATTAAAAAAAAAAAAAACATTGTCTGCAATGATCCATTATACATTATTCCCAAGCTGCGAACATCTCCTACAGTTTAATACTGTTTTACAGACATATTTTATTTAATTTCTGAAAGTTTTCAAAAAGCAATGCACGGTGCCTCATCATAATCCCCCAGGGACGATCACGGCAGAGAAATCGCAGCACCCCCCTAATAAATCCTGCACGCAATTCAAGGACAAAAGAAAAAAATAAAAGCCTTTAAAATGGGTCGGTGGGAAAATAACAGCCATCAGAGCAGCCACGGGGTCAACTGTCAGCGAGGCTCAGCAGAGATCTGGTTTGACGAGAATCCGAGAAAAAATGGCCGCAGGACCGTCTGCTAACAGGTCATTGTGTACGTTGCGTTCAGAGGTTATGATGATTGTGAATTTGAGCGTACGCTTCAGAAAATTCGCCCAGGTTCAATACTGAGGCGCTAAAAGCTGCACTGTCTCGCTGTCTCCGAGGTTTACTCAGTGTTAAATATCTCCTTTAAAAAGCGATCCAAAGATTCAAACGCCATGTTTGTACCTATGGCTACGAGAGGACGGTTGAAACCATGAGGACCGTATTCTGATCTGGAGAACCCAGAACCTGGAAATCTAAAAATGATGGCAATAAATGGCAGTAAACAAATAACAAAATATCACCACTTTAGACAACACTCCACATACACACACACACACGTGCAAAAGTCTCAGAGGTTTAGCTGAGACACTGAAGGAGAATCTGGTTGGTCCGTAATTGAAGCCAATCTCACCAGAATGTGATATTTAACCTTAGAAGGGATTAAAATCGACATCTGTCTATTCAGAAGGGAAAGAGTAACGTTTAGTGTTTAACATCTAAAAAACATTCGCGCGGGCTCGTTTCTAAAGAACTGCATGGGGATTTTCAGTCACGCAAAGCCTTTAGCACGGGTGACATTTCAAATGTGTAGCCAGACGCATTAGCATACGCTAATGTGACACGTGACACGAGCGCACGCCAACCGCAGCAGGTAACTAAGAGCGACAGCTGGCAGTGGGAGAGAAATGCAGCGCATAGTAGCAAACTTAATTAATTTATGGAGGGTGATTCTCGTTCGTCTGGCAACCATTCAGTCCGGGGGATTGACAGTCGGGGAGCTACTGTTTGGGACGCTTGGCGATGAGACGCGATCGCGCCACAGTGTGGTGAATGCTTCTGAGAGTGTTTCAGGATGGGAAATGTCAGGGTCTGCACCCGCCTTTCATGTCTCCTCCCCCGTTTGGCCAACAGGCGTTGCCGGCCCCCTGTCACTCGCCCTTCAGCCATGAAGGGCCTCCCCTGATTCCCCGGCCTGCTGCATAGCTCAGTGGGCTGAGCATGTGGTTCAGACTGAAGCGCTGTGGGTTTAAAGCTGCCTAATATCAAGTCACATGTGTTTTTTTTGTGTTATTTTCTGGTGTTTTTGTATTTCATTTGGTTCCTTGTCTTTTGCTTCTTGTCCTGTTTTCTCCGTTTTCCTTGTTTTTGTTAACCAATAACGTTTGTTAATTTTCCCTAGTATCCAGTGCTGTTTAATTGTAATATGCCGCACCAGGTCCTTGAGTCCGTGTGATTGGTTAAGTTGGTTATGACTCTAGCTTGTACTGCATCGTGTCTTGATAGCTGTGTATTTAAGTACCTGTTCTGGTTCTGTTCCTTGATGGCCTGTCGTAGTTGTATGTCAGTGTTCAAGTTACTGCTTCTGCTCCTTGTGTTGCTCTTTTCCCTTCCTGTTACCTTCTGATATTTTTCTAGTTGGTTCTTGTTTTGACCCCATTTGCTTTTGACCCCATGTGGTCCTTTTGTTATGCAGTTTATCCAGTGTGTTCAATTTTCCCCAATAAATCCCTTTGTCTTGGAGTTTTTAAGTGGGTCGTCACCCTTTTCCCGCCTGCACTGTGACGCGCCGCAACAGGAAAGCGGGTTTCTGCTCTAAATGGGACAGGTTTAGAGAGATTTCTCAGGAAAAAGATCTCTGCTGGCTGGATGATCAATGAACATCTCAAGAAAGTTGCCCCTATAAGTAGGTTAGCGGTGTTGCTACTAAAATGTAATATCCAATGAACTGTTTACAAAATCCACAACAAATGGGGCTGTAGGATTCTCTCGGGCCATAATGGCATTAATGGGACTCTGGTGTACAAACTCTCTCTGAAAAGCTTTTTAAGGAAACTGGTGACCAATATGTTCGTGATGTTTCATATCTTCATATACAGTACATATATAGGCACAAATAGGGACATATATACATGTACTTGCATTATTATTGGTTTTAATCCCTAGTTTTGTGTTTAATTCTTTTGCTCATGTATTTACTATATTTTGTTTCAAAAATGGAAAAAAACATTCTTTTATATCACCTGTCCCAGTCAGCAGTCCTTACAGTCACACTCAATTCTATAAACACCTGTCTCCCAATTTCGTAATTAACAAAAAAGGAGATATACAGCCCTTCTGCGAATGAAGCCCTTTGATGAGGCACTGAGTTGACACCTTATTGAGCTGTTGATTTGCTGTGGTTCTATTCATCTGCGATTGGTTTGTTAACTGGTTTTCCTTATTTGTCTGACCTTGCTTTTTGCATTGCTTGTTCTTTGCATTGTCCCTGAATGTAACTTGATTTTTGACCCTGATTTTTGTATCTGGTTCTTTCCTTTCTTCATTCCTTTGGTGTGAATCCTTTAAAACTGCTTGCTCTGCACAGGGGGATTCGGAACTCTTTCATTACAAAATGTCTCACCATCGTGGCACGTCTAGCAGAGTGAATATCGAATCGCTAGGAAGAAAGATTAAACGATCGTTGTCTGCTACAGCCTTCTGCTCCTGCCGTTTTCAGCATTCCAACTCCTTCCTTAGTCAACTGCATTGATCTCAATGCCCAAGAGATATCATGAAAATGCAGATAAGTGCAGTTGTTTTCAAATGCAACGTTCAGTCTGTCAAATCCTCAGGGAACCACTACTGTGACTGTCCCAGTGAATACCGGGAATTCCTGAATGTATCCAACCAGGCTAAGGTCACCAGGGTGTCATCTATCATTTATCTACTCCCTCTCAGAACCCTCTCAGACAGGGTTACATCCTCATACACCTGCCATGGGCTGGACCCTCTGTCAGTCCATCACCACACACTGTGCCGGAGGCACTGCGGGGCTGCCGACCGGCCCGAACTGTGCAGAAAACACAGGCAAACAAGGGCAGCACAGCCAAACACGGAGCTGAGTCAAAACCACAACCCTCAAGGTCGCCCACCAACAACAGTATGGAGACAATGTGTCACACAAATAAAATATCAGTTTTTTTCAATTTTCTAAACAATATTGTTTGATTTAAAGAGTATTTAGCATTGATTCTGGAGTCATGGCCTAGCAGACCATGTTCTGCATTTTGCTGAATGTTCCTTCACTACACCAAGATAATAATAAGGGAGATGTAAGAACTTTCTGCAGCCTAACTTCTCTGTTCCTCTGTTCGTAGCTAAACTGTTGACTATCCGTGCTTCTAATTCTATTGGTTTTTGAATTCTCACCTATTTTCTGACCCTGTTTGCTGAATATCATTCGGGCTCGGTATACATGTGGCTCTGGCTTGTATTTCCGACGTCAGCTCGTGTGTCGACCCTGATTTCCTGGTTTGTGCTCCCGTGTTTTGCTCATCATTCCTTGGTGTGAGTCGGTAAACCCACTTCCCCTGCACTCGAGACTTTTGTCAAAATTCCAGGGATCTAATAACTGCCACTGTCAGGTTTGTCGAGTCAGCCCGTCACACGGAGGCAGGAGGGAAGAGCGGCAGGAATAACCAATAGACTGAGGCTCACAAGCAGGCATGCTCCAAAGAGTCTCATCTGTGCGCCGTGACACAGTCAATAAAACACAAACGATCCATGAACATAATGTTTTTCAAAATGATAACCTTCAGGACAGATTTTATGTAGGTCGTGTTGCCTCCTCAAAATTTAAATAGCCTGTATTTATTTATAGAAATTATGAGAATATATTTAGGGGTCCAAATTTTACACATGTAGGGATAAAAACATAAATGAGCATCCTGTGCAGGGCGAACCTTTAAATTCCCATAATTTTCCTTGATCACCATCAAATTGACTGAGTATAAGTTTGCAAAAAAGGATGGATGACATGTATAAGCCTGAACTTTCCATTTCCATTCTTGTTGCCTGCTTTCTGGGCGTCAGCTACTCCTGTAAGTTCTGAATCAACACTTTGTGCAAATCGCTGGTCTGAGCCTGAGGTCACTGTGTATTTACATAGCATGGCACGCGGGGCAGCCGTTACCGACATGCGTGTGCTTTGTCTCTTAGCAACCACATTAACCCACACAGCTCAAGAGATATTATAATAAATCGGCATAGGAGACAGACATTGGGAGTGTGAACCTTCCGACTCTTGGGTATAATTTAAAATAGCACAAATGTCATTCCTGACACAGACTCAATGTTACGACGGCTGCATGCGAGAGGAAAACAGAAATGGAAGAAGGCTTGGGGTCACAAGAACTGTCAGCCTCAAAGCCGCTGCTGTAACACACACGGGGAAATATAGAAGGGCGTTTTAAAGGGATGCTTGACTTTGGAATAGAAGCACCGACCTACTCTAGAAAGATGAACCAGTCTGATGTCGCATGGACCGAAATGGAAAGTATAAACCTGTCATTAAAAATCAACTATTTGAAATAAGATTTTCAAATGATGCATCTCGCCGCTGTTTGTTTTGGAGCTGAAAGTCTCATACATTGGAATGCACTGCGAGGTCTTATTGTTATATCACAGCTGAAACACTTGGATGTAAAACGACATTTTCAGCAGGTGGAGTTGCAGGAGCATTCATTAAAAAAATGGTTCAGAAAGGAATTATCTAATACCAAAAATAAAAAATGCAAGCCAGCAGGCTTTCACTGTCTGTAGTTCCAGGGCAATTCTGGGATTTTTTTTAAGGTGGCGGGGCATAAGAGGGGCTATTATTCATACATGGAGGGCAACCTTATCATTAGCCAATTATATTTTTGGATCAGTGAATGACAGGACAAGGGTCACTTCAGGTAGCCAATCAGCTTTTAGCTGGGGTCTATATACACCCATGCAGTAGTTGAAGTAGAGGCACCATGCTCGCGATGAAAGCGGGACATTCTCAGAGATGACTGACCCTTCCATACGAACACTAAAGGGTCAGCGTCTTGCGGAAAGAATTCGGCACTCATCGCCGCGACCCAAATGAGTCTGACCTCAATGTATTAGTGGACAGGATCCCTAAAGCAAAAGTACATTTACGTACCTCTCTCTTCGAGAACCGAACATGCAGTTCCTTGGCTGATGAGCTTAGGCGTCTGGAGCCGTGCGAACGAACAAGAACACTGACACGACTTTCAGGGTCACAGACGTGCGTTTGTGAGGCCAGTCTCCATATACAGTATGAGCAACACACATCCCACCGAGTGCATGGAGACTCAAACGTGCGCGTGCAGAACTCCACTGGAACGTCTGTCTTACTGTACGACATAGTGGGAAAATGACCAAATAGTGGGAAAATTCTTGGTAACTTTTGCTCCGTTGCTCTCTCAGGTGCCCTGACGTCCTATAGCGGACGCCTGCCACTTGAGGAGGCCCACCGGAGTGCAGAGAGAAGCTGCTTCAGCTGCGTTCCTGCCTTTAGCTCCTGCATTTTCCCTCCACGCCGCCTGCTGGGAGAACAGTTGTTCACACAGGGACCCCAAAGATGTTCTGCATAAAAAGGACCTCCACCCCTCCCCCCGGGTGTTGCTGACTGTAAGCAAATCGCTTTCGTTGCGAACGGGATGCTAAATCAACCATCACGCGGAGGACAGATGTTGCAGACAATTAGCGTCCTTGTTTGCGAGAAGTGGCATCCACGCTCGCTCTGCCGCGGAACCTCTTCTGAAGTTCACTGCTGACTTTCGAGCGCAATTAAGACGAGGCCCTCGAGAGGCTCAGCTAGTAGCACTGTCCTTTCAGAGCCGTTTCTACTGCAGCATGCTGCAGAGCGCCCTCTAGGGATCTGTTGGCTGCTTGCGGGTTTCCAGCTGTCCAAAAGTCTAGCCACCTGTTTAGACATTGAATCATGCGACTTCCGCTGTAAAGAGCAGCCACGACTGCCAGGAGTATGGATTGTAGTGCCGGACATTTAATTTCCCAAGAGCTTTACTGGCGCATGCAATTAAGTATTTGAGGTCAGAGAAAGTGAAACTAAAACGCTAAACAATATGCAGTACAAGGTATGTTTCACACCAGAAACCATGAATGGATGCAATTTGTCTTAACAGCAGACAAAATTCCTCAAAAAGAAAGCAAAACAGAGACCACATGCAATTAAATGTCTATCAAATAATGTATGAAAATCTGTAGAGATTCTATAGTATGCCAGTTTATATTATATACAATTCCTTAATATTTCTCTATTGTGTCTATAGTGTAAACAAGCATATTCCAGAACAATTGTTGTTCTTCTGAAATTTGCAAACTGGGAATCATTTTGCCACTTTATATTAAGTCTTTTATGATGTTTCTAATTAGTAAGGGAGCACAAATGAGTTTAATGTCTTTTACAATCATTCTTATCCATGGTTTGTTTTACTAAAGCCAGTGTGCTAATCCATTTAAAACTGGCAGTATTGTAACAACAAATCTCTAACATATTATTTTTACTGTGTATTCTCACTCCAAATGTTTTTATTCTAAATAAATTATTGGGCTTTTTAGCATTAATTTTTTAATTAATTCATGTAACACTCCATGAAAATAAACTGAACTTTCTAACATTAAAAAACTAGTCAGACAATCACCTCTCAAGTCACGATGTAATGCAAGAACATTCACTGTATCCAACCTCTAGCATAACATAAACAATCTTGTATCTTGCATAAACATACAATACATGCCAAGTCTAGTGGCCTTGCGTCTGCTGCATCTATTACATTAATTCCTTTTGTTTGTTCATTCCATCACATAAACACACAGGGAATCATCAAAGAATTTCTGGTGTAAAATCCTAAAAATAATTACAACAGCTTCATTTTCACATTCAGGAACTATAGGGAAAAACCCCAGCAGACTCTTTAGGAAGCAGAAGATTCCATGAACAATGTCCCTTACATCTTTGGAAAATGACTTTGTGCCCTTAGAACGGATGTACATGTCGTGCCTTAAACTAGGGGCTCCCAACCTTTTGATGTCCACGGTAAAATGGCCAGGGGGGACAGATTGGCGATGTCATAAGTTGAACTGTTTCCAATGTTTTTTTTCAGATGCAAACAGAATGTGTGAGGGTCATAAAAATGGAAAATTTGGAGTTGGAAATCAACCAATTCCTCCGCATTCCGACGTCCAGTGGAATGCCGGCCACGGATTGGTACCAGATGTTGGGAACCCCCACCTTAAACCACTAAATGAAGCTTTGCAATAAGCTCCACAACCTTTGATCTCGACCCAGGAGAGAGCTGCCAGTCATAAATATACAAACCCAATATATTCTGAAGTTTGTCAGTGGCACATGTCAAAATGCAATCCTGAAGTGGAATGACAGCCTGGTCATTGCCGGGATGAGCTACTGGGCAATGGCACAGGGGTGTCTAAAATACATGAGGATGACACGTTGACATTCCATTTCTGTCTCAGCAGGATTCTGGCCTGGAAAACTTCAAAGTTTACATTATATATGCAGGAAAAACTTTATGTTTATATTCATACAGAGACCAACCTTATCATTAGCCAATGATGTATTTTGAATCAGTGAGTGACAGGGAAGGAGGTTCACTGGGGGTCAATCAGCTTTCTGCTGGGGTAGTATGGCCCTGCCCCTATAAGAGCTTCAAAGAAATTAGCAGCTCTACTACTGGTTAAATGTGCAACATGTACCGTAGGGAGCAAAAGATCTGTGAGCGTCAGAAGAGCTCTGAATCATGACTCTGAAGAAGAAACACAAAACAGAATTTATAAGTTCTCTGAGCAGTGACTCTCCACCCTTGGAGGGACCCCCAAACGGCCCACAATTCTGTTGCCTCCCAACTCCCAGCCAATTAAGACACCGAGTAACTGGTTCAGGTATGTTTTAAGCTGGGAGGGAGAAAAAATATAGACTGGCTGGGGATCTCTGAGGATTTGGTGAAGATACATGGCATATAAAACATTATTACGAGGTTTTAGGTATGATATTAGGTATCATTATGAAGTTAGATTACCACCAAACAGGGGTGCAGCTAAAAATTCTAGCCCCTCTGACTTGGGTGTGACTTCCGACTCCATGATAAGACCCAGAAGGTTGCCAAGGGTTGTGTTGCTGTCGCTGATATTCCTAGAAGAAGGTGTTTCATCTCGCAGGGCACCCTGGATATTATTTAGAAGAGCTGCAGTGCGACTTGGTGGCAACTCCAGTCTGTACTGGGAACTGAGAAGGACAGCTGTGAGGGCTCTGCGGGCAAATAAGGAGGCATTTCTTAGATGAATCTATAAGCAGGTGACACACCATCTGTGGTCTAGTGACCCACGTCCTGCTTACAGAAGAATCAAAGCATCACGCACATCTGAATCTGTTCCTTGGAGACATGCAGTCAGGACGGGCGATGGAACAGAGTCCTTATGGATGACACAGCAGTTGTGACCCACTGGACTGACAACAATGAACTCTGGCTCCATGGTTCTTGAGGCTGATCCTTCGATCAGCTGTGAACCACCCAATCTCACTGATATTGCACAGGTGGTGAATTAGCTGGGGGGGAGGGAAGGCTGCAGGCATCTTTCGTATCTGGGGTGGAACTTCTCCAGGCTGGTGATGAGACCGTCTCCCTGGGATTGCAGGCGATCTTTGCTTCCATCTGGGTGTCAGGCGTCATCTCTTGATTTGAAAACAAGACTCGTGGTCCCTATCTGGAAAGGGAAGGGTGATCGCATGGATTGCAGCAACTACAGGGGGGTAACGCTCAGTGCCGGGTAAGGTCCTTGCTACTGTAGGGTCATCCTTAATAAGACCCGTGATCACTTGCTTGCCTACCAGCAACAGGAGCAGTCTGGTTTTATAAATATAATGTCTACCATCGACCGCATCCTTGCACTTAGGGTTGTCATTAGGCGCAAGCATGAACATCAGCTTAGGTTCTCATAAAGTATTTGACTCAGTTCATCGAGTTGCCCTGCCGGACATCCTGAGACTTTGTGGGATCCCCCTGAAGTCACTGGACGTCATGGCTGGTCTGTACACTAATACTGCGAGTGCTGTGGGAGAACCGCCTCCTTCTTCTGAGTTGATTATGGGGCTCGCCAGGGGGTGTTTTCTTGCTCCTACTCTGTTCAGTGCTTGTATGGACTGGGTGTTGGGCAAGGTTGTGGGGTCCAGCGGCTGTGCAGCGTCTGTTGGTGAAGAAAGATCTACTGATCTTGACTTTGCCGCCAATCTTCACGGAGTCAATGGAGGCTCTGATCGGGGCTCTCGAGAGACTGAGCGAGGAGTCTGAGTGTCTGGGATTGTGAGTGTCCTGTATAAAAACAAGATCCACTTCTTTAATAGATTCTTGGGCACAGGTATCAGTAGTGTGTCTGTCTGGGGGGAGAATTTCAATCTCGTTGAAAGATTCACTTACTTCAGCAGTGACATTCATGTCTCTGATGACTATTTCTATGAAGCCAGTACACGGATTGCATGGGGGGTCATGAGGTCGCTGAAAAAGGGTGTGTGGCACTCCTGATATCTTTACAAGGACAAGAGTCCTGTTGCTCCTTGTCTTTCTGTGTGGCTGTGAGACAGGAATGCTATCCAGTGAGCTGAGATGAAGACCGTGTCTCCTTAGAGAATCCTTGGGTACCACCGGTTTGACTTTGTGTTGAATGAGCGGTTGCTACAGGAGTCCCAAATGAGGCGCATTACCTGCATTGTGAAGAAGCATCAGTTACGGCACTACAGCCATGTGGCACGTTTCCCTGAGGGTGATCAACATTGCTGAGGACCCAAAAGGCTGGACCAGGCCAAAGGGACACCCACATAACATCTGGCTCTGGCAGATAGACGGCAGTTTCTGGAGGGTGGGACTGGACCATGTGTCTGCCTAGGGGGGTTGCCAGTCAGAATCCCAAAGAGTTTCGTCATGTGGTGGGTGCAGCAATGCACTGCTCCCCAGCCTGATCTGACCTGACAAAATATCGCCTTGCCCGCCCACCCAATTTTATACATTCAAGGGCCTCAATAAAGTACTGCCCCCACCCAATCTTGCCAGGGGGACCCTGGCCCCAGTTGCACCCCTGTCACCTAAAACATTAACAAAAAACTACTTCAGAGATTATGGCATCAGTTGGCAAGACGAGGGGTTTCTCCTGTGATGGAGTAATTTTCAGTATTTTAGAGACAATATTTCCTTCCCATTTCTGAAGGAAGAGGTCAGTCTTTCCTGAAAACCCTTTCCCAAACTCTGCGTCAAACAGGACAAAATGCAACAGTCACTATGATACCAAAGAGACTTGACGGAGTTTCTCTCAGCAGCGTTGAAGGCCAAGAGATTGTGGTTTGTATTGGCATGGCCTCTGGATTCGATTAAAAGTTGCTCTGTCACTAAAACCCAAACTAATAAATCCAAAATTTATACTTGTAGCAAAATAGATTTAACAG
>JAABNY020000037.1:20133509-20146894 GCA_015164015.2 Brevimyrus niger
GGGGGGGGGGGGGGGGGGGGGGGGGAAGCTCTCTCACAATTATCGGGAACATGGACAGGAGGCCACACCCACTGACAACGCGGCGGAGTTGTGCGGTGATGCGTAACGGGAGGATACCTAAGAAAACACTCCTGTGTATTGCACCCCCCCCCCCCCCCAGTTAGTGCTTACAGTCACAGCCTGCTTACAGCACTAAAAAGGAGGGGGGGGGGGGCGTGGGGGGAATGTGGAAATACAGCTGCTGAGAAAACAGACACTCTATGCTGCAATCTGTCCCTTGCGCTAAAACGAGAGGAGCAGAAGGGACAAAAGTTACCTTTCTTTCCTTTAGTAGTACTACTTTTAAAAATCTCATTCGCACCGAGAGCTTTCAAAGTGTGTAGGAGGTGTTAGGAAGCTATTCTGTCGTCCATGGACGGTGCTACCCATAAGTCTTTGCGCTTCCCTAAGAACCCATAGCCGGGATTTCAGTCGAATCAGCTGCCGCTAATCCCGCTTAATTTGGTCACGTAAAAACCAAGGAGAGCATATGGTCACTACGACCCAGACGACCTAACGGGAACAGGCACCGATGGGCTTCCAGCTGAATGTGGTTCTTTGGAAGTGCCGTCGGACGAAGCCAGCAGTGAGATGCTGACCTGTGTCCAGCCTCCATTCATTGTGGATGTGACCTGTGCAGTATCTTCATCCCACCCATCCCCACCCCACCGTGAGAGACCGGGGCTGTTGGCCACAACTTGGCAACACACTCTGCCGGCCTGTGTCCTTTGTGCGGGATCTGTCAGCACCCATCTCCTAATTGGAAGTGAGATGCTGCCGGGCAGGGATCCGCATCCAGAAGAGCGCCTTGTTCCCACCGGCCCCCAGGCCCGCTGACGGTCCCGCCTCGCTGCGCAACGTCGGAAGCTGGTTCTCATCAGGAACTTCGGATTCACGTTTCCGTTACGCGACCAACACCATAGCACCCTGCAGCCAGTTTCCCTGAACTATTGACTCACAAGTTTTCCGTCCAAATTGCTCCTTTGCCTGGTGACCTGCTGCTGCCTGGAAAAGGCTTCCAGCAGCCACGAGACCCTGTCCAGCAAAAAATGACTGGAAGAAGAATGTATGGATGGAATGAAGCAGTCCATCTGAAAACACACTGAAGCACTTACACACACCTGTTACAACAGCCATGCTATGCATCCATCGGTCTTCTGACCACTTATCCTGGCCAGAGAGCAGGTGCATTGGGCACAAGGCAGGGTCACGCCCGGGATGGGATGCCAGTCTGTGGCAAGGCACACAACTGGAATTTCAGAGATGCTAATTAGCGTAACTGCATGTCTTTGGAAAACAGAACTTCAGTAGTGAGGCTGATGGCATCCTTAAACAGCGTTGGCATTACGTTTCATTTCAGCCAGTCTCTGGAACAATGGGGGGCTTGGACCTCGCTCAATGGCCCAACAGTGACATCACCAGGGATTTAGCCAGCGACTTTCTGATCGCGGGATCCGAGGCCCGGTCCGCACGAGCCACGTGCCGCCCAGCACAACTTGGGCAGATGGAATTCGCCATGAAACCACTGCATGAAATAGCTTGTGACATGCAGGACACTCAGAGGAGACTTTGGACGAGACAGATCCTTTGAAACATTCACGAGGTAACTCTGTCGTGATGGAATACCAAACAGTTCTAAATGTGGAATGAATAAAGCAGTTTGGAAGACTTCAAGGGAACAATAAATGTGGGGGATGTCTTCTCTTAAGTGCACCGCTTTTTAAATGGGTCTCAAATATAGCCCTGGTATTCAGGAACAATCTAATACACACACACACACACACACACACACACACACACACACACACACACACATACACACACACCATCATAGTTGATAAATTTTAAAGTGTTGCAACTCTTGGCAATCATAAATATCACAAATATCCATCTACTGACACATCTGAGGGACCTGTACAGTATATCGCACTGGAACACTCCATGATAATAACAAGGTCATTATCTAAAGCAGTAGACATTAGCCATATCTTCTCCCCACTGGGAGACTGATGTTAGGATACTTCCAAGCAATTACATATTTGTTGGCTTTTGCACGGCGTTTGTCCCATGAGAGCGAGGGAAAGACGCGGCCAAAAATGGAACCTGAAGCCGGGAGACGGCATTTCATAAGCAAGTCGGGTCCCAGCAATGGACGGGCCGGTAGAATAGGCTCTTATAGGAGCTGTGGATATTTCCGGACACAGTCCAAGCTAATTATATAAAGCGGTGCCTCTGAATCAGCAGAAAACTGTGGATAACCTCCAGACTGCGCTGCTCCCAATTGACACTGTTCAACAGATGGATTCTTTGGATAATTAGAAGGCTGGGCAGACAGGATTATACCTCCAATGGTCATTTAAAAATATACTCATTAGCAATTCTGCATGATGAGGGGGGGGGGGGGGTTCATTTCACAAAGAGGGTTACTGTGATCAGTACGAAGTGTGACAGTAGATGCATTCCCGGGTCTTGTATTGGTTCTTGGTGCATACAGAAGTGTACACAGGGGGCGGACCACTGGCCCCCGGTGAAAGCCGATTGGCCCTCAGAGTGCCTCCTCTCCTGTCACTCACTGGTTCAAAACATATCATTGGCTAATGAAAGTGTAGCCCCATCTGTGTGAATCATGGGCCCATTTGTATTCCTCCCCACCTTAAAAAATCAGAGAATCACCCCAGGGTGCATAGGTTAACCAAGAACATACTGCCTTACGAGAGGAGACCTTGCTTTCCTGGAACAAGTTAGGGAAAGCTTTGTAAGGCTCTTCATGAGATGGGTCAAATTACCAGGACATAGAATTTTTTTCCCCAAATTCATATGAGGACAGAAATGAAGTGAATAAATAATTATTAGGGTGAAGGATTCCAAGAAAGCCAAAATAGTTATTGTATTCTAACATCCGAATCTGTGCCCTATTATAGCTGTCTGTCTCTGCTTTAATGTTACTACTTCTCGCAGAGGACTGTGATTTAGCAGGGGTCAGCTAGACGCCAAAATGAGTTATAGACCCCTGGGGCGGCTTTGAGACGGAATCTGAAACAAACAGCAGCAACATTCTCACCTGAAGGCCTCACATTTATGAGTTTGCGGGCATGTTCTGTCATTCCTGGGATGAGCTCACTATTTCAGCTTACACTCACAATGCAGCCAGATCAATCAGTATTGTACTATGCCTGTCTTTCATATAAACCACCACTGCTGACAAAATGACGTGAGCATAATTAAAAAGTGCACTTTTTTGTTCTTTGGTTAGCAGAGGCTTTTATCCAAAGTGACATGCATTTTTTTTTCTTTCTGATGAAACAGGGTCAGACAATCCCTTCAACAACCGGGGGCACAAGAGCCTTTGCTCAGAGGCCTAATTGTAAGATCACTCTGCTGGCTCCGGGATTTAAACTGGCAACCTCCTCACTGCAGGCACATTGTCCTAATCCAGTGAGCCGCACACTACCCCCAAAGCAATGTGTTGCATTAACAAACCAAAATACAAGAGTGTACGTTGTATGACAGCCTGTTCTTTTTTTTTTTTTTCCTTGATTGATGGTTTCGGCTACGGTTTTGGGGGATTGCAACTGAGGTACGTCAGGATGGATTTTTGGGTTAGTGAGATAACTAGTTAGCAGTAAAGTTGTCTGGGCTAAAATTAATAATTACAAAGGTAAAGTCTGTTTAAACTGGGGTACCTTAAATCTGACAAGTTATCTAGCTAACCAAAAAGGTCTGTCTTTCTAATGCATGTCTCTGGTTTGACCAGGGCCTACAGGTCATTTGGAGTGACGCCTTAATTAACAATAGAACCATCTGTGGGTTACGTGAGATTCACAACGTAGAAGAGTTACACGAGACAAACCTGAGGTGGAATGAGATCAATCTCGGCACATTATCAAACACATATACTCCAATCCGAAAATAATCCATAATACTACTTTTCATATTCATCAATTTCATTGTAAACAGGTTCCGCCGGGGAACTGAAATTAGCAGTAACGTGATGAGCCTGTTGCATCACAGTTTAATTTTAATTGCCGTAATTGCTTTTTCAGTGAATATCTTCCAGCGTATTACCTGATGACTTCATGGGGTGGGCACTGTGTTTTCTCGTCTTGTAAACTCTATATATAAAACATGAAACTTCAGTGGTAAAAATACACTGCCGTGATATGCTTCTCTTCTGTGTTTGGCAGATAAACTCTCATGTGGTGAGTTACCCCGGCACCACGCAGAACACAAGAGCGCCACTTAAATGGTCATAACGGTCTACTACTCTTCAAGTTATCTCAGTTAAACTCCCCAAGTCATCACATTCAATTCACCCTTTTAAAAAAAATAAAAATTAAATGATATATATATATGAACACAATGAGAACATCACAATGCATAATGTGTTAAAATAATAGTAATAATAATAATGTATTGTAACGTTTTATTGCTTTTGAATGTCCTTCTCCTGACCTTGTACTGCTGACCCAAAAGAACAGAATTGCGTTTATAAAAACTTATATACTCTCACAGACTGCAGTACTAAGCCAAATGTGCTTCAGAGCAAAGAAAACACATAAATCAAAGTTTTACACCGCGATAAAAAAAGAAATAAATTCTTGTGGTGTTGGATCTCCTCATCGGGTCAGAACAGGCAGGGTTAATTAAGTCTACTTAGAATACTTCACTTATAAACACAGGCTACTTGTCCTATTAAAAAAATAGAGGTAACTCTATTCAGAATGGCGCCGATCATCTTCCTGATCCTCTTGTGTTCACATGAAAAGTCAATGCTGTATTTCCTCGGTCGAATTCATCATGTAGCTTTAAGAGAGAAGCGGCCTCGGAGCTAACGTAGCTAGCTGACGGTAAAATGTTACTTCATGAGTAATTGTAATAGCAACATCTTAATACAAAAGACGAAATGAAAAAAGAGAAGCGCAACAGTAATGAGGGGGAGTTTTTTTTTTTTTCCTTTTGTTTAATTCCTGTACACGGACGTTATTGTCCAGTAGGCCTATTTAAACTTTTCAGGCCAGACATGTAACAAGCAACAAAGGTCTATGTCATTTTCCTTAAATCATTCGTTTACCTAGGATAAGCCACATGACTAGACGTTTACAGGAACCTTTTTAAAAATAAATTACATTTTACATAGTCGGTGCTCAACATTAGTCTGTTCTTTTGTCTCCTTTTAAAGCGCCTGTAAATTCCTTTTTATCTTCGCGAACAGAGGTTAACTATTTAGGTAAAACGTGTTCTCAGAAGCAGCTGCCAAGAGCAAGTTGACGAAAGCCCAGCTTTCATAGTTTTTTATACGAACATCTTTCAACCCAGTTGCCTATAAAGCATTAAATGAGAGTGAGAGACAGCTAAATGTTATTTCCAACACTCACTCCGCCGAAGTCCAAACACAACAAGCCCCGCAGCGCGTCCCACCTCCCAGGCCAGGAGTCAAACTCCCATTATCAGTAAATTTTAAA
Organism: Brevimyrus niger; assembly: GCA_015164015.2. Classification (NCBI taxonomy): domain Eukaryota; kingdom Metazoa; phylum Chordata; class Actinopteri; order Osteoglossiformes; family Mormyridae; genus Brevimyrus; species Brevimyrus niger. Next base: position 20,139,011 of record JAABNY020000037.1, read on the forward strand.
CCAGCTCATCGCCATTTCACCGCCATAAAAATGTAGGAAATTACCTTGCAAAATCTGTTAATGTTGCAGTTGACCTTCTTAATATTAAAATTCTATCCTTAGGTTTTGAAGCCTAAGTCTTCCAATTGCCAGTACTGAGCAAGTTTAAGTTAAAGATACCGTGTTGATTGTATACCGGTCATAAACTTTTTCAAAGAGTCCAACACTATTATACAGTCAGTTATTGTGAATTTATTTTCCCCATGTTATATTTTAAAAGACGCATTACTTCATCGTAACCATAGCGTAGTTTTAAAATATTTTAGTTGTCAAAAACACAGAAATATGAAGGCAACCCAAAAACGCAAGAAACCAAAAAAGAGGAGCATTTTCTGAAAGCTTTGTCACTGATACAAGTTATATACTAGGATTAAAATGAGCCGAAAAGCCTGCAAATACAGCTAGCTGCCACGGGGAATTAGCAGTTTCTTTGAGCATCCTAAAATTTTAATTAGCGCATTTTCTCGGCGCTGAGGTGACGGAGAAGCCAGACATGAGCATCACGTGACGACTCATGAATTTAGATGAAGTACATTTCTTATGCTTGTGCCATATGTATGCCGTTTAAATCCATAAGGTCTTTGTTTAAATGTTTCGTTTGTTCATTTTATAGAATTAGAATTAGTACGGGTACAATCGAAATTTTAATCCAATTATGACAGAAATAGCCGAAAGGTTCAGCATATTGAGTTAGTAAATACTAAATTAGTCTTATAAGCATCCTTGTTAAGAAGCCAAACCAAAATTCTGAAAAAATCCTCATTTCTGAAAGACCAGAAAAAGCGAGAAATACGTATCGTACACGATAGGTAGTCATTATGAAAAAAATGTCTTAAACGGCGCATCAAAACGCATATACACAACATTTTAAAAAGCGGTAGCAGTGACAATATTTGTCGCAGTACTAGTCCTAGTAGTAATAATAATCATGATCATCATCTTCGATTGATTTCTACATTGAGGGATCAAAGCGAACTTCAAATTTAGGGCTGAGTGGAAAGTGCTTTAAATAAGCTCCTACAAAGCACTAATATTAGGATGACAAATGTTCTTGCATCTCACAAAATAAACCTGGACGGGTATAACGAAATCTCATTTATTTTATTATTATTATTATTTTTTTTAAAACGATTTACTAAATAATACATTACGATCATTTCCGACAAAGTGATGCTCTGCGTCGTCATGGCAACTCGATACAACATGAGCCGCCCGCGCCCCTCTCTCTTTCCAGCCGGTCCACCCCATCCCCTCAAAACGCCGTATTTTGCGCATGTACCACCAAACGGGAGCATTCATCGACTCCAAGATGGCGAAAGCAGCGCTGGTCTCCTTTATGGTCCTCCTGTGTACACACTGTAAGTCCAGGCACTGCTTCGATTTTTACGCCTTTTCTGCCTTTATTACCTGACAGAGGCAGACTCTTGTGTTTTATGTTTTATTGCATTTCGAGCGGCATAATCTAGTTGGTTTCGGGGAGGGACGGCGTCTGAACCAACTTAGCTAGCTAACGGTAAAATGTGGGATGCTCATATAGTAATTGGAAAAGCAATAGAGTCACGCCGAAAATAAGAAAAGAAATGAACAGATAAAAGCGTATTCAGCAATGTTTGTTAGTTTTTCTGCCTGCAGTTAATTCCAGCGAACAAACGTTATTTTCAAGTATCTAACACTCTGAACGGTTCCAGCCCAAAAAGCCAACAAGCAACGTATCTGCTTTTGCTTAAATCCTTCTTTTGACTATAGGATAAATATAACATTTACTTAAGTTGTCGATGTGTTTTCACATAGCGGGTGAATATCAGCGATGACTAGATGTTTTCAGGAACCATAAAAAAATTGAATTACATTTTTGCACAATTGGTGCTGAAGATGAGCCTGTTCTTTTGTCTTTTTTTTAAAACGCGTGTAAAAGTTTTACTTTTGCAAATAATATCGCTTGCTTTACATGAAATCATTGTATTATTAATCCACTGTCATTACGTGTTCTCGGTGTATTGCATAAAGGTCGCGAAAGATTTAAATAACTCTGGAACAAGACGAGACAAGCTCTTGATTTTAATGATAGAGATAACGGAATGTTTTTCCAGGGCTAGATTAAACTCAGCGGGAAAGAACCTGCGATGCATCGCTATAGTCGTGCATTTAAAGACTTTGACTACTCAGGCAAACTGAGTGCGTGCTTATCTTTTTTTCTGCATATTGCATATAAGTTATGGTGTCCCCATCAACCGCTTGCTTAACTATAACCAGCGACTTACTGGTACTGATTTATGCACAACCGACGGCATCCTGCCTTTGATCTGTAGGCAAAAGATCGACAAATAGTAACAATGTATCGACTTGGCAAAGATTCGCAGCTGCTTTCGTTTATTGATTAGGGTGACTGCATTTTCAGTAAGTCCAAGGAATTAGTAGTTAGTCCCAAGCCGTTAAGGAAGTCGCTTCGGAAGGTAAATAAAGTTTGACAAAATAAGTGCATTACGAGGCTGCTCCTTATTATTCGTGATGGCTGCAGTTATCGCTCTGGCGAGCTAAAGGAGTGGTTGAAAATTTAATAGGTTTATTAACGTATATATTTCGCCTAATTAGAGGGGAGCGGAGTGTTGCGCGTTTGTCCTTGAGCCCGAAGCCGCGAAAGGGGACCCGGGGGAACAAAGGGACGCAGAGCAGCAGCGGGCGAGCGGGCTGCCGGGGTGCGGGCGGCCCCTCTGATCATTCAAGCGCACTGATCCGCCGCCTGAATCCTCTGCTTCCTGAATCTGAATCTTGTTTTTTATTCGCCAAGCACAAAGAAGTACAAGGAATATTTATTGATGCCGGTGGTGTTATGACAAGCAAAACTATACATGCAACTAAATATTTAAAAGTAAAGATACAAGGACAAATAAGTAGAATAAGACAAAAAAAAATAAGGCTTTCATTGGCGAAGGATGGTTTTCTTTATATTTCATCAGCATCCCCCTCCCTCCCCACTTTTAAGTCAAACGTGATTGATTTGGTCTAATATAGCTGCCAGTTATGACAGTGTGATCACGCATTTGTAAGGGATTTGCCTAATTTTCAGTGCTGTAAATGAGAAAATAGCACTTTACTTAAAATGGGAGGGTGAGATTGTTTAGATTTTCAATAATAAAATAATTTTCAATAACAAGTAGTCTATAAGCTACCTGTTATTAGGCCTATATATGTGTATTACTGTAACTATAGGCCTAACTGTTTAATTAAGGGCAATGTTATGTAGATCAAGTCATGATTTAGAATATATTAGCCTACACTCTTCGTTGCCGAGAAGCATTTTTAATTTAGATTTTAGGTTATGGAGATGATCTTGCGTAATAGCCATAAATGTGATAGTTTTGTCTCTGTTTCGCCTGTTATGGGATTGATTCGCCGCATACGACTTGCCCGCTTTATATAAAACCGGAGAAATCAAGAGAAACGGCAATGTCATCGGTCGGTTTGATCTGCCACATATTTGAATCGGTTTACTGAAAAGCGGTCTTGTTGCTGTGATATTTTTAGCACAGCTGTTTCCTAGTTACTGTCATGTGAGGAGCAATATCTCTGCTTTTGTTTTTTTTGTTTTTTTCAAATAGTGAATGTTTGCTTCGCACATGAGATCTTTATATAGGTAAAATTAGATGTTTGATTGCAGATATATCACAATCCACCTTTGGTATTTCCGTCTGTCTTCCGTCACAGCTGGACTGAGACGGAAAGAACACTCGACAAATGCTGCCGGCCGGCAGCTTCCGAGCGCGGACACAAAATAGCCAAGCAGCTGGTTTTTTGAAGTACAGTCTTAAATAAACGCGCCCAGAAAGAAATGGAGAGTTGTTACCAAGGCGGGGAAAGAATTTACGCCATCCGAGGCCTACCTGACGGCAAGATAACGCACGACGCACAGCATGTAGCGTCGATGTTAAGATCCTCTATAGAGAAAAACTCAGGATGGATGTTTGACAATAAGCGGGGTTGAGACTCCAGCGCTATGAAACCTCATCACCAGCCCACCTTGACAGCTATTCAAAGCAATCTTACTGACTTTTAAGAAGCAGGAAAAACACCTGACCCCCATAAGGTTCACGACCAAAATAAATGAACTTTAATTATACTACGGATGCCTGTTCGGTGCAGATTAAGTCACATGCTGAGCGCTGCCGTCTCTGTCCTTGCCCGTGCGTGGCTTTTATTTGCGGTATTTTGAAGGTATGTAGTAGGTTGAGTGTGTCAGGGCAAATGGACGGGTTGGAGAAAAATCTTCTTGAGTGTCTCTCATAACCAAATACTGCAGATGGGATGCGGTTCGGTTGGGAATCTGGAAAACAGCTGCTGTAAGTTTTGCAATGTCTGCCTCAGCAGCCAGGCATTCGCGCTGCGGATAGCATAACTGGGGATTTTGGTAAGCGCTCTTAATTAATGCCGGCAGAGTCATTACAGTCACGCATACTTCAGTGTCGGTGGGAGGGTTTATCCGTTTGTATCACGAAATTCTGGCAACAGGTGTAATTGTCGTTTTTCCTTTTTTTTTAATCACAAAACAATCGATCGGATGTTTTTTTGGGAGTGGATTGCCTATTGTTTATAGCCTGTATCCGAGAAGGGCTGCATGGGACTTCCTAAAATCTCCCCAGGAAACTCTGGGGAAAGTTTTGATTGCTTCCTGGCGCCCTTTCTAACCCCCCCCCCCCCCCCCCCCCACCCCACGCGCACACACACACACACACACACACACACACACACACACACACACATATTAGGCATCTATGTCTTTGTGGGGACCATCCATTCATTTCTATGGGAAAATCTCTAATCCCAACAATGACAACCTTAACCCCTACCCAGCCCTGACCTTAACTATAAGTAGCCAAACAGAAAACATGTTTTTCTTTGGCATTTTAGTTTGAGTTTCCCCTTGTGAGCACGTGGTCCTCACGTCGTGTCAAAATAACAGCTATTTATCATACTGCGAGGACCAAATGTCCCCACAATGTAGTATATAGATAACACATACCTATATACACAGCTTGTGAATAAATGCCTGGGACCAACACTGAAATGACTCCAGGACCATCATGGCATCCAAACAACATTTTAATAAATGCAAAAAAGAAAAAAAAAATCCATAACCATTACTTTAATGCTGAAAGTCATCTCTGACGCCCAGTTTTATTCACTTTTATTTGTCATGCCGAAAGCAAGTGTTAATTGAAAGTGTTTGCGCAGCTGTTCCTTTTAATGTGGATTTGTTGTAAAAAAAAAAACGCCACTGGTTTTATGTAACAGTCCAGTCAGGCTTCTATGCAGGGGGGAGCAGGGCATGCTCAGATCTCGCAAATGAAGATGTCGCCGGCCTCCGACCTCTCCGCCAGTGTCCCTCTCGGTCCCTCCGCCGGTCCCCGTCCGCGACGAAAGTTGCTGACGCACCAAATGCCAGAGCACAAGCCTGGTGACTCGCATAGTCCAGAGTCTAGAAACAGCTGAGCTGATTTGGGTGGAAGTCACTGGAGCCCCATCCATGTCCAGGAGTGATCAGAATATCTACGGAATGCCGTATAGCTGACCACTAACAAGCCGGCTTCTAACCGTCGTTTGACCAGCTGCTGGCCGGAATGCAGGCGTGACATAACTCCCCGACTACTAACTCAATAACGAACTCGCTAACGTGACTAACTCAATAACCTAAGAATTTGACGTATTAAAAAAACTGGCGAGAAACAATTGACTTGAGGTTCAATAAAAAAAAAAATAAAGAAAATGGACCAACAAAAGATGAGGGGTCGTACGCTAATCCAGTTTTTAATTCCGAGACTTTTCCACGTTTTTCCCCAAGATCTCAGAACTTTTATTATAATATTTTTCCCCTTTGACCAGCCAAGTGGGGGATGATTTGAGGGGCGAAGGCAGAGGCAGCCGCATCAGGAATGGCAAACATGCACATTCTCGGAATGTCAATAACACGGCCATGTGTAAGACGGCCCGTGATCAAAATAGTGTCTGACCACCACGCTTAAAATACCGCTAGAAAATGCAGCTGTGTCTTTATCAAAGGGGTAAACATTTTTCTGGATTATAATTGTTTTTGTGCAATGTAGTCCGGTGATATTTTAGAATATTTTTTCCTGTTTGAGATTAAAATTAAATATCTCTCAGTGACGGAAGTCAGCATTGTTTTATCTCTAAGTAGAAAATGTAAAACAATGATTTTCTAGGTTGCAAATGATCTCTTGCAAGTGATTTTTTGATATTTTCTCACAAAATGCTGTACTCTTCACTCGCCATGTGGATTACAATCTTTGGAAATGTTTCTGCCTAATCAGTTTTGGGTTGTATTTGTCAAGCCTAGTCTTGGGGGTCAGCTGTTTGGAATGGTTTTAAACTGATCACTTAGTTTTGAAGGTTGTTGGGGAAGTGAAGAAATTAAAATCTAGATTTTGCATAGGCTAGCAAGCATTTTGCATGTTTTTCATAACTATAAAGTGCATTGTTACCTAAATGCAGTTTTGAACATTAAAATCAGTCATTTATTTATTTCTCTATTGTTCATGCCGTTGAACTATTCCTCAGTAAAAGTATTATAATGTAATAACATTATTTTTTATTTACATAAATACATTTTTGCACTCCTGTTATCCTGTTAAGGCTCAACGTGACCTGCGTCTCAAAAAATATATTTATATATTGTTTTTCATTCTCATGTAGTTTTACTGATTATGGGTCAAAATGGAAAGAGCAGCAATGGCCAGAGATCCCACAAGATTTGAAAATCACTGAGATGGTAGAGGTCTTTCAACAATTTCCTGTTTGTGACATTATTGTTTTCATGCGGGGAAAAATGAATCCACTGTCTACGTTAAGACAGCAGTAATGGGGCTTTGGCCATCAAGGACGCTGTTCACTAATGGACTTTATGTCTTCTTTTGTATTACCTATCTTCGCTCAAGCCCATCGTAACCATAAATCTTGGCTTACCACCGGCCCAAGAGGGGTTCAAGACGGAGGTTATAATGCCCCAAGGGCCCTTTTCAATCACATGAAAACAATTTATGCTTTGTTGTGTTTTAAGTTACAGCCGAGTAAACTATTCAGAAGTAATAACATTGCGGTCTTGTCCGATTGGTTCCTTTTTAATCCTTCAGAATAATTTCAGGCATTCAGATAATAAGAATAGTTCAAAATAATAGTGTTTACATGCGAAGAGTTTTTCATAATATAGCTACCTCAGTAAAATTTTGTTTTTATCGTAATGCACTGTTGCCGTACCAACTTAACAAGAAGAAAGGGTGTTTGGAAATAGTATCCTTTTTAAACGTATTTTTGATTTGTTGAATCCTCAGAGGGGGCGGCATGGTGGTGCAGTGGTTAGCACTGTTCTTATGTTCTCACACCTTTGGGACCTGGGTTCAAGTCTCTGCCTGGGTTACATGCGTGTCCATGTTGTCGTGGGGCTTCCTCTAGGTGCTCCAGTTTCCCTTCATGGTCCAAAGACATGCTGAGGCTAATTGGGGTTGCTAAATTGCCCATAGGTATGCTTATGTATGTGTGCCCTGCGATAGGCTGGCTCCCTGTCCGGGGTTGTTCCCTGCCTCGTGCCTGTTGCTTCTGGAATAGGCTCTGGACCGCCTGTGACCCAGTAGGATAAGCATGTTGGAAAATGGATGGCTGGATGAATCCTCTGAGCCACTACAAGGATTTTGAGTTTGAGGAACTTTTCAAAGGGGTTTTGTATTTATTTGATGGACACTTTTCTTTCACAAGTAAGACTGAGCAAGCAAACGCCTGACAGGGACCTAGTCCAGGTACCAGAAGTTTTGCTTCCTCTGATTTCCCAGAAATAAGTGC
>JAABNY020000037.1:20155714-20170286 GCA_015164015.2 Brevimyrus niger
CTAGTGTCGCAACTGTTCTTTTCTGCAGTTGAGCTGCTCTTACCTCGCAGGTGACCACCCCCCACTGTCTGAGATTTCGATGGTACCTGCCCGCCACAGACTGCCGCCCTGGTGGGGGTCGGGGTGGGCCTGCATCAGCACCTTTGCCAAACGCAGGGACGCGCAAACCGGCATTGTCCTGAGTGGGCGGATATTTTGGCACCTGTCACAAGGAGAGGAGGGTTAGCTGAACGGGGGAATATTAAGAGGAGGGGCTCAGTAACTAATGCATTTGGATTTTAGGTAAAAAAAAAAACTTAAATGGCCAGTGAAATCAGAAGCCTGTTTCTGGTATCAGTTAGTGTATCACAAACTATAATATGCAAATTTATTAAACAATATTTTTGGTTAGAAACCAGTTTTACCCATAAGGCCATTGCGGTTTACTGGCTGCTGTTTTTTTTTTTTTTTTTCCTCCTCACACTTGGAAAAATCCCCCAAATGATGATCCTAATTAGGATTAAGGCAGAGGTCACTCAGTTTGGACCAGGATGGATGGTATTTTCAGCTAGCAGGCATGGGCCATCTGTGCACAGCACAGCGAGCAGCTAATTCTGACACCGGGCACGGCGGGTCTGTTCCTGGAAGCCCGAGTGGGGGGGGGGGGGGGGCACTGCTTGCCACATAATGCCGCCTCGCGCCAAATTAGCTACAGCCTATTGTGTCGGAATCGCATCGCACTGGAACTTCGGCCCCAGCAAAGGGAATGAAAATGTGTTTGATTCTGCTGACTTCGTACACACCAAAAAGCAGCAGTCATCTAAACTGCTGATAAGGTCCTTCCGAAAATTCTCACTTACCTGCGAAGTGCTGTTTATATTCTGGACTTATATTCTACGTAGAGCGGAATTTACCTGAAATGCAAAACACCAGTGTTTTTTATGATGTCAATATCAAGGAATCAAGAATTCGGAAGATTGATTGTCATTTGTAAAAGTACAGCCACAATGAAGTACTTGCTTACTTTCCTGTATACTTAAATATATAATGATGAAGAACAATAGATCGCAAAACAGAATAGTGAACAAACACACATACAATATGCAGACAATATATACAATATACAAGCAATATACAGTAACATACAAGTAGGACAACAAGATGGGGAGAATAATTAGCATAGATGATACTGTGAGTTATCAGCGTGTATTTGACATTCCTTAATACTTTTGAAAAGAAGCTGTTCCTGAACCTTGAAGCTTTGGTCTTGATGGACCTGTAGCCTTTTCTGGAGAGGAGGGAGAAAAGTACCTTTGATTGGATGCCTGTGGCCTTTTGGTCTTTTTTAAACGCCGCGTTCCTGCTCTCCTGGGTTTTTTCATTTGTCTCGTTACATTTGGGCACCTCGGCTGCAAGTTTTACATCGAGAGGTGACCTGTAGTCCACTGAGCAGAGTCTAGACAGGAAGAAGAAGGCTCATTCGACGGGGCATGCTGCAGAAGCAGGTCCCAGTGGGAAGAGCGGTTTATTACTTGGGCTATCACAGACCGAGTCGATCGATACTTTGTGTAGATCACCGTGACAGCGGGTGTGTCCAGTATGGGACTCGGTTGTGCCGGATTTTGCCCTGAAGAAGCACAGGGTAGTCTTGATTTCATTTGAGGAGGGGGGAGCGCTACATCTTTTTATTGTGGAATGACAGGTTAAAAACGAGCTAATTGCGCAGATAATGGTGGGCCACATGTCCTGGGTAGTCATGAAGAAGCCAGTGATGCAACAGGGTGACTTCTACCTGAAAGTGTGAGCGATTAGCATGTGGTGTGGTCCAGGACTGGTGCTGACAGCTGCTATGAATAACCCTGCAGGGGGGTTCTCAAAGGCTATCCTGCTCACTGACAGATTTGCTCCCCACCCACGCCTACAAATTATTCGCAGCCGTCATCCATCAGTTGGCGTGCCTCAGTGTTTGCATCATGTCATCATTTGTGGGGGGGTACAGCTGTGTTTCATGCACTAATTCTGATGTGTGTCTGAGGTGTACCTCAAACTGCTGTATCTCAGTGGTCCATTTTCCACCAACAGAGATCTGGTCCTGCTGAGAAAACCTATTTACCAAAATAAAAACAGGTTCCGAATCAAAGAACTGGTCTGCATTGAGAACCAAGAAATAGTTAGTCCCTAAATGGGAACCATGATATAATCATGTGTGGGTGTGTACATGTTTGTTTTCCATCTATAAGTCCAAACAAATATGGAAGTGAATGCTTATGAATGCTTATAAGTAAACAATGTAATCTGCTGTTACTGGTGTACTCTAAACTCCACCTACTCAGCTACACCCACCCATGATGATGCAATGATATTGAGACAAAAATTGGTGGAAATGCAGGCCGGTTCCTGATTGGCACCTGGTTCCAAACTGAACTTGTTTCGTGAAGCAGAACAGAACCGTTTTTTTGTCTGTGGAAAAGCAAAAAAAGTGTTTATCAACCCAGTCCTTGGTGACTACATCTTTAGCTCACCACAAACCAGTATCGGGTATTTGGTGTTCTTGATCGTTTGGTTTGGTCTTGATTGTTTGGTTCATTCTTGATCTGGGAGCTAGGAGGGAGGAAAGATCTGCACTGACTAAGGAAACCCGATGGACTGGGTGGAGACAAACGGTTGTAACTCAAAGACAAGGGACAAGTATGACTGACACAACAGGGCACGGTGTGTTTGCCGTTCATGTTGTAGTCCACTGAACTCATCGTTCACCAGGTTGAGAAGGGCAGATGTTACATTCCCGGGACCATTCAAATCACATTCCTCAAGGTCCAGGCCCTGCTGATATTTAGCCTTCCTTTGCCTGGGAACCAGTTGTTAAGCCTCTGGCTAATCAGAATCAGTACTTATTAAACTAAGTACATGGAGGAACTGAAAACAAGGGCTGGATTTGGGATTGAGGCACATGATATGAAGAGCCCTGCTCTACCATATTACCCTGGTCATGGTCTAAGGGAGCCTAAGCCAGGTAGCATAGTGCGTAAGGTTGTGGTACCACCCTAGATAGGACTCCTGTCCCAGGCTCACACATACAGTCATACTTTAGAGACACCAGTAAGGCCAGCGGTGTATTTTTGGGTTGTGGGAGGAAAACAGTACCCAAAGGAAACCTCACATGACACAGGGAGTACATGCAAACACCACACCCTGAGCAGAGCCAGGATTCAGGCCTCCTGCTTTGAAAGCTTGAAACAACAGTGCTAACCACTGAGTCACTGGGCCACCACAGTATAACTTCTGGTCAATGTGAATAATGAAATCTGAAAATATATGCAACAGCTGCTTAGCTCTGTCGCAACCTTGTCTACACTGCAGAAGCATTTATTTCTATTTGCACGGAGGAAGAATTATTGCGCGTCTTCAATGATGGCATTGCGGAATGATTAAAACAGGATGGTTGTAGCAATTTGTAGTTGTCTGTAATTTCTTTTGGAATTTGGACCATTAATTGTTCTCAGTTGTTCGTTCTTAAAGTGCTGTGACTCAGCTGTGCTCCGTAACAATGCTGTCTCTAATGGAGGAGGTAACCTTCACGTCTTGTTTTAAGACTCCTTTCCAGGGGGACATTAAGTCTTGGGTTTTAGGCCAACAGTCACTCACATGGTGTTTTTATTTCCTTAAACATTATCAGACCCTTTAATGTGAAGAAATAATTCCTTTCCTTTGAACCAGTGGTGGGATGGGGCTATTGGCCCCAGGTAATAGGGGACACTCTCCCCAGCTAAAAGCTGATTGGCCTCTGTAGAGCCTCCTCCCCTGTCTCTCACTTCTTCAGTATATCTCATTGGTTCGTGATTAGGTTGGCCTCTCTATATGAAGCAAGGCCCCTCCTATGCTCCCAACCTTAAAAAATCCTTGAATCGCCCCTGCTTGAGTCAAGTCAAATTTGAGATGCTTTAGGATGCAAAGTGGACGGATGAGGATACAGAAGTTGCCAGAGAGGGAGATCCATGTCCGACGGAGCTCTGAACTGGCGTGAACTTGGGATACACTTCTGATGCCAGCCGTCGTCTTGTTGATTTAGTAATCATTTACTCCCACCGGTTGAATCTGTGTTACAAACCAAAGGTTACCCCTAGCGTTTGCAGTGGTTTGGGCTGCTAAAAGCTAGGTGTCATGGTGCAAATGTGAGGATACTCTTTTCATATTGGAGGGGGGGGGGATATAATGATGGGGTCAGTGCATTTTTTGCAGCATTTTTTTGGATGCTGTATGTTATTTTGAGGTTGCAAAATGAATGCATATGGGCAACTGGAGAAGCAGATTAATCACTTTCCCAAATGAGCCAAACCAATGTCTTCTTGGGGGATGCAACAGGATAATTCTGCAAATAATGGTGTTGGCTGTGGGCAGGCAGAAGTATGCAGGATTCGGCCAGCGTGGCTGATGTGAAGTGACATGTCCCCAGGCACCCCGAAACGCAGCCCATCCTCCCTCTCATTGGTCGTTTCAAGCCCCGTAAATGAGTGAGAGCTCACCCCCGCAGGCGGGACTGACGTTGCTGGGCAGGAGATTTTATGTCGTCAACGAACCCATTTTGAGGGCAACGACATTACGGTGCCTTTGGAGAAGATGTGTGAGGATTTTGGGAAAGCTGGCCACCTCACGCCAGGCAGATTTTTTTGTGTGTTTTTAAAGAAATATATATGTCAGAGACCAGTTTCACTTGTGCATCCCCAAGCAGGACTTACTACTATTTATAAACACGTTTATAAAAATGTTGACTGAGGTGAGGAAAAGGTGAAGTCATCATACTGTACCTTCACTGATTTTTTTGTTTGTTTTTTTCACAGTAAATAGACAATCGTAAATGCCTCAGATTGTTACTATGAGAGATGAAAAACTGTATATTCAAAGTCTCACAAAAGAAGGGGAACTAACAAAAGACAATCCCTACATTCTTTTAAGGTTCCCACTTGACAATGCCTGCACACAACGGTGTAAGTTAATGCAAAAAACCCTCTGACTGCAGCCTTTGAATATGCGCAATGATAGTGTTTCCAGCTCCTGAGAAAAGGCTCTAAACCTGCCAGTCTTAAGTACTGTAATGACAAAAAAGCCAGAGGAACGGCGCGTAAAAATAGTATGAGTTGCCTTTGTGTGAGGGAACCGACTGTTGGAGGCAGCTGCTCGCGCCGAGAGCCAGACATGAAAGTAGAACTTTCTCCTCATCCACAGCTGTGACAACACTGATGGGGAGGGCGTGTGAACCGGCCGCGAACGCAGCGTGCGTGAACCCCCTCTTTGGATACCGCTACCCTCACTTCTCCTGCAGTTTCCCTAACCTTTGCAAACCTAGAGGCCGAAACCAGAAGCTGGTGAAGCCTGCAATGAGCCGGTCACTTACATTCTCTGCTTTGCCGGCATATTTTTTTTCCACGGCACGGCATGGATTAGCGAAGCGCGGCTGTGAATGGTTCAAAGAACCTTGCCGCGCATCGTCTATTGTGATGGGACATTTAATTGATCTTTATTTATTTCTTGAGCTTTTATCTAAGTGGCTATTCTGTCAGGCAAAACCGAATGTGAGAATTAGCCTAGGTGACATTCCATTCGCTCAGTCTGTGTCACACGGTTGTGTTCATGGTTCACCAATGGGGAAGCTGATACCTCAGAAAGTGAACATAGCGGTAAGAGTTCCCCTGCTGAAAGTATACATGTGTTTGTACAAACCTCCTTGCCGAATCACATGGTGAAGACTTTCATGTGGACCACTTGTGGTGCATCACTGCATGTTCTGCCATCAGCTGGGACTTGGATGTTTCCCCTCCATCGTGAACTCTTCAGGGTAGCATCTCTGCCGATCCATTTAATCCAGCTGCCGCCCGCTTGTTACCCGGACGAGGTTTTCTGGACAACGTCCCTCCTGGGCCCGGTGTCAGACTTGAGTGCACAGCTTGTGATTCAGTAATGAAACAGAGCCAAGATGCGGAAGTTTCAGCCCAGTCCAGTCCAGTCCAGGGGCTTGGTGGGTGTGACAAATTCCTTTGCGAGTCCTAGCTTCCCGAGCAAGGACAGAGCTTTCTTCCGAGAGGAATTCAATCAATGTGGCAGTTTAAAAATAACACGGAACATCATTCACTCGGCACATTGCCAGATGAAGTGGATGGGCCGAATGGATCACGACAAGCTCTAACTTATTCAGTTTCTGGTCCAATTCAAGATCTGTCCAATGACATTCTCCTTCTATTTTGCACGAACTTCGTTCGTGATTTTATAGGATGCTGCCGGAGGAACGCGTTTTTTTGTAAACCCGGTCGGTTACCTGATATCGGAAACAACCTCTCAGAGATTTATTGGTCTTTCGTCCTCTGTAGTGTTGCACTTGCTTTGTTCCCTGCGGTGAAAACAACATGCATTGCCAGGAGTGATATTACTGGGTTCCTACCTCTGCTATATCGAGTATGGGAATTTTAAGTTTGCATTCATGACATTCTCCTATATGGACAACTTCATCGAGCATTCATGAGTTTTTGGTTTCTGGGGAAACCTGCAAGTGGGCTATCGTAAGCCACTGTAACGTTAGGCTGTCCAGAATATTCTGTGCCGACGTCCGAAGCCAAAATCGAAGATCTGAATCTCACTCAAGGGGAGAGGGCAGGGGCCGATGGATCTGTAATGCCGGGGATTTCATCGCAACATTGCACCGAGATTATACGGGTGAGGCGAGCCGTGCTCCTGACAGTGGAAAGTCAAAGATTAAAGTTGCTGGACTTTATCCAGCTGTGTTGTTTAGAAAGAGCGGAGGGTTTTATGGAGCACAGGGAACGTGTAGTGTTTTAAGGCACGATTATCCCCTGGAATGTCCAGCCCGCGCATTACCCCCGCGATAAGGGCAGGCGTCCTGTCTTCCTGGATAATGCCCTACCAGCATCCCTCCAGGGCTTGGTACAGAGGCGACTTGGGAGGGCTTCTCTGCATTGTGAGAGCTCTCTCTCCCTCGCAAGCCCAGACCAGACATCTTTTCCCAAGACCGAGATTAGGATGACAGGGACATCTGGCCGCAGGATGCGGCGGTGGAAGGAAGGAGGAGACAGGAGGCACCTGCCACCCGCCAGGCATTCATCATCACTTCCCGCCGGCTGGGTAACTGCAGCAGTGTTCGCAGTGTTCGCAGTGCCAGCAGGCTGTTTCAGAGCAGCAGCTGGGTACCGTGTGCCCGAGGAGGATGTCATCATTTGGACGGCACGCCGGTAGCCCTTAGCCCCTCCTACGTGTGACCTCACATACGGAACCCAGCCTTAAGCCCACTTGCACTGCTAGACGAAAGTCAAACGTCTATTGGATCCTCAAACACACAAGTACAGCCTCGGCTTGTCCTAGTATAACATGTGTGGACCGGTGTGGGTTTGTAGATAACAGCTTGGATTGTACGTTAGTGAGAGCCTTGTATACACGCTCTACACACGGGGCTTATAAACCATGACGATATATTTTTTTTTTTTCCGTATGTCCCCCTGAGCGACACAGTATCCCACACGAGCTTTGCAACCTTTTAGCTGAATGTCAAGCTAACTTAAGCCTCGTTGCTATGCTAACACCAAGTCGACAGTCTGGCCTGCGAAGCACTGGAGGACATGTCCGTGTCCGACTTAGTATCAGCTTTGGGGGAATGTAGCGACATTTAAGGATGTGAAGTGTCAATGCTATAAATGGGCCGAAAATGCTAATCAAAGTCGAATGTGCCGTTTGTAAACATTGACTGTATGTCATATTAATTAGAATGTATTTATTGGCCAGGGTGTGTTTTTCAGTGATCCACATGTTTCAGATTATGGTGAGAAGGCAGTGCAAAATATCGATATGTGAAATTCAAAGGCGTCGCCCCCTATCTGCATACTGAGGACTGGCACGTTTTCAGAACGGATTGTTTTCACATGCAGAGATATAAAAACATGTTAAGATGCAATTAGATTTCTCATTATTGTGTTTCGTCCAAGCCAGGTGTTGTTAAGATACATATCGCACAGTTATTATCAGATGAATGGCAATTGGATAACACGATAAGTGACATAGCTAGTTTAATTAGGGCTCACAGTATCTCCCAGTATTCTGTTACCATCTGATGTCTGGTTGCTTAGTTACAATGAAATCAGATGAGTGAAATCAGAATAATAATAGTAATGAAAGATTATTCTTGGGTGATACTTGAGTTAAGTGACATAGCTCTTAGTGTTTTTATGTTGAAAATGAAGAGTCCTTTCTGTATATTAATACATCTGTCAAGTAAAAACGTAGGATTTATGATGTTTAGTCATCTTTTTTTCCTTACCATTCCTTTTTACATCACGTAAAACACACTGCATATTGAAAATCCAACAAAGTCCTAAATGCAAACACCCGTTTTGCTATCAAAAAATGTAAATATCACAAATGAAATTGGAAGGATGGAAAAATTCAATATTTGTTTGGATTACTTTTACAATTATCTCTGCTCTTCTGGCTAAGCAGCTTAGGTGGTTGTTACTGGTGGCTTTAAAGTGATTTTTAAAGCGAAGCTTTAAAGTGTAAGAATCTCGGATTCCCATTTGTAGATATCAGTGGACACATGACAGTATAGGACACTCTTGCCTGATCTTTCCTGGAACGGGGCAGTCTACATGGTGATTAGGCATGAATGGTTTTGACATTCTGATAGTTTACTTTAAGATATTAATGGGTAGTATGACTGTTGTAGTATGTTACTGTCTAACATGGAAGAATTTGACCATTTCTGGTAAGTTAACATCTATAACTAAAATGGTTAAGAACTGTAGAATTACTCTAGTCTTTTTTTATGAAGCGAATCCAAATATGAACTAATTGGCTACAGTTGCTGAAATGCGTCTGGATGAGGACCCCACAAAGACATTCATCTCTGCTGCTTCTGCCTGGGCGATGTTGCTCGTTCAATGAAGTGGCGTCTCTTTCGGACAGCAGTTGGCGTCGTCTGCGTGTCTCGTGGCTCCGGCATGGAGCTGAACAGACCCAAAAGCAGTTGGTGGCTTAGGCCTGTACAAACCATATATGTCACTTCAAGAATGTTGATGCAGACACGTTGGCAGCAGAACCCAAAAGACAGACTTGGAATGTTCTGGAAGAATTCTGCATCTGGGGCCATTCGCTGGTTATTAATGTTGTTACTGCTCTGGCTGTGGGCTATGAGGGCTAGCCGCAGACCACGAGGAGCAGGACTCGAATGAGGGTCTAGACCAGGGCCGCTCATCTCTGCTCCAGGAGATTTAGCACCCTGGAGAGCTTAGGTGCAGCCCGGATTTAACACACCTGATAGATGATCAGGCCCTTCAATAGCATCACGGTATCAGATGCTGTTATATGGCAGCTATATTGAGGCTCTCCTGGTCGGTAGATCCAGAAGCAGGAATGTGCAGCCTTGATGTAGTTGGTCTGCCTCAGGCCACCCCAGCCAATCAGACTGCAACGTCTGGGGCAGACAAATACTTCCAGACGCACTCCATACGTTTTGTTTTCGGAGCTGGGCTAAAAATGGACACAAGTAGATCGTGTCAGCAAGACAGAAAGGGCGTGATTAGACAGAGGTCACAGTGATATGGGGGGGGGTGGGAGGTCGGGGTATTAATGTGGAGTTTTAATGCTCATTCCTGTGGTAATCTGCATATTTCACATACTTCTCTTGATGGACCATCTTCATAAGAACCATCTGGATAGAATAGCTTTTGTTGGATATAATTTAATTACTGGATACTGATCATGTGCATATATATATATATAATGTGTGTGTGTGTGTGTGTGTGTGTGTGTGTGTGTTTAGCCTCTGTACTACAATTGTACATTACATGTTGTTTGCTTTTCCTTTCAGGTCACGTCACTATCATGGCAGTGAACCTCAGAAGTGAAAATACTACACCGTGGACCGAGGAATTCGGCTGTAAGGGAAAACCGTTTCTGTTTCGTTTTTTTTTCTGTTTTTTTTTTGCCGCTAGAAGGGTGCCGCGAGGGTAAAAGGGCTGCAGTGAAACCATAGACGTCTGTGGTTGAGATGGAGTCGATTTTATACAAGCGAGCGTCTCTCCCCGCGTGCCGCCGCCAAAACTCAGTCTGTGCTCTTCCTTTTTCAGCCATCGAGTTGTCGTGTAAGATAGAGTCCATCATTACGGAAAAACCACGCATCGAATGGAAGAAGATAAAAAACGGTGAACCCAGTTATGTTTATTTTGAGGATGAAGTATCAGGTAAGTTGAGCACGGCTCTCAGCATCGTTATCCCCCCACCCACACCTTTTTGGCTGCCCATCATTCCTCTTCAGTTGAGCGTCCCATCCTTTGAGGTCCTTAGTTAAATTGCCCTAATGAGATATGTAAAATGTCTGACAAATATCAAATTATACAAGAAGTTTATAACACGGAAAAAAAACAGTCTTTTTTTGTGGAGGTTGTCAGCGGTTCGATTTTAAAGGCAAGTACTGAAAACATAATAAGACCTATTTAAACCCGCTTTTGCTTCCTGCAGGGGATTTAACAGGCAGAGCAAAACTTATGGAGCCCGCGTCCTTATTTATAACCAATGCAACCAGAACAGACACCGCGCAGTACCGGTGTGAGGTCACCGCCCATAAGGATGACAAGATTTTTGACGAGATTTTGATCAACCTTACAGTACGAGGTATGTGCGTCCTTCGTTCGAATTTTTTATGTTTATTCGCTTCGTAGCCTTCGATATAATGGCGCCTGTGCACCCCAACTGGGCATTAAAATGGCTTCCTTTGGATGCTCCACTTAGTGCCTGTGGAGGAACCTGCAGCTCAGCTGCTCAGGATAATTTGGATGGGCAACCAATTACAGATATACTCTCAGAAGCGATTCTTGCAGTTTCGTTGTTGCCAGTAACGCTCCCCGCAAACTTCCGCGCGAAGCGCGTACTGCAGTCCCGCGAGACGGCGGCCCGTCCTTTACCTGTAAACACGTGGGGGTTTCGGCCATTTTGCGAGGGGCGTTTCCCAGTTATTTCCATCGAAATCCATTTGTATTAATGTCCCCCACCTGTGACGCTGTAAGCTGACACCGTATTGCGTGGGCCGCCATTTCTTGGCCCGAGCCCGCGCTGCGTTCTGACAGGCCGCCACCTAAGGCGTGTTCTGGGCTATATAGGGAAAATCTCTGAAACCGCATCCGAGTTTAACCGGGGCTAAACATGGACGGTGTAGTATGCTGGGTTGGCAAAGTTGAGATCTGTGCTTGGATGCCCTTCCGCGCAGCTTCATCGATCTTTATTTGCCCTTCGCGGGCCGCGGGGTCGCCGGCCGTTGGCGGGCTCCGTTTCTGACCTTCTGCGGCGCCTTCTACAGTGAAGCCGGTGACGCCCAGGTGCAGCGTGCCCACGTCGGTGCCCGTGGGGAAGACGGCCGAGCTCCGGTGCGAGGAGAGCGAGGGGTACCCCAAACCGCAGTACCAGTGGTTCCGGAACAATGACGAACTTCCCCTGGACCCCAAGACCAGTCCCAGATTCTACAACTCCAGCTACAGCCTGGATAGCAGCACAGGAACGCTGGTCAGTGGGCGGGGTTTGTTGGGATGTGGAGGGGGGCGAAGGCGGGCTCTTGGGTGGAGCAAGGGTGACGGGAGGGCATTTGAGATATTTTAGGGAGACAGTTGATGTACAGGAGGTCTAAACCATGTAGGCAATCTGCTGTTATCGTGTTCGCATTCCAGGCCTCGCTGATCTGTCACGTGCGCTTTCATATGAGCGGCCAACCAGCTGCGCCCCCTTCTGAAGGTTGCCGTCATGATACCTCCAGTGTGTACCAAAGATGGTACAGTAGGCTGCCCAAGGAGAATTTCAAACTCTTCCTGGGTGCCTTATTTCTGTATCTAGAGCTCCAGAACCTGCAACCCCCCCCCAGCCGGGGAGGAGCGTTCTAGCGGTTCCCAAACTGGACCCGAAAGTAGCCCATCATGCGTATTCCGGTACTCCACCGGAAACTCCATGGAGCCGCGAGGCGGAGCTCCGCTAACGGGTCTTCCTAATTTGTTTGGTCCTCAGAGGTTCAGTGTCGTCAAGAAGGAGGACGCGGGAGAGTACTACTGCAGAGCAAAGAACGAGGCAGGAAACTCACAGTGTGGCCCTCAGAAGATGGAAGTCTGTAAGTGGGTCGTCTGTCGTGTCAGGACCTTCCATCACTATCAGCCAAGCCCCAGGGCTAACTGTTGACACAAATCTTGAACACATGAATGAGCCGCAATTCTGGCCAAAGAAGTTCCTAACAACAACTTTGATGTCACATCAGGAAATGTCTGATTTCCTTGGACTTTGGACATGCAGTAATTGAAGACCACCTAGGTGTCTGACTGTCTCTGTTATAAGAGGTTGTCTTCTGGACTGCTTGTTGATGTCTTTTTTTTTCTTTTTTTCTTGCTCTCTTCCAGATGATATCAACGTCACGGCCATCGTATTGGGAGTGCTGGTGGTGATCATTGTGCTCTTATCTATAACAGTTGGCATTTGCTGCGCTTGCAAAAAGGGCTACTTCGGAATCCAGACACAAACGGGAAACAAGTGAGTGAGGAAATTATAACGACATAAAAAATAGGGATTGCATGTAAAATTAAACTCCTAAATTCCTACACCTATAAAGTTATTTGGTGTTTAAAAAAAATTTTGGTGTTTTTTTATTCCTTATCGCTTTAAGAAACAAATATTTTCATTTTAAGAAGCACCACTTTAAGTGCCTGAGTTCAAATGACTGTAGAGGAAATGCAAAATTAGGCCTGCAATTATAGTAATGAGTTTATTTGAGATGGGTGAAAATTGGCACAAGATTGAAACCCAGGGGTCTTTCCAAAATGACCTCAGACTTGCAGATGCACTGAATCTCACTTTATTGCCTTTGTATGATTTGTATGATTTCTGGCTGCCCAAATGAAGCAGTATTGCCCTTCAAAGCTGAATATTTCAGGTATGATGCATGTATTAGGGTGCTGTGACATTCGTGTGTTTTTGTTTGCCCTGTCTCACAGCTACAAGGCCCCGTCCAAAGGAGATGGAGTGGACTACGTTAGGACAGAAGATGAGGTGAGTGAACAGGATTTGGGGATTGACCATTCCTGCTGGGGTAGACTGTGGATAGAATGCAACACCAGGCCTTCACACTGGCTTTTAACTAAAGGTCAATTTCTCAAGCCACATCAACTTTAGAGGAAAGGTCAATTCATCAAACTCCATTCAGAAGTGACTTGACATTCATGCCGTTTCTCACCAATTATTATTATTTTTTTTTAAATGCAAGATGGGTGGGTAGTGGAATCCGTGGTCTTGGCGGTTGGAAAAATTGTAAAGCGCTGATCTGATCTCTTCCTGATTATTCTTCCCCAGGGTGATTTCCGGCACAAATCTTCGTTTGTCATCTGAGACGGGGGAGGAAGTGGCCGACGTGAGATTAAACATAAGGTGCAACACACCCTCCTGCTGAACCTCTGGGGTCTTGTGGCAGCGTCCAAGTGGCTAATGTACACGCCTTCCACTTAGCTTGCCTGACAAAACTGATGAAATAAAAAAAAAAATGCATCATAAATAATTGGAAAAGAAAAAGCCGAGATGTTGGAATTACATCCTTCGACTTCTGTATAAATCTCCATGTACTCCTCGTCCTTTAAAAACCCCACTGTCACCAAAACAAACGTTTTACAGTCACACTTGTATTGTATGGCAGTGGTATGTTTTTTTCATTATTATTTTTAAATGTAGATGGCAAATTTGAGCGAAAAAATGAGACAAGACAGCCAACAAAGCCTCCTACATACTAGACTACAGGAGATCCAGACTAAAATACCAATTTATACAGTAAACACTGCTACTTCAACCCTGTTGTTATGTGTATAACATAACCATTTTTTTGTACCAGCAAAATTTGTCAAACTATTTTTGATGGAATATATTTTGAAATGTCTATAGATAAAAGGTTTACTTTTTTAAATGTTTGTAAAATACTAACACTTAAAAAAACCAATGTTTTTGTTATTTGGTTGTGAGAAGATGTCAACATTTCAGTGACAATTCAGTATTCAGTTTCACTTATATGTGATGGAAATAGCCAACTTTTTATTAGTAAATTGTCATATCAGGTTCTTATTTTTTTTTTTTTTGTTTTCGATTGATGGTCTTACAGTTTGTTTTCTGCTGGGATTTAAATATGTTGATATTTTTTAAGGAAATTTCATGTCTTGTAGATAGTCCAAAAACAATGCTGAGGCACTGCATTAGAACGTCGTCGAGCACTAAGGTGTCCGTGCAGAGTATCCTTGATTTAAGTGACCTTCTGCGTTTGCTATTCATCTTGTAAATATCAGATTTATCCACATTGGTGTTTTTTTTTTTTGTTTTTTTTTTAAAGTTAGAGGTACTTTCAGTATTATTATTATGTGAAATATAACACAGGGTTTGTTCGTCGGCTGATTAGTGTCGTATTGGTTGTAAATAAATTAGCTGTGCAAATCAGCAGTCCCCCCCCCCCCCCAAAAAGTCCCGCTTCCACAGAGGAAAGCGAAAAGGCACCACCCCCCGCGAGCCCCTAAGATGCCCTTTACCTACTTTT
>JAABNY020000037.1:20180793-20197410 GCA_015164015.2 Brevimyrus niger
TCCGTTAAACCGCCACGGAATCATCGATAGCCAGCTGCTATTTTTACCGTCTACGTTTGTGTAGAGCTACTGCAAACCTGTAGTAATACCCATCCATCAATCCATCCAATCACGAGGAAGGAAATTGCGGGAAAAAAAATTAACGGTAAGGAAAGTGAAATAATAAAACAAAAAAAGGGGTTTCATTTTTTTGTCCATTTCAGGCAGAGCAAAGCAGAGCCTGGAGTGTGATGAGGATAAATAGACAAGCAGCAGATATAAGATGCTCTAGATACGGTCTTTCAGGAGATCTCAGTCAAACTACAGGGGTTTCAAAAAAAAAAAAAAGTTTAAGTGTCGCCTCATTCATTTTGAGGATGGCGAACCTCTTATTAAACTGGGCGACGGATCAGAACACAGTACACTCCCATCGTATAACCTAGAACCCCGAACAAACGTGATGTACCAGTCATACTTATTTCTACCGCAATGCTCGAATTCCTCTCCGAACTACCACGCAACAGCCAGTCTGAGAGGGTATGCGAGGGAGAAGAGCGGTAGGTGACATTACCCAGGGTGATGAAGGCATGAGCCCGGACCACAGTCGGCATGGAGGAGGCCTTGAACTGCGACAGGGGCTGAGTGGCGGGGAGCTCATCCGGGTCGTCAGCTGAGAGAGAGAGAGAGAGACAATGGGATTGGTACCGCATTGAAGTTTGAGGGCCGATGTGTAGGACAGCATGTCACCGATATGAACCTGTTAAACCATGAGTTTTCATTACATTTAATATTATTATTATTATCATTATTATTCTTTTATTTAAAGTGACAGATTTTTGAGAAACCAGAATCAGATGGTCCTTGGAGCAACTGGGATTCAGGACCTTGCACAGACCCAAAAGTGAAACTACTCTGGCAACCACTTGGACGGGTGACAGCCTGATCACAGGCACAGCATCCTACCCCGCTGAGCAATAATTGCTCAAATACAGTTTCTCTTATGGTTGAATGGAACAGAAGACCAATTGACTTTAGACCTCAATAACCACCAGCAATACTGATGGAAAGAGGCCAGGATACAAAGATATTTTACTGACCGACAATTGCACGGGAATGATTCAACCACACCCAGCATAAGGAAGAACAGAGACAAAGAAAAAAAAAAACAAAAAAACACATACATTGGAACAGTGAAGGCTAGTGGGACTTTACTCTTCATATGATATCCAGAGTGCAATAATATTTCTGCAGTCAGCTACTCAATCTGCTGACGCCTCAGGTTGTAGAAACTGTAGCCGAACCCGGTAGTCAGCATTTGGAGGACGCCGGAAGGGGGGAGTGCAGCTTGCAGCCGCCTGACCACGCATCTCCCACACCCAGCACGGGGAAACGCTCACCCTTCCACCAACCTACCTGACGGGAGCTCGACGTTTGAGGCCAGGATGGACTGAACGAGGAGAAACGTGCGTTTTCCGACTTGGGCGGGACACTGAAGGCTGGCGAACCCAAGGGTGTACAGGTGCTTGACCTTTCGGGGGAGATCGGACAGGGAGGGGTGTAGGGAACGCACCAAAGAGCTTCACTATCCCCGTGTGCTCATTCAGACGTACACAAGGAAAGGGGGTCATGCTGCGGGACGGTCGTACCACCAAATCCTCACTGAAGTTCTGCAGGCCATCTTCGCTCAAGATGACGCTGGAGAGGTAGGACTCACAGATGGAGACCAGCTCCCCGCAGTGTTTGTTCAGCATCCTCTGGAGAAGCAGAACAGACCCGCAAGACTCAGAGGGGACGCGAGATTCGCCGGTCCTTCGCAATCCCAGAAAACAGTGGCTCCCCCACTCGCACACCACGCCGTTTTATTACATTTTTTTTTTTTTTTTTTAAGAGCCATTTTTCAATAGCTTTTTGCACGTTGTCATTTATCAAGTTCTGTGCCCCAAGTGTTTGGCCATCTGTGCCCTCGGTGGCTGCGCGCCCGCTGACCTGCGTGTCCTTGACCGTCTCCACCTTCAACAGCTGGAACAGGGTCTCTATAGAGGCCCCGATGATCTCTAGGGGCACCTTGAAACTCTTCAGGCACTTCATGATATCGTCTGGAGTGTGGGAAGATAGCAGGGGGTGGGCGGGAGACCCCGCAGCATGAGCCATGACGCGTTCGTCGCCTTCTCCCGAGAAAGCGACAGATCTCGATTAGCAACGCACCCACAATCCTGCTCTTTGTTTCGTCATTGAGATGTGCGGCGATGTCCCCGATCACACACAGGATGTGACAAGACGTGGAAACTGGGACATTGCTCGTCCTAAAGAAAACAAACACAAATACAGGAAATGCCTTTAGGGGGGGTGGGGGGGGAGGGGAATGAACAGGATACAAGACACAAGACAGACAACAGTGGCATGAAAGAGGTGTGGAAATACATTATATATATACATATACCTGATCATTTCATCCCAGACATCCAGGATCTTGCCATAGTTGAGCCTGGAGCAGGAACCTGACACCTTGGAGAGCAGCATCCAGGCAGCCGAGGCGTGTTCCAGCTCCGTGTGGGAGATCAGGTGGTTGACAAAAGCAGAGGAGAACTTATTCTGCTTGGACCAGATGACGAAGGCCTTGCTGAAGTAACGGCTGACAAAGAGAGAGAGAGAAAAAAAGGCAATTCCATGCTTTCTCAAGAACTTCAAAACCAACCAGTGCTACCTCATAGAATGCTGGATGAAGACCAATAAAAGATGTGTAATGAAAAAAATTAAGTCAGGAAATTAGGTCTTAGATGTGACCAAGTACGACCACAGCGGGGAACCCCACCTACCCGAGGTCCTGGCTCTCTCCACACAGTAGCCCAAGCAAGTCCCAGGCTAGCTTCTGTGGGGCATGCTGGTCACTGTACGCGCTGCTACTCTTAATCTGGCTGATTATCGCCTGGTCCAGGCACTCCAAGGCCTTCTCCTGTACTGAGCTCTCAGAATCGACGACCGCGGGAACCACTCCCCTCAGCCAGGCCATCTGCACCAGACCGGACCCAGGCAAAGCCTTGGCACGAGAAAGACCACACCCATGAGAAGACCGTGTGAACTGAGAGGCACCAAAACACGAGGTAGCAGCATAGAGGTGGATGGGGACACTCACAGTGAGAAGGTCCATGAGACACTGGAGGGCCTTCTTCTTGACGGAGATAGCAGGATCCCGACAGCGGTCAGACAGGATGGCCAGGTTCTCCTGGGTGCAAGGGATCACACTGTGCTTCAGGAGGCTCATCAGTGCCTGGATGGAGCAGTTTTGTTTTGAAGGGGGACATAAAAAAGAAGAAGAAGATCAGACATCTGGTAAGGTTCTCCTGGCTTCAGAATCCATGGTGATTCAGGAGACTCCACCTGCAAGGCAGACTTCCTCACATTGGTCTTCTCATCGCTTGAGCGTCTCTTCAGCAAAGCCATCGTTTCTTTTGCTGTGTGGAAGCGGATTGACTTACACATTAATTCACTAGGGCTGAGTGATATCTTATCGATATTATATCGCACATGTGCAATAAATCACTAGAGCTTCAGTTGATGTGCAAAACATTTGGCCGGGACACCAGTTTTTTGGTATTATACTGACGTTTAATTTTGCTCATGATTTGTTAAGCAGATTAATAGTACAGCTAAAATATTATGGCATTTTACGATGCCCCAAAGTTAGTAATTAGTATAAATTCTTGAAAGATGTTGGGGTTACTTTTTTTACCACCAGATCACTGAAGTATACCAAACCATAGTATACCAGAACAGTATTTACCGGTGACCTTCTGATCTCAGATACAGCATGCAAAGTCGTCGTGTCACATACCAGCAAATTATATTTTACCAGAAGAAGACCCATTCACACCATACTGATGACTCAAGAACCTTACATTCAAAAGTGGTCACTTCCCCCTTTCCAGTTATCTCTATGGTTTTGAAGTTTATGTCCATCTTTTGCAGGTTTGTCTCATGGATGTTACTGGTGACTGAAACATAAGTCAAATGAAAGCAGAGTGACATTATGGAATTTAAGCGATAAACTGTGATGCAGCAGTTTACTTTGGGTTAAAAAAAAAAAAGCATCGTTAACCAGACATGCGTACTTTAGTCTGCTCTGACAAAAACACCAAATTAATAAATATATATACTTAATTTAAAGGAACTTACCCTCACAGCCTTCTGTCTCAAGAACTGTCTGTGCAGAAGCTGAAAACATCCAGATAATTATATATATGCCAAGTCAAGCCCACGTTTATCAAAAACCGCTACCCTTAAACAGAATCGAGTTCATGCCTCAAAAGTCATCCCTGATCCAGAGAACAAGAGCGAGCAGCAGAAGCAGGAAGGTTTATATCTGCGGGGGAAAACCCCTGGCGATTTCTACACACATCTACGGCGAATGGTTCTCTCGCGTGGTGGGTTCAGGGGCACCAGCAGGAGGACGGGATGCTCACTGGCTGAGAAGAGCTCCTGGACGTTCTCCACCGTGTGGGGAGAGTGCAGCTCCAGGCACTGAGCCAGGCAGGAGAGGGCGTGGCCCCGCACCGAGGGCGCCCGGTCCGAACGCCGCCCGAACACCATCACCTGGACCAGGAACTTGTGCTGCAGGAAGACGGCCTGCTCTGGAGGCAAGGAGGCCTCGGGTCGGCGTTCGGGCTGCTCGATCAGGGCCATCGCCACATCCAGGGCGAACATCCTACGCACAACCTGCCAGAAGAGAGAAACAGACTTTCTATAACATATACTTACTAGATCAGTATATACTTTACTAAATGGCCCTAGGTTGTATTCTGTTGAGTACCGTTTGCCTCATTTGAATTATTGAATAATTATTATTATTGAATCATTGAACGTTATTACTCCAGGGTAGTTTACAAGGAAGCGGAATTTGTTCTGGTGCAATATTTAGTGCATTCTTGGTAAATGTTAAGTGAGTGACATGCAAATGCAGAAAATCTCAGTGCAGGAAAAAAAATAAAATAAATTTTGACTGGTAGTGTAAAGGTTAAGCATGATGCCATTATCAAATCCTAGAACAGTGAGAATTCTTCTTATCGAGTGTCTTTGGAAAACACTGCGGAAGAACATGACACAACCTATTATCGTGGTTCACCACTCTCAGAAGTAAATCTGCTCTACAAACACGAACGGAAGTTACGATTTTACTGTATATCATTTAAGACACCTTATAGCAAAGGCCATAAACCAAAAACACACCAGTGACATGTACCAAAGAACACATTATTTAATAACAAGGAAATAAAGTTTGAAAATATTTTCAGGAGCTGCTTTTTTTTTTTGCATGGACACTTCTGCAAACACTGAAGTTAGGATGCGTTTAGTCCAGATTTACACGAGTTGCGTACAGCCCATACGAGCGTTACTGACACTGGTGAGCATGGAAACGTGAAGTCAGGAATCCACCTTTGAGTGCAAGGAGAATGCGTGGAGCCACTTCATGAAGGAGGCGTATTCGGCACAAGGCATTTTGCCCAGCAGTTTCACCAGGGCCTGCGCACCACTGCTGCGATACTCCGCCTTGTCGACCATCTGCGGGCCAAGAAAACGCCCGGTCATCGGGTGCCTTCTGGCAGGGGGCTAAGGCCGCGTCCGGCAGAGTCGGGACACTTTTATGGAGGCGATAAAAACACCAGCCTCCCCTCCCTACCTGCACACAGATGTGTTGGAGCAGGATGCAAAGGGTCGGCAGAACGACTTCTTTCAGCTCGTCGACGATGTGGCTAGGAGGAAAACAAGGGGAGCACAGAGGGCCCAAATAGCCAACCTTTTAGATTAGCCTAGATACTTTGACGGCTTAGCAAACACATGACCGAAATCAGATGCCACTTCATCAATCCCCAGAGGTAAATTATTATTATTATTCTGATATTAAAAAAAAGACAGACAATGAAAAAGACGAACAATAATTAGGGTACACTTTGAATAAACAAAAAAGCTAAAACAAACAGATTTAAAAAATACTTCAAATATACAGATGCAAATAAACTGCAATTTCAACAACTTTACTTCACGATAGCAACACGCAATTGAAAGAACACGGTCCCTGCAGCGACCGGGGATTAGGGGCCTCACACAAGGGCCCGACTGTAAAGTCATCCTGCCGACTGTGAAGAGTTGAACCGGCGACCTTCTGATCACAGACACGGCATTCTAACCCGGTGAGGGACACACTACCCCCACAACAAAGACAAGTGAAATGAATTGGAGTGCACTCCTGTGAGGAGTGAGGATTCAGTAGCGTCCCTCACCATACGAATTCAACAGCCTGATCTCGGGCGGTAAACGCGGCCGGCCCGGGAACCAGCAGCGAAGGCTGAGAGGAATCTCCTTCACTCATCATGAGCACCACGTACAGGAGTCTGTGGAAGACCAGCTTCACAGTCTGAAGCGGCGCAAATGGGGCAGACAGAAACAAAATCACACGTGAACTTAAAATCGGCTTTTGAAAACACGAGACACCCTTTACACGAGACACCGTGAAAACATACGATGAAATTCCATGTGGAAACTCGTGAAGAGAAGCAGCAATCTGTTTGAGAACACCATGCACAGCTGAAAAGTCTTAAAGGCACAGTAAGTGGGAATATAAACCAAACCATAAGGTTATAAACATAAAATAGGAAGCAGTAGGAGAAAATAAATTAAAATTATGACTAGCAGCAACAGGTGGGATAACTAGCAGCACGTGCATATTTTTTGGTAATTTGTAAGACTGGACAGAAAAATCCCAAAACAAGGCATTTCTAATAAGCAGACAGAAGTAGGCAAGTGAAACCATTAACCTGCAAACAAATTTAATTAAATTAATTATAATTATGTACCTCGGTCCCTTCTCCATGCTTTGGTAAGCAGAGAAGTTTCAGTCCATGGTAGGCCAACTCCGGCAGCGACCCCATGTCATCAATGATCCTGTTAAAAAAAAAAAACAAAACACATGCATCAATAAACTGTTTTTTTAATGCGTGAGAGCTCCCAACTCCCCTTTTAACACAGAACATGGGATTACTTACGGATCCTTCTCAAACGCGAGTTCACCAATCACCGGTTCGAAATGGGTGAGCTCAGTGAAAATCTAAACAAAGTATTGCGCACAAAATTACAATTTACACAACCAAAACCATTTCAAGGGTCTAATCACACATGAGACAGCAGCAAGAGCAGGACAAAGGAGTCAATCAATTACATAGATAAATCAGATTAAAAAAAAACAACAACTATTATGCCATTTATTCATCTGGTCTTTATTTCCTGATACTACAATGTGGCACCACCTACAGTTTGACCTAGGAATGTTCAGTTCATTTCCCTAGCCACAACTACTGGTTGCCAAATAATGAGATGGTACCCTTCAGGTCACAGTTACAAATAAATTACCTATACACTGTAACTGACTCCTTTCCTTTATAAATGCCAATGTGTTTGAGGTGCTTTTCAACTGAGTGTTAAGCTCCAAAATGGCTTTACTGTGACCCTTTGCCTGAACAAGGGGTAAAGGCACACACACCTTGGCACACTTCAGAACACACTGGGGCTTGTCTTTCAGGGAAAAGCTCATCAGGAGCTTCAGGAGAGTTTTGACAAGAAGGACAATTCCATTCCTGATCTCCAGCAGATCTCGGGCAGAGAAGAACATCTCCTCATCCTGGTTGTCTTCCTCAAACACGTCAGTCTCCATCTCCTGCAGAGACAGAAACATGCAGAAGTGAGGCCGCGGCAGAAAAGGCCTTATCCCACAGAATGTGAATCTAGGGGAGTCCCCTGCCCCTTACTTCCTCATCAGCCCTCCTATGGGGTTTTGGTCGTTTCCTGCCTTTGGAATCACCCTGGGAACTCTTGAATGCTTCTTTCTTGCGCTTCTTGCCCGAATCCTGGGGCCAGCACTTTTTTGCCAAATCCAGGCAGGCTTCAAACAAAACTGGGTGGAAAACTTTGTTTGCTACACTCCCTGGGGAAAAAAATACTCATTATATTAATTAATTAAGTAATTAATTAATTAATTAATTATTGACGCAAAAAAGAACCCTTCTCTCTATCATATTACGTGTGCAGAATATTTAATGCAAAGAACTTCATCTAATGGCAATATACTGAAATGCCTTACATTTTTAGTCTTAATTCAGGCTGATATTCATAGAAACAACAATTATCTTAATGAGGAAAATGAAACAGAGTTATATTCCACGAAATGAACTGGTATCCTGTCCAATGCGTTTCCTGGGATTAGCTATAGGGGTCACTGTAACCCTACAATGGACGGATGGATGGATGAATGAAGCAACTTGCCTGGTATTCCTAGAAGCAGTAGGTATATTGAAGCTGCCTGCAGCGCAACACAACGATGAGTAAGATTAGCTGTTTTGAAGTTACGTCTAAACACAAAGTGGGACAGCACGGCAACCAGGCCCTTGGTAGAAATCCCACTGTCACCCAGCACCGTCCAAACATTCTGGGGATCAGTGACATCGGAGGAAAAGGAAAAGAAAACACAAGTAAATTACAACGGACGAAATTACATGTTACTTTCCAGCATCATTAAATACGGAGAGAAATATATACACTTACTTCGGCGTTTCCTTCGCCGGCTGTCGCAAATGGCAGGAGGAGTTTGTAAACAGTTCTGAAGGCATCGGGGCCATTACTAATGAGCTCATCTTCAACAGCTACATCTAACGGTTCCGCTTCGGTGAATTCCAATTCCCAAACACTGTCTACCCAGACTACAACGAATTATATACAAGATGTATTATTCAAATGCACATACAAGACTTTCGTAAGCCGCTACCTAAAATGTCAGTTAAGTTACGTTTATCATGACAACCTTCAAGGAAAACTAATAAGATCGACATGTCAAATAGCTTCCTTAAGATAAGATCCTTAATATTGTTACAGTTACTCTACCTAAATATGACTGCATATTAAACAATAACGCGACTTCGCTCTTAATATTAGCTAGCTAGCAATGACAGCGGGGTGTATAAAATATACTTGACGACTCCCTAAGCAAACTACACAGCCTTTTCATAAATGTCCCGATGGCGACAGTTACAACAGCGCATTGAAGATACGGCACTAACCTCTTGAAACGGCTTTTATTTTCAGCAAATCCAGCGCACTTACAAACTCCATGTTTGCTTTGAATCCACGCGCCAAAACACGAAGCACTCTAGCGCATGCGCAGTATCACACCGTGGCCTTGAGACCACTGTAAACCCAGTGTGATGGACTTTGGAGGAATTTATTAATTGCTGCTTAATTGCCAGTTAATAAATTCTTCCGAAGTCCTCCACACCACGTTCACCTCCATTTTATGGCTCGTATTTTTGTGTTCAGGTTATTATTAATTTCGTTTTTTGCATATCTGACTTTACGTATTTTCCCTTTGCTTTTGTCACTTTGTCACTGTTGGTGTGATTAGTACTAATAAACCGTCATAAGGTCAAACGAATATCCCTAAAGACTATTCTTGTGGAATAGAATTAGAATAGAATTAATAGAATAGAAATCGTGTCGCTGCAGGCTAAACACAAACACATGAAACTTGAAACAGAATAACACACTCCATTTAGAATAGAATAGTCACTTTTTTGTCATTCAGAAATACACTGGGTGGTGCATTTTGTTTACAAGTAATAAATAAAGCATTTATCCTCTTAAACTGGAATTGCCTAAATCGACTGTCCTTCCAAGCATGTTAAAACATTAGGAACTGCGGACTTTCTCGACACGTGATCGTTTTCAGCGAATCAAAAACGAATGCGGTTCCGTACAAACAGTACGGAAATGCTGATTATTACCTCGGCACATGTGTATCAAAATAAAAGTTTTGCTAGCAAAGTCTTCGTAGCTTACGAAAAGCGAAATGTTTGCAATAAAGACATCACATGCTGAATATATATTTGGGCCGTATGAGGCAAAATTTTATTCTGTATTGTCAGCATATATATAAGTCGAATGTATAAAATAGGGGCTAGCGCTGTTATCGCTTTTGGTCAAGTAACGTCTACTATTTTATATGTGCTCCCATCTTTTAAAATTAGATTTTACTTGCATCATTACTGTCTTTTATTTTGAAATCTTATAAAACTTCATATTCCTACTACCTCTGAAGTTGAACTGCACCTTGTCACAGGAAGTGATCTCAAAATTGAGGGCAACGTTCAAATTCTACATTCTGTAAAAAAAAAAAAAAAGGGGAGGGAAATTATTGCAGAATATGGATATCATGCTTTAGAATATCTGCCACTTTATAATTTTAAACAATAATTTTATCCAAATGTCGCTATATAAATATACAATTACATATATTATATATAATGACAAATTTAGCGTTTACTATATTTTATTTACATTAAAGTTTTATTATTAACCTATGCGTGTTGCGATATGCAGATATTAAAATACATTGTAGACACTACACGAAAAACGCTTCCCGTATTTGTGCCACTGTGACGGCTGTGGTGTACGCATGCGCCTGCAGAGAGGAAGCAGCTCGGAAGTGTTGTCTCCAACATTGCTACAGTCTTTCAATTGGCAGTATTTACAGCAACCTGCATTATTTGCTGTAAGTCGACTTGTTTTAAAGAAAAAAACACTATTGCCGCAGCTTGGTAGAATTCAGTTTGGAGACGAAGGTGGCAATCTTGATGAGTGACTGAATTCGGTTTTTACAGTAAGAGGGGAGGAAAATCCAACGGTGTAGGGATGAGCTTCTTTGGTTTTGGTCAAAGTGCAGAAATAGACATAGTCCTGAATGACGCTGAGACAAAAAAGAAAGTGGAGCACAAGACAGAAGATGGCAAAAAGGACAAGTATTTTCTTTTCTACGATGGCGAGACAGTGTCTGGGAAAGTAAACGTGACGCTCAAAAATCCAGGGAAAAGATTCGAACATCAGGGGATCAAGATCGAATTCATTGGGCAGATTGGTAAGTGGCATTCATATATATAGGCCCATTTGCAGAGAGCTGTCGGAGGCCACGATGAATGCGGGGACGATGTGTTGCATTTTTAAGTGGCCCGATGAGAACTGCAACAGCGCTGAAGGGGGCAAATGAAAACACCCATGGCTAGATGCGTATAAACGTGGTGAATTTCCAACTGCACAATGTTTATTATTTTTTTGGGGGGTGGAATTGAGACGTGCATACATGCATGAGTAGGGCTGATAATGAAACTGACCTAAGTCTCGTGACCAGCTCGAGCGTTAATTTGCGTTAGAAGGAAGGAAGGAAGAAACGGCCCAGTCGCATAAACTTGCGGGGAAACACCAGACAGCGGGGCTTCCCTGCAACGTGCACATGTATCTTAGGCTTAGATGGAGGTAGACCAACAGACAGCTATTTCTGCACTATTTGTCTGAGTATGACTGCGGCACCATTCCCCTATCTACAGACCCGTCACTGCAACGCGTGGTTTATAAGCCTGGATCTTAACAAGTGCTTCTGATCGCGTTTATTTTACTGCTTAAATTATCCTTGCTAAAACGCATTCAAAGATTGAAGAGCGCTATCATGTTTTGACAAAACGATAATCATTAATTGATCATTAAGATCAACAGGTACTAAAGAACACAAGGGATCTATTGAAATGTGTAGCTTCACAGATCAAACTGGTGTCTTATAGTTTGCTGTGTTTTGCTACCTGGGTACAAAGAAGAATAATGAACGGAGATAATTAATGTAATTAGCTCAATTTGGTTTGATGAGTGATGCCAGTGTCGGTTTTAAAACCACATTCAGTATTTAAAAATAAATAAATATATATATATATATTAAATATGGCCTGTAAGTGAGCTTTTTACGTCTCCTCGTGAAAAAATGCCAGTTTTTAATAAGCACGGGATCTTACTTCTACTAAATTACATGGAAACAGTCTCAGTTGTTTTGCGGAACTGAAGAAAAACTGCACTGTGCCAGGTAGCTATGAGTTGTTCTGCATCTTGCCTGTTTGAGGTCGGTATGGAGTGACCGCTTCTGTCTCCACAGAGCTGTACTATGATCGAGGGAACCACCATGAGTTTGTGTCTCTAGTTAAAGACTTGGCACGGCCTGGTGAGCTCACACAGTCCCAGACCTTTGATTTCGAGTTCACGCATGTGGAAAAACCGTACGAGTCCTACACCGGCCAGAACGTCAAACTACGGTAAGGGCCATGCTCACTGTCCTTCACCTCCACCTGCGTTTTCCAGGGGCTTCATTTAGTAGTGTTGTGTTAGACACGTGGCAAGATAAAATCTGGCCTCATTTTCCTATATCTGGTTATATGAGCCAATTAGCTTTATGCACATAGAAGACTCTGTCAGTGTTTCTGAAGGCAGTAATACGCAGGTAATGAGAGGCCTTTGCATGATCTCATACACCAGACCGTTGTTTCTAAATTTATCATTCAGCACTACTCCTTTCAGCTAGTTTGGTAAGCTGGTAATGACACCGTGATTGAGCCCATGTCACAAAAGATTTGTCCTGCTGACATAATTAAATGACACGCAGAAAATTAACCTTGCATATAATTTCGGCGATGCCAAAGTCAGACCGAAGCTTTGCAGTCCACGATCATCCTGCGCAAGGATTTGTCACGGTTTTCATCTTTGTTGTGGATGTTTTGGATGTTCCAGGTATTTTTTGAGGGCCACCATCAGCAGGAGACTGAATGACATCACCAAGGAGGTGGACATTGTGGTTCATACACTCAGCACGTACCCCGAGCTGAACTCCTCCATCAAGATGGAAGTAGGAATTGAAGACTGCCTGCACATTGAGTTTGAGTACAACAAATCTAAGTACGACTGAGGAACTACACTGCTTTAAAATGTTTTTGTTTTTTTTGTTGTTGTTGCTGC
Organism: Brevimyrus niger; assembly: GCA_015164015.2. Taxonomy (NCBI): domain Eukaryota; kingdom Metazoa; phylum Chordata; class Actinopteri; order Osteoglossiformes; family Mormyridae; genus Brevimyrus; species Brevimyrus niger. Next base: position 20,193,637 of record JAABNY020000037.1, read on the forward strand.
TTCTTAAAATACTTGCTATTCTAAAGTTAGTAGCACTGAAAAGGGGAACTTAAAACTACAACTAACACCATTGCATTGTCAACCCAAATCTCTGTTCTCTGTCTTATTTTTATTTTTTTAACTTGTCCACACAATGGTACATTTCAGTCTGGAACATAAAATAACCACTCAATAATAAATGATTTCTTTTTTGATGGGGGAAAAAAAACTGCAGGTACCACCTAAAAGACGTCATAGTAGGGAAGATCTACTTCCTTTTGGTACGGATTAAAATTAAACACATGGAGATCGACATCATCAAACGGGAGACAACGGGCACCGGTCCCAACGTATACCATGAAAATGACACCATCGCCAAGTATGAGATCATGGATGGAGCACCAGTAAGAGGTAATGAACAGTGTCCTTTCTTATTTCTTCGAGTCAAGTTACAAAACATAAACAAATTGGTTGATTATAGGGCTGCACGATATGCCCCCAATTTGGTGAACAGATTAGTAATGTGCCTAAAATATTAATGAAATGCATATGGTGACACCCCGAAGTCAGTGGTCTGTATAATTTCGACGTATCCTTATGTTTATTAAATCCGGTTTGTGGCGGACGCCACACGTTAATGTTCTGGTAAATCATGGAAGCGTAAAGCACTGAAGTGGCGGCGAAGGAAGGCGCAGCTCAGCAGCCACGTCTTCTGAAAGATCTTGTGGATAAACAAGGTAAAAGACGGCGGCGGTGTGGCAGTACTTTTTGCAGTTCAAAGTCCGATACATTCGTTAAACATAAGGATACGCCGAATTTGTATAAAATTATGCATGTGAAGCCCTTGGGATTATTGCGCATGCACCTTATGATCGTGACGTGGTAATAGTGCAGCCCTAGTTGATGATTAGGAAATGCTGCACCGGGAAACATAAAAGGCATTAGCTTTGTGGAATAAGAGTCCATGTTGGAAGGGTTTTGGTGGTCATTCTTTTTCATGGTTAGGGTGCCATAATTGTTAAAGGTTACACTGAAATGGATTATGTATGAAATGACTTGCATTCGTGCAGTAACTGTACAAGACCTTTTTTGTGTTTTTGATTTTTTTTTTTTTAAGTTTGTGATCTGCACTTTAAATGAAAAAAGAACGAAGGGGCAATGTAACGATATAGAATTATGTATGTGCATGGTAGATGATATGGAGAATCCGTGTAAGCATGCTTTTCTGAAAAGGGGAAAGAGAGAATGTGCAATTTCTTCCTGCTGATATATTTCTATCAGGTAGCAGCCCTTCAGCATGGGAGTGTGTGCCGTGCATCAAAAAACATTTACAGGAGCCCGAGAAGTTTAATTTTTCATGACGGTGCCAAATCGAACGTCCAGCGTGTTTGTGGCTGAAACCCCGGTACCCTTTTGAATTCACCACGTCTGTTTTTCTTTCTTTCTTTCTTTTCTTTTCTTTTTAAGGGGAATCCATCCCTATTAGGCTCTTCTTGGCTGGCTATGAGATGACACCCACCATGCGAGACATTAATAAGAAGTTCTCTGTGCGCTACTACCTGAACCTGGTTCTGATAGACGAGGAGGAGCGCCGTTACTTCAAGCAGCAGGTATCGCTCTGGAGATGCCAGGTCCACGTGGAACCCGACCGGCTTTAGGGAAGACCAGATATCAATAGCTGGAGTTTTTGGGCTTCCGTGCTACAGTTCAGTGACACTTATGACGGCCGGTTTAAGTGGTTCCCGTCGAAATAACTGAAATCCGGAATCATTTACAAAAAGAAGCAAATCCAGCACGTTCCTTAAGTCTTGTGTTCTGGAGTCGGACATGTTTCATGTCATTAGGGCCTCCCAACCTTTCCTTGACCGTGGACCAACAGATATTCCGCAGAAATTTCACTGACCAGTACAGCTTGTCTTTCAGGACGTGGGGGGGAATTTAAGCGACCCCCTTCCCCAAACTGGGGCATGGGAACCCGTGTAATAAAGTATAATCCAGAAGGTGCTTCTTGTTGAGATCTGTCCAGTTGTGGGGCTTAAGCACATTGGTGACGAGTCCGTCCTCCCTCCTGCAGGAGATCACCCTCTGGAGGAAAGGGGACATCGTGAGGAAGAGTATGTCGCACCAAGCCGCCATCGCCTCGCAGCGCTTCGAGGGCTCGGCCACCGCAGAGAAGGCTCTAGCCCAGGCCAAGGAGGACAGCAATTGAGTCCCTCTGCCCAATCCACCAGCTCCTTAGGAAAACGAGACTCTGTGTCTGTGTGTGTGTGCTGGTGAGTGCGTACGTAATGTGGGTGGGGGGGGGGTGTCGCCCGGCCCCCAGAAATTATCGCCAACCATGGTGTGAAAAGCCTCCCTTTTAATTATGGCTCTTAAAATAGAGATTGGAGAGGCTGAGGAAGGACTGGGTTCACGCTATGGGAACAAACGCAAAAGCTGTGTTACAGTTTAATATTATTACCTTTCTTTAGTTTTTAAATCATCATGTCAGGAATTTTTCCAATTGGCTGTTTCCATCATTGACAAGCTACGTGGCTTTTTTTTTTTTTAAATTGAGTGTGCTTATTCCAGTGGTCATTTTAACCTTCAGTGTTTTTGTACATCAGTGTAATGGCCTGCGATTCCTTCCCCCTGAACACTAATCAAATTTAGCAACAAAAAAAAAATATTGGCTAATGCAGGCATTTTGTTTTGCATTCCTTTTCCCCGTTTTCTTCCTTAAAGATGTCTTTGTGCGCGACTTTGTCATATTGATGTGGGTCATCACCAGATGTCAGCCTGTACTGCACTCCTGTTGTCCAGTGCTTTGAAGTACAACATAGAATATTAACTCCAATAGCTTCTTTTCACGTATAGAGACTAAAGTTATAACTGCATTTCTTTGACCGAGCTGAAACTTGGAAGCTTCTGCTAAGCTGTGACTTGGGGCTGGGGTGTGTTTTTAACGGCTGTTTTTGCTAATTGGTATAAATAATATACATACCTGTAGTTTAGATCAGTGATTCTCAACCTGGTTGTCATGGACCCCCAGACAGTTCACTTTTTCGCTCCGGGAGCCGGGAGGGAGCAACAGCGTGGACTGTCTGGGGGTCCCTGAGAACCAGGTTGAGAAAATCGGGTTTAGAGGACTATGGCTAAGATGCATGGCCATCTCAGACCATTCCAAGATGAAAGTATCTGCATATACATTAGGGTATGACAGTACTGTCTGTCATCTTCGAGTACCATGCCTTCATTTTCATTACATTTTTTAATTCATATCATACACACACTTAATTTCTATTTGCAGCTGATGAAAGGCCAAAATGGGGAAGGGAGTCTTTATTGTTGAGCAATTAACCATGTGCTTCATTTATCATGGTTCCCTGTGTTGTAGTTTTTTTTTTTTTTTTTTTTTAAATCAAAAATGGGGAGGTAATCATAAGTATTATAACTATGTATACTGTTATAAATATAGATATCCACAAGCGTAAACAAAGTCTACAAGTCATGCAGCTGTGGACTACATATGTGACATTCCCTAGTGAACTGAAACTCACATCCCACGCAGTTGTGTTGTACCGTGTGGCGATTCCGGAGAACCTCAAAACGCAGACATGTCTGGTTGCTCCCTGTGTTTCTCTTCGTCTTGAAAACCATATCCGACGTTGAAGCCACTCCTGTGCCGGGATCCGTTGTACCGCAGAGCCTGAGTGGGAGCAGCTGCCAAAACCGTGTTGTCATTTTGAAGCTTGACAAATGTCAGACGTCAGTGTCATCCGCCTCAATTAAGTCCAAAACTCATCATGTCAAAGC
>JAABNY020000037.1:20200163-20216740 GCA_015164015.2 Brevimyrus niger
CGCCCCCCGGAGGTGGGTGGGGGGTGGGGTGGTGGGGGTCGGGGGGGGGCGGGGGGGGGGGGGGGGGGGGGGGAGGGGGTGTGGGGGGGGGGGGGGGGGGGGGGGGGGGGGGGGGGGGGGGGTCCAGTGCTGATTAACAATCAGTTAATTTGGTTTCATCTTAGTGCCCAATAAGAGCAATGTCTTAATATAGACCAATGCTTAATATAAGTAATTTTGTTCATTTATGCCTATTCTTTCTCTTTACACGTGGATGATATATGCAGATAAGCCTTTAATTCAGTTACACTTCGATTAACACACGTTATAGTGTTTTAACACCTGCCCCGGTCTTGCGACTCCACCTTTTCTAATACCTGGGCCAGCGAGCTGCACCTACTTCAAATAGCCACTAGAGGTCTCTCCTCCCCACGCGATTTCGCACCTGAACATGCTGCATCCCGTGCTTGAAGTGAAAGCGGAGGTGAGTGCAAAAACTGTACGGGAGTCGGCAAACTAGTAAACACACAAAAAGCATGAAAAAAAACCATGTCGGACTGGCAAAGTAATTCATAATATATAATTGCCACATGCTTTAATTTTGATACACCAATAGGAGGAAGAATAGTATAAGATACTATTGCATATTGTGGACTACTAAAAAGTATTCTGAGCCAGCAAATTTTTGACTGGACTAGCTCAGTTGCATAGTAGCAAAAATTCCATGTTTATGGGGCTCAGACTCCAGACCAGGGGTCCTCAACTATTTTTCCTCAAGGACCAAATAATATCAGAAAAAAATCAGTTATATTTTGGTCTGTCACTTGGTGACTGCAGACAATTCGTCCTTTCTACTGGTTAGTTTGTAACAGTTTCTACAATACCTACCAGTATTGTACTAAAGTCCCACATATTGTACATTTTGTTGTTTTTCAATTCTAAATATTTTCCCTGCTCTTGTCTCATTTCCCTGGCCAATGTGGCATTTTAAAGCTTCTGATCACCATGAAAACTGGGTAAAACCACCAAAATGCTTCCCGAATAATTTATGTTTATGCTCCTCAAGGCTATGGTGGAGTGACACGCTTCAGGATCGTAATCCCTGCCTGGATACATCTGAGTCACACATGTCCGCCCGTAGACTCGGTTGCGCCGTCCATTTGGAACGGTGACATTGTGCGTTAGAGAGGCGCCTTCCTCCGAGCTGAAACGTCCACGCCGGGGCCTCCGTCAGAGGCATCCAGTCACAGTTCTTTGCCTGTTCTTTGATGTAAGCTGCCATTTGCCGGGCAGGATGCAGAACAGGCCCAACTGTCACATCACTCTGACTGAGCTAAAAGGGCAGAGGGTTGCCTGGGGTCCTGGAGAGACAGATCAAAACAAATGAATTCTGATTCCGAGTTCTGGGGAATCGCCGGACGTGACCTCTGTGTGCCCTCAGGGCATACGCTGCAGGCATACCTAGGTGAGGTTTAGCATTCCCCAGTGCCGACACTCCAAACACAGCATTTCAGACCTCTAACTATCTTCTCATTTGCACTGCGTGGTACCTGACCAGTCTTCCAAGCACCAGGACACAGTGACACCTGAAGCTTAAGATATCAACGGACCCGGGTAACGCGAATACGCCTCCCCTCATGTGACAGCAGGCAAGAAAATCAAGAAAAATGCCATCATAAACACTCTTTAATTATTGATGCTGGGCCAATTTTTATAGCAACGTTAAGTAAATAATTCATAGCTGGCAAAAGGCAAGAGATGACTCAAATTGTTCAGTCAGATTTACTCCGAGCTGGAGGTGAGGAGGAGTGTTTGTGGATCGCACTTGTAAGTCGCCTTGGGATCTTCTTCAGCTAGTCTTACAAACCTCGCTCCTGTGCTGCGTTTCAGTATGAAAGATAATTAGCACTAGCATGGATGGATGGATGGATGGATGGAGGGAGGGATGGATTCTTTCAGACCCTGGCTGCACTTTGCCCAGTGAGCACAGTTTAGATTCAGACTTACTCTGTACTCTCTCTGTACTCTCCGTACTCTCCGCTGTGATGATATCGGGTCAATAAAACGAACAGCATTATACTTGGACGCCCAAATCCGCATGCTCTTGGCCTCACACACCCCCCCCAAGGCCACGACATGCAGGCCAACTGGGGCATAAAGCACAAATAATTTAATGTGTGTGCCTTTAAAATCCCTTATGAACACATTCACTTTCCAAAAACTGAACTCGCTCTGTCATTGGAATGAGTCTGGACTCTATTCAGAGTAACGAGTGCTGTCCCTTCAGCAGGGACCTGCCACACTGCAGGGGCACCTCCAGATACCGGTGACTGAGTGACTGTGATGCTCCTCTCTTCCTCCCGCCATTCCTTTGTTCCCCTGTACGTTTGCCACCTGCGCCCTTTGTTGTTATTCCTTTGTAAGTTCGGGAGGGACCGTGGTGGTTTCTTTGTTTATTTTCTGTAACGTTGCTAGACGACAACAAAAAAAGCGCCCAGCTTGGTCTCATGTTAAGATAAGTGAACGGTCCATTAATGCAGTCCTGGTCCCAATATACCCATGAATTAGGGGAACACTGCATTAGTTTCATTGAAATAATCCAACCATCCATCTTCAAACCTCTTCTCCGACGCTAATGACGTGCAGTCTGCCTATTCACGAAGCTAATGAAGTCTTCTGAGGAACATTACCGAAGTGATAACAGGGATGGTTCTGGTGAGGGGAAGGTGCCCCCCTGACAACATGCATGCCCCCCCCCCCTTACTGAGGACTGAAATAAATGTATCATTATTATTACTGTTATTATTATTTACATTTATATATGTGTGCAAAAATTCTATGTGCTGGGAACAAGCAAAACCACAAACATAGGCATATTTTCTTGGCAGACTCTGTTAAATTGATAACAGCAAAAAATGATCGAGCATGTGGAAGCAAGGCAGTCTAAACAAGAAATCAGTGAGTTACATGTTTGTAAAAACTGTAAAATGGGACTGCAAAGCACCGCAAAAAAGTCTTGTCGGTTTTCAAACTTGTGTTTTGCTTCTTAATGCTGCCAGTCTGGTTTAAGTAATGCTTGGAGGACATTAAGATCAAATGGTAAATGGACTGCATCTATATAGCACTTTTTTTTCTACTCTTATGAGTACTACAGCACTTTACGCCTCACATTCATAGTGACACACTGGTGGTAGAGGCTGCCATGCAAGGCACCAAACAGCTCACCAGGATCAATTTGGGGTTCAGTGTCTTGCTCAAGGACACTTTGATGGGGTCAGGGGGAAGCAGGACTCAAACCAACAACCCTCCAATTGCTGAACGATAGCACTACCTCCTGCACCACCATCTTCCCCCAGGCCAATTGCATCTGGCCTGGCCCCCTCAACAGAACAACTGACCCCAGTCTGTGTCCCCCCCCCCCAAGTTGAAATGGTGTAGAACCACCCCTGGGTGATAGTCATAAGGCATGCTTTTGTTAATTTTACTGGGTGACCACTGCCTGAGATCCACCATTACCTCAGAAGCATGGTCCTTACCTCGCCAAGTAGAACGTCAAACCTGTTTCTCATTGCAGTGTATTATGATAAAATATTAATCAGTAGTAATACAAGAGCTCTTCAAGGTTTATATTCTGGGAACCCTACACGTATTGATTTTGTTTATGTAAACTTCATACGAATCCATTCGTACTTGCTACCGTATAAAGCAACGATTCTATGTGCAATGGCCTTATTATACATTAATCAGGTAATTTCTCCACAAAAATTACTTTCAGTTAGTTAGGGATGTATAATTGCATAAACAGGACCTGCCAAAACTTTCACCAATGATGTAAAGCTGTAATACGAATACAAATTGCATATGGATTATTAATTAAAAAGAATGGAGTAAACAAATATTAAAGAGTGCCTGTAAGTTACATAACACATGCTTTCTCCCGCTTGCAAGGGTAAATTGACATGGCTGGGGAGCCCATTAAATGGCTGTTCCTGATACACCTGTTACTTTTTCTTTTATTGGTTCATTAAATCCTTTAGTAGCTGAGCATTCCTTTAGAGTGATCGGTTTTTATATATAAAGCATGCGCCCTTTTTTAAAGAGGAAACTATTTAGCTTGAAAGAATGAAATACAGTCTGGAGTCTGGGTTGTGAGCCGTTATCCCTGAGAGGAAATCTTTCTGAAGCCAAGCGTGGAGTGAGCCCAGTGCGTCGGCCTGAAGCGGCGGTTCACGGCGTGCGACACACGGGCTCTGATGTGCGCGGTGGTTCCACGGAGGCCGCGTTGTCGCCCACAAGGTTGACCTGTTCGAGATGCCGTTGCAGCGCCAGCAGAGTGTCCCACCGCCACGACCCCATGAGCTGATCTGCCGACACGGAGCCCGGGGATCAGTGCCTGCATCTCACCCGCCGAACCGTGACGTGAGACAATGTGCCGGAGAGGCTAAATGTCGCTGCCCGATCCGTGCCGCTCCATTCCACTCGGTGCTTTTCTCTTCGGATTTAATTAGCTCGTTTCTTTAACATCTATTCTTAATCACTTTTAGAAAACGAGCACATAAATAGCGCTACGTTCTCCATCCCTGACGGACTGTTTAGTATTTCGAAGCGCTTTCACGTTCTTCAATTCAATTCTTCAAATATTTATAAATATATTTTCATAAATAACCTATATGCCCTCACATTCCCCATCTGATTTTCATGCCAACTCAAATAGCAGCTTTGTTTTTTGTTTGCATATATTTCATTATTATCATTTGATCATTTTTACATTTTTTTTTTGCTGCTCTCACCAGTTGCAATTTGTGCAAGTCTGGATGTAAATAAACTCTATTAACCTTATAAAATAAACTTTTATTACGCACATACCCAGCTCCCAATATCTGCTTTTAAAAAATAAGTCTGATAGTCAGCAAAGGTTTTGCCTTTTTTCTGTGTCTGATGCCCAACACCTTCTTCTTTCATTAGCCTTGATATTATTATTTTCGTAGCGATCAGGCTTTCACACAGAGACAGGGGCTTGAGCGCTCCTCATAACCAATGCTACATTACAGAAAGCACGACGGCCGCACAGAATGGAGAGTGCAAATCACAGATGGCCTCTCTGTTATTGGTGCTGTGTGTCTCTCTTTATAAGCGTGCCAGGGACACACGGAGAGTTACTGTGGCGTTTCCTTGGAAGCCTGTTCGCTCTGTAATGTTCCATGAGCAATAAATTTCATTCTGTGTTTTGATTCTACTAAGACATGAATTTAAAAACGCAGAGTAAGGAAACTCACCCACTGGCACAGTTACTGAATCGGCTGAGCTGCCACATACGTACTCGGGCTCATATATGTTAACGTCTTTCCTTGAGTTTCTGAAAAAACAGTATATTAAAATAATACTTAAATCCTTTAAGCCTCAACCAAATCACATCTGACTACAAAGTCATTTAATTTTAGGTATGTGTTGTCCTTATGTGAGGTCAGATATGCAGTTTTTCCTGCCTTTTGATAACATTTCCCGATATGCTTATAATCAAAACATATCGATCATACGATCATCATAAAATTGTTGACTGCGTGCTACAGTGTTTTTTCAACATTCAAAAAGGAGTCTAGTGGTTGTTAACTAAATAATTGATTGTTAAATGATTGTACCCTAATAGAAGTAGCTGTATATTAGGAAGATGTGTTTGCATACCATTACAGGAATCAGTATCTGGCACGTAATTTATTGTTATTATGTATATCGAATGATTAATTAATTACTTAATTACGTTATTTTCATTTAGTTATGTTGTATGTATAGTGTATTTGGTCGATTCGGCTCAGGCATTGATGTAGTTCAGTTTAACCAATCCAAGTGTTTATTCAGCAAGCCAGCGATTAAAATGCAATGGCTCATGTTCTTTCCGCTCATGTTCTGCTGTGTGCTAATTCTGGATGGGAACTGCGGGAACAACATTACAAAGCAATGTACCAGAGATCCCGATTTTAGAAAAACAAGAATTAATCGAGCAACATGCCTGCCGGTCAGAAATATCATGCATGCAGTTACAATTCAAAGCAAAGTCTAGAAATCGACTTAAATGGGCCAAGTGACTGTGAGACAACTGTAAAATGCAGCAAAACGATACAAAAAGTCAGAGTAATACATACTCAGAAAAGTAAGTGTGAGAGAGATCTGTTTACAGGCACTAAACACGCATAGTTCTCTGTGGGAGCTTAGGGTTAGGGTTAGGGTTAGGAGATTTGGAGAGTGACTCCCTGAGTACTCTGTGGATCCTCTAACAGATCAAGGTAAAGAGTCCCATTGAAGACAGTAATGAACCAATCAGTGAGAATATATAAAAACTTATTTCCGGAGAATATGGCACTGGAACAGAATAGACTTCGATCCATCTATGCATCCATCTATCCATCCATCTATCCATCCATCTATCCATCCATCTTCCAACTGCTTATCACTTATAAACGGCCGGATAGCTAGTTGGAAAATGATCGACAGGGAGTTAAGTTTCTTCGTACACAAACCCTTCAGATATGCTGCTTTTAGACTGAAACCGTTGTACCAGTCAAGCTGAGACCAAACAAATGAGACGGAACCCAGCATGTACATCACCGGCAGTCACATAAAACGGTTTCTCACATCTAAGCATCCTGCGGGGACTTCGTGGGACCTGGGTCTTGAGGAAAGGTATGAGGAGAGGAAGAGAGGGAGGGGTGGTATTTACTATCAGACGGGGACGGGCAAACCCTCTGAAACTCGGGAATGCCATTACCCCATAAGTCTGACCACATACATCAGACGTAACGTCAGATAACAGCCAGCTGATGAAACATTCTCTAATGCGTTACTCGTGAAATGATGCGGCGTCTGAATAATGCGTGGGGTGGATTGCAGAATGTGTGAACCGTCCATCTTTCACGCTGCCTCCTTTCAGCAGTCCTTGACGCGTGGACTTGTTCCAAACCGTGTGCATGAATGGGCTCAGTTAGGTAAACAAGGCTCGGACAAATTTCAGACGAAGTGAAGAATTGCGTGAGAAGTTCATCTTGATCTTAATGAGACATCTGTTGGAAGACATGGGATCTTGTCCAATATGATAATATTTTGCAATTCTGGTTGCTGTGACATTTTGAATGTTTTTTTTTCTTCTTTTTTTTCGAAGGGCAGAAGTTGTGCAGCCAAAGATGCTTCAGCAGTGAGGCTACAGCAGGCAAATCTGTCATAATCAGATTCACGTACTTTCCTGCACATTAAACAATAAGGGGCTGTCTCCCCTGTGCAATATTTCTAGGTAAGTTATGTAAAAATGAATAGCGAGTGTGAGGTTACAGGAATGCTATAAATTTAAGCGAAATTGCTTAGCAACAGCTGAGACCCTCTAGGTCCGTGTTTCCCAGTTTGGTCATTAGGAACCAGCTCCCGAGGGAGCAAAAATGTTGGAGCAAAAATGTGGACTGTCTAGCAGGGAGCTCTGAGGGAGCAAAAACGTGGACTGGCCCTAGGTCGCCGAGGAATGGATTGGGAAATATTGCTCTATGTTAAGAACCAGAAAACAAACTATTCTCATCTGTGTTAATGCCTCCAAGTAGTATAACAAGAGATCAGAATAATATTTCCCGGATGTAGGGAGACAGATCATTTTCATTCATCTAAAGCTTTTTATCACAAATGAAGAATAACGCAATACATGCTGGGGACCTTTGAAAGGGCAATACGCTAGAATGACAGTCATGGCGGGGAGGGGGCAAGGGGGGCGATCCGGAGGAGCTTTGCTGCTGATAATAACATCTTTCCAGGCGTGCAGTCAATAGGCAGAGCGTCAGCTCTCTGCATTCTAGGGGGAAAAAAAAATCATATTACTCGATATCACTTCCCAGAAATACAAGGGCAAGCTAATGGAATACCCACTGGTGTCAAGAATACCATGAGCATGACTTCCCGAATGATAACACCGCTTGCACCCTAGTTATTGAGCTTCAAGGCTGTGCCGGGTGATGCTTCTATACATGCTGACGCAGTGAGAGCCGGCACTCCTGTTACCTCAAAGCCGGGGCAAGGATCTCCTTGGTCAATGTGCCCAAGTTCACGCGCCAGGATTCTGCAGTCGGAGCATCCCGATGCAAGTCAGCGAGTCTGCAGTAATCTGACACTCACCCAAGTTCAAAGAGGCAGTTGCATTTGCTGCAATGTTTCTACCATGCTTCCATGGTCCTTGGCTCCATCGGTTGGAGTATATATTTATTTACCCATGTTGAGTTGGCTGGCCTTCTTCATGCATAGGATGCGACTTCTAAGCAAAGTCACTTCCCGCTACGAGCCTAGGTTTCATTGCTGTACGCAAAACTGTTTATGAGAGTGTTAATTAGCCCGACTGATCCCATGGGGGTCATTTGTAGCTTGTTAGTGATCTGTGCCCGTGTCTGGAAGGTCATGGGTTCGAATCCCATGGCTGGTAGAGTAATTATATCCATGCTTCTGGATCCTGGCTGACCAGGTGCTCTGATCTCAAAAAATTACTCTCACCTACATACACGTGTGTCTGTGTCTCATGGAGAACAAGATGGGGTGTGTGATAAAGGCTCAATTTCCTCATGGGGAGGAATAAAAGGCCTCTGTGGTAATGCGTTCTGTTTTATTATTGGTTTGTCTGAATCCGCTCTCATTTTTCTAAACACTGGAAATCACAAACTATTGTAACAATACTATGCTGGAAGGAAAATGGTTAATTGCTAATTAACAGTGAATTGAATGGATACTTAGTGATCTCCATGTCTGGCTTTCACAATATTTTAACTTGGCAGTGAGGTAAGTGCATTCAGACAACTAAGTAGAATATTATGAAATTTTTAGAAAATGATGTCATCAGTTCAAATGCAGGGCCAAAGGCAAACATAAACTCCAAAGGGTCCCATCATCTCGCACTCCTCTGACATGGTGAAATTTATTAACATTATTTTTTGGTCTAAATTAATATTATCAATAAAGAGAATTTAGTAAGCGCAAGTTCCTTATTTTCTATTTTATGAAAAACGGAATACACAAATAAAGCAGGTTTGTTGTTGCAATGTACTCTGTAATCGGTGGCCCTCGGGGGCCTCCTATCCGCTTGTGGCCCCAGGTCTTTGCCTGCCCTGGCTGCCCTGATGCTGCACCTCGGTTCAAAGAAGTAATTGCTTGCACTAAAAATCTATGCTGAAAAAATGATTTGTTCTGCTGTGAGAATTTTTGTCAAGGCAATCATAATGAACGGTAAGCTGTGTTTGACATTTGCACAAAATGTAAACCAATAATGAAAAGGGCCACTGGCAAAACATAGAAGAGTTAATTATTGTTATTATGTTTATGTTAAGCACGTAAGCCTTCTTGTCTGTAACAACCAACACACACAAAGTCACACCATCTTGCTGTGCATAATTACTGAGGTATTTACTGAACTATTGTCCCTCATAAATATGGCGGCAAGGCAATAATTGTTCTTCCGGCTCTTGGAAAATTCCTGTCATTCTCTGCCCTTTTACAGCATCTAATGTCCTGCTGAAGAGAAATGACAGGAAAACACTTCTAAATTAATAGCACAGAAAATGAGAAAATACCAGCTATGTCCCACTGTCTTTCATGCACAGGTTGTGAAGAATGATTTTATTTTTGTAAATAATTGCTTCGAGAGAATAGTTTCTCACATAACAAAAAAAAAATGCAAGTACATTTTTTTAAATGTGCCTGCTCTCTGGATAGTTTAACCTAAAATGGACTTCAGAACCTCACTCTCCCTTAAAGGGTGCCGAAAATCCCCGCCGCAGCGGTGCATTTCCACTGACTCTGCGAGAACCTGAACACAAGGACCGCAGAACTGGCCACCATTGTGAAAAAAGCTGATTGCCTGCATCAGCACGTAACATCCTCACGGTAGGAACCTTATAGGCAATCAGCTTTTAATTAAGAAACAATTAATTCAGTGTGTTGACCTAAGTTCCTCTGCATGTCTATTTTTAGTTCCCTGTACGTCATTGAACATCCATTCACCCTTGATTTGGCAAATGTCTGGGCAAATATACTGTAAGCTGGGGCAACTCATGTGACTGCCTCAGACACATCCAGCCACCTGCACATAATTAACAGTAAGATAAACATTCTGCCAAGCAGAAAACGTCAAAGGTTACAAAATTACTTCCATTAGAATGAGAATTAAAGAATGAATCGGCGAATTGCAATTCAGAATACTATAGAACAAACTATGATATCGCAAATGAAGGCCCAGGTCACAGATCAAAGGTCAAGACCTAACAATAATTATATTTACCCCTTACTATACAACCCTTACTTGGTGTATAGCAGTACCCCAAACAATAATCTATGCACTATAAAAGAAATTGGCTGAGGCAATGCTGGGTATAGATAAACAGGCAGGAGATTTACAGTGGACGCCACTTTTAGCCACTAAGATGAATGTGGGCATTACAGCCCTCAGCTGAACTGATGAGTTTCCCCCAGCAACAATACAGTATTTTTATCTTGTTTGCAGAAACTACACAGTATAACACATTTAACAGAGATTTAACACATCTTTGGGTGGCTGACGGTCATTGTAAACCCTGGGATGCTGCTATCTGGCTAAATAAATTATAGGCGTATTTTCGCCGGGATCTTAGTCATAACTATTTCGGACGAAATGGGGCCACTAGACAAGACTGTAGAAAAAAGCTGAGTAGTTTATCGCTCAAAAAAAGTGTGTGAAAGCAAAAAGTAGACAGAGCAACAATGGAGACCCCAGCCAGGACACCAACTGCGAAGGGTGCGAGGTTTCCTGCCCGAGGCAGATACCTCTCCCAGATGGATTAGAGGGCACGCAGTGCTGACAGGACTTGGATCACAGACAAACAGGGGCTCCCCAGCTACAAAAAAAAAAAAACACCCAAGTATTAACAGAAAACAGGAACTCATGGGAATAAGACCAAAAATTAGGTGGTTGTGTGGCTCAGTGGGTTTGGGGGCTGGGGCTCTGTTCAGAAGGTTGCTGGTTCAAATTATAGGATAGGTACTGATTTTACGGTTGAGCAAGACCATAAACCCCCAGTTGCTTTAGAAGCTGTCTGACCCCGCTTTCTCTTTTGTCCTTTGGATAAAACCGTGTTCTAAACAGATGCAACGGTAACATGCCACAACTAAAAAAAACTAAACAAAGGCTATTATATCATTTGAATATCTAAAATAGCTACTGAGTAGAACGGAAACTGAAAAACCCTCGGGCAAATAAATCTGACTAAGGAACCACGATCCACAACTGTGGCCAAAGGATTGATCTTGCAATTGAACAAGACAGTGAGAGCCAGTGACTGACTGTTCATATGGAGCCACTGGAAACCATTGCCTGTTGTTGCTTCCAGGTGGTCCACGGCTGTGGTCCTTCTCAGAACACCAGGGGGAGTTCGGGGGGGGGGGTTCCATTAAGCAGGACTTCTCAGTTAGCTTGAAACAACTTAAGCTAGAAGTCATCATGGTCCTGGAGGAAACCTCCGAACCTAAACACTTACTGGACATTCAGGACTATCAAGACTTCTAGCTTAAGTTAACCCAGCTAACTGAGAAATCCTGCTTTGTTGAGCAGCTCCCACATTCTCAGATGTAGGTTCCAGCCTGCATAGCAGATCAACTTTGAAATAATGTTCTCAGCGCTGATGCTTCTTTATTCTCTTGCTCAATGTCATCCCATTCATTATATGATACAACGCAAAGTTTGCCGTATTCAAGCGCCTTCAACTGCAAGTTTGTGATCCAAATCAATTTCAGGAGCCAGAAAATTATGAGTATTTGTGTCTGTAGTCCACAGATTCCACCTTATGTAGCCATTTATTTTCAAGGACAAACTGTAAGATTAATTTTCCGTAAATTAGACATTAAAATTCAGGGAGAACAAGGACTTACTGAGCCATCACAGCCCCGGAGCACCAGCAACGTCAGTGCAGCCTTTACACAATTTCCTCCTACAGTGAGCAAGGGAGGGAAACAGCACGTCCTGAAAAGAAAGACTCCATTCCCATCTGCTTCACAACACTAAACTCTGAGTAACAGTGTGTCATGACCTTGACAATCCTTAAGACTGTTGGCCGTGTCAGCATTTATGTATATTCAGCCAGCATATGGGAACGTTTATCTGGAAGAAAGATGTTTTGTCTTTATATGGAGTATTAGCCAGTGGACCTCGGACATTCAACCAAGGAGAAACATACAGATGTGTGGTAGTAAGTCTTTTCTCTGCTTGGAAGAGTGAGAATGCCATGGTAACAACAACCACGGTAATAACCACAACAACGATAATAACAACAGTAACAATAATAATGACAAAAACAATAATAATGACAACAATTATTATTATTATTATATTTTAATTCCTTTATTTGTGTTCTACGAGTCTGCGAATGTATGCCCCAAAACTGCCAGAACACATTCATATTCCTAGGACATGCATGTGTACCTGGCCTTTCAAGTGAATTCTGACTGATTCTGATTTGTATGGTGCTTTTCTGAATTTGGAGAAGAAATACAGAAAGACGCAGGAATCACAGCAGAATTATAAGAAAGGTAACACATAATAAAAAAAAAACTGAAAAAATTATGTCAGCCTATGTATTAGTGTTAAGTGAGTCTTAAATGGCTGCACTTACGAGCATCAAGCAGATGAGGAAGATGCAGTGATGAGGTAATGACTGACTGGGCCCCCGAGATTCATAACTGCGTGTTTTAATTTGGCTGAAAACAGCACGACTGCGCTGTGTGCAGAGAGCAGCTCCTGAAGCTTGCAGTTTGACCGAGGACCTTTGAGAATGTGCTACATGATGGGCTCGGGCTGCGCAGGCTGCGCAGAGCTCTCCGCTTCCCGTCTCCTCCGGAGCTTCACGCCCTCGTGCCGCACGGCCCATCTCAGCACCTTCTCCGGCTTCTTCAATTACATTACGCAGTTGCTCTGGCCAAGGAGATTACATATAAAAACTCGTTCCTTTAGCGTCTGAAGTGCTTCAAAATAATATTCCTTATGGCTTTGTGGTTTTTGGGTATTGGTTGTTTTATTAGGTCTGATGTGATGTAATATTTGAGCCGTATACAGTTGTGGAAAAAATTAAGAGACTATATTTTTAAACATTTAAACATTTTAAAATCATGGCTTAATTGTGGTTCTGTGGGAGAAGGCTAGGTTGAGCAGCAGGATGCTTTTAGGTAAAAAAATTCTAAGACAGCAGTACACAGGAATAAGGTGAAGCAGGAGACACTGGGAACGACCAGAAACCAGCCAGGTAGAGGGCGGAATAGACTTTCTAATGCCGGAGATGACTGTTAACTTATCATTATGTTAAGTTTCTCATGAATCGGGGGACGACATCAAGTGACCTTCATAAGGAGTGGGGAACATTAAGTGCAGGTGTGAGGCGCACTGCTAGGACAGTTCATGTCAGGCTCCTAGAAGGAGGACTGAAGTCCCATAAAGCAAGGAAGAAGCCCTTCATTAATGAGAAGCAGGGAAGAACCAGGCAGCAGTTTGCAGAAGAAAATATATTATTGACAGACATGCATCCATAAATTAAGAAAAAAATGTGCTGTGGTCTCTTATTTTTTTCCACGGCTGCATAAGAGAGGAATTTCTGTGACCCTCTAATAGATGACAAAGCTTTCTTGAAGCCTGTATTGAAGAAAAAAATTCCCCAATAAACCAATGATATTCATCCATCAAATCACATGTCGCCAGGAGTGAAATTATAATAAGTTAATTGGTCGCTTACCAAAAATGAATAAAAACCATTTTAACACCTTGGTTAATGAGCAAAAGTGCTGACTTCGGTGATGGAATGAACTAGATATAACAAACGGGCCTGGTTTAATGAACTTTCATTGCTGTTCCATATTATGAACTTATAATATGCTAACTTATGGACCATAATTATATGAGTTACTTTCTTCCTTTTTCCCGAGCTAATGCTTCTGTCCAAATGCTTCTCCAATCATTTGTTTTGCCACCTCTAAGGATTCCGTCAGAACAACTCAGATTCATCTAATGGCTTTGTGTCCAGTATATAGTTCTTGTGATGTGCATGGAGCAATCTATTCATGACATGTAGTTATTATAAAATGCTTTGAACACGTGGGTCTTCTGTTTCCTGTTTATTAATATGTGTGATGGTAGTAGGTATTCATTGCTGTTCCTAATCATTTATTTCTCTTCAGCACTCAAGGGGATGAATGATACCAATGGCAGTTATGCTGTACAAAACTGTCTAATGTCACTTTAGTTAGCTGGCGGGACACGCGGGGAATCGTGGCTGAAGTGTGCGACTGTCCCAGATGTTTGCCCAGCGCCAGCAGCCGCCGCCCAGCACGGAACACGCAGCGTGGCTCTTTGCTTAGTTACTATGGAGACAGCCTACTGAATAGTGATGAGAGGTTCCCGCCCAGTTGCCATAGCGACAACCTAGATGCAGAACACAAAGGAGCTTCCTTGCCCTGGATGGGAGAGCTGCTAAATTTAACCGTTTGCTGCTGTGGCCCGGTTGTGTAGCTGGTAACTTGGGGCCTGCAGCCATTACAGGGATAACGGCACGGATGAATTACCTAAGGGCCCAGTCCCAGAAGAGATGATGGGTTTTTTTTTTTTACACTTGTCATCCTCTTAAACTGCTCCAGGGACATTGCTATAGTTAGTTCTCATGTGGAAGAGTGGGGCAGGGATTTTTTCTAAATATTGCGGGCATTCTGGACTTTACTGGTCGACTTTTGGGGATTCGCGTACAGAGGGCAGATTGGATTGATCTGGACACCGCTGAGGGTAATTTTCAGTAGTAGTTTTCAGGCTGTGAACTCGCACAGAGACACCGGGAGAGCGTGCATGCTTCGGACGGATTCAGCCGTGCTGAACTAGCCCACCACCTACGTCAGAGGGCCCCCCCCCCCGATCGAGAGCGCTTGGGTCAGTGGATGGATGTGGGGACCAAGTCAAAGTCAAATCGTTCGAAATCAAATCAATCGAATGGCAGGTTTGTCAGCTGACTGGGTGCAGGCGAGCGAGAAACTTGTGTGCAAAGTCTGACAACAGCAGCGACAAAATAGACGTATTTGACGTATGCAAAAATGGTCAATTTAAAACAGTAAACATAATAATATATAATACCATGCAAGTTAAAGGCAAATGAGCAAATGAACAGCAATAAAGTGATCACTACCATTAGATGTAATAAGAGTTACACATACACATTACCTGCATGTAGTGTGCAAACACCGTCATATGAATCTGAACATGAATCGGAAAATGATATGGATAGATTATTAAGATGAATAACATAGTAGTTTTACTAATAGAGCAAGATAATAGATGAGATTGCAAACAAAAAAAGACAAAATGTGTCTGGGAAGCCTAAAATAAAACCTTCGGTTTATCCCAGGTGCTCAAATGACATTATTTTCAGTGCAGTTTCCTGATATGAATGCATCCATTATTCATTCAAATAAACGTGACTTTGGGATGCCCTTCTTCTGTGGGAAATTCAGCTGGCCAATCCAAAAGCTAATTGACTGCGTGGACTTTTTCTGGGCAAGGTTTAGCGTAAACTAGCCAACCAGCAGAATGACCGACAAGCCTAGCTTTTATAATAAAGAGATCTGGACAGTAGCTTAGGTGTTTATGGACACCCTACAGATATCCATGTATAGATAGTCATGTTTGACAGATGCATGCATCAATACAGAAATTCATATACAGATTATAACAAAATATAAGCAATATATCCAAAAAGCTCAACTGAAGTCAATGTTTTTAACTGCAGACCAACCAGTATTAGCATGAATGTACTGCTCTAGAATTTTGCTTTTTATGTCAATGTAATTACTTGTGATTTGGGGATTTTTTTTTTACTGATCAAACTTACTGGTTGTGATTAACCATGATTAACTTGCATTCATAAAGATCTGACTTTACTCCGTCATAAAGCATCATGCATTATATTTATTGTAAATAGGCTGTAGGTCATTATATAGGTCAGCTTCTTCGGTCCAAACCACAGAAGTGTGTGAGGGTTCATCACAGACCATCTGCAGCTTTATTTCACTTCTTATCTGGGTTCATGGTTCTCCAACCTCAAAGTCTGACTAACATTTATAGTAAAGGGAGTTTCTAAGTCTGAGAGAGAGACCTGAGAAAGTTCTCTGTACCGGTGAACAAGGTCAAAAACATCTGTTCCCTATGTGCATATTGCCCGTATGGGGTTTCTCTTTTACTTGTGGATAAAACATCGGGCGAATGAATATAATTGGTTGAGAATGTGAAATCACATGACGGGCATGAATATATGAGTGGAGGAAGCCAGATTTGAGCCTCTCAGTAAACTTTCCTTGACTATCCGCTGCTTGTGAGTGAATTATTTGAGAATTAGTTGGCATTGTGGGATCGTGATACCAAAACGGTCATGACACTAGACCCTCCTTGGAGACTCCTGGCAGCAGATTGGGCCCAAAACAAATGGGGTAAGGGAACAGGCTATCTGCCTGCCAGTAGGCTGTGCTGGTGAGGGGGGGGGGGGGGGGTGGGACACAAACCTTTTTTGCAGAAGGTTTTTGGGGGGGGGAGC
>JAABNY020000037.1:20222159-20235214 GCA_015164015.2 Brevimyrus niger
AAAAATAATAATATGGGACTGAAAGAAACTGACAATTAAATATACCGTGTACAGAAGAGACTTAAGCCAGAAGGACATGGTGCAAAGATGCTGGTCGCTATATTCACAGTGGACGCTTGGTGATAGCAAATATTGCGCAAGAATTGTCCGTAAACGTAGGTGTTCCTCAGAGCGATGGCCTGTTGAAAGAAGCTGTCTGCCAGAGGGGATGGTGACCAGGGTGTGATGGGTCTACAGTGATTCTGCCTGCCCGTTTCCTGACTCATGTAAAGCTCCTGAATGGAGGGCGGGTCCGCGGGTCCGCACTGATTTTTCTGCAGCTCTGACTGTCCTTTGTCCTCTCTTCCAGCTCCCGTTCCCAGTACGGCGCGACTCGGGACCCAGCTGCCGATGCGGGCTGTTTAAGGACTCTCTGTTGGGAAGTCCAGAACCCGGTTACACAGGGAGGAGCTGACGCCCAGCAAGCTCGACTAGCCTATGAACTTCTGGGGAATGACGGTGTTGAAATGTGGACCTGAAGCCCTAATGCACGGCGTTGTGGCCCAGGTGCTCCTCTTTTCCAGATGGGACAGGGTCGGGGCGAAGAGCAGTGGAGATGACATCATCAGAAGAGCAGCTACGGCAATATGCAAGCTGGACGGAGTCATGGGATGCAGGAACCAATCATCGGGACAGGAGACAGATGACTTCTTCAGCACAGGTATGATGGTGGCGGCCTTGAAACACTAAGCGATGACCGCCTGGCTCAGGGTGTCGGAGATGTCTGTGAGGATGTCTGTCAGCTGGTCCGCACGTTCCCTGAGCGCGCGGCTAGGTATGCTGTCTGCTCATCCCGCACATGCAGCACTCAGTTACTTCACAATTTCTGCTACAATTGTCTTGCAGGGGTTATACCGCCAGTGATCAAGGCCCAACTGAAAGGGGAATAATGCAGGCTCACAGCCTTTGTAGCACTTACATACAGTATTGTCTGTTGAGAAAACCAGAAAAGATTGCTACAGAAATTTTAAGCAGTAAATTAATCTATAACCACTTTTGCAGTACTCCCAAATCCAGCGATCAAATCCAGTGCACGTTGTTTATTATACTGTAATTAATTAATTTCTTTTCTGCACCCAGACATCCAGTTCTGCTTTTACCCATCACATCTATCCATACACTTGTAGTCTTCTCTCTAGGTGACAATGAGACCCTCCAACTGTTGTCCGGGGTGGCTAGACAGGATTTGGCAGGCGCCCATTTTCCAGGAATCTCGTCCTCGATCCGACCTCCAGATCGCGTCCCCTTCAGTGCAGGCATGTACGACAGATGCTCTCGGTTTAATTAAAGCTCTAGCTGTCGGCGATAAGTCACACCTCCGGTCTCTGTTTGTAAAACACTCAGGACGTGTCTTGCGGCCGCTACTCTGCATCTGCAGGACTCTTGCCTGTTTCGGAATTTCTCCAGCAGCTGCCTATATTTACAGTACATCCTATTTATTTGGCAGATGCTTTCATCCCAAGCAACATACATTTTAGAGAATGTGGGGTCAGGCACTCCCTGGAGCAACTGGGGGGGGTGGAAGGGGGGTGCAAGGCCTTGCTCAACGGCCCAAGTGTGAAGACGGTACCAACTCTGGGATTTCAGCTGGCAACATTCCGATTCTGGGAACAGTAACCTACCCTTCTGAGTTACCCCCTCCCCCCCCCCCCCAGTACAGATGCTAGATGTTCAACCACAAATACACAAGGATTTAGACACTTGTGCTTGCATTGGCCACCTGTGTGGCAGGCAAGAATTCCACTAGTGAAGCACAAATGCTCATGTTTTAGATCAGTGTTTCTGAACTCGGTCCTCATATACCCCCAGACAGCCCACATTTTTGCTACCTCCCTGCTCCTGAGCTGGGAGGGAGCAAAAACAGATTGGGATCCATTGTACAGAAAGATTACTTCTCTGGTACTGGGACAGTGCCTTATCCTCCAGATCCCTCATGCAGTTGAGCAGATGCATTTATCCAAAGAGACACACCTTTGCTGAAAGCTGAAATCTGCTTCCTAGCTTATATTAGCATCTACTGTTGAATTCCTGCTCCCAGCATCCCTATCCTGCAGTGCGCTTCCTCTAATCCAGTTTCGCTTCTTCGGTATCTCGGTGACGGACAGCCATATGATTCTGTACGCCACACGTTTATCTCCAGTGAGCCGTGTGTCAGGCTATCAAACGTACCTCTTACCATCCCCGACATGATCCTGTAGGTTGATGGTTCTCGTTCCCACCCTGCCGGCAGCCTGCTAAATGCTCGCCTTGCTGCTTGTTCTGATTGCTAGACGCTGGAGAGCTCTCGTCTGCCAATTACAGCCTCAGTTCAGCAGGCTGACCTCATTGATCTCCAGAGCCTGCTTTGTATCGAAAGAGGTAAATCTGTGACCATATACGCCGACTCTGAGTGTGATTCGGGAGTCATGCACGACTTTGGAACTTTGGGGAAACAACATAAATTCCTCTCTTCACCAGGGAAACCTATGAAGCATCACTTCCTTGTTTCCAACCATATTTCTGCCTTTTTTTATATCCGCTCAGACTGCCATCGTTAAATGCGGCGCCCACACCGACCTTCGCATATTGGTGCAGACCTGCCTGACCTAATGACTTGGGCCCCGCTGGGAAGGGGACCTCGGGGTGAAGGGGTTGGCTGGAAGTTTCCAATGGCTTCCAGCCCATGTGCCCCATGCGCCCAAAAGCAGGAAGTTTGGACGTGTGTTGAGAGTGTGACATACGCTGCAGGATTAATAGAATGGTTGATGAACTGCGTGAGGTTGTAAGGCCCTGAACTCCTCAAATCATACTATCAGCACCCCATATTCGACAAATTTTATTTGACCTAAACCGGAACAATAGTGGGAGCAGTAGCCCTTGGCTTTGTGTTTCAATTCTGATTGATTTTGGCCCTCTGGGAAAACGGTGAGCTGGGAACAGTGGCGTAAGGCGTGCTGGCAGTAGAATGTGAAGAAGGCTGCCCCCACAGGCCCATCTACGCATCTGCAGGTGGACTCTACTGAATCAACAGGTAAAAATCTGCACTCGGCACTGTAGATGTTTTCCAACTGGACAGAAGCTCATCCTTATAGGAAGTCAGATGCTACTACGGTGGCCAACGTTTTGCAGAAACACTGGAATCCCACAGAGACTGTCCAAGTGACTCATGGCCCCACTTTGGTGAGACAAGTGGTCAAGGAACCCTGGAGGGAACACCTGGCCTTACCACCTGCAGTCTATAGGTGGGAGAAAGATATGATGGGACTTTAAGGAACAAGCTGCAGAAGCTGTGCTGAAACAGGCCTGAAATGGCCTGACCTTACTGGTCACTCTCATGTCTCCAAGAGGGACACCAACGAAGACCACAAGATTGTCTCCGCATGAGGTAATTATGGGAAGGCCAATGAAGACCCGCTGATCCCCCCCAACCGGCCGTGAAAGAAATGGGCATTCATAAGTTAAGATGATTTAGTGTTTTTCTTCTGTCTAGGTCTGACCAGAACCCTTAAAGCCTTCAATTCACACCTCAAAGGAGCACGGGTGACCTCAATGACCAAGATATTGTTCACCTGAGTGTGTTTAAAAGGAAGAACGCGTCGGAGACAAGCAAAGAAGGATACCATACCAGGTTGGCATTAGTTCCAAACAACTTTTAAATACTCTGGTTAGCCGTCCTGAATTCAGGCCAGCCACTGAAAAAGGACCAAGTAACACGGCTGGGGAACATTCATCGTCAACTGCTTCAAGATTCTGGGCCTTTCCACCACAGTTTAGTGTTTTTATTGGTAACAGATATGAACAGTTGAGTCTACACTCCTTAAGCAACACTGGTCACTCTCTATCCGAATCTCAGGCACATACGTATTCATGGATACTGAGTGCAGCACACACAGACTCCAGACCCTGCTGAATGTCAGCTTGAACAGTTAGCTTTAAATACCTTTCCAGCCCACTCCCTGCAATATAGCCACCATTTAATGCCCTCCATCACATTTACTCCTGATGCCATGTGAGGTGTTCATAGATTCCTCGCTACTACTGATGAGACCGTTTTATCTGCAGCAGTTAATACCAGAGCAGGAAGCATTGTGGTAAATAGCTTTCTGCCACCATGATTCTAATGGCTCTTAATTGCATTGGTCAGTATGACATTAACCGTACTGGTTTCCAAAGCTGCAGTTTCGCTGTGCACATAGCCTGTCTGCTGTGCTTCCAGCCCTTACACTGATTTTAAACCTTCCTTTTTTCACGCACCTCACCACAACCTCCGAGCTTGTGTGAGGATACACTGTTCGCAATCATTACAAATTGGCTAAAGGGGATTTCTGTATTCTTTTGTTTAATCTGTCATCTTGCTGGTTTGTTGGTTCCTTTGAAAGTGAACCAAAAGGCCTGATAGCAAGTTCCAGGGGGACTTCCTGATGGCATGAACCTCACGTGCGGGAGAAAGGCTCATCCATGGCCGCACATGATTTGGAGCTGGTCTTATTACTTGGGATTTTGTCTGAGTTCTATCTGTGTTACAATGACAGCTTCCCTGTACTTATTTATAATTATAATTTAATTATAATGTAAAAGACTCATCCCTGCTGGACAGTCAATGATAATACAACAGCAGTCATGGGCACCATCAGTCCCCCCCCCCCACCCCAATTGAGTGATAATATACAAAATGTCAATGATGGATGCTACGTATATCACGTGTCATTACAAAAGAATGTGCCACACCAGATCTATCACAAAAGAACATCGCACAGCAAGTGTCGTAAATACATATGTTTACACAAATACATATATGTATATCAGGGACATATCACAAGAAGCAGGTAAGAGAGAAAAGATAAGCTGAAATGCGAGTTTTACTGATCTCTTTGAGAGGACATTTATGTGTCTGGTAGCACCGAAAAAGAATACAACAAAGAAAATAAAAGTAGAAGTAAGACAATGAAGGGTAACATAAGAAAAATAGATAATAAACATGTAAATGGAAATCAGCAATAAAATAAACATTCATGCATTCGTACTTCTATACCTGCTTGACCTATGGAGGGTTGCAGTTCTCTGGAGCTTATCTTGTATATAGTGGGCACAAGGCAGGGAATAACCCACAAGATGGTGCCAACCAATCGCAGGGCACAAAATAAATATGACAATAATAGACGTAAAAAGAATGAATGAGAGCGGCGCAAGACGATGTGCCGCTGTGGCGAATACAAAGTGGCTGTTGTGCCAATGACAAAAGAGGCCCAATGGTCACATGATTCAATATCAGCTCCTTCCCCATGTATGGTGCAGGAAATGCAGCCATTATGCCAATAGGTACGGCAGCCTCCCTGAAGAAATTGCTAACGATTGACCTTGTTGTGATGTGATTGCAAGTATTATGGCTTCGTCCGTCACACCGTGACGATTAATATGAAGAATATTACGCATATGGAGATGAGGATTTTTCGTATATGTTTACTATACAAACCTAATACAACACATAATTGTGAACAGATGTCCTCTGCAGGAGCCTGAGAGCCCAGAACTGGAGAGCGATTTCATTTTTCATCCAGATTGGCATTGGGAAGTTTTTCTGTTCTTGACTTGCCAATAGCCTTTCAAAACATTACTTGTGATTCTATTCCTGTTTCTGTAGTTCTTCTAAAAGCAGATATGGGGAGAACGTGGCATCAGCTGTGGTTCTGGTATTTGTCATCGATCATAGTTTTTGCTTGGATGTGATTAACTATGATAAATTGCTATTAAAAAAAAAATCTGTCTTTGCATTGTGATCAACCATTAGTCATGATTAATTATTAAGTATTAGCAGGCAATAGCTCGTTCTGTATTGGACAGCAGGTTAAAATGTCACTGAAGTAGTTCAGGGGTTAGGGTTTTGTGTTGATTTCTGGTAGGTCGTGAGTTCGAGTCCCATGACTAGCAGAGTGATGATATCAAATCATGGCCTTTAGAAGCCCAAGCTGACCCTGCTGTCTGAAGTGATCCTCAGTTGAAGTCATTTTGGGTGAAGGCATCAGCTATATTAATGTATGTTTTTCTAGTTAGGTTATTCAACCATGACTGCAAGTTTAATTGCAATTTACACTAAGGGGGGGTCACTATTTGTATACAGAATGCATTATCACTTTAAAATCATCTCCTAAAACACTTTTATTTTGATAAATTGCAAGTGTGTTTGATGTTTTACTGTGTCTTGTTAGTTGTAATTGTTTTTATCCTTGTACAGCACTTTGGATTAACTATTGATATTTTTAAATGTGATATTTAAATAAACTTCACTTGACTAAATTTGTAAAAGAGAACCGTGAATCTCCATTGAATCCGTTCAAAAGGTCACTGGCATCTGTAATGATCTCTGCAGGTTCTGGGCCAGGTGGATACCTAGTGCTTGTGTGTGATTTTCTTTGTTTATATATTCAGAGGCGGAAAGTTCAGGTCCAGAAAATACAAATCAAGACCAAGATTTTGTTTCAACCAACCAGTTGAGCATAAATAGTCACATTCACAAAGTACTCTAATGGTTGGTTAAAAGAAAAACTTGGTCAGGATTTTTGCTTTCTGGACCTGAACTTCCGCATTTAATATTATGTGATGGGCATTATGTAAAAAAGAATATAGAAGAGTCAGGGAAACCTTTAGGTTTGCCTGGTGAGACTGGTTTTATTACTTTGGTACTTTGTCTCTTCAGCACCAAGACCCTCCACACTTTCAATATACTGACATATTTCCATCTTAACAATGGCGACGCACAGCAGATTTTTCGCATCAATCTGTACTGGAGCCTGACTCACATGCCTACACGTAAATATTGTGTTCCCTGAGAAGGCCAGCTGTGTGTTTACAAGCCAGTTGCCTGGTACTGGATTTCGTTACGGGTCAGACTCAGCCCCTACACCCCGAATCCCCCCCCCCCTCCCCCGGAAAGCATAAAAGATCGATACTCAGCTGAGATCATGTCAGCTTCCAGTTCTGCCTTATTACACACTAACCAGCAAAAAAACAACCGACCCTAAAGCTCCTTAACCTTTACGCTGAATAGCACTTTATTCTCTCACCACATAGCAGCACGGCTGAAATCTCCCAGCCGTGCCTCCAGGCCCAGGGACTTGCTTTGCACTCGAAACACATATCAGCACAATGGGTTGTCACCAGGGCTTTGTCAGAATCACACTGTACATGCAGGGATAATGAGTTGTTATCTGGCATGCATCCAGAATCGCCCACACGCCCACGTTCTGCCACACATCCCTGATAAAGCTCTATGCCTCAGACAGAGGGATAGAGAACGGGATTGGTTCTACATGGGAAGGCATTGATGTTAGTTTATTCTGTAAAAGGATTACAGCACTTCTTTATTACCTTTTACATAGCCTCTGTACAGCATGTGCTACTGCCTGTTCTCTTTTAGGAGAATCTATTGTTTTTACAGTTCTGATGCTACCCCCCCCGGCCGGCTAATGCTCTATCCCGCTTCTTCACCTCTGCTCCTCCAGGCCAGGGTTCATAGAAGCACGTTCTGCATCCTACCTTCAGCTGGGCTTCTCATACTCGGCCGCCTTCTGATTTCACTGGAACTAAGCCACACCCGCACGCATACGGAACAAGGCCGCCGTGGAACATAATTAGTACAATGGTTTGGTCCGAACGGCCCCCATCCACACAACTATAACAGCCGTGGAGACAGAATAAATTAGCCGCACCCACTTCTTAGTAATGTGAAACGAGGGTCATTATGGAGGCTTGAACTTCGCCAAAGTCGCCGCAGCATCCCGCCCACACTTTTACGTCACGAGACGGATCATCAGCAGAAGAGTGACGGACCGAATACGGCCGTCCATCTTGACTTGGATGGGACCAGGCCTATGATCGTCTTGTGAATATTCTGGCTAAAAAGCAATGTTCTGAAGAGTCCTCTTCAAAGAGACCGCAAAAGAAAGAAAAGAGGAATGAGTGTGGGAGGATGAGAGAATCAACGTGCAGGAATGAAGGAGAAGATGCCTTAAAGGCTCCGCCCACCCACCTTACGGAGCTCACTAATCATCATGGAAAACCTCGGCCTCATAGCTACCTCTCATGAGACACCTGTGAACCACGCTCATCCCTAATGGGACCGTAATGTAAGAACGGCCTTCATTAGTCTTGGAACATCAAGGCGAATCGTAGGAACCTGAAATAACACTCAGTATAACTGGTTTGGGTTAATATGGCAGCTCTTCTGAATGTCATGATGATTAACTGCAATGCCCAGCTTCTCAGTTCAGCACCCCGGCTGCAATGAGCTCAAAGTCAGTCGTTTTGTTTCATGTATCCTTTCATATCATAATGACGTGACTCTAGTCCTGAGGTCTCGTTATGCTCGGCTGACAGAAACACCTATATATAGCTGCCGTGGTGATTTACAGATGGCGATAGGTGTGTGAACTGTGCCGGTCAGACCTGTTAAACATCGGCGGGCGAAAATGAAACGCTGGGTAGATGAAACCTCCCCGCAGTGACATTAATTGCACGGACACCTGGAGGGCTTCCTCAGCAGGCGGGCCAAACCCAGCTGCTGCGTGCCGGCACAGTGTAGGGTCAAGTCCCCGCTGCTGTGCTGTACACATTCCAACACATACAGCCCCCATCTGCCCTACACCTTTTTTTTTTAAGTAATACCCCCTAGAGTGGCACTTTAATTCATTATTATGTTTCTAATGATTCAGATATTTTTACTGACTTCGCACTATGCAGGCTCGTGACCATAAATAAATTTCGATAGGTCTGTCTTGGTAGGTTTTGCCAAACAGGGCAAGTCCCCTCATTTTGGGTGGTGGTTGGTCCTGTAGATTTCGCTTATCACAAATTCTGGCACGAGATAATTACTCTTGCTGTCATCTTCCCTGATCCTGGCCTAGAAAGGATGGTCAGGGTTCAACGGCTCTTTTAAAAGGATTTACCAATATTGATCCCTTTAATAGGGTAATTCCAAGTGTAGTTTCCTGCATTTACGGTGACATTTAGGGTGATTTTGCCATGTTGGAAATGAACAGGAATTGTAGTCCTGCACACAGATGAGAGACACTATTAGCTGAGCCACTTATAAGCTGAAACCAAAGCAGCAGAAATGCTGTCATTACATCCTAGTCCAGCCTGACAAATGCATAATGTACATATCAGCCTGACTGAAGTGATATGAGAAACTCCAGCAAACCCATTTTGAAGCACTTGAATGAAAAGGATGTTTATAGGATGTGTATATGTGTTCCAGAGCCTTTTCCATGCATTTCAATGTGGCCCTTGTGTGCTCATAGACATGGCATGCATAGAAATTAGGCCTCAGACTGTCTGTGTTAAATATATTTAAATGATGCAACACATTATGGTGTTAATCCCACTATTTTTTTTTTCGTTTTAGGAACGTTCTGATTATGGAATGGAAACGTTGGACGTGTCCTGTTCCCTGATGCTCCCACTGCTACAGCTAAGATTAATAACACGAACTCGAGCGAATGATAGATGATAAATCAGTCATTAGCGCTGTTGCTTTGTCTCTCAAAAGTAACGGGCTAAGCCTGCATGATGGCTTCACAATATACCCATACAGCAACTTTGTAAAATTATATTTAGTGTAAAACAATAATTATCAACATTAATCGCATTAAAAGGACATTCATGTAATGATGATATTCTGCTGACATTGACAGAACCTTAACGTTCTCTACCAGCTTTGAGAGGACTGCCTAAAGTTCTGGAGGGTTCCTTGTTAGTTACTGAGATAAGCACATTGCAGTGCTGACCTGTTTAGACATGAGCGCTGTTAATTTCTTTTAGAAAGTGCAGTAAAACTGCAGTGTGAGTGTTTGAGTGGCGAACTAAAGAAAGCAGCAATGGCTCCGCCTCTCGATGACTGACATGTGCTCCGCCCTTCGATGACTGACATGTGCTCCGCCCCTCGATGACTGACATGTAATCCGCCCCTCGATGACTGACATGTACTCTGCCCCTCGATGACTGACATGTACTCTGCCCCTTGATGACTGACATGTGCTCCGCCCCTCGATGACTGACATGTACTCCGCCCCTCGGTGACTGACATGTACTCCACCTCTCTAGTATTCCATAATCTGTAATGTAGTGTGGGGAAGCCTACAAACA
Organism: Brevimyrus niger; assembly: GCA_015164015.2. Taxonomy (NCBI): domain Eukaryota; kingdom Metazoa; phylum Chordata; class Actinopteri; order Osteoglossiformes; family Mormyridae; genus Brevimyrus; species Brevimyrus niger. The sequence continues at coordinate 20,232,318 of JAABNY020000037.1, forward strand.
TGTTACACTACCCTCAGTATAACTGTAGCTCTAGTTGTTGCACAGTTTAATATGTGAATTTCACCCTGGTCTGTATTTTACATGACTGACATGTAATCTGCCCCTCGATGACTGACATGTACTCTGCCCCTCGATGACTGACATGTGCTCCGCCCCTCGGTGACTGACATGTGCTCCGCCCCTCGATGACTGACATGTACTCCGCCCCTCGGTGACTGACATGTACTCCGCCCCTCGGTGACTGACATGTACTCCACCTCTCTAGTATTCCATAATCTGTAATGTAGTGTGGGGAAGCCTACAAACATGTTACACTACCCTCAGTATAACTGTAGCTCTAGTTGTTGCACAGTTTAATATGTGAATTTCACCCTGGTCTGTATTTTATATGTAACGCGATTCTTAAGGTTAGGGTAGGTGTCGGGTGTTAGGTGTTGGGTGTTGGGTGTTATCTGTAGGTTGTCATCGCTGACATCAGGGTTATGCACATGGATGGAAACTCCCCACAAAAATATTAATCTTTCAAGACTTTCAATATTAAGACTTTCAATAATCACTAGTTTTTAGATGTATAGTAGAAAGTTGGTTTGGTGAAGTATTATTTTGATGAAAATTCTGCAGCTGCTCCTTCCCCACATCCTACTTCACACAACTGATCAGCGGGAAAAGCTTTGATGGACCAGGTGCGACCAAGCGACTTGACTTGGGTGGGACCAAGCTTATGAGGAGTTGGAGCAGGTGGGATAGATTAGATAGATAGATAGATAGATAGATAGATAGATAGATAGATAGATAGATAGATAGATAGATAGATAGATAGATAGATAGTCAGTCTGTTGGTTGCTTGAAATGGTCGTGTTTCTCTGGTTTCCATGGTGATCAGAAGGATATCAAAAAGTCTCTCTGTTTTAACACAGTGAAACTGTGTCCATCAAGACACAGTAATTTTAGTCCGCTGATGAGAATTATGAAACACGATCCAAAGTCACAAGGTAACACTACAGCAGGATGCAATTATAAATATGACATTATAGAAGAACAGTTACAGCCAGGGACATCATATTCTCCTCTTTGCCCCTCTCCTGAATGCCAATACTTTTTAAAATAATTGCTCTTTTTGTAGCCTGATGAGATTTGGGAGTTGGTTCGGAGTATAATTTATCCTCTGCGATTTCAATTCATTATATTGTTTGGAGGTGCAGTTGTTGTGTCTTTGCCCAGTTCAGTAACCAATCACCCTAATAAGACTCAAGGCTGCAACCGTGCGAGATTTTTCATTTGAATTGGGCAGTTGAAATGAGACAGAGCTTTCCAGTATATTATCACTTCCCGAAAAATGTTTCGTGCTTCATTGTTGAACCCATTCAATTTAACGCTACCCGTCTCGACACACCAATTGATGGGGGGGAAAAAAACCTCACTGATTTTACCTTTTCATATTTCAGATTATCCAGTCATTTCCCTGCAATGAACTGGCATCCTGTCCAGGGTGTACACCTGTCCTGTGCCCTATGCTGCCTGAAATAGGTTCCTGTATCCCTCCCCTACTCCAGCTCCTGACCTTGTCCAGGATAAGTGATTCGATGGATGAATGGATGGGTTGGATGAATGGATTATTTGGTCATATGCAGCCCTAAGTGTCACTGCAAATGAAAAGCAAACACTGGGTGCGTCCTTACGTCTCCGATCACAGTTCAGCAGATGCATAAAGGATCATTACAAACCGCATCTGATGGCGGCAGAAAATGCTGCCCTGTCCACCGCTTGCCACGCTGACGAAACCACGATTACGTACACAAATCACTATTCGTGAACTTTTCCAGTTTATTACTCGAGAATGAATTCAATTTGGGCCACGCCGCTGCCAGCATTATCCAATTATATCACCACCTTTCATCCAGAAGACGCAGTGCCTCTTGAAGAGAAACGAGGGTAACTGCTGAGCGACTGCAGTGTGGAGGGATCTTCTGATTTTGATTCGGCTGGATCAAAGGTTAGGTGGTTTAATCTGAAACCGAAATGAAATGAGTGATATGAAAACAAAGCATCGGAAGACTCCTTAAAGGTCACTGAATGATGTCGCCCTTGACAACCTTGAAGAGCAATTCTGGGGGAGTGTTCACTTTCCCCCGGTTCCATTAATGTTGCGGACTTGATTCCGCCGCCCTGTCCTTGTGAGCTTAACCTTGCTGCAATACTGACCCATAAGACCAAGAAACTGCATCATTTAGCTGAGAGACCAAGATAAAAGAAAAAAATCAGCTCAGATGTCTAGCACATGCTTCAGAAAAAAAAATCTCTCTAATAAGTTAGTAAATGCGAGGTCATAACTTATGAGTTTGCCTAAAATGCCATATAAAACCAGGAACCAATTTGATCCCTAAGTCTGCATTAATCAACAGTAATGGCCAGCAAAAAGGAACCGGTGGAAAGGAGTGCATTTTTAGATTCTTTGCCATTTGTACATTGGTCACAGTCAGTGACATAACTGGATTAGAGAGCGCAAAATAAAACAAAGATACTCAGAAAACATCAAAGTAGACATGTAACTAGGAACTGCAGAGGTAAATATGTATAAAATAAATATGATTTGAAAAGAAGAAACGGCTGAAGTAGGAAATATGGCTGTATAAAGTCCAAACATACAAAATATCAAATAATTTTTAAGTGGTTGAAATAGAAGCAATTTCAGAGGAAAGTGCACTGTGCAAAGCGGCACTCTGTCCTATAAAGTGCACTGTGCAAAGCGGCCCTCTGTCCTATAAAGTGCACTGTGCAAAGCGGCCCTCTGTCCTATAAAGTGCACTGTGCAAAGCGGCCCTCTGTCCTATAAAGTGCACTGTGCAAAGCGGCCCTCTGTCCTATAAAGTGCACTGTGCAAAGCGGCCCTCTGTCCT
>JAABNY020000037.1:20235752-20247326 GCA_015164015.2 Brevimyrus niger
CCTAAGCTACTGTACCTCGCCTGCCCATCTGCCTGCCTACCTGTCTGCCTGCCTGCCCGCTCCCTAATGTGCCAACCTGTCTGTGCTGTCAGGGTTCAAGGGTTTTTACTTGTCATTGTGCAAGTGGTTTGCATGAATACAACAAAATGCACCAGCAGCATAACACGCTTACATACATGCATGCATAACACAACAAACACAGAATTAAATAAATAGTATAAAAAGGATCACCCTCGATTCTGGTTCCTCCCAAGGTTTCTTCCTCTGTCTGAAGGAGTTTTCCCCTATCAGCATCGCCTCAGGCTTACTCTCTAAGGACCACAGGCCCAGAATTTTATGACATCGCTGCTCGTTAAAAGCGCTGAGTAAATAAAATTGAATTGCATTGAATTAAATTGCATTAACTCATATCTAGTGGACTCATAATACCCATTAAAATATCACAATATGGAAAATGATTCCCAGTCCTTCTGTGTGTGCTGAGAGAGCCATAATGATACAGGGGGCTGTGCTGCTTATGTATCTGCATGTGCGTGCAAGTGCATTCAGGGTAAAACAGTGGTTTAAGGGGTTTGTGTAATCCATGGGTGTATGCGCTGGGAAGGGCCTAGAGCAGTTTCCCAATCCGGTCCTCAGGGACTGACACGCAATCCAGGTTTTTGCTCCCTCCCAGCAATATTGTGGCCTGTCAGGCAGGGAGCTCGGGGGGAGCAAACACATGGGCCAGCCGTGGGTCTCCAAGGACCAGACTGGGAAACACTGGCCTAGAGTCCCTGGGATTACCCATAGACCCGGGAAGGTCCTGGGGAATCGGGAGGCTTGATTAATTCGCAGACTGCTTGAAGACATAAGGTGACTTGGGAGCTTACTTACGCTGGTCCCTTAGGTGAGGGCTTCCCCTTACAAAGGATGAGCAGACTCTAACCAGTGAGGCACAAATGCTTGACATGGAATACACCCTTCTGCAAATTAATCAAATTAATTAGTTTTTTTTTTTTTTTTGCAACCTGATTTTCAGTTTTTATTCCAGAAACCCAACAATATGGGTTTCTGGAATTAGTCACTTTTGAATGGGTTGGGGTTACAGCATCATATGTTGGAAATTTCATCACTGTTACATTTCCTGACTGGTCAGGCATCTTTCAGCATGATCATGCTCTGTGTTATATGTTGAAAATGGGGAGGAAATCAAGACACTTGATTGGCCTGTAAACCCTCTGGATTTAAACCATCCAGAGTATCTATGGCCAATCTGCAAGCAGCACCTTCATGGAATGGACTGCAGCACAAAGCTTATTTAGCCAATAATCCAAGTATGGTACTGGGACCCCGAGATCATTTATATCGCTAACCGACCGCTTCCCCACAAGCATTATGTTCCTCATAGTCCAACTATATCAATACAAATAAATCATTCAATTAGCTTTCTATTTAATAGAAATGACAAATGGATAAAGTAAAATCATAGGTTTGGTGGGTTAGCATTAATTTAAAATGGTACTGGAATTAACTAGCAAAATTTTACCTGCCGGTAAAACGTTAATAAAATATACCACTAGTGAAGTAACAATAATATTTTTGAGGGCCACAGATTATTACTCACATCTAATAATTGTTGTATTCTAAGGAGACTATCACAGTTACTAAAAAGCACTTTTCACAGTTTTCTGGAAGGAATCAAATTGCAGGAATTCTTGTAAGGTGTCTGTCTACCTGACATACAGCCAAACACTTAGGATTCCCCTGCAGGATCCCCCTTCAACACCTTTGTCTACAGCATGGATTGAATCGGTATGTTTTTGGCCTTGACTTGATAATCATTGATATATGAAGTAGATTATCCTGTAGAGCGGGAGGTCTGTAGTTCTATTTTTGGTAGAGTGAAAATGTCAGCATCTTGCAAACAAAGTGATTGATTTGGGGGGTGTACGAAGGTCACTAAGGTGCCAATCAGTTCAAGGGTATTTAAAGGCAATGAAAGTGTGTTATAATAAACTGACATTCTCTACAGAGATATTTAAGGACTTGAGTGCAGAGCTGATTTTCACCTTTTTTTTTGTTTTGAATAATGAAACACAGGGAAGTACAGGGAGGAATTAGAAAGGCCTGACTGCAGAGATTGTGGGGTAATCCCTGCGGATGAGAACAGCTAAAAGCGGCTAATGCGGTTGGTTGGTTTTAGCTGGTCTAAAATGGTCTATGATGGTTTAGATGGTCCCTGTTCTTCCTGTTCTTTGACGGTTCAGCTGGGTGGGTCACCAGTTGGTTATGCTAGCCTGGTCATCCTGTCAAGCTGGTCATTCTGGTGTGATCAGGTAAACCAGCAAACCATCATGCAAAAATATATCTTAAGCTGGTTAACCATCATAAGTCGTTCAAATAGCTTAACTAGCCTAAACTGTTTTTTTTTTTCAGCAGGGATCCAAGGAGAATTAAGCAAATGAAAGGCATAAATTTACATTTCATTTATTTACCAGATGCTTTTATCCAAGGCAATACAGAAAAATCTTGTTATAACGGACTTTAAGGGACCTGGCAAAACAGTCCATTATCCATTATATCCGGATTCCATTATGTCCAGAGTTGCTGTATGCCCAGAACACAACTACAGGACACCATTTACTCATGCCACACCTCAGCAGACACACTTGTGGTATTGATTATCATATTATACATGTAGTAATCCAACTTTACCTGACCGGATGCGTGAATATTATTAATCCTGACTACGTACGTATCTGCGCTTGATATCACCAGCACGCCACGCGCCTTGTAGGCGGAACTGCATGTCCGTTATAGCCGAACAAAACTAAAGCTAAAATCGGCCCAAATTGTTTGTCCGTTATAAGCGAAATTCCGTTATATGCAAGTCCACTTTATCCGAGGCTTTTTCTGCATGTTCTTAAAGGCGCATGGCCGGGACCAGCGGACCTCGTCCAGTATAGACGAAATTCCGTCATAAGCGAGTCCACTTTATAGGGATTTTACTGTATATGATTGCGAATGCAGTCAGACAGCCCCTGGAAGAACTGGGGGTTAAGGGCTTTGCTCAGGGGCTGAACAGTGAAATCCCTCAGCTGACCACAAAATTGAAACCAGCGAACTTCTGATCAGGGGTACAGCGTCAGGAATATGATAACACTACAGTCAAGTTAAGTCGCGAGTGAAACATATTATCATAAAAATCACTTGTGCAACGTAATTGAGTGTGCAGCAGCCAGAGGCTTTAAGGAGTTTCCATACACCATGATGAAAATTGGTTTAACCAAATCAGCCACTAGTGAATACAGATATTACATTTAACCGCATACTAGGATCAGTCATAACCAAAATGAAGTCATTCCCAATAATGTATTACTGATGTCATCTATGTACATTCACAGAACATTATAATGGCACATTTACGTTAAGACTGCCAAACCCAGATATAAAGGAAAATTAAAAATAAAAGCGCATAGCACCTCCTCTCAGATAATGACAATTGTTGAATGTCACATGAGCCACATGCACAAAAGTTTGTTCATTATGACAGTTTTCCAGTGTTACCGCAATGTCAATAATGGCCAATATTCGATTTTAAGATGGTGCAGGATTTGATTTCCTGACTGCTTATTATGAACAGGGTTGTGAGGAGCGGGGGGGGGGGGGGTGGGGGGGGAGTCTATTCCAGGCAGCACAGGGTACATCCTCGGTGGTACTTATACTGCATGTACCCCAATTAGCTTGACTGCATGGTTCTGGACTGTGGGACAAGACTGGAGTACCTGGGGAATCCTGCATAACTCATTATAACTCAAACCTGAAACGCAGGGGGTGTGAGGCAACAGTTCAACAAGTGTTTCATGAATAAAAAGTAAACCTGCACTCAAGAGAAGCCTTTTCCTTTAATATTTTAGAAGGTGTAGCTACCAACCAAAATTGCTTAAATAACCACTCGTGTCTGGGTGTGCACTCAGAAAGAAACAGATTAAAGGATTATCCTTCTTTCTATGAAATACAAACTTTTGGGCTTTTCTAACAAAATGAGATGTTTGTTTCTTATTTAAGGAAAGATAATCCTCTAAATTGCTTCTTTTTTTTTTAAGTGTGCTCTCAGTCACTTTGATGCATTTCTCAAACCATCCATACCATCTGCAAAACAGTAACTGCAATTCTCTGAACAGTTCATATAAACAGCGCCACACAAATGGATTACCTGCAACAGCCAGAAATGTTCTCAAAGTCCTTAGCTCATCCCTCAAAAGAAAATATTTACAGTATGTCAATGGATGACAGAATGACAGGTCCTTGTGTCATCATTTACAAATAAGATGTTCAACATGCTTAGCCATGCTGTCAATATAACAGTGTGCTGAGTAAGTATTTTCCAGTGTAAGCTACGGCTAAGGATTCGATGACAATGACAAGGCTGCAATTTTTTTGTATATCGATTTCAACAGGACAACGTTACATACACTGTAAGGCACCCACAAACACACACATATGTAAACATATATACAGTAAGTATGCATACACATGTGCCACAGTATGCACAGTATATAACTGTATAAAGTACACCTAATGTATAAAATGTAAATGGAATACTATAATATGAAGCATTACAGTAAGTACACAGTATATTGTTGCATATTGTTGGATTACATACCTGTAATATCTGAAATATTTGAATGACTGAGGACACAGGTGTTCTCCCAACATTTGGCCGTACCCTTAAGACTGGCTTCCGCCATTTTAAGGCCATGACTGAGGAAATGGTCCACAATTGTGGCCCCTATTTCATCAAGAATGTGCCTCTGTTCTTGGCCTCTTCTGCCTCTAGTTATGTTTTGCCTCCCTGCCCTTTCCACCATGCAGCCTCACTCCTCTTCTTCTTACCGGCTGTTGGCTCTGTTCATTTCCTTGTTGTTCTTCCATTGCCAAATTGTAACACTGTGTTGTGCTCTGTCAGTATATGCTGCCAACTGAAGGTCCATGAAAAGCACTTCTGGGCTATTTTTGAGCACAGGCCCCTGTAATGCTTTAGACATTCCCCTCTATTGGTGAAAGTCATGATTCGGGTAAGGACAAGGATCAATTCAGGACACCCATCCATCAATCCATCCATCTATTCTCTGAAACCACTGAATCCCAATTGGGGTTGCGGGGAGGACTGGAGCCTATCCCAGTTACAATGGGCGCAGGTGGGAACCAACCCTGGGCAGATGCCAACACACCGCAGGGCACGGGCACACACACAAACACACACACACACGCACACACAAACAAAAACACACACACACTACTACAGGGCCAATCCTGCACTTTTTCAGATTGTGATAGGAAACTGGAGCCTGAACCACAAAGATGGGGAGAGCGTGCAAACTCCACACAGATTAATAGAAAATATGCTAGACCCCTAATATTCAAATCACAGTCCTCAAAAACAAGGCCTGGATTTGGAATCAAGGTCCAGATTTGAAGAATCCTGTGCTAGACCAATTATGACAACTGGTCCAGCCAATTTGCATATAATGACTTATACAATGAGCTAATGCCTAGATATTTTTGGGAGGACTATTCAACAGGATATCAGTATAATATATTTTGACCCATATGACATAAACAATTGATGATGTAGGAAATAGCAGAACATTGTACATCATCATTTGCATGATTGTGCCAAAGTTTTTGCAATTTGAGACTTGGCATTTGTGATGTGCACCAGTGATATGATGATGTGGAGGTTGTACAAGTAGTTGTGAGAATTTCACTCCTGATCTAACAAGTGTACCGAAGCGACTGGGAAAAAGTGTTTCAGGGAACTCTTATATGTGTTTTCCCTTAACTGCAAAACTGAATCATTACCGTGGGAACACCCGTGCACACATGTAATCAGACATCATCATGTACCAATGTTCTCTCCCATGCTGCCGTTCAGATTCCAAGCTCAGTAAGGCAATTATAACCGGTTCCAAATAGACTTAGCCCATCATTAAATGGAAAACCTAATGGAAAATCCACACAGTCTGTGCGCATCCTAAATGGTGCCTTCACCCGATGTTAGATGTTGGTCAGACTTGAATCAAACTACCTGATGGCTTCTGAGACAGTTATTGGAGATTTCAGAGCATCACTTCTATATATATTCCCTGGAAATATATAGAAATATAACAAATGTTTGGGTGAATTGCTCAGTATGCACTCAGTGATGACCTTATTGTGCGTCTTGTCCTGTTCCAGGTACCAGAGCTGGTCCAAGGTTTTAACGAATTGGCTGCCTAGGGCCCTAGTGAAATCGTGTTGCATGCCTCTGGGAAAATGGAATGATCGATCTGCTCACAAATCCCTCCACCCCCGCCAGGTACAAACTCCTTTTGTCTCCAGAAATACTTCTTGGATAGAATCTGCTCAGTGGAAGCCTTTCTGCACACTGCCATTGCACTGAGCTTCTCATCTGTGGTCTCCCGGTGAGCCTTAATGAGTCCGGCCGTTCTCTTCCAATCTCCCTCATTAACAAGCATGTGAAAACCCCAAAAACGTGCCTGCTCCTGTGATGCGGGGACTGTGATTAACCGCCCTAATGCCAAGAAACAGCGGAACATCTGGCCCCGTCTCCCTGCTGTATATTTTCAGCTGCAGCCACATGATTGGCTATTTTAAGGGCAGACTATTTGCGTTAACGAGCAGGTGTGCCTAATAAGGAAGCTTCTAAGTGTACATAAAACAGGAGAACACAGAATCGAGTAAAAGACTTAACAATGGCTGCCTGGATATTCCCTCCATCTAAAAGCAGCATCACAGACTATACACCATACAAGGTAACGTAAATCCACAATGATCTGGCTATTTGTTTTAATTCTGTACTATTGTTTATGCTCTGCATAGTCGTCATAGTGATGCCCCCTGCACCTCTGGCACCCCCCACAGCATTAAAAATGCCTGTACCTACCACCACACAAATCACACCCATACCATCGGGTCGACACTACAAGAGTGTAAAATCAAGGAACGCATTCTCTACCAGTGGGCCACTAGGCTTATGAATCATTCTCACCCCCTGCCCCTCCCCCTCACACCCCCAATTTTGTTAACACAATCTACTTCTAACCAATGAGGTGATGCATTTGCACCCCAGCATACGTGCAATAGACAATGTTGCATGTAGACCTCTGGAAACTTTGTGCAACAACTTATTCATTTGCACAGACTTCTCTATCAATGTCTTGCATTTGAGCTGTAAGCACCTTAATTTTGCGTGTTTTGCGTTAAATTTGTGTTTACTGGAGACAGAAAGGACATGCAAAGTGCTATTTTCAATGTAACTGACTGTTTGCTGTGCATATGATAATAAATTGTTGATTACCTGTTGCTTTATGCATGGACGCGTTAAGTCTGATTTGCAGCAGCCTCACCAAAAATGCATATTTGCCCCCCCCCCCCTCCCCTTACATGAGTCAAGGTGATTCGTTTCAGCAGCAGTCTCACACAATTTCCTATTTTGATTTTATCAGAGCCAGGATGATAAAGTTGCTTGTTCTGGCAATCCATTGGGTCTCACCTTTATTTACATTAATAAAAGAATCCCCCAAGGAGAAATAAAACACCTCTGCTTACACAGCAGCATGCTAATATGCAGATGACAAGCTTAGGTTGTGAGTATAAGCTTCATGTAGTGCTGACTGTGTGAATTTATAAACTACGGAACCCGGCTCCAAACCATCATCCTTCATGCAAAGGAATGTTTGTTCTGCTCAGCCTCAGCCTGACTTCCCAGGATTCGCGTCTGCATCACTGACTAGTGTTATGTCCCCAGTAAAATTCGACTCTGTTCTCCGGCTGTTTCTAACAATTTGGGTCTTTCAAACCCTAGATGTTGCAGCCTAAGCTGAACAAATCCAGCGCTGTCAGCCTATGATTTTGTGGTTAAAGCATCATAGCACGGTGAATAAATCAGCTATTAGGGCTCTGCTTGTTTATCCTCTCATTATATACTGATTTCCCATTTGTTGCTATCCTTCTAAGCTACACCCATTATAGCACTTTGAATCTGTATTTACAATGCAGCTAAGCTACCACTTTAAATTTACCGTCTTACAGTAGCTATATAATAGCCCTGTGAATCTCTACTCACTGGCTACTTTATCGGGTGCACCTGCTCATTAACGCAAGCAGCCAAGTCCTTCAAAAAGCAGATCATGTGGTGTAACTGAATATGTACAGCATACAGGGTGAAGAGCTTCAGTTACTATGTGGCTCTGGATTGGAATGGCTAAGACGTGTGATCTAAGCTATTTTAAACGAGGTGTGATTGTTGGCGCCTGGCATGTTGATTCCAGCATCTCTGAAACAGCCACCCTCTTTCACACTCCGTTGTCAATCTATTCTTGCAGTAAAGACATTCTAGAGCCACAAATCTATCCTCTTACAGTACATTCTAGCACCACAAATATGTTCCCTTAGAGTTATTCTAGAACTGTGAACCTATTCTAGAACTATGTATTTATTCTTGTACAGTGTAGCCATTTTAGCACCATGAATGTTACCGTTTGTGGAACCATGAATCTATTCTTTCAGAGCACAACTGTTTTCTAACTGTTTTCTCTTACAGTATGGCCATTGTAGAACTGTGAATCTGTTCTCTTATAGTAGGGCCAACCTAGCACCACAAATCCATTCTCTTGAAAAAGATTCATTATAGAACTGTGAAGCTGTTTTCTTACAGTACACCCACCCAAGAACCCCAAATATATTTTATTGCTGTAAAGACATTGTAGAACATGAATCTATTTTCTTACAGCAAAGCCATTCTAGAACCATGAGTCTGTTCTCTTACAGTAGAGGCATTGTAGAACCACAAATCTATTCTCTTACAGTAGTCATTCTAGAATCAATAATCTGTTCTCTTACAGCAGAGCCATTCTAGAATCAATAATCTGTTCTCTTACAGCAGAGCCATTCTAGAAGCACAAATCTGTTCTCTTGCAGCAATGTGGCTCTTGGCACTATGACCCTATACTATTACAGCAGTGCACCTTTTGCACCGTGAACCTATCCTCTTACAGTAGTGCACCTCTTGCACTGTAAAACTATCCTCTTACAGCAGTGTACCTCTTGCACCATGAACCTCTTCTCTTACAGCAGTGCACCTCTTGCACCGTGAACCTCTCCTCTTACAGTAGAGTGGTGCTAGCACCAGGTAGCTATCCTCTTACAGTAGAGTGGTGCTAGCACCAGGTAGCTATCCTCTTACAGTAAGGCCACTCTAGCACTGTTTATCAAGTCTCTCTCTCTAAATATAGCTCCCTGGGATGCTTCTGGGTGGCAGGCTGGCAGCCATCGTTACCTCACAGCATTACTCTGGAAGGGAATGTATGAGTGAGCAGGACGCTGATTCCCACCACAGGAGAGCTAAAATCGCTTAACTTAGCATTCCATTCAGTGCAGGGCATCAACATTGCACACAGGCATGTCAAAATATGTACATTGATTTATTTAAAAACAACCGTCGACGGGACGTTCTATGTGTTTTTTGTAGCACCTTTGTTATATATTGTGCAATACATACACACCTTTTATGGCACGTTACAAAACATATTAACAAAGATATTTACGCACATGTAAACACGCCTACCCTGAGGGCACCGTACACATGCTCGCACACACGTTTCATAAACACTCAGCTGTGATGTCATTGGTAGTAAGTTTGTGGTAAGTAAGGCACCGATCCCAGAGGCCACTGAATTCTGTCTACTGACACAGAAGGGCTAATAATGGAGATGGAATTTCAGTTCATTGTGTTATATCTTCTGAAGGCAGCTTGACAAATCAGTGTGTAAATACAGCCAGGTGAAGCAGAATTGGAGTGTAGAGGCGTTTTTTTTTTTTTTGCTGAGGTTGGCTGTCATTTTATGTTTTACTGTAGCTACGGCGAGGGTTCGAGTTGGGGCCATCCCAGTTTGAGCCGGAATGATTAGATTCCACGTGAGGTTCAGGTAAGGTTGGATGTGGAGGGTGAGAGTTTGTATGTGTATGATTCGCCTGTGTGATTTTCTAGGTGATATGCTTGCAAGCGCATTTGATTTCTCCATGAGAGGATGAACAAGAAGGTGTCAGGCAGTAGTGGTGACGATACTTCCATATAACACTGGCTAAAAGCCTGAACAGGTGCAGTACATGATGCATGTCTGCTTGGACCATGCCCCTCCTGATGGTCAGAATGAACATCTGACCAGCCTGGTTTCAACTGCAACCGATGGATGGTGCATCGCTCAGTTCCTCTGGGGTAATTCAAAATTCTCATCCTAACCGTGGTTCCTCGAAATTCATAATTATCCCAGATACCACCTGCTGAACATCCACCTTATATGGTCTGTGGTGGAGCGACTGTGATAGGCTCATTGTGTAGATTTTACCTCCGGGTAGGAAGTGCGTGATAAGAATTGAGATTTGGTCAGGGATGTCAGGTTCCCATTATTGCTGAAATGCACCATGAACACGAGCCATGAGCACTTGAGGATTATCCGGAAATCACTGGCAAACTGCCCAAAAGACGTTTTTTTTTTTTCGGAAGCGGAGTGACGCGGCGACGGCCCCTGCCGACTCACTCGCTAAGAGGTTCATAGGTCACATTCAGATAATGGTGGTGCAGATACAGAAGTGCCGGGGAAAGAAAGGGGAGAGGAGCAACAAAAAGGTGTTCAAAGGGGACTATAAAAGGCATGAAAGAGAACAGGCAGCTACATCGGCAGCTCTCTGCAGGGCAGATTAGGCTGAAATAGGTAGAATGCTCAGAAACGATGTCATGGAGACACTAAAGAAGCATAGAAAAACTGAAGAACTGCTCTAGAATTTCTAGAATTGCTATATTTCTGCTTCCATAACTTACGTGTTCTAGAACTGAAAACAGGTTGTTTTGTTTTTGTTTTTGATTTTAAGGAATACAAGCTATTGTCTATCCCCCAACTAGAACGTGTTTTCTTATCTGTTGTCCTGTGTTTGGATGTATGAACTAAATGTTGTATGCATGACTATAGTTTCGATAATATACCCCTGCCTTTTTTGATTTGGTCACCAGCACACTTCTGACTAATCAATATTTCTATTCTTACTTTTCAAAACCAATTATGTTCATTAATTAGGTGGGCTGGTGATGAAATTTAACATGGAAACCAACACATGGAATGGCTGAGGTGCCCCTGAGGAGAGATTTTGCATATTAAGTGGTGTTCATCTAGCCGTCCAGCAAGATATCAATGACTTTTTAGGGAACTGAAGAAGTCACTTTTTGTGCTGCTCTTAATTTGCATATGATCTGAGGCTAAATTATGTCTTCTTCTAACGACTACACTTACAGTAGGGTGAAAAAACAGGTTGTTGGAAAATAGGCAATATTCTACTAAAGCATGCTAAATTGTGGTTTCCCATCCATGTGAGGAGCTGAACTGTAATAAAAACACATGTTGCTGTCTGGATCTGGCATACTTTTTCTAACCCTAACCCTAGCCTCAGTTTGCTAACCCTAACCCTAATTTGGGGCTTTAGGGTGAATCAACAGATTGTTGGAAAGTAGGCAATATGCTACTAGAGCATGGTATA
>JAABNY020000037.1:20282998-20301908 GCA_015164015.2 Brevimyrus niger
ATTTTAACAACACTTAACCACAAAGAGCTGAAACTACAACAATGAATATGGTGTCAGTAACACTATATTTTAATAAATAGAATACAAGTCAGTTCTCAGCATAAATAATCCATCCCATAAGCTCTTAAGTCATAGTCTACATAATTCATATTTCTACCTTGCATGAAATATACCATTAATGACTACTAAAAAAGACAAGTTTTTGCTTTAGTACTTTCATAAACTGATCTTTCTTCGAGCAAGTCTGCATTTTCATAGGTTGGTTTTAAATAGAGCGAGAGCCGTATGTGTACGATTTCTGCGTTATGGGTTTCGCAAACTTCAGAGAGGCGGTGTGCAAACTTCCTGATTGTTACTTGTGTTCTTCATGGTTTTTTTGTTTTCTTCTTCTTTCTGAAGCTCGTTCTGAATTTTTATTCATGGGTTGTCGGCTGACGACGTTTCGTCTTCTCTACCCAGGAGCAGCGGAAACTCCACGCGAAGTTCTCGAGCTGAGGAAGAGGAAGATCTGCCTTGGACAGAGCCCACCTTCGAAGAGAAGCAAGCCAGACGTCGGCACAGGTCCCCCGCCCTCGAGCGCTCCACGAGCCTCTCGCCCGAGATCGTTTGATATTCCTCCCTTACGAAGCCCCTGAGCGGACCGGTGTTTCCCAGAACGGTTCTTGGGGACCCCCAGATAGTCCGCGTTTTTGTTTCCTCCCGGAACGGTCCACACGGGGAGCTGGGAGGGAGGAAAAATGTGGACTGTCTGTGGATCACTGTGGGCCGGGTTGGGAGACACTGGAGTCGACAGTAAATACCTCTGAAGACCAAAACACCCAAAGGGTCGGCATGAGATAAACAGGCCGAGGTATCGTCACTCGTAAGGCGACACCTTGACTTGCGGTGTCTCTGCGGTTAGGCCTCACTGACGTGTCATTAATTGTGAGATATTTTAACCTGCTGCTGTCATTGATATGGGTCGCAGGTGGTTGGGGTTTATTCAGAGCCACTCCGTTTTTCACCTGCTGTGCACTATTTTGTAGTGTCTCCCGCTCCGTTCTTCAAACACATAGAAAAATGCCTTAAGTACATATGTCACTGCAGTAAATCATGGGAGGTCATGTGACTGGTGTTAAACCAATGGCGGCTCTCCTAGCTGGACCAGTTGACCCATGCATCATGTCCCGTTAGTAAATCTCAGAAGGCATCAGAGTGATTTATAACTTTGTTCTGTTGTTCTCGTATTTGCCTGCCCTGTACCCTTATTCAGAGAAACCTGGTTCCGTGGAGTCCAAGCCAGCTGAGTTGGATCCCCCCACAGCGACAGTGGCGAAAGCCGACGGGGAGACTCTGGACATAGAGGGACAGACAGAGACCCCCAAACCTCCCATGGAGCTGGGATCTGATCCTGCTGTACAAGGTGTGATCCGATGTCGGCACGTATGAACTGTTAGGGTTGCTTTCACAGTATCAGGCCAACATCTGAGGTCTTAGAGGGGCAGGAGGGAAATATGGGAGAGAGCTGGGGCAGTTTGTGGTTGGGGAGCTGTGCTTGTGATCAGAAGGTTGCTGGTTCAAATCCCAGGGTCGCCAGAGCAATATTATTTTTATTCCCTCAGTTGCTACAGGAACTAACTGACCCGGCTTTTTTTTTTCTTTTTGGATAAAAGCTAAATAGTATTTCCCACTTTGTCTGGAACTGGTGAAATAATCTGAGTTTTTGTGTTTCTTTGCAGCTCCGGTAGTGAGAAAAGCACAGCAGCCGAACCCCAATAAGTACAGCCGGGAGCCTTGTGAGTGCACACCCTGCCCCCCCTGTGTCACATGACACCGCTCGCGTGACGCCGAGAACTGACCCGCCCATTCCCGCGTCTCCAGTGTACAGAGTGGTGAAGAACCAGCCCCCACCCGTGCTCTCCATCAACCTGGACCACAACCCCTTCAAGTGCCGGGCCCCCGGCTGCCACAAATCCTTCCGCAAGGCCAAGCTGCTGCACTACCATGTCAAGTACTACCACGAGGGGGATGAGGCAGCCGAGGCGGACCTCAGCCCCCCCCGGAGCGTGCAGACGAGAGCCTCCGAGAGGCAGGAGGCCGCGCTGGACACCCCCAGGACCAGGCGCACCGCTTCCACTCATTCGAGTCAGTTTCTCTCAGTTTTTCCCTTTGTCTGTGATAGATATTTGATTCCAGAAGGGCTCTCACTTACCCACATTCATTATAGAAATTCTACTGTGTGATGGATAGATTTATACACTGTGGAACCCCAGGGATAAGCCCAGAATCTTATTTCATGAAATGTTCATTCAAATCATTCAATGAAATATTTCGTATTTTTATTGAATCCCTTTTTAGTTCAGTTCTGTAGTTGTGTCACTGTGTCTGTCTGAGAAAAACCGAATGACTGAGTGAATTTCGCTTAGATTAGCATTTTTCTCCTTTTTTTTATATATATATATGTTTTTTTTTGAGTAACTTGATGGTTCTTCTTTGCATAGGTCCCTCCATGAACAGCACCCACAGGACTTTGCACCCCTCCCGAATGGGCAAACTGAATGAGCGGAAGCGAGCGTTGGCTCCCCCTGGTGGCGGTGCTGGGAACCGGCAGCGGCCGTCGCCGCAGGAGAAGAGCAGGGAGGAGCGCATGGAAAAGCTGCGGCGCAAGGTGCTGGAGAGGGAGCCGAACACGGCCCACGCAGGTCGGGCATCCTAACCCATGTCATGCAGCCGCCCCGGGCCGCGTCCTCCTCATAAACCTGTGTGGGTCGTGACCCTGTTACCTCCGTGTGCCTGGCAGTGGCGAGGGAACGAGCGAAAGAAGCAAAGATTAAAGACTTCCTGCGCATCAGGCTGAAGAAGAAGAAAAGGAAGAAGAGAAAAAAGTCTAAATCGGGTAAGGAGCCGTTCTGCTGTCCGCCGGGCGAAACTCGGAGGCTGTCAGATCTGTGAGATCTGACTCTGGAACAGAGCGCAGAGATGGTGGTCGCCCCCCCCCCAGCTCTGAACTTCCCAGTGCTTGTTCCATTTCAGCTCTTTATTAACCTAGTCTAGGCTGTTGATTGGCTGAACCAAATCAAGCCAGCAAATCACACAAATGGGGGGGGATTGAAAAAAAAAGAGAAATAATTTTGTAATGCTTGTCGGTAATTTTTTATACTGTTAATTAAAATGAGTACATCGTTCCATCTTCTAAATGTTTAACTGGCCTGGAGCCCAATATCCAAGCAGGCCGCACTTGACTAAGATGCCAGGTGATCTTAGGGTACAGATGCATATTGCTGAACCATAATGTTAGGGGTTCCCGACCTTTTGGTGACTGTGGACCAGCACACTTTGTGCGGAAATATCATGGACCGATTGATCGATGGGCCAGATTTAGGAAGTTTAGCTATTTATGTGAACGCCCAGGCCTAGATTTAAGCCGTAGCAGTCTACATACCTCGGTAAGTAATTACGTTTTAATCCTGGGGTCGGGACAGACGTGATGGCAGAGTAATGAACTCCACTCTTAACTCCGCTCGTACACGACTGGAAGCACGCACGGCTCTGAGTGAGTCTGGAGAGCACTGACTCGTGTCCTCCTTACGCAGACGAGGACAGTGGGAGTGACTGGTCCACGGACAGCCCCGTCTGGAGCACCGAGGAGCCCCAGGAGCTGGACGCTGTGCCGGGCCTCACTGCCCCGGGCCTGGGTTCCGACGTCGTGCGCTGCATCTGCAAGGTGCAGGAGGAGAATGACTTCATGATTCAGGTTAGGGGGCTTCTGCGGGTCACATGACCCCCGGGGGGGGAGGCAGGATACGGACCTATTAATTTAAAACCAGGATCTCAAAAGCCTTCTTTTGGTTGCCAGTGTTGCAGAAAGTGAATGTGCGACTGTATGGGGTGAGGTGTTTGGTGACTTTTAAGGTATTGTGGTAACACCCCCCCCTTCCCTCCTCCCCCCCGCAGTGTGAGGAGTGTCTGTCCTGGCAACATGGCGCATGCATGGGCCTCATGGAGGACAACGTGCCGGATAAATACACCTGCTATATCTGTCGATACCTGCCTGGTGAGAAATGCTGCCCCCTACTGGAGAGTAAATGTGGCGGTTTATAAGCCCGTCTGTGGCAAAGTTGGTGGAAAGCAGTTTTTATGTATAACCTAGAGCGGGCGATTTAAGCAAATCTCAAGAATTAAAGTACATTTTTGCTTTTGAACAATTTTTTGTTATAGGATTTTTTTTTTTTATATCACCTTAGATATCCTTGCTGTTTTGCTTGTGGTTTAAATTTTAACCACTATGCCACCTAGTGTCTTTGGTGCACTTTTTTGTGCGTGTACATGATGGTGAACAAAGATGGCTTATTGACCGTCGCACTGGCGCTGATTTCCAGGGCAGAGGCGAAGCCTCCACTACAGGCATGACAGTGATTGGCTGAACCGAGGTCACATGTACGGCCTGCCATTCCTAGAGGAGAACTATTCCGATCAGAACGCCTCGAAGATCACCGCCGCCCACCAGCTGCTAGGAGACGTGCACCATGTCATCGAGGTGCTCAACGGCCTGCAGCTTAAGATCAGCGTCCTGCAGTAAGTCCTCAGCTTGGATGGCGGAAAATGGCGCAGTTGCCCTGATCGCCCTGCAGAGGGCGACCTGCTGTGGGGCCCTCCCCTGGTTATTGAATACTGATCCTGTGTATTTCCCGGAATTCCCTTTGAGACCACACATCTAATCATGTGTAGAAATAACATTCCTTTAAAGCTAATTTATTAGTCTAATTAGGTGTTAATAATTAAATTTGTTTGAATTATTTTCTGCTACTATTAATTTTTTCAGTAGCTTGAGATTGATGAATACCAAATGCAATTAAGTTGCACACATACTCTCTGTCTGGATTTATGATTTGCATGGCGCTTAAGTTAATGGGTCTGTACTGTGTCATACCGTTAGCAGTTAGCATTTTGCCAAAATATTAACTAGTCTAATGAGCCCTTGATTAACAAGGGGAACAAAAATAAGCTTTCACAGAATTTGCAAGGACCCGAAATTTACTAAATTCAGGGTCTGTTGGACGTGGGTGGCAAGAGCCCCACCCCCCCGAAGTCGGCATGTTCTCTCTGTTGTGTGTGTGTGTGTGTGTGTGGTTTGGGGGTCACAGGCCAAGGTATTTGGGGTTGAAAACCTTGCTTATGGGTTTAAAATGGCATTACTTTGCTGGTCGCGGGGTTCGAACCGGCAACCTTCTAATCACAGACGCGGAGTCCTAGCCCAGAGTCACACACCACCCCTGTGCTTTATAAATAACCACTGACTGGCTTAAAGTAAAATGATTCATTCTTTGTCGCGCCTGGCTTTACCCTGCCTTCTGTCATCCTGACAGGAGCCAGTCACACCCTGAACTGCAGCTCTGGTGCCAGCCGTGGAAGCGGGCAGAGAAGCCGAAGAAGACGGCCAGCACGGAGAAGGGGCTGGCGCCCCCTGCTGCCCTGGCGGACAACGCACAGGACGGGGGTGGCATGTACCACTCCACACCTGTCGGAGGGGAGAAGATGGGCCACACGGCCGCCCAGGACTCGTATATCAGCAGCGAGCACTGCTACCAGAAACCGCACGCGTACTACCCAGCCACGGAGCAGCGGCTGGTGGTGGAGACGCGTGACTCTGAGCTGGAGGACAGCCTGCGCAGCACCGAGGACCTGCTGGCCCTGGAGCACCGGTACGGGGTCCCGCTGGACCCCGACAGGGGCAAGGTCCAGCCGTCCCTGCAACAGGAGCGGCCGAGCGACGCGAAGGTGACCCTGATTCCGGGGGGCTGGGGGGCTGGGGGCGGGGTGTCACGACCAAGCTAAAAACCATGGGGGTGTTTTTACAGAAGGCGGACGGCTGCTGGAAGCAGAGCGGGGGCAGGGGCGGCCTGGTGAAGAGCGAACCGGCGGAGGTGAGAGAGGAGGCTGAGGGCAGCCTGCAGCAGCAGTGGCAGATCAACCTACTGGACCACATCGAGGCTGTACAGGAGGAGGTCACGCACAGGATGGACTTCATAGAGAAGGAGCTGGACGGTCAGTGTGCTTCCCGGCCTCCGACCAACCATGGGCTGTGCCTTCCCTGCCCCCCGATCCCATGACCGGCCCCAGGCGTAAGCGACCCGGGTGGCTGCTTACGTCGGTGGCCACCAGGGGGCGCCCCCCAATCTGATCGACATGTCACATGGGAAGGAAGATAAGTGACAGCTAGCTTAATCAAAATTTGCCGCACTTCAGCCCATTTCACGTAAGCGTTGAGCATCGCGCCGAACTTAACCTTAGCACTCCGTTCGTGTATATGGACCGAGTGCTGAGATTTCATCCTAAAACCTCTGCCGACTTTCACTTCATTATTATATTGATAATTATTAATGAATGGTAATGATTTTTGTGTTGGTATTTTTTGTGTAATTTTTCTGACATTGGGAGCTTGGTGCTAAACACATGTAGCTAGCCTCATGCTAGCACTGAATCTGAATTGCAAGCCGCAGTGAAAGCTGCCTTGGGCTACATTTAGCCTCCTAGCTCTCCGACTGCTGAGTTCACGATTTCCTCCTTCTCTGCCCCCGTAGTTCTGGAGAGCTGGCTGGACCACACGGGCGAACTGGAACCACCAGAGCCGCTGGCTCGCCTTCCCCAGCTCAAACTGCGGATCAAGCAGCTTCTCACGGACCTTGGCAAGGTGCAGCAGGTAGCTCTCTGCTGCACCACATGAGGGCGCCAGAAAGTCCTTTTTTTAATTTTTATTAAAACATTGATAGTGTTCAGACCCTATGGCCCATTTGAAGATTTATGAACATAGAGCTGAACGTAAAAGGACAGGACGATGAAATATGGCCTGCGGCAATCCCAGAACGAGCCTAAGGAAGATTCTGGACGCAAAGGTCAGGATTTCTGTTTGAAGCATCAGACACTATACAAGAACACCAAGGAAGGATTGTACCGGAGGTCATACTGAAAGCAGAAATGCGACATGCAAAACACACGCGCAGGTTTTAGCATTTAGAGTCCTGTTAGTCATTCCGCAATATTAATAATGTTTGCTTTGGTTACCATTAATCTATTTCAATTACATGTGAGGACAGCTAACTGGTAGGCCTAGAACCCTTAAGCACTTGTCTTCACAAGACTGTGATGAGGGGTTGTTATCGCAGAACTCTGTTTATAAGCATTTTTAAGTACGATATTTTGGTAGTATGTTCATCCATCTTCCAACCGTTCGCTTTGGTCGGGGTTGCTGGTATTTTTGTCATTTTGTTAAATAAGATTACCTAAAGCTTTTGGGACTTTTATTAACGAAATGCTTTTGAATTGCATAGCGATTATTGTTAAATGGATACATGTGTACGTTTTTTCTTTTTAACGATGAGGAAAATTGTATTTGTGAGACAAAGAGCATTTATATGTAATATTACATATTTTAACAGGTGTCAGCGCATAAATTTGTATATAAATTTTTATTTTCGTTGTCGTCGTGATGAAAATTGCCACTGTCTTCTATTTCACTATTGATGATGAATGATGTGCTTTTCAAAGCAAGTATTTTAAACTGCCTTTGTATTTACGTGCGCCATCACAGGAAGCGTAACTACAGGCTTTGCAGATTCCTTATTTTATTGTAGCATTTCTTTCTAAAGACAAATATCAACTGTACTTTTGTGTAACTGTCTCCTTTTTCAATACAGAAACTCTAACAGTAATGCGTTACGCCCCAAAATTATTATGGTGTTTTTCTTTACGTGAATATTCTCTTACATTTTGGTACGATCCTGCGGTGTTATGTGCACTTAATGGCTGTGAAGGACCGGTGATCATGACACTTAAATGGTGGAGTTAAATGTACAATGCATGTCTGTTTTGTTACATTTCTCCACAGAAATCCCAATGGGGGTTTCCCCTACACATGAACAAAAACTAATCGTCGGTTATTTGGGAAATTTATATGTGCAGTGGCTGTGCTTCTTAATTTTTTTTTTCTTTTGTTTTTTCTTTTTTTTTTTTACGGGGAGGAGCTACTATCTTGGAAAGAGATGTGACCAAGCCTGTGTTAAATAAGGTGCCTTTTTATTGCGTTAATGTTCACTTTATTGAGGCGATTCTGCAGTATTTGCATTTCACCGCAACATGGACATGGTAAGTGTTTGTAGACCTATTGTCGGTCCATCCATCCATCCTCTATACCGTTTATCTTTATACGCAGGTTGCGGTGAGGTACAGAGCATGAGGCAGGGGTCCATCTTGGGTATGTCACGTCATCACAGGACGCGTGTGAAAACGTGGGTAATTTAAATGCATTAAATTCACCGAAACCCAAATGTGAATACCGCTTATTGAAATGACTTAATGAATGAATGTTACATTTGTATACCTCTTTTCAAGACAGCCGAAGTGCTTTACAGAACCAAATTGGAAGTCACTTCAACCGCCACCACTGTGTAGCCCCCACCTGGGTGATTCTGCACCAGTACGCTCACCGCACAGTAGCTGAGGTGGTGAAGGGGCAGGAGAGAAGTGGGCAGTGGTTCTCAACTTTTTTTTTTTTTTGCATCAGGTATAGGTCCAAATACATGCTATGAAGTAGGCCGTGCACTCTGCAATTTACACCAATCAATGGCTATCGCACAAATCCGCTTGGATGTGCCGGTGAATTTTTAAACAAAGCATCTGCGGTTTGATTTCTCGGATTGGTTGAGTGTTCTAGTTTTTGCAGTTGCAGATCCTACACCCATTTATATATCCCGGATCAGCAGAGGAGCTTGCCAGTTTTAAAACACTTACATTCCCAATGCTGCCTCGCGACTCGGTACAGGGGATGATTAGGAGATCGGACCTGATAAGGCCACGGTGGGCAGTTTTATCCAGGGCACCCGGGGTACCACCCCTACCATTTCAAAAGATGCCCAGGGGACTTCGATTTTACGTCTCATCCATAGGACGGCACAGTTTTTACAGCACAGGGACCCAGTCACTGTAGCGGGGCATTAGGATCCGCACAGACCACAGGATGTGCTAACCTGCTAGTCACACCGGCACCTACTGGAGTTTGATGGTATCCGATACAATGAGGATGTGGGGATGCATCTTTGGTAGGATGCTGGGCAATCTGCGGAAATGTAGGAAAATGGCGGCTTTAATTGCCAGTTGCCCTATAGCTATTATTTAATTTGAACAGCTCAGTTACCCATAAAGGCAAGAGAGATGCTGTTCAGTTATATTTGAGTGATGATAAAACTGCATAGATTAGTTTCTGTTTCAGGACATTTTTTTTTTTTCCATTTCCACATTGCTCATCTGGGAGAGGATCAATACTTATCTCTCATGTCTATTTGTGAATGCCGTGTGAATATACAGAGAATAATGTCATCATAACCACAACCGAATAATTTGGTAGATAAGCATGGTAGCTGTGTTTTATATTAGACCTAAAACAATAATAGAAAGGATCTAAGAGTGTGCCTATGTCAGAAAAAACTAAACCGCTATTAGCCTAATACTAATGGGCAAGATGCTCATGGTTATTTGGACAGGACGTAACTCTTCACGTGACAGTGACACACTAGTCATGAGTAAAAAGTACTGGCGAACACAAAAGCACAAGATGATTCACATAAAAAGGGGTGAAGACAGAAGAATGAATAACAAAACAAACAAGCGGCTTAACCAAGAGACCGGTATATGCAAATGAAGATCGGGCTGACGTCACCAGCCTGCGCTGCGGCCCGTGCCTGATCGTACAATATGTAATATTTTATGTAGATAGTTTATTTTTCACTGACGACCAGCTAAACAGCAGCTGAAACGCGCAGATACGTGATAGACTCAACTGTAATGTTAATGCGCGCCGTGTTGCCCCCAATCGAATTAATAATCTGAATTGTAACTTGCTACCAAAATTTATTACAAACGACTACAATATGCTGACTTTTTTTTGTGGTCCCCGTTATTTCCTCGTTATGTCCTACGAGCCTTTTGAATGAGACATCCTCGTACCGTCCTGCCGGGGGTGGCTGGGGGGCTGTCACTCAGCGCACGGCGGCCCCACGGTTCCGCCCCCGAGTCAGATCCACCATCAGCATAGATATATCCTGATATATCCTGGGCTGCGAGCTCCCCAGTCCGAAGAAACACGCACAGGGAAAAAGGAGCGACGCTTCTTCATTTTCTATCCAAGCGGTAAGTCAGGCGTGTTTCCCTAATAAGATACCATGTAGCTTTTTCGCTTAGTGTTAGAGATAATATTTATATATTCAGGGCGGTGCAGCACTTGCTGATAGGTTTTTTTTTTATTTAGATTAAATGTAGATGAAAACTAATCTGCTTATGCACAACTACGTCGTTTAGCAATATCTACGCAATCGCCCGCATTTTACAGTAAATACAAGCCGGAGCCCTTCAGGCAAGTTATACATTATTCAGATGGATGTGTTGTTCACATTTATGCTTTCAAGAAACTAAAACCCATGTCTAATCCATACAAATTACAGATATTGCAGTATTGTAATAAGATGCGTAATACATGCATTTCTACGATTATGTAAAGCTTGCAAATGGTGACAAACTTTTAAATTAACAATGGTGAATTAGACGACGTTTCGACCGATGGACAGTAACCCCCAGCTTCGTTATTAGGTAACGTGGGTACTGGCAAACGCATCGGCGCACCGAAATATTAATATTTTAGCACATGGTCCCATTCAACAGATTTTCTCCGACGCGAACTCGTCTGGTGCTGAAACATCGACATTTTTAATTGGCTGAGCGGCAGCCTAATGCGATTTTAGGTGAGACGGGAGTCAGGCGCATATATACCGTACGCAGTCTGATGAAGTTAATATAATTGTTCGTTATAATATGGCTGAAGTGTGTTTTCTCATCTATCTGAATTATTTCTCAAGCCTTCTTCATCAGAAAAAACGGGATGGAGAGGGGACAGCACCGTAACTAACCGGCAAGCTCTTCACACAGATACAATTATGTCACCGCGATGTACGTGCTGGAAACCGTTGTAATGAACTATCCAGATATGCATTTATTGCAGCATGGCACTGTCACCATGAAGCCTGCGTCGCTGCATGGAGCCACGTGCATCATGACCTTGTTTAAAGTCATGTGACTGTTAAGGTGACTTAAGCAACAGGGCTTGATTTCTAGCATAGATAAGTATGTTTATACAACATCCACTGAAATGATCCGTTAACGCTCCGGTCTTTGTGCGTAAAAGAATCCTTATGGGCAGCCTTATCTGATTGTGGGGTCCGTGTGTGTGTCACTAATACCAACATCTGGTATTAGTGACTGGTGGGGGGTGTATTCTGTGCGATCCACTTACCTGATTATCAGTGACTTATTGTCATCCCTCAAAGTAACTGGCCCCTAGAAGGAGCCTGGGCTAGTTAAACTCTAAATAAGCAAACCGGAAAAACGGGTCACGATCGGGTCAGCCGTATATTACAATCGACCTTATTACAACAATAATCAGATACCCGGGGGAGGAGACGTTGCTTGTCTCCAGTGTATTAACGATGGCAGAAATGCGAGCCGCGACGGCCCTCTTCAAACGTAAGAAATCTAAGCCAGAACCAAGGCGCTAATTCCAGCCCCGGTGTGGTTTTCACCAACTTAAATTCTTCTCGCATTCAAAAATAATTTTGGGAACGCGCGGTTGTTAACACACGTAGTGCATATATGGTCAGTAAGCAGGACAGGTCATTTTTATTGTCATTTATTTTTACGTGACGGGAGTGGTAGTTTCCAGTGGACCAGTTAAAATGTACGAATAGTTGTGGAAATTTCCATTTAGTCGAATTCTTTAAGGCTGAATTCACAGCTCCTTGCTGTTCTGAGGGGTAGGAAGAGGAAAGAAATCAAATGTAGGTTCCCACAATCTGAGAAGTGGGGGCCATCATAAAATAGCTCTATTTGTTCATGAAACATGTCAGGGAAAATGTGCTGGGTGTGGTCAGCTCATGATGTTCAGAAACCACCACCCTGTTTTTAAAAGACTCTCTTATATGGGGGTACGTTTTTATTTATGTATTTTTTTGTTATCAAAACATTGCTGGTTTTACATTTTCCTTTGAGTTCCAGACTGGAGAGCAACAAGTCTGTTAGAAATCAGGGTGGGCGGGGGGGGGGCAAAGAGGTTATTTGGAGGCAATTCCAGTTTTGGGGGGGGGGGGGGTGTCCTGGGGCCGTTTATTTTGCCTATGATGTACCTAACTAATGTGATGGCTATGTTGATGATCGGTGTTGTGGAACATCAGAGGTATCACAATATTGTGTCATTCATTTTCTATTACTCTTACTTGCTATGGATGCACCCTGTGTGATTTTTTTGTTTCCATGTCTATTAATTCTTCAATGTGTTGCTGGTGCTGGTAGCATATATGCTGCCGTTTACCGCAGCTATGATTCATTTTAGAGGCTAAGTAACCCCCAGCCCAGTAATGTCCTGTGCTGATATACTGTAGCTTATTTATTCGCCTCTTATTTACTGCTAATCTTGTATTACTTGGTCCATTTGCTGTGCAACAAGTGGACCAATACTGAGACAGAAGAAAGGCACGCAGTATCGGAGGGTGCTGTGAAATGGCTCTTTTATTCTCCTCATCCGTTAACCAGCATATAAGTGACATTTATTTGGAATAGCGGGGACCTCAAGCCACGGGGCCCAAGGGCCTCGTTAAGGGGCCCAATGGGGAAAACGTTATAGGGGCGACGAGAGTTGAACTAGCAACCTTCCAAGCCCACAAACCTGCCCCATATGTTTCCATACTTCCCAGATGTAAACTTGTAAATTTTTGCTTTGTACATCATAATGTACAGTTTGTCCTGCACATTGTATCAG
Source organism: Brevimyrus niger (assembly GCA_015164015.2). Lineage (NCBI taxonomy): Eukaryota > Metazoa > Chordata > Actinopteri > Osteoglossiformes > Mormyridae > Brevimyrus > Brevimyrus niger. The sequence continues at coordinate 20,295,834 of JAABNY020000037.1, forward strand.
TTCCATGAATCTGACTAGGATAACCAGTTAGAAGATGGATGGATGGATGGATGGATGGATGAGTGTACTGAAACGATCCTCTTCCCAACACTGGCCTTCTTAGTCTGAGCCTCAACACAGAGGACAGTCTGACCTCCGTATAATGGGTACCACTCATCCCTCGTGGTTTTCAGGCCTGAAGAAATGCAGTAATGTGGCCCCTGATAGCAGCCTTAAAATGTCATGTTTTTCAGCTGCTGCCGGTCAATATATTTTTTTGGACTTGGAAAGAACATTGAAGGAATTCATATATTTTAGGTCAGATGAGGTAGGAGGTAGTTTTCTACAGCATTTAAACATTTTTTTTTTTTTTTTCCACAAGACCACACTGACACAATGGAAAAGCTGGTGGAGTGACCTATATAGAGATCAGAGCGGGTCATTTTAACTATTTGTTCCGACGCGTCTGTCTTTGTTTTCGGAGTATGTGATGGGAGAAGCGGAGTATCTGTGGTTTTTATTCTGCCGGTCAGAAAATCTTTGAGCTACCAGTAGTCAGTTTAATGTTGCTGAGGGTGATTAAATTCAGCGTCCTTCTGGAAGGCTCCTGGGTTTAGCTCTAAATGAGGTAATGGAGTAGACAAACAGTCATATTTTCAGAGTTCTGTCCTATTCCAATGAACTGCCTTTTGTCTCGGGGGGCTTCTGAAGCTGTCAGCATTTGTATCTGTCTGATTCCCGTATGCCGGTGTTTCCCGATCCAGTCCTCTGGGACCCACAGCCGTTCCACATTTTTGCTCCCTCCGAGCTGCCTGCCGGTCCACATTTTTGCTCCCTCCCAGCTCTTGACTGGAAAACAAAATCATGAACTGTCTGTGGGTCCCTGAGGATTGGAAAATGCCGTTTCATACTTGATGTATACCTGGTGACAGTGGAAAATAGCCATTTGAGTAACCAGTCACTTAAAACCAGAATTCAAAAGGGCCTCCTTGCACGCACATAACCGGCATTTAAAGGCCCACTCTGTGTAAATCAAAGGCAGGTATTTCAGTAGCTTCTGAACTTCTACACCGTGTTACCTTTCCAGAATCAGATAAAGCTAAACTTTTAGGTTGAAATGATTCCTATTAATGACTCTGTCAGACACTTAGTGATGCACCGATATGCAGAGGTGGCAATTTCAGGTCCAGAAAGTAAAAATCCAGACCATGATTTTGTTTCAACCAACCAGTTGAGTACTCTGTGATTGTGACTCTTTATGCCCAACTGGTTGGTTGAAAGTAAATCATGGTCTGAATGTTTCCTTTCTGGACCTAAAATGTCCACCTCTGTCGATATGGGAATTTTGACTGATTACAGTAAACGGCTAAATTTGTACTGTCACTGGAGCCTGGGGCCACTGGTTTGGTTAAATGGTGAATGAGCTGATGAAAATCCTTGCCCCCACTACAGGAAATGGCTGGTTGTCTAATGCAGTAATAAATATTGTTTTTTTGTCGAAGGTCACATGCTTTAAAAGACCTGGGCGAAAGCCGATGAAGATGTCCACATTCTTTGCCTACACATCTTTCTTTGAATTAATAGTAAATATAGTGTGAAGTGTAACAAGTCTATTATTGTAGCTTTCATAGTGCATGAAAATAATCATTAAAAATTCCCCCCGCGGACGTGATGAGGCTTGGGATTGACTTTCGCGGACAATAATTGTCCAAGCCTGGCTTGAGTTGGGTTGAAGGTCCTGCTCTGGACGGGTTGGTAGATGGAGAGCGATGGGGAGAGAATGGGGAATTGCAGCTTTAGCTGAGGATGGTGAGTGCAGATGTGGGAAGCTCAAGGAATTAGGAATAAGGGACAGGCAAGCTGGTCATGTGACTTTGCCCCCCCCCCCCCCCACAATGCTTAGTATAAAGTCTGTACCTAAATAATACCTCCAGACCAGATTATACTGCTTTTTATTCTTAATGAACCCTCTGAAGGCTCGGCGGTCGGGTGACAAAGTCTCCAGACGAAGACTGCAGAGTCGCCGCTTCGTTATTCTTGTGCAGTTGTAATTTTTCAAGGCTATTATTATGCCTTCTCCTGGGGAGGGGGGGGGGGGCTGCAGTAGGTGTGAGTCTGGGGTCATTAGTCAGGCACAAGGGGGATTGTTAGGGTGCAGGGGAGTCTTCCAGTGGGTCATACTTGGGAGGGGGGTGTTAGAAATTTCTGTATGGATATCTGATGGGCTGGAATTTTATAACTATTGGCAAACCCTCCTACAGTCCCCCCCCCCCCCTTTTATAACTCTGGTGGTACAGGTGAATGCCCTTTGATGCTTTTTTGAAAGACTTGTTCTCTGTGATCTAAGCGGCGAGGGACTCAGATGACCGTTTGCAGTTTCTGTACAGATTAGAGTGACACTGAATGGGGGAGGACGGTCTTGGGAAATGTAACTTTAAGTATCCCGGTGGCTCGATCGTAAATTTTCTCACGTGAACCTCTATAACTCTTAAGTAGCGATTCAGCTTCTCCTAACAATGAGCTGAGATCCTCAGGGATGTGAAGCTGTTCACTGCTGCAGCATCATCCTCTACAAAAAAAAGCATCTGATGAACTTCAAACGTTTTCTGAAATCGTCTTCTGAAGGCTCTCTCCGCATCACGCACTCTGCAAGTCAGATATCTTTGGGAAGACGATGTAAATCCTGCAAGGGATTGATTTGTCAGAGAATAGCGCTTTGATGAAAGATTACGCAGGATTTTTGTCTGGCCTGTTTGAGACCAGGTTTGAGGTAGAGGGTTCGTTGCTACGGTTACTGGAAACAGAAAGCTGGATGTATCTGTGGACCTTAACCCACTAAGGGTGTTATTGTACCGACTGAAATCCCTCCCACCCGATATGTTTTCGGTTTAATTGTGCCCTCCCTCGTCGAAGAAAAAAAATTCATAGTGCTGTTCAGCCAGTTAGCCCCTGAGCAAAGTGTTCCCCCCCCCCCCACCACTGAGGGCCAAAGCATGTCAGTAGGCCAGAATTATGTACAGGGATGGAATACAGAAAGGCAGACTGACACGGGGGGCCCATTCTGTCAGATCGTCCTGTGTGTTTCTTGTCCAGGCTCAGTTCTGCTGTTCATGGTGGTGGAGAAGCTGTTGTGGTCTGCCTGCTCTCCTTTTCCCCCCCTGTCTACATTCAGGTCATCTTCATTGAAACGATGCTTTGTTTGCTATTTGTGGGAGTACTTCGAATTGCGTTCATTTTCACATATCGCATCTTGCTTTTTTTTTTTGAGACATGCGCATGCACCCCCCCCCCTGAGCTGGGAGTGAAGCACGGGTTCTGAGCTCAGGGTCAGCCCTTCATTCAGTGTCCCTGGAGTGTTTTTAGGGGGTTTAAAGATGTTGCTCAAGGGCTCAGCAGCTCAGGATGTGATCTTCTGATCACAGGCAGAGAGGCGTAACCCATTGGGCCACATGCCATCCCTTTGTTATTCCGCTGAGAAGCGGCTCGTTAAGCTGAAAGCCCAAGTCTTGTCCATGCATCGCCCGCCATTATCATGAATTTCCCGCCTCTTGTTCATTCCTTGAAAAAACGAAAAACCCGTTCGTCCTTGAGCATCAGCGATCTCTGAAGTTCTTCATTAGTTTCGTCGCTTCAATCACCATTCGCCAGTTTTGTGTTCGAAACATGATGCGTAACTCAGCTCCAAACCCGTCCTACAATTATGTGTTTTGGTCTAGATGGTTCTTGGATGGTGTGGAATCATTTGGGCATTCTCAGATATCCACCGCAGTAAAACGTGTCCCCGAGCCACGAACACGAGAATGTTTTGAAAGTTTGACTGAGTATGAACTGCGCGTTCAGTGCGCGTCCAAGTGTGTGGGAAGCTGGCAGCAGTGTGCAGTGTGCAGTGTGCACTGCACCACCGAAACCAGTGACTTATTTTTTTTGCTGCAGAATCACCTCCGAGGCTGCACGGCACCCATGGAGAGGATGGCTTAATTACCTACCCATCCCCCCCTCGAAAAATCAGCAGGGTCTTCTGTCAGCCCTGAAGGATGCAGGTCCGATTCGGGAGTGTACGAAAAACGCAGCCCCTCTTCCCCACTGGGGGGGACGCTTTTCCTGGACCCTCACAGCGGGCCATGTCACATTAAACCCACTTAAATTATTTTGGGGAATTGAGGTCCCAACCTGAAACCGTACTGGCATGTGGGGCATGTGAGGTACGACAGCCTTCTGTCTGCACTGTGGTGTTCTTGAGAAACTCGCAGTTCGGTAATGCGATCCTCTATTGGAAAAGCGCATCAGCTGTCCTCTTCTTAGGTATTTTGTCGCTTGCTGTTGATTTTCCTGTCATATTCCTCCTCCTGATGACCGGACGCGATGGCTACCTGCGTTTCGGGCTGCCTATTAATAATCGGCGTTTGGCAGGACCCGGCCGCCGCCGCCGGCTGCCGCTCCCCGGAGAGTCTCCTCCAGATGTCTGGCGTGGCTCAGCGCCAGAGGTCGCCGAGAAACACCGTAGCGTTTCCTCGCCGAGCATCTGCCTCCGCGTCCCACGGAACCGCATCTCACACAGCTGAGAGAACCTGACCCACGCCCCCCCCCAGAACGGCCACATGGTTCTCAAACCCCCTGAATCTGGTTATTCCATGCAGCTCTCAGTTTGGCAGCCCATCCTGCCTCTCATCCCAGTCATCCCCGGCGTCTCGCCTGCTCTCTATTTTTAATGAGTCATGTGACAATTCTGCCCTATCAGGTGACCCTTCCTTCTTCCCCCCCCCAAGTCCAGTTTCACTATCGCCCCACGCTATCAGAATATCACCTGGCCGGCGGCTCGATTTCACTACCAGCTTGATAGCCCTGTGTGAATAGCAGCCCGCTCTCTCGCGTAGTGCATCCTCTAGCTAGTATCATGCAGGTCCGCTCCGTTTTCTCACGTTCTCTTCAAATTTAGAATAGGAAAGTCATCCAAGGAAGATTTAAAGAGCAGAGACAAAATGTTCTATGTGGGGCAAGATAGTGCGACCATATATATATGACAACAAGCAGATAGTGTTGCATTCCTGATTCACTCGTTTTGTGCTGAGTTCGGGCCAAAGCATTATGCAATCCCTCTTGATTGTTAGTTTGTGTTTACTATGCCTTACCCCACTCCATCCAGAAGGGCACGCTTTCTAGTCCTGGCTGCAAATGACAGGTTCCCCGAACATAAGCGCGAGGTCCTGCTGCAGTGTCTGCTGGAGACACCGAGGGTTTGAGTCCCGAGACACGTCTCTCACATGCGTGAGGAATATGGCGAGACAGGCTTCGGCACGGGATACGACATTCACATCCAGGCAGCTAAGATTAGATATGGGAAAAACATGTTCCTGATTTTGGATGATCATCGGATCACGACGAAGGTAGTAATAACCTGGAGGCTTGTGCTTGGTTTATCTGTCTTGAGTTAGTTGTGTATCTCTGAACAATTACGTTAGATAATTGATGATTATGCTGGGGGGGGGGCGGTGTGTGCCGGGTTAGAACGCTGTGGCTGTGATCAGAAGGACGCTGGTTCGAATCCCGTGATTGGCGGAGTGATCTCGCAGTTGGCTCCTGAGCATGGCCCTTAACCCCAATTCCTCCAGGGACTGTCTGACCCTGCTCCCTCACAAAAAAAAAGAATTATGTTTGTTGCCTTGGATAAAAATGCCTGGAAAGTCAGTAAAGTGTAAAGGCGAGGAGCCGTTTATTGATGGGCGGGGCGTCGTCTGCCTTGTCTGAAGAGGACGGATGTCAAACTTAAATGTAAAAACAGAGGCAGAGGGTTAGGCTGGCGGCAGTAATGGGCACAGGAGACGGCCGGGCGGTTTGGGCTGGGCAGTGCCACGTCCTGGACTGTAGGTGGAGCAGTTGTGCCAGGTAACCTCAGAGGGCATTATGAGCAGAGAGCCAAATGGGCAAAGGGCCGTCATGTCCGGTCATCTGTGGCACGCATGTTGGGGAAATGCCCCCCCCTGCCCCTCTATAAAGACCACCCCCCCCCAAAGGGGGGCTTTTAAATCTTGCCACCCAATAACCCGAAAAGAGCTGTTCCCATCAAACTTTCGGAGGGGTGGCCCTTCTTAGGCGCGG
>JAABNY020000037.1:20308732-20321629 GCA_015164015.2 Brevimyrus niger
GAGCGCGCCCTCACCCCGGGGGGCGACACAGCGGGTGGGAGCGGGGGCGCTAGCGGGGGTATCTTTCTCGGCGCAAACAGTAAGCCCCTGGGGGGGGGGGGGGGGGGGGGGTGGTGGCTGGCTTCCCTCCGCCCCATGTGCCCCCCTATTCTTCAGAACCCCCCCCCCCAACCCCTTGCTGTTGCCAAGGCAACCCAGCTCCTTTTCCGAGCCGGCTTTGATGGCTATTTTTACCCTCTGTTTTTTTTTTTTTTTTTTTTTTACCGCGGTAATTTTTATGGCTGAACGAGCAGCTTTGTGCGCGGCTGGGAAGCCTCTGTGTTGTCGTACCTGGAAGCCGGTACACCTCTGCAGGTCGCCGTCAGCCAGGCTTTCTTATTCCTCCCCAACAGGGGGCATCGCAGCCCTATCTACAGCTCAGGACTGATCGCACACCGAAAGAAGACCGCAGCTCCTTTATAACATGCATCCTATCTGTCTGTGTAGGATACACAAGAAAAGCCGTTCAAAAACATACACGTTATTTTTATTTTCTTTATACTTTGGTTATTTTTATGCATTATCCTCTATGTACATAGAACATCCATCCATCCATCCATCCATGCATCTTCCATAACCTCGCGAACCCAAAACGATTCAGTCTTTTTGTCACCGTCTTCTTAATTATAATGTTTTTTTCCCTCCGAATTTCTGAGAGAATGCAAATAAACAAAGGGCACCTCCCTCCCCGTGGTCTTTGTGTGACCTTTACCGAGGTCATCGCTCCAGCGGTGGCCCCCCTCCGCAGGCGACCCAGAGGGCGTCCGCGCCGTGGACCAGGCCCAGCACAGCGGCCCGTCCTGGGGGCCGGAACCAGGCCCCAGGCCCTCTGCCATCGCCTCCCCCAGATTACCGTCTCAGGGGCAGGAAGCGACAGATGCGCGGAAGCCACCAGAAGCTGGTGTGATATAAATCGCCCCGGCGCCTCCGGACGGGTCCGGTGCCGTGCGCTTGCCTCACCGTCGTCGCCGTGGTGACGTGTGACGTGCATGTTAACGTGCAGATGGGGAGACGCGGCCCCCACTGAGCCCCACCTGCCGTCATGGCGACAGACAGATCAGGCGGTGTCCTTTTCAGGGTGACTGTCGCATTGACTCAGGGGGTGTGGCCAAAACTGCAAGGCAATTAATCAGACATCATATCAGTGGAACATCTCAGAGCCCAAAACAATCCTTTACATCAGCCTCCGATCGTTCTGCTCTGGCTCACCCAGCCTCTTTCTCACACTCTGTTCCTTTCTCTCCATGCTTTGTCCTTTTCCTTTGGTCTTCTCTCCCTTACTTTCACTGTTTCTCTACTTCTGTCCTCTTTCTCCCCTCTCCCTCATTCTCTCCCCTTGTCCTTTCTCTATATCTGTCCCCTCTCTCACTCCCTCCCTCTCTCCTCTCTGTTCTTTCCATTTCTAAGTCACTACAAACTCATGTTTGTACTCTGACAATAAGTCAAAGGACAATTTACAGCCAAGTGCTGTATTTTTTTTCGCTCTCTGTCTTTCTATCCTTCCTCCTCTTTCACTCCCCCTTTATTCCTCCCTCTATCTTCCTCTCTCTCTCTCTTCTTTCTTTTTTTCATATCTCTTTCTTTTTATCTTTCCTGCTTTCACACTCCTGTCCTTTATTCTTCCTCTCTCTTATCCCCATTCTTCCATCTTCCTTTCTTTCTCTCCTTTCCCTGTTTTTAACCTCCCACCAATTCCCACTCCTCTACTCCTCCTCATCCCCTCTTCTCTCCATCCTTCCCTTTTACTCTTCTTTTTCTCTCCATCTCACCTCTCTGTCACTCTTCTCATTTACTCTTCCTTTCTTCTCTCTGTCACTTCCTTTGCCTTCCTCTCTTTTCTCTACCCCTCCCTTTCTATTTTTCTATCCTTCCTCCCCTCTCTCTTTCACTCACACCCCACCCCTGTGCCCCTGCCTCCTCCCCCTCCCCTATCCCTGCCCTGTTAGAGCCTGACCCCCCCCCCCCAGGCCTGTTCTCCCAGCATGCCCTCTGTGTCTGCAGCAGATGTACTGTATCGTCGTTCAGCGACGCCACAGTTCCCTGATTCTAGGTCCCAGCAGCCGGCTCGTCACGTGGCCCGTTTGTGGCACGACGGCAGTGCATACAGGATACACCTGCCCCCCCGTTTGGGCCCTCTGCCCCCCCCCAAACCGGGGGAGGGGTGACACACACCGACCGGGAAGCCCTCCACGTGCCTGGAGCTGTGGGGAGATTTCGCTTCGCACACAAATGTCATGGGGGGAGCAGGTGTGACCCAGGCCCGTTGGGGGGGTGGGCAGGAGCCCCGGAGCCCCGGAGCTGGCCCTGCACTGAAATGTCAGCCCCGTCGCCGGGTGCGGCCCGTGCTGTCTGGGCTCACGGGAGGCCTGTAGATCAGGTGACCTACATCTGCGTGGTTCACCCTGAACATGGTTGGCATGAAGTTAATCTGAAAGCAAAGATGGCCGCCCTTTTTGAGAAGCGCGGTTCCCAAAAAATCAGATCCTGCCCAGAGGTCTTCTTTTTGGAACCATAAACAAATGGATTCTTTATTTGGGTTGGATGGATCCTTGAATGGATTCTTTTACTGGGTGAGAGGAACCAGCGTATAAGTCTCATTAAGCTTGACTGTGGAATCTAGCTGTACGGGTGAGAGGCTCGTGAAACTGAAGGGCTGAATGACGATTCATCTGGCTGGTACCAGGAACCAGTGCCAAGCAGGTTTGGGCACGAGGCAGTGCTACGTCCTGGATGGGATGCCAGTCCATCGCACGACTATGGGCAGGTAGAGGCTCCAGTTAATGTAACCGTGTATCCCTATTGGCAGGAGAGCGCAGTGCCCAGTGGAAATATACATGCCCATGTCCTGATTCTGCTCATTCTGAAGCGATAACAGAATTCCCAATATGTGGTGAAGCGCATGATGTGGTGGTCACCCCCCCACATTAAGGACAGCAGCGCTAGCAGTGTGTCTGTGTGAACCTCTGCTGGAGGTAACACGCTACTGCACCCTGGAATCTCGGCGTTAAGAGGGATGTTCACGTCAAAAATGTGGCGTTTACTTAATTTCATTCTTTCCCTCCAGATTTTATTGATGAAACCTAAATGCTTGCTGCTATTTCAGAAAATAAGCAAACGTGATTTAAACCGAAGGTCCTGTTTTTGCTGAATGAACAAGCCCTTTCGAAATCTGGCCGTCCAGGCTGTTGTCTGACAGCTCCACTTATGTGATGAGATGTGACTGATGAAATAAAATAAATAGCCAGCTTCTCTTTCATTAAGGTTCATCAATGATTTTTTAGGTTAAAATTTAGTCCAGGATTGTCTTTCTTGGTGTTAAGTGTCCCAGCGTTGGTTGTTTGTTTGGTATAAGCTTGCTTGATGATTGGTACATGGCACCATGTCTGGTTGGGGTGTAGCTTAAGTAAACCTGCAGTGTTTAGTAGAGCTTCCTGACAAGGTGCCGGCTCTGTAGCATTCTGCCTGTCTCCCTTCAGCACTGAGCGCACTTAACTGAACGTTAACTGTATGGCTTGGTCTGGCCCTCGCTCTGCAGATGGCTCACTCATGGCCGAGGTGATAAGCCAGCGTCCGTCGCTCCTGTGCAGACTGCTTGATTGTTAGGTAGATGGCGGAGGGCGATGGCCAACCGATCTAATGGGAGAGTCACAGCAGAGACTTGCATGCCCGCCTGGGTCAGCTGGAAGCCAGTCCTCTGCCCTTTTTGCCTTTGGCCCCGCCCACCTGACGTCTAAGTCCACTTAGAGGCGTCTAAAGCAGCGCCCGCTCAGATCTGGACACTCTGAGCTCACCCGCCAGAGGATCCTACTTTCTTTCTCTTTCCTCTATTCTCCCTTTGCTCTTTCCATTGTCCTCTCCTTTCTTTGGAGAGCCGGGCGGCCAGAAACAACCGAGCATCTCTCTGTTTTGTTTTTTTTTTTGTTTTTTTTTTCGCAGCCTCTGAACTCTGAATTTTTCCAGCTCGCTGAAAACATGGCAACTGTCATAGACCATAACCAGATCATCTTCAGCCTGAACGTAGTGGTGAGTGTGCATGAGCGTGCGCTAGCCTGCTGGGATGGGGGTGGGGGGGGGGGGCGTTGCCGGCACCCCCAGGTGCCCCTTCTGTCCCAGCGATTAGCTTGATCGAGCGTAAATGCGGACGCATGGTCTAGCCATCATTATTCACATTTGCATAATTGAGAAAGCAGGGTCTGACGATCCCTGGATTAATTAAGGGTTTAGACTCGTGCTCAAGATGTGCAAGTGTTGACCCTGGGATTCGAACCCACAACCTAATGAAAGTGAGAGCGCCTGAGGTGGCCAGATAGGAAATTATATTCTTATTTGCGCTATGCCCAAGATCTGGACCAGACTGGACTGGGCGAGGTCTGATCCTGGGAGCGACGTGGTAAGATTGTTGAGTGGAGGATCATGGTGACCTCAGCTGAGCAGAAGCAGGTCAGAGAGAAGAAGGGCAGCCCCTCTGCAGTCCGCCTCATTCCACCATGCCCAATTGGTGCTGCATGTCTTGGTCCCATGCAGAGGCAGATGTTGGGTCCTGTGTTTGTTTAGGGAGGCTGTTCTATATAATAAGAAGTGCGGGATCCCCAAGGACCGAGTTGAGAAACACTGACCTAAATCAAGCTCATCCTATGTTGATGCTTTGGGTCAGTTAGCTTTGCACAATTATTTGCAGCAGGATTTTGTTTTATCATCCTAACCGTGCCCAAGTGTGATTTCATTGTGTTAGCGTGACCTTTGACTTCTTAATTTTATTGTGCGAGGGGGTCTTGACATTTGCTGAATTCTTGTGGTTACCGGAGTCTATATATAAATGTGAGTGTGGGGAGGGTGGGGGTTGGACCGGATCGAACCAGCTGTCGGTTATTGTTGTGAAACCGACGTGGGGTGGTTGGGTGAGCGAGGTGTTCCCCAGCTGGGGAGTCCCAGATGTGGGTGCCCCCCTGAGTTATATATACCCCGCAGCATCTCATGTCACAGGTGTGAACCAGTGGAATTCTTAAGCTGAGGTGTCAAACATGTTCTCGTGCGTACGTGTTTCTTCAAGCTTCTTTTGCAGCCGATTTATGGTGAGGTCTTTTGCCTGCACCAATTAAAACATTCAGGGCTTTGCTTGCTCCCTGACATATAATCTGTGCATTTCATTTTTACTAGCTTTTACTCAAGGTGACATGCAAATAAGAGAGCAGGGTCAGCCAGTCCCTGGAACATTTGGGGGTTAAGGGCTTTTTGCTCGAGGAGCAAATTCTGAAATCACTCCCTTGACCAGAGGCTTTGAACCGGTGACCTTTAGCACAAAAGCATAGCACTCTAACCCACAGAGCCCAGCCCAGGAAGTCCTGAATTGTTTACTAAATAGTTTGTATTCTTATGTTCCCTCTGTTCAGCAGTGTTCTGTGGTTTCCGTGGGGCCTGAGCGTGTTGTGGCAGGAGAGCCAGTGCTGCAGAAAGCAGGCCACGCCAGACCTGTTTCGATGTAATCTCCGTCATCTTTGGTGACATGCTACTTATTAGAGCCACATCTTCTCTTGTTTTGAAGGAAACAACAAAAAGCGAAATGCAGCGCGACAATTTCTACGTGCAGACCTATTCTGTTTACACTATTATGTACAGACCTATTCTGTTTACACTATTACGTGCTGATCTATTCTGTTTGCACTGTTATACAGACTAGAAGCCTCAGATAATTACTGGACACATTAACGGCAGAGCAGACCTGAAGGGCTGTAGTGAATGGATATTTCCCTTTTCTGATTATGCGATTAAGGCCAGACGTCAGTGGACCTTATCTGTGACATAAAACACGCTGCGAGTTTTCCAGTTCATTCTAGATCTGCTCTTCCTGTGGATCGACAGCACCGCGGCGTATCTGGTCCTCACTCTCTTATCAGTGACGTCGGAATCATTTACCTGCTACTTCACGTTAAAATCTCGGCTCCTTTACCTACAATTAAAAGTAGCTGCTGTGGGTCTTTTATAAACAGAAACCATGCAGAACCTTCATTGGCGGTGGGGTGCAGTGAAGGAGACTGATGTAACCACGATACTTGTGTCTGTATGTATGGTATTGAGCTTTTGGACAATAAATTCAAATGGGCACTGGTGAATATCTGCAAAACAACCCTGTGTTCTCTGAACAGTACAGAAGATGTATGGCAGATGAATGATGCACAACAGCCCACAAACTTTGATCTGATGCCTGTTTGTTCTGAAGATGTGGTTTTCATCCTCTCTTGCACCAGGTGTTGGTTCAAGTAGCTTGCCGGCAATGCATTTTGGGACAGTTTTTTACGAAATGTACTTCGCAGACCCCCAAGTGGCCATGAATCCTGTAAGCAGGCGAGCAGACTGACCGTTGTCTGTTGGAAGTGATGTTCCTCATCTCTGATTGGCTCCAGGAGCACGACATTGAAACTCCCTACGGCGTTCTCCATGTGACCATGAGGGGAACTGCAAAGGCCAACAGACCGATCATCCTCACCTACCATGACATTGGCCTGAACCGTAAGTTGCTTTGGGGCACAGATCTGAAACTTCCTGTCTTCAGAGCCCTCAGGGCCCATCTTGGTATCGTATAGTTGATTTGCAATCACATTACGGATTGGCAGTAAAGCCAGAAGTTACGTATGTAGTCATTTTAACACGCTGTTAGTCCAGCTTCCAGTGAGAGACGGTGTATATCTGTGTAAACAATGTGTGTTGAGTGAATGGCGTATGAAAAAAACCGGCTTTGGGTGTGTCGCATACTTCTGAATTAACAGTGTCAGTCGATTAAAAAAAACAATCCACTTCATCACAATAATAGGATGTCGTTAATCATGATAAATCGCAAGATTAAAAAGGTAGTAGTCTATCCGCTTGTATGTTTTGGTCGGTAGAAACAAATACATGAGCGGAACATAGAAATGCAAGTCAGATTGGTAAGAAGAATCACGTGTTTTTGTAATATAACATCTTGGTTTTGATAGTTGAAACCATTCAGTTGCATGGTTACAAATGTGTAAGCCGCTAACATAATTAGTGACTATGCTTTTGGGAGACATTCTCCACTCTATTTTTACTTTTAAATTTTAAATTGCAACTTCAATCATTACATTTTTGATTGAACAGCAAACACATAAGTTGCATCATTTATGTCAATTATATGAATGTTTTAGTGCAAAAGTAAATGTTTTATGTAAAATATATATATATTTGTATACTCTCAGCAAGTACAATCCATACTGTTACTCTCAGCAAGTACAATCCATACTGTTACTCTCAGCAAGTACAATCCATACCATTTTATGGCATATATTTCGAGAAACATAAGTTAAATAAAACAATTGCTTTGTAATCTTATACTTGCAAAAAAAAGTCATAAAAGTAGTGAAAGACACTAAAGGAACAGCCCAGTTACCAACATTTGCATATATTTATAAAAACAAGTTATCATAGTAACAATCAAAATGAGAAAACAAGTGACATTATGTCATTTACAAAGTTACTGCTTATCTGAATTCAGGTTATCCATGAATTGAGATGTATTTTATATTGCATTTCCTCAGCAAAAACTCTTTCACATCACAAAATGAAAATTTGATCCTACTCAGGCAGTATAATCCGAACCCAGACATTGCTCTTATTTATGTGAGTAAAACCGGGCACTTTCGTGTGTTTTCATGACTCGGTAACAGCTGTCAGATTATCTTATGAATTCCGCTACTTGTAAATGGGTAGGTGCTTCATGAATCGAGTCAGTGTCTCTTGTTCTTTTTATACTCCTTACAAAACTCTAAAATATGGAGTTTGGTGAGATTTCTGTTTTATCCCACAGGGTTGCTGACTCCAGAGGGTTATTTTGCTTTTAAAAAACAAAACAGCGAGTTAAGGTTTCAGGTAAATCACAAGCATTAATGCGTCAATGTTGATAGCAGTATTTCAAATTTTTTTACAACCTCGATTCCCAGACCAATACAACCTCGGTTCCCAGACCTACAGTGAGCCTCCATATGTCTAAAGTCATCTTAACACCCAGGACAGATGTACCAGAGACAGGCCAACCTGGCCCCCCATGATACGGCCATTCTGGCGCTTCCATGAACGTTAATCCTGGTCTTTTACTCTCCATTGAACCCATCTGTAGACAAGTCTTGCTTCAACACCCTCTTCAACTTCGAGGACATGCAGGAGATCACCCACCACTTTGCTGTGGTCCACGTGGACGCTCCTGGCCAACAGGAAGGCGCTCCCCCATTTCCCGCCGGGTAAGGCTGGGTGTCCGTCTTCCTGCCGAGTACCTCCCCAGCGGTGCCTTCGAGTCTCACTCTGGTTAAGAGCCAAGAACCTTGGGTAAAATAAACACACTTGTATCCCATGATTAAACACTCCTCTACAGCTTTTGCGCCTCCATTACACTTGGAAACATTTGGTGAAGCTTAGAAGCTTATAGCTCACAGGCAGCCTTCAGACAAGCCTCTACGGAGTGAAAGTGGCAACTTGTCATTGTTCACACACTACAAGGAGATGTATCCTCTGCATTTAACTGGTACATTATATAACAGGGGCCCGCTGTAGTCTTGCACCAGGTGAGCTGTGCATGGGGGTAGTACCTTGCAGGTTTGAACCAGCAATCTTTCGACCACAATCATTGGCCCACCACTGCCAGCGACTTGGCTTTAGCATGATTGATTGGAGGGGTGCCTGGTAGACGCAGGCTTCTTTCAACAGAAGAATGGGCCCTGTTGATAGGGGCAGACTGCTTCAGGAAGCCGGGCTGTATCCTTTTGTTTGTTCATGTGAAGACGTGTGGCTGCATTGAACCTTAGGACGTTCTTCTGGGAGCAGACCAACCCAGGGATTGAGCACCGGTGCGAATCTCGACTTTTGGGAGAGACAAAACTGATATAGCTGACTTTATAAGTGCCTTGATCTACTTATGTGTGATTCCAGGTACCAGTACCCTACCATGGATGAGCTGGCTGAAATGTTACCCTCTGTGCTAACTCACCTGAAGTAAGTGCTGGCCAGCCTGCTGGCAGCCCTGTTTTCAGTAGCAAAACTTGTTTTTTTTTTTAACCCAGTGCAGTATTGCTAATGAAAGAAGACTGAGAACAGTCCGCACTGTAATTGTTTGCTCGCTATGATGAGTAGCCCTCATGGTTCGAATTCATGTGGCTTCCCGTTAAACGTTGCCCATTTGCATGGCGGGGCGAGGGCGTCGAAAGGCCGACGTCATGTGACTCCTCACCTTCTTGCACAGGGTGAACAGCGTGATTGGCATTGGTGTGGGAGCTGGGGCCCACATCCTGTCCAGATTCGCGGTAAGTCCGTCCGTCTGTTCCTCGTTCGATCACGCCGCTGCTTCCCATTCCCCGCTGCCGATAAAGAGCTACTGTTACATTTTCAAAACACTGATTGTGAGTCTCTTGCAGGCATCTGTGTCTGCAGTCCCCCCCCCCCACCCCCCAGAAGGTTTAATTGTTCGTTGTTACATTGTGGTACTGTCTTCACCAGCAGCCAGTCTGGCTTCTCATTCTCAGCTTCCTTTAATCCATCTCATAGAAGATCGTATTCATAGCTCATGATACTGTCTTGGGGAGGAACCGTTTCGTTCTCCTTTGTGCTGGGGCTCGTGATGGAGAGTTGAATTGCCACGTTAAAGGGGTGGGAATTTGGCGGCCAGAGGACTTTCCCTTTCTCAGCCGGTTAGCCTAACCGTTGGACTGCTCCTACAGCTGAACGAGCCCGGCTTAGTGGAGGCGCTGGTCCTGATCAACGTGGATCCGTGTGCCAAGGGCTGGATGGACTGGGCAGCTTCCAAGGTATTCTCATGTTCTACAATCACCACAGCAGTTTCCAAACTGTTCACCTGCAGGGTCCAAACCAGTATGCGACAACATATTTATCAGTCCTGTAAACTGCTGCCTTTATAAAGGTATCATGGTATAAGATTAACTTTATTAATCCCACCGAGAAATTCATATGCATTTAACGGTGCGAGCACGCATATAGCGTGGCCAGTGGTGGCTTAATGGTTAGGGAAGTACACTTGCAATTGAATGATTGCAGGTTTGAATCTCTGACCAGCAAGATACAGCCCCCATGCTCCCCAGGTGATGAATTAGCTGACCCCTGCTATGTCACATATGGGTTGAATGCAGAGGACACATCCCATTGTTGACGTGTGTTAATCACAATCTCTAATTCTAGTGCAAAACAAAGTGCGGGAACAGTTCACTTAGTGTCAACAAATAAACACGGACCCAACAAATTTTACAAGTGCCATTTCCTGAAGGATTATGGGGATTAATATTCTTAAAATAATTAAGTAAAAATGATACCAGTATTATTATTGTTGTCCACCTGTGAATATTCAGGCTAGTGTCACTGTGGACACCAAGCCGTCCCGGTCTGGTACTTTGAGTTTGGCTGTGTTCCTTGATCATTTTCATGTCAGCCCTGCGTCAACTTGCACCCACATTTGAGACCCAGACATACTACGCATACTGCATACTGTAATGCATACTGCATACTGTCATGCATACTGTAATGCATACTATATTACAGTTAGATATGACAGTGGGTCATTATACAGTCGGCAGCACTGCCCATTCAACTGTACCTGTTACACTAAGCGATAGATACACCTGCTGACGTCAGTTTTTATTATTTACTATGGACCTCACATGTAAATGTTAATTGGACGTGACATAACCCAAAGTGAACCTGTACTCATAGCCTAACTGCGTATGCTGTCTCACTTTTCTCAAGGCGTCAGTTGTCCGTTGCCGCTCGCTGCGATACCCCGCAGGAACGTTAATACTACGCATTCTTTTTGCAGCTCACCGGTTGGACCAGCAACCTAGTGGACATCGTGATGAGTCATCATTTTAGCACCGTAAGCAGTCAGGGGGCATGGGGGTTACCGTGGTTACCGTGGTGCTGGGGGTTACCGTGGCGCTGGGGGTCGGCGGTCCCTTTGGCGCGTCTGCGCTGATCACTCCTGACTCGTGGAACCTTTCTCGTTTTCATGAGGCTCGAATTCTACCAAACATTTAGGATAAATCAACTGACATGTGACCCCTGTCTGAATAAGCACGCAAGCCCCGACTCCCGCACTTCATCAGCAACATGACGGGAGTTAAATAGCCCCAGTTCCGAATCCTTAGATCAGTGACTCCAAAATTGATATTCCATCTGATGGTCTGGCCGCTCGTCTTCTGCCAGGATGAGCTGACCAACAATGAGGAGATCATCCAGACGTACCGTCTGCACATCGCCCAAGACATCAACCAAGACAACCTCGCTCTCTTCTACACCTCCTACAACAGGTACCACGTGGTTTGCAAGTGGTAGACGAGGATGATTTTACTGTTCGCCTGACATACTGATGGCTTTTTATGTTTGCTTGTGAGCCGCCGGGACCTGGAGATTGAGAGACCCGTTCCTGGTCTGAATGAAGATGAGGTGAACACTCTGAAGTGAGCAGGCCGATCTTGGGCGGCAGGCCGCCTTTCATCTGTTTGTTTCTGAAGTATGAAGCAGGTCCTCATGACTGCTGTGATCCTCCAGGTGTCCCGCGCTCCTGGTTGTTGGGGATTCATCTCCAGCGGTGGAGGCTGTGGTGGGTATTGGGGCCTCATATGTTCTTCACGGGAAATAAAGCTTATGAATATCTCAGATCTTTATCTCGTGACTTACTGTCTTCCTATATCGGCGTGTGATAGTCAAAGGATAAGCTTGCTGGCTCCTTAACTCTCCTGCGCAGTCCTAAAATAGTGCTTCCCTCACTGTAATTTATGTGAATTTACCGTTTCCGGTGCCTTCCAAAGGTGGATGGGCTTTCATCCTGAGTCTGGTTCCTCCCGAGGTTTCTATCTGTTTCTGAGGGAGTTTTTACTTGGCCTCAGGCTCATAATGGCACCTCAAGCTAAAGGCGCAGCTCTACAGAAACTGGCTTGAATTGCCAGAAACTGGCAGAAAGCTTGAATTGAATTACACAATGGCGCGGTGGTTGGCACCGTTGTCTCAAATCTCTGGTGTCACAGTTCAAGTCTCCCACCTGGCTCCGTGTGTGGAGACCATGCGTTCCCCCATGTCCTTGTGGGGTTTCCACCAGATACTCCAGTTTCCACAGTCCAAAGTTGCGCTGCGGGTAATTATAGTTTCCCAGTTGCACATAGGTGTGAATTGTGTATAAGTGCCCGGTGATGGGTTGCCTTGTACCCATAAGCTCCAGCCACCCTCTGAATCAGGTGGTTACAGAAAATGGCTGGATGGAGTGTATATGTGGGTGTCCAAGGCCAAGGTATGTCAGATGCTGGTAGTAATAATCTAATTGCAGTGTTATATTCCACCTAGGTTGAATGCAACGCCAGGTTAAACCCAACGAAAACCACTTTTCTGAAGGTGAGTAAATCTCGTCGCACTCGCGTTTTCTCTTAAAGGAGACATATTGTGCTCATTTTCACGATCCATAATTTTATATTTGGGGTCCACTAGAATATTAACATGCTCGGGTGTTCCAAAAACATATTATTTTTGAAGGTAAGTGTACGCTGTATTGCTTCGTTGTCATTTTTAATCATTTGTTTTTGTGCAAATTCAAGATCCAGGACTCATGCATGATGGAGATGAGCCTTGTTTTCTGTCGCTGGCATTTATTTACTCATTTAAAAATGGCTTCTAATACCAGCGGAGATACACATGGTTCAGCATGAGTGGGCAGCACTGTCTGCTCTAGAGTTCTGTTGTCGGGTTTCCGGTCTTTCCTGGACCGGCGGGAGTGCTTCGGTTGATACGGCTTGGCCTGTGTGTTGTGCTGCAGATGGCTGACTGCGGCGGACTGCCTCAAGTTGTCCAGGTGAGGTGGCG
>JAABNY020000037.1:20327100-20341243 GCA_015164015.2 Brevimyrus niger
CCCCCGCGCCCCCCCCCCTGCCCCCCCCCCGCCCCGTTGTCTTGAAACTTCACCCCCACCCCCCCCCCCCCCCCCCCCCCCATTGCCAGTTACCATCTTTACCTTTTGCCATCAGTCAATCATATATATGTACACACTCAAACCCGTTTCCAAAAAAACGTTGGGACGCTGCGTAAAATGTAAATAGAAACCAAATGCAATGATTGACACACCACATAAACCCATATTTATTGGAAAATAGAACAAAGACAACATATCACATGTTGGAACTGAGAAATTTCATTTTTATATGACAAATACAGACTCAATCTGAATTTAATGCAAGCAGTACATTCCAAATAAGTTTGGAGAGGGGCAACAATAGACTGGAAAAGTGTAAAGCTAAAGTAAAGCGCCTGGTTGAATATATCACAACTAATTAGGTTAACAGGTCAGTAAGATGATTGGGTATAAAAAAAGCCTCCCAGAGCGGCAGTGATGAACGGGAGAGGTTCACCACTCTGTGAAAGACTGCATGTGCAAAAAGTGCAACCATTCCAGAATAACGTTCCTTAACTTAATATTGCAAAGAATGAGGGAATTTCATTATCTATGGTACTTAATATCATTACAAGATTCCGAGGATTCAGAGAAATCTCTGTACACAAGGGACAAGGTGGAAAACCAGTTTTGGGTAGCCATGATCTTCTGGTCCTCAGACGGCACTGCATTCAAAACAGATGCAGTTCTACGGTAGAAATCACTGCATGGGCTCATGAACACCTCCGAGAACCGCCGTCTGTGAACACAGTTCGCCGGCTCATTCACAAATGCCGGCTGAAACTTTACCGTGCAGAGAGGAAACCATCTAGAAATGATGCAGAAACACTGCAGATTCCTCAGGGCCTGAAGGATGGACTGAGACAAAATGGAAAACTGTCCCGTGCTTTGATGAGTCAGAATTTCAGATTCTTTTTGAAAATGGTGGAGGCCGTGTCCTCTGGGCTAAAGAGCAGCGGCACCAACCGGCTTATCAGAGGACAGTTCAGAAGTCAGCATCCACGATGGTATGGGGGTGCATTATTGCCCATGAAAGGCATCATTAATGCTGAATGATATATACAGGTTCCGGAGCAACATTTGCTGCCATCCAGTCTTATTCAGAGAAGCCCTTGTATATTATAGCAGGACGATGCGAAATCGCATTCTGCCTGTATTACGACAGCATGGCTCCGATGTAGAAGAGTCCGAGTGCCTGACCAGCCAGCATGGAGTCCAGACCTGCCATCCACTGAAAACATTTGGTCGTCATGCGACATTAATACAACAAAGGAGACCCTGAACTGTTGAGCAGCTGAAATCCTGTATCAGGCAAGAATGGGACGACATTTCAACTTTGAAAACTCCAGCAACTGATCTCCTCAGTTCCCAAACATTTACGGAGTGTTGTTAAAAGAAGAGGTGATGCAACACAGCGGTAAACAGGCCCCCGTCCCAACTTTTTTAAAACGTGCTGCTGGCATCAAATTCAAATTAAGCACATATTTCCATAAAACAATAACATTTCTCAGTTTCAACATTTGCTGTGTCATCTTTGTTCTATTTTCAGGTAAATATGGGTTTGTGTGATTTGTTAATGATTGCCTTCTGTTCTTATTTACATTTTATACAGCGTCACAGCTATTTTGGTAGCAGGGTTCTATACGGTGATGAAGTAGGAAAGCATGGTCTGGTTTGTGCTTATTTGTCCTGTTTTCTGTTCATAGGCAAGAGAGGAGTGGTATGTGCTGGTGTTTGTGTGTTTGTGTGTGATTACAAGTGTTTTCAGTCCCATCAGATGCTACGGCTGTTTACTGTGTGTTTTCCCTGTACAGATTGTCTTCTTTGTACATATACACACTTGTTGATGCCTCATTCTTCACATCACCCTCACCTTCATTTATTTGCATATAAGTAAACATTCACTCAGACTCACTCAGACTTTTTCTTAGGGGAGAACAATGACCAATCAGTGGACGGGGGGGAGAGATCTCACCCGTGTCCCCTTACGTTAATTGAAATCTGACCCGCAACAATGAAAGGCTGTAAACTTTGAAGACTGGTGTTGTCCAGCCTCTGTGACATGGGGGTGGAGTGTAGCTTAGCCAGTTAGGACCCAGCACTAGTGACTGGAAATTCACCAGTTCAAATCCTAGTGTCAGCAGAGTGATGTCATTATTGTGCCCTTGAGTGAGGCCCTTAACCCCCATTTGCTCCAGAGGCTGGCTCAGCTCTATATAAACTGTACATTGCTTTGGATAAAGCCATCTGCTAAATCAGTGTTTCTCAAACCAGTCCTCAGGCCACACTGGACAGATCCACATTTTTGTTTCATCCCAGTCAATCAGACGCTCTAAATACCTTACAGGTGTACTGGGATAAAACAAAAAATGTGGATCCGTCCAGTGTACCCCAAGCACTGGTTTGAGAAATACAATGAACTTTTGAGCTATGCTGAACAAGACCAAAATGCAGGATAATGTAAAATTTTAGCCGGGCACATTTGTATTGCAATAAAATTAACTGGGTGTAATAGAGGAAATGGTTTCAATTTTGTTTCCTGTCAACACCCAGTCAAAGTCTCCCTTTCCAGCTTGTTATTCAGTCTTGTTTGATACCAGGGGGGGATAATCTAATATAGTGTTTCTCAACCCAGTCCTCAGGCCCCCCCCGACAGATTCATTTTTGCTCCCTTCCTGCTCCCAGCGCACCTGAACCAAACGATCAAGAATAAACCGAACGACCAAGTACAAAAATGTGCAGGTTCCCGAGGACTGGGTTGCGGAACGCCTTAATCAGAACTCATTATTCTCCCTGAGCTGCAACCCAAAGCTCTCCTACTGGAAAGCTAACCAGCAGTGTGCCCCTCCCACGCCGCCCCCCTCGCCCCGTCCGACGGCATCTCTTCACATCGCGTTTCCCTTGCCTTCTGCTCCCTTAGTGCCCACCGCCAGCATGACCCGTCTGGCTCGTTCCCGAACCCACTCCACCTCCAGCATGGGCTCAGCAGAGGGGACTCGGAGCCGTGCGCACACCGAGACGCTGCTGGAAGGGGGCGCTACAGCGGGCCACAACAACCAGGCCGCACCCCAGACCACAGAGGTGTCCTGCTAAGCTTCCTCAGTGCTCTCTCTCTCTCTCTCTCTCTCTCTATCCCTCTCTCTTCCTCTCTCTTCAGTCTGCCTGGAAGTACTCCCTTTTTCGCTTGATTCCTGCTACCCCTGTCCTTTTTTTTCCCACTCTACTCCTGAGCTCAAAGGCATGGAACACATTTAAGGGAAGTTTGACAGAGGGAAATGAATCCATGCTCTTTCGCCACTAACCAAGTCTCAGCTTCTTATTTTCCATGTATGCATGCCTGGTGTGGCAAGACAATAACAGGCCCCCGACGTTTTTGAAATTTTCTTCTTTGGCTTCTTTTGTCATCTTTTTTTTAAGGGTTATGCTGTTTTGAAGTTGTACTTTTCTTTTGTACCAATGAGTTCTTTTGTGTTTTCTTCTGACAGTAGTGTTTGGGGGCTGCCGCAGTTCAGACATTGAGGTCTTCCTCGCTGTTGTACAGACCAGGCCAGACTTCCTTTTAGTAATCTCGACCTTTCTCATTTGCATATATACCCTAATGTTCTTTTTCTTACTTTTTTTTTTTTTTTTTTTAAGTATCGTAGTGATTCGTGAAACACACTTTGCCGACCGCATGTCCCTGTCGTAGAAGCAAGGTTACTACTTTGTATTTAAAGGGAAATGGTTCCTGTTTGGTGATATTTTAGAGTATTTTTTTCTTGTCTATTTTTATTTTTTTTTTTGTTGTTGTTGTTGAATTTTTGAGGAAAGTCCAGAACCTTCTGCAAACACCCATATGATGTGCATTGCGGTACTGTGTACAAACTGGCACCACGATGGTGCCAACGGTTTTGAGTGCGTACGTGCATGCATGCAGAATCAACCACTGCGTATTTACGAACTTCACCCTATTGCTCAGACAAAAAAAAAAAAAAAAAAACCACGAGGGACAGCTTGTTACTTGTGTTTCATGCATTATCAGATTTCATAAAATGATGAAATAGTGAGGCATGCCGCAGTCATAATGATGGTATATAAACATCACTCATTAATCACCGCCATGTCTGCACTGCATTAACCAAAACAACAGGAAATTCACGCCACGACTTAAGTTGTAAAATTGTGGGCAGGATGAGGCTGGTCAACCTGTTTTGCTAAAACTTCTATATATTTTTAAGCGAAGTCTAGTATTTTTACAAAGCGCATCTTGACAAATTATATTATAAGTGTGAACTGCGAATAAAAAATTAACGTGGCACAGCAATAGTGATGTTGCGATTTCTCCTCTCCCTGGACTGTTCGATGCAAACAGCAACAGTAAGCTTTGTGGTAATCCCCATTACTAGCCTTACCTAATTTATGTGGTATTTGTTCATTTTTGTTTTATTTCGACACAATTCCTCTTGTGAATAATTAAATGGCTCTTTGGGGCATATTCCCTGCTATTCTTGGATAGATTTAATTTTTTTTTTTTGAATATTAACATTGGTTTAACTCTGCCGTGATGCAGAAACGTAGTTCTGTCTCCTAAACAGGCAACATTTTTTTTTCTCCATCTGTTTGCTGATTACTATAAAGATTTTAGAAGAATCATTTGTACCGATTATAAAAATAAACATAGCAGTTGTACATTATCGATGTGGATCTTCCAATTCTTGTCTCATACGGGTTCCAGAATAACTAGCATAGCACTGCCTTGTTCGCTTAGAAGATATTTTCCACCCACAACCATTTTCACACAAGCATATACTCCGGTGGTCAAGTTATTTTTAGCTCAGGTAGCATCTGATCCTGCCATTATGACACAAAAGAACAAGACCAGATTCTTCATGAGACACCAGACTTGTCTGCTCCCTCCTTTCGACACGCATTGTGCTGATGTCGACTCATTTTTGCTCCCTCCTGAAATTACGATCATTAACATCTAGGTGCACAATCTGATCGCTGTATTTAGCTCAGTGCCACCGTTGTGGCAATTCGTGGACTGCGGAGGAGGAGTTGAACTGGAACGGGACTCTTCTTGAAAAGTGCCGTATGTTGCAGGGTAGAGTTCCATGAACGTAATTTTTTGTTTTTTTTAAGTCTGTATAATAATTATGTTGGACCACACATGTTCGAAAAATTTGATGCTCTGAGGCACGGAGCCGTCCTTGTACAGCAATATTAGATATCAGATTGTCCCTAACAGCAGAGGTTTGGGGGTTTAGGTGAGAAGTGATAATGGGGTTTATCATGCGGGATCGTTTTCATTTTGCTTCTCTGACAGTTGATGGGGGGCCATCGTGCAACAAAATACATATTTTGACCCAGAATTTTACACTGCGCCTTAGAGTGCTTGTAGCATTTGTGTAAAACTAGCAAGCTGATGCTTATCTTTGCAGAAACATTGCAACTTGTCGTTTGTCTATGATGCATTGATCACTTTATCGGAAGCTTCCATCCCACTGTGATATTTTGCAGCTTCTTTCAGAATTAAAAAAAATAAATAATGGTTTCCACTAGTTATGGCCGAGGCTGTCAATTTTGTCGAACCCAGATTAGCTATGATGGATAATAGAACACGAGATGGACGCTGGAACATCGTGATATAAGAAGACCAATCCAGGCTCTCAGTACCCTAAACAAACGGGAGTTTATGTTGTCGTGCCCTCTCCCACCCCAAGACATCATTCTAAGTGGTTCTGATCCATTACACACGTCTGGTCCAGCCCCGTGCGTCAATCGTGGCGTCACAGGAAGTCGCCAGAACGCACGCCGCTTAAGAGTCCCCGCAGCATTCAGTCCTCGCACCAGTACGCCTCCTGCGTCGACTTCACGAGGGGGGGCCCTAACCACCGAGCCTGCGCTTCTGCACGCTGCTGTTACCCTCCCTCCGGTCCACACTTTGCCCTTGTGCACCACTGCCTCGAATGGGGGTCTTCAAGAAGCCCACGGAGATCTAGACAAGGGAGCATCACCAGCAGGAGCCTGCAATGCAGTAAGTATGACATCTACCTATAAACCTGCAAATCTTTACCGCATTGGGGCCGTTGTCGTCTTTTGGGTCTCAGAGGCTACCTTGACTATGACGATTCATCGAAATGAAGTCAGCATCTCTGGCATGCAAAATTGGTCTCTTGTCTTTTTCAGTCACTGCGAAGAGAGTGAATGTCACTAATCAATATATCTGATGCACGGTTTACATCATCGATCAATTCAGCTTGCGTCGTCTGTCTTAACTAGCTGGTCTATACTGGAGATTCAGTACAGAAACTGAAAGATCAGTACTTTTTGCTACAGGAAGCAATAAGAAGATTATGCACATCTGCTGCGCAGGTGATAGTGAGCTTACCCTTGCACAGCTATGCTCAGTCCTTGTCCTGCTTGAGCCTAATGCAGTCAAGTCAATTCCTGAAGAGCTCCGTGACAGAACGTGGGTTCGCCATTGAACATGAATCAAATTTTTAGGTTTGGAGCTGTATGGGTACAGAATCTCAGTGTGGGAGATCACAAAACCTCACCAGTACAAATTTGCATTTTCAGTTAGGCAGAATACAACCTTATTGCTGATTTCCTTTATAGGTAGACAAGTACAGCATTAGAGATCACAAATATTTCACTGTCTAGTATTCAGGTCGTAGACTTTCAAATGTGTCCGTAAGTGACATTCAGGAGTGAGCCTCAGTGAGAATAACTACAATCTGATCAGCTCTACACCGGACCCTCAAAGCTGGTGTTCAATGCATCTTTGGGGACATTTTAAAACTGGTTACTTGTTTGGTGTTCAGTCCACATATCTGAATATTAATCCAAATGTTTTTGTTTGTGAAATGGGGTACATTTCTGTTACTTTCAGTTAACAGAGATTCTCATCTGTATATTTTTGAGAAAAGTTGCCAAGCCACTTGGAATGACGGATTTTTTATGGATTTTTAACATGAAAACCTAAAATGTGATGTTCATCCAAGTCAGAATAGTTTTTAAAAATGGTATTTCTTGCAAGTAACGCACACTGCATTTTACATTAACAAGAAAGGTATTTGATGTCAAAATATGCAAGCCTCTAGGACCATGAACTCTTGAAAACAGGGTAATAGGAGTCAGGCGTTCTGACCAGTTCGTTTGTGGATTTATCCTTCCCTAACCATATAAAAAAAAAAACACATGGGTTTGGTTACCTGAACGTCAAAATAGAATTCTATTCAAATGCAACATGGCCCGGTCAAAAGAAATTTCAGAGAAACACGGAAGAAGTGCTGTTAACTCATAAAACAGTCCATCAGATAGTTTAAGAATGGGAGCCGGCACAAATGATCCTCTCCTTAGGAGGGAGCTCCCTAGAAGGGCCAATTGACAGGCATCAAAAGTGATGAAGAGCCCAAGGGTCACAGCAAAAGATCTGCAGGCGCCTTTTACACTTGATAGCATCTGTATGCATGAGTCTGCCATAAGAGAAATGCTGAAAAGGATGGGTGCCCAAACTAGATTACCACGGAAACCAGATAAAAGATAAAAAAAAAACAAAAAACAGCTGCTTGTCTGAGGACCACCTAGATGTTCTGCAGCTCTGCTAGAACGGTATTCTGCACGGAGATGAGGCAAAACTGGAGCTTTTTTTGGTAAATGCACTGGGTGTTCGTTTTCGAGTATGCAAAGCCCCGCACGCCGGCACCAAAATCTCGTCCCAATTGTGGGGCAAAGATTACAGTGCCGTTTAGATGCTTTGCCGCACTGAGACTTGAATGATTTGTAGTCATTAAATGCATTTGAAGTGTCACGTAATTCTGCAGCCGAACTATCAGGGTGTTTGTCTAAGATTCCAAAGAAGCTGGGTGGTAGCGTGACAAGGCTTCGTGTTTTGATTTTGCCGCATAAACTGGCCTCAGCAAGTTGTTTTTAAAAAATGAACAGCATTTCGTATAAGCTTGTATGAAATTGAAAAGGGAAAGGAATTCCAGGTTTAATTTGTAACAATGATATCTCGAATATTTAGAGCGTATTTCCTTCTGCCCACAGACAGGCAGGCAGATAATGAGTTTGGCTGGAAATACGTTGGTGTATCGTGGCAGTAGTTTCTGACACCTTCCAGTCATGTTATGACTGAAACGGAGGCCGTCCCACGTTCGGAGATCCAGCGCAGCTTCTACTCTGATAGCTGACAGACCCAATCTCGCACGATGCTGGCGATTTGAGTTTGCAGACCTTAGGTACACTTCCAGTAAAAAAAAAAGACATGAGACTGCATAACAACTTGTTAGAAATTCGTCCTCATTGTTTCACAGAATAACACACGTGAATCTGTTGCATAACTAACTAATCACACGGTGTAATGGAACAAAATATCTGCTTCGCCTGATTTTTCTGCTATAAGTCTCTTCTAATGACTGGAGCGTTATTACAGTCAGATGAATTGCAAAATGGTAACTCAAAGGCATGTGGGAATCTCGGTATTGTCGAGAATATCATGACCTCTGTTGACCCTAAAACTTGCTGTCACCCTGTAAGTCCAGGCAAATGGTTTAGGGGGTCAAAAAAGACGTGGCACGTGAGAAATCTGTGTTTCTTTTCCAGCATAACGTACCGTAAAGTGGTACAGAGATAAAGAAAAAGAATTGGATCGATATGGGAAGCCATCCCAGCAAAGCAAGACGGAGGTCCAATGTGGCCTCTTCTCTACTGACTCAGGCCGGAGCCATGGAACCTGTGATACTGGGTAAGGCTTTCCTTGTCTGAGATATGTTTTGTCTCTCTGCAATTATTAATATGCATTATTAATAAACAGTCCTTTATAATCTAATCTGAGATGTGTTTGCTGGAATTCTAATATTTTCAGTAGTATGTCTTTGAGTTAAGGTTAGCCAATGCGCAGAATCTTGGGTCATTTTGTCCCTGACCCCTCAAGATCAGACGAAAACTGAACCCTTGAACGGCTGGCAGGCCTGACATTTCTCATTTCCGGATAAGGTCGTCACCTCTAATGTTCACGGCTTTGTGCATTTCGTCAGGCCAAGATGAGGTCTTCACTATTGGCACTAACACATATTCACAGTCCCGCTACGAAGGCGCTGGATGTCCATTGTCTCTCGAGCTCTGGCTTTCAGTTAATTTTCTAAAATTAGCCCTAATTAAATTTTCAGAACCAGTCCAAATTCAGAAATGTATCCCTCTTCGTCAGCAATAGAACATTCAAATTCTATTTAAATATACATACAGCTTTATGACAGATTATAACAGATTATACCAGTTATCAGAGTTTAGAGCACTGTTGTATAATTTGCTGCTCGAAAATTAGGATTTATCACTAGCAAGTATCTGCATTTATATCTATAAAATCTATCACTGCCATAAGCTGACTATTTTCCTGTATGTGTTTTCTCCACAGAAAATAACAGATATGTTGTGATATCCTTGTACAACTATCCAACTGAGGGACAATCAGACTGCAGTATCCGGGTTGGGGAGAGACTCAATGTCCTATCAGAGTAAGAGGCGGAACGCAATGGCTGATGGGAAATAGTGCAAAACTTCATCGGAATATGTTCACAAACATAACGTATTCACATTCGGCTGATTCTCACAGCTAACAGACCCACAGATTTTTGCTGAATGTGAATACTGATATACATCCTGTAAACTGTCGTTTTCCACACACTGAGGAGAACAAATAAGGCAGGCATAGCAAAACCAAATTCAGTATTTTAAACTGAAAACCTAAATACTTCTCTATACTATAAAATAACTTTTTACTATTTTTTTTTTACTAAAACTATAAAATATCGTCATATATTCTTATGTTTTATAGAGCTCAAGATAAGTTTATTGGTTTTAAAGCTTTTAATTTCATTTCGTCGTTTCAGTTCATTTCATCATTTCATTTTCATGTTGCTTCAGCGAAGGCGATTGGTGGAAGGTCAGCTCCTCGGCGACAGGCAGGGAAAGCTTCATCCCCTGCAGCTACATCGCCAAGGTGTTCCACAGGTGAGCTCCAGTGACACCTATGCTTTCCGGGTGTCCCCGGTGGTTACCATGACGGCACCGAGGTCAAAGGTCCCGTGTGGGCGGAGCTGCATGCATTGATCACTGGCTGAATGATGTCATTCCTCCCCCGGGTGGGTGGGGTTCAAACGCTTACAGTTGCCTTACTTTCCTTTGGAAGGGGTGTTTTCCTGGTTTGAACAGGGGGCGGAGGCCCCACCTTAAAATGTTCTTTTTCCGCCCGCGTGGTATCTTGGCTTGTTTCGCCTCTACGTCTACCTTCTTAGAATTTAACACCCCCCCCCCCACGTCTCCTCCATCTATCTGACACATTCCAGGTGGCAGTTTGAAGGCATCAGCAGAGAAAAAGCAGAGGAGCTACTACTGCAGCCTTACAACCAGATCGGCTCATTCATGATCCGGGACAGTCAAACTCACAGTGGTGAGTGCGTCTGCACCCAAACACACGCCGGGTCTCGGGGACCCGGTCTGTGGTGGTTTTCCACCTCCGCGCTGCCTCTAAATTGGTTTCAGTCATTCCCCAAATACTGATGTTCACATCTTACCCAAAGGGACCTTTGGTAAAGATGTCGAAAATTCATCCTCACGGTTGCTTCAAACGGTAGATTAAAAGCCTCACGCGATCCTTTAAACTGATCTTTCTTGGAAAATGGCGGGTAGGCACAGGTGTACGAGTTGACTCTTAACTGTTCAATGGCAAACGAAAAGCCACAAAAACCACAGGAACATGAAGCACCAGAAAACAGATCAACAAGCCAGAGTAGCATGCTAGAGAAAGCATGCAGGCTCAGTGACTCACCTCGCCTTTTATACCAAATTTACCTGACATTACTATCATTTGAATTATCACCATGAATATTGTACTAACGCAGAATAAGTACTTCAGAACTTAAGGTGCAAATCACACGACTTTGTAACTTGTAGTAGAGTTTCCCATCAGAAATGCACCAACAAAAGTCTGACGCAACAGATACTTTCATTGCAGAATTTTGCAGAAACACATCTGCAGCCCCCCAGTAGGATTGAATAACCGTCCGAAGTAACAAACTCCATGCATTTCCTTCACACCAACATCAGCCCCTAGGAGACGTATTTGATTACCAAAGGATCACAGGAAATGATGAACCTGAGTCAACATAACAGACAATTTGCTTTAACATGTCGAGCATGAATCCGGGCCAGGCTGTAATTCGCTGCTGTGCCTCCTTGCAGGGGCCTACTCCCTGTCCATCAGACGGAGCACCGCGTCCACCTGGGGGGCCGTGAAACACTACCGCATTAATCAGCTGCAGAACGGCTGGTTCTACATCTCACCCAGCCTCACGTTCTCCTCACTCTCCCACCTGGTGGACCACTACTCCGGTAAGTGATTCATATTTACGCTGTATGATTCTACTTTCACTGCGGACACGTCGCATTGATTACGGTGGCCTGGGGGGGGCATGACTATATGCGTTTCACTCTCTGAAATTGCTGATAATTGCTGATAAGTAAACTAAATGGTGCTAAAACTGTTTACAGAAAAATGGAATGAAAATCCTGTAGTACAAC
This sequence comes from Brevimyrus niger, assembly GCA_015164015.2. Lineage (NCBI taxonomy): Eukaryota > Metazoa > Chordata > Actinopteri > Osteoglossiformes > Mormyridae > Brevimyrus > Brevimyrus niger. Next base: position 20,338,705 of record JAABNY020000037.1, read on the forward strand.
TCAGAATTTTACATTCCAAACATTGCAACCGACCCCTAATGTGCACGCAATGGTCTCTCCCATGCAGAGGTGGCAGATGGACTCTGCTGTATGTTAAGCGAGCCGTGTTTCATCCAGGGTTCCAACAACGTCCCCGTCATGACTGGGCCCCAACCCATGGCTGTCAGAAAGCCCACCATCAACTGGAAAGATGTGGACAGGTGAGACCTTCTCTCCTCTCTCCCACTTAGCTAATGAACCGCTTAGCGTAGGACAGAAGTCTAGCTCCTTCCAGAGGTCATCTGCCGTATTGTTCAGTGCCTCTGTCTGTCTTTACACAGCTCCATGATCTTCAGCAGAGATGCAGAGACAAAGGAGGAGTCTCCAGTCAGCGAAGGCCTACGCGAGGCCATTTCATCATACCTTTACATGACAGAGATGAACTGTGAAGACTGCATTTCGGACTGGAAGACCTGATTTCGCAACTGAGTAATAATCAAGGAAATTAAGAGACATTGGTAGGAACGGAAAGGTTACTGAAACGGAGACTGTCCCACGTCTCCTGAGACCCAGCAAACATCCAGCATGCTCCTTCTGAGTGGAGGCGTTTTCCTGCTCTCATGACTGAGAAGTGCCTTAATCACGGATGTCCGGTCTTCAAATTGCAGGTCTGAGAGACTGAACATTCTGGGAAGTTCCTTTCGAATGGAAGGGGAACGTGGAAGTCAAGGACGTAACTTTGGCTGGAACATTGGCAGGGGTTGAGATCTCCACCCATTACAGGGGAAAATGGTTATTGTGGGGGTTGTACTAGCTGGTTTTGATTTATTAAGGAGGGCTACAACCCCCCCCCCCCCCATCTCCTCTGCAATTTACACCCATGGTGGAAGTCACCAAACAGTTACATTAATGGAACATTCCATTACCTTCAACGACTTAGATGTTGTACACCTACAAAATTATGAATTCCTTCGCTTTCTGCCTTTCCTTTTGCCCACGTCTTACACTGACCTGTGCATACTCTACCATCTTTCTGAAGGGTATCCACAGCCAGGCCCGCCATGAAAAGTACAAATTGGCTCGTATTTTATTACTATTTTTATGATATTCGTGTTAAATAAATTATTTTTATTGTTGTAATACTAACTACTGAACTTGCACATGTAAGCTGTGTTTTGTACTCTGATAGTGACCTGTTAGTTGTCCCAGTGATTGGGACATTTGCTCAGCAAATGAATTAAAACATGGTTTATTCTTAGAAAATTAGCAGCCTTTGGAATAGTTTTTTGTTGTAAAAAAATATCTATAGTAAAATCATATGCATACATAAGTTTAAAGATTTATTGTATTTAAAGACATATGCATACATAAATTACATTCATACAGATACTCCAGTATCAACTATTTAAAGAAATTATTAATATAAAAAAGAAAATATATCTATATATATATATAATAATCCCCATCATAGTAAATCAAGAAAAACAAGAAAAATAAATTGTTGAATTCAGCATGGATTCCCACACAATAGTGCATTCCCACTGGCTTAACGTGTCAGTGATCCCTTTCCACACTGAATCCCAAATATTGCAAACTTTACTCTGTGTAGCAACTCAAAAACAAAAATACACAGTCCACAAGTACCAAGCATCCATTTCCTGTTCTGTCACCTGTAGATGTGACAGCCTCACGAAGAACAGGAAATGGTCAAAGTGTCATTCAGCGCAGCACCAGAATGGAAAGTCTGACGTCAGCGCGCCAGTGAAACGGGCACCTGTGCTAACCGGCGTGAACCTGAAAGGTTCCCAGCGGTACCTGGGATGGGTTCTGCGCCAGGCCACGAATCCACAGCCTCACTCACAGTGAGAGCCGACTTTGTAAAGAAAGTAATGTAGAGAGCTACGTGACTGATTCGGGATTATATCGAGCGGTTTGGGGGGCCCGGGCGATAGTGATGAAATTTGTCCACCGGTGGGGGCCGGGGGAGGTGTGAAAGTCAAAGTGAAATACACATATAGGGTAAAAAACAAAAACAATCACTGATCCATTTTCTAATAAGTGTATGAGCCACTCACTGCCTCTCTGTGAGTTACTTGAAGCTGAAAGGCAGCGTGTTCTGTGACCCTGTCCAGTGTTAAGTGGGTGGAATGCGTTCACCCTGCCGTCTTTTATATTTCTGTAAGAACTACGTTTCCTGCTTTTTTTAGTTAGCATTCTTATTACTTTTTTTCTGAAAGCATCTGTTAAGTAACTGCTGATCTGGCAGAATTCTGGCTTGTGGGTGAATTTTCCCACAAAACATAAGAAGATGCGCACTTCACACACCAGAGAACATACATAGAACTGTACTTGTATCTTTGTGGGAACCATCCATTCATTTCTATGGGCAAAACCCTAATCCCAACAATGACAAACTTAATCCCTACCCAGCCCTAACCTTGGTGATAAGTAATCAAATAATATACAAGATTTTTAGTTTCTTGATAGCAGTTGCAGATTTTTAAATTAAATTTCCCTTTGTGGGACCCGAAAATATGGTCCCCACAATGTCAACTTAGCA
>JAABNY020000037.1:20344939-20382504 GCA_015164015.2 Brevimyrus niger
TATTAAAATAGTAATAATTCAGTGACACTAAACCGCAGAGACCTGCCATGCAAAATATGTGTGGAACAGTACAAATACTCCACCTTCAGCTATTTTTGCCACTATTTTCCTACAGAGAAAGAATAAAAGGCATGTTTTATCATGCCTACAACAATTATTTGGAAAACGCTTTTCCTTATGACGAGCTGCGACCTCTCACTTGTGACGGTCAGGACACCTGGGGCAGGTAACTTCTGGCTTCTACTCTGGTGATATCAAGAGAGCTTGTAACTTTGGCTTTTAAATACTGTAGGGCAGTGGTCTGCAACTGTGTTCCTGGAGAGCTACTATCCAGTAGGATATCTCTCCTTCCTGACATCCGAACTGGTTCCCACAAGCCAGGTAGGATAGAAAACCTGTTCGATAGTAGTCACTCCTCCAGGACCAGAGTTGAAGAGCCCGGCTGTAAGGCATCTCTTTAGGATGACAAAGTTGTTTCACTCTTCCCATCTACTACTACAGCTTTTCCCTGACATTAATAGATGCGCTGGACACTCTTCTGGTAAGCTTTTCATATTGGTAATGGCTTAATAATTGAGGTTTGCATGAAACCAGACCTGATTTTTTTCTGCATACATCTATCATTATTTTTAAGTATAAGTTTTTGTACTATTTAAATGGGTTCCTTTGTGGTATTTTTTGAAATTAGATTTTAGGGAACCACACAGAGTTTCAGCGAGTGGCGTCCCTGTTGCAGGACACGATCGACTTTGACATTGATGTCAACGCATCTGTGTTTGAAACCAATATCCGGGGTGAGCCATGCAAAGATTGGATTCTGCATTGATTCTCAAAGAAAATAGCAGTATTTTTTTCCAGTGGCGTTTGCTTGAATAAGATCCCCTATAATAAGATCCCCTTGAATTACACCCCTGCAGTGGTGGGTGGTCTCCTTTCCGCTCACTTGCTGTCCAAGCGAGCTGGTATGGAGGTGGAGACGGGTTGGCCCTGTTCCGGACCCCTACTACGCATGGCGGAGGAAGCTGCCAGAAAGCTCCTTCCAGGTGAGCGGCATTGTTTGACCCTGGGCGCTACAGAAACAAGTCAGTCTGCTGGTCAGCTGCCAACAGCAATGATCAAAAACTTGCATATCTGGTGACACGCCAGCATAAGCAACAGTGATAACTGTAAATTGAAAGTATATGTTTCTTTACTGTACGGTGAAGTTCAAAAGTCACCCTCAAGTCTCCATTTGCATGTGATCAGAAGGTTGTTGGTTCAAATCCTGGCAGATCCTGGCACCATTGGGCCCTTGAGTAAGGTCCCTAGCTCTTAATCCTCAGAGACCGGCTGATCCTGCTTTCTCAGTTGTTCGTCGCTTTGGATGAAAGTGTCTCCAAAACAGATCTAGATGTAAAAGGGAACAACCAGGATGGGGATCCAAGGTGAGGGTTTCCATTTCTGGCACCTTCCGCAGCTTTCCAGACACCCACGGGGATGCCGTACGGCACGGTGAACCTGCTGATGGGTGTGAGTCCCTCGGAGACGCCGGTGACCTGCACAGCTGGAGCGGGCACCTTCATCCTGGAGTTCGCCACACTAAGCCGGCTGACGGGCGACCCGGTCTTTGAAAACGTCGCCCGGCGGGCCCTGCTCTCGCTGTGGAAGACGCGGTCAGACATAGGATTGGTGAGTTCGAGTCGAGCAAACAGGACATAGAAAATCCCGCTGGGTGGAACATTAGGGGTGACGTGCCATTTCTTCACTGTCTCATTCGTATCTACTCAGGTAGGCAACCACATAGATGTCATTACTTCCAAGTGGGTTGCACAGGAGGCTGGGATTGGAGCAGGCGTGGACTCCTATTTCGAGTACCTGGTAAAGGGATCCATTATGCTGCAGGACGAGGAGCTGCTCTCAATGTTCTTGGGTAACCAAGCAGGTTTTGTTTGCCTTCTTACTGTATTTGCAACCATGGACACTTCTCTGGAACTCTGGAGTTTTTAACGTTTTGTGAGTTTTTTGTCGTGGAAGGAACTTCCCGGTTCTGGGGAATACTGGGTGAAGCAGGTTCTCCAAAGACCATAGATGATGAGGGAACCTGGTAGGACCCATGGTGGGATAGCGGTTAGCGCTGTAGCCTCACACACCTAGGACGGGGGCGGAGGCTCCACCTTGGCTCCAAGCGTGTGGAATTTGTATGGTTTCACCTTGTCATTGTGGGGTTTCCATGGTTTTGTGCCCCATATCCTGGGTTATTCCCAGCCTTGCGCCTGTAGCTTCCAGAATAGGCAGCAAACCCCTCGATCTTGTGTAGAACAACCAGGTACAGAAAATCGAAAGACGTGTAATTCCTTTGTTGTTATATTCCCCAAATTCCACAGAGTATAACAAGTCGATTAAGAACTACACCAAGTTCGATGACTGGTACCTGTGGGTCCAGATGCACAAAGGCACGGTATCCATGCCTGTCTTCCAGTCCCTGGAGGCTTTCTGGCCAGGATTGCAGGTGAGCAGCACAGTAGCACAGGCTGGGAATGGACCACCTAGAGGTAGGGCCGTATTACCAGCCGAAAAATAGACTCTGAAACTGTAATTGGTGAATAAGCAGCAGTGGGAGCCCCGAGTCCCATTCGTGTCGAGATTCCGCGTTGCCTCACGCTCACCGCTGCCTGTGTGGCTGTGTGTCTGTGGGTCAGAGCCTGCTGGGTGACCTGGACAGCGCCATGAGGACGTTTCACAACTATTACAGCGTGTGGCGGCAGTTCGGCGGGCTGCCTGAGTTCTACAGCATCCCCCAGGGGTACACCGTGGATAAGCGAGAGGGCTACCCCCTGAGGCCAGGTACTTCCACCGAGGCCACAGCAACACGTCACCTGATCAGTCCACCCGGGTCACCTGATCAGTCCACCCGGGTCACCTGATCAGTCCACCCGGGTCACCTGACCAATAACAAAACAATCTATGAAATGAAAGTTTTAATTTATGTTTTGATGTTATTCTACATGATAACTGTTATTTTAGATGCAGAAATCAGGTGGTTAACTAATTGTCCCTGTCTTAATATCAGATGGTAAAATGTCATATATATATATTACATAACATCTTAGTATTTATATTCTTCTATATTTATTCGCAATACGGCTAACGAGAATGATATGTCCACTTAGTGCTTGATTCATCGTGAATTTTAGGTGACTTGCGTGTGAAACATTTTTTGTTCCAGTGCATTGACCTTACTGATAAATCTATGTACCCTTGAACCTGGGAAAACATGAGTCACATCCCTCGCCCGTCCGTGAGAACTCGGGTACGTTGAGTTGATGAGTTTTTACTTGCCCATGCGTGTGGTTGCAGAGCTGATAGAGAGCGCGATGTATCTGTACCGGGCCACGGGCGACCCCGCCGTCCTGCAGCTCGGCCGTGATGCGGTGGAGTCCATCGAGAAGATCAGCCGCGTCAACTGCGGCTTTGCCAGTGTGAGTGTCCCGGAAACCGCGAGCCGTGAATTCACACAACACAAGCTCCTAAGACTCAACAGTCGCCCTTTGATTATCTGCCATCCACATTTGTGTAAACTCGTGGCATCGATTTATTCGTATTCCAGCATTCCTCGCATTGGCGTGCCCCTCTGTACTTCATAGACTTTCGTCAGTCACACGTGCACATTGTACACAAACACTCTTTACTTAACGACTGTGTTCCGATCTATGGCAAGGTCGTTAAGCGAATTGGTCGATAAGCAAGGAGCCGCCACTTAACGATATTTCAAGCATATTTTATTGGTAGCAGGTTTGTGTCAAACATCTATAGATATAGTATTAATGTTGCCTTTGCACCATTTATAGCATTTTTAGTAGATTTATAAATATATTGTAGTAAGTAAATATATGTGTATTCTGTAAAGGTCTAAAGGAAACTCCAGCTTGATAACTTTGCTTTAATTTGCACATCTCGATGATTTCATGAAATCGGTCAACCGGATTCTCCGCCGCTTCTATATCCTAGATTCCCGCCTTACCACCGATACTCCGATTATGTGGGTCCAGTGTCTGACGATACACATTTATAGATGAGGAATGTGGTCTTGGGGAATGCAAACGGCAGTGCAGGGGATACTGAGTGACCGCAGGATCCAGACTGAGACTGAGAAAGGGTGATGCGAGATGAGATGCTTGATTCTGAGAGATCACGTCACCGTTGAAGGTCATAAGTCTGCGCAGATATTAAACAGGCAGGTTAAGTGAAGAGTGTCTGTATATCAACTGTGACCATTGTCATGACTATATATCTACTGGACAACCAGGAGCAAACTCCCTATGTGTGTGAACAGACTTAAACCTTTTTTTTTTGATGCTATTTAACTGCTACGGTTTCAACCAAGATAGTTGGGTGGTCCGATCCCGTTTTCAGCAGTACGTTTCCGTCCATTTTCTCTTTCCCCAGGTGAAGGACGTCCGAGATCACAAACTGGATAACCGCATGGAGTCCTTCTTCTTGGCCGAGACCGTGAAGTACCTCTATCTCCTCTTCGACCCGGACAACTTTCTGCACAACGGCGGCTTGGATTTTGAGACGGGCACGGGCCCCCAGAGTGACTGTGTCCTGGGTGCGGGGGGTTACGTCTATAACACTGAGGCCCACCCCTTGGACCCGGCCGCCCTGCACTGCTGCAGCCAGGCGCACGGCGAGCGGCGAGAACTGCAGGACATCCTGCTGAGCCTGTCCGAGGCCCTCCACCAGCCGCCGGCTGCGCAGCCGCAGACATCTACAGGAGACACGCCCTCAGACATTCCCGAAAGCATCGCCATCAAGCCTGGCAGCAGGAGGAAGGTTCCACTGCTGTCTTGTCCCATGCAGCCATTCAGTTCCCGGCTTTCCATCCTGGGCCAGGTCTTCTCCGACAGCACGTGACTGTTTACCCACCTTCTTAGCATAATTTTAACGAAAACCGAAATAAAGTTTTTAATTTATTGAAACGCGCGTCTCAGACTGCTTCAGTTCGCAGCTCGTCGCGTTGATATGAACCGAGACGAAAGGTTGAACGAGCAGAAAGATAAACATCCATTTCACTACCCAAGCGATTTGCTGCAGATGGTCGCGCCTGCCTGGGATTATTTCCATAACTTCATGCAAGATTATAAAGGTTAATTTTAGGGTCTGGCGCTTTGTGCTACAGTTCGTGGGAGGAAATTACCACGTTGATCGTGAGAAACTGTTCAGATTTGCTCACTGATAAGGAAAAACAGCTTATGTTTCTCGGAGGGTACTGTCTGTTTTATGCAGAGTCTACACTAACTGTTACAGTACTGCTCTCGCATATATATATATATATATACGTGAAAGCAGCACTGTACTATATATATGCGCACACACACACACACACACCTGCACAATCACTGGAAGCTCAGCCTAGCTGCATTTATAGCTTTATGCAGTATAGGAATTTTTCTGTAATGTACTATTGGCCTTACTTCAGCCTTTGGACAAAACGATCTACTTAGTATGCATCTTACACATCTGGTTTCAACCACTAATTATAATTAGTTTAGAATTAAGTTATTGTCATTCATCGTTATATATTTTTTAAATGTTCTGTTTTTTTTTCTTTTTTTGCATTGCATATTTCCTTTTTTCAAATTTAAATTTTATCATGTACAGTGTAACTTGCAGTGAAATGTTATTTTTCAACGCTGCGTGGCATAAAACAAAACACCATACACAATACACATAGGAATCTAACAAGTTGGGGTGGAGTACAGATGTGCAGTGTGCAGAGCAGTAGGTAGTTTTATAAGAAACAAATTTGTAATGGGGGGGGAGGGGTCAACGACCAAGTCCAGTCCTAGGTGTTGCCCTGGTTGTGGGTCCAAATGGCTTCAAGCACAATTCAGGAAGCAGATGGAAAAGCATTTCCCTACACAGCAGTACAGCGCATGTGTGCGTGTGTGATAAAAGATTATATAATACACTTGAATGTAAATTAAAAATGTTCGGGAAGATGGTGCGCGGCTCTTGTCCGCCTCCGGTAGGCGGCGCTGCGCGTTTTCCCTCCCGTTTATGTGACGCTCGACCTCCAGCTTCCTGTTTGGAAAAGAAAAAGCTCGGTGAGAAGGAGCGATGGCGACGCTGGGGTTTCAGACCCCTCGCAGCGGGAGGAGTAGGATGGGTGCGAGCGAGAACATCGTGTCCAGGATACGGCACGGTCAGATCACCGGCCGAGGCATGAGCAGGGGGACGCAGGTAAGGCGAGGCGCCGAGGGAAAGAAGGACGGACGTCGGGCCGAGGAGCCCTGGGTTTGGTCGAGCAACCATGGCTGCCCACGGAGGCCGAGACAGATACTAATCGAGTTTTACAGAAACCACTAAAATAAGTGTTTAGCCTGCTGGTCGCCCAAAGTTTGCAATATTAATGCGGAACTAGCCAATGATCTCGTTTAGTGTTGACTGGCTCATCTCAGTAAGCGTTGTGTACATCGGGTAACAAACACACGTAGATGAGCAACTAGCTAATCTGCATTCTTGTAGATATTCCTTCAATTGACAACCGTGTTTGCTGGCCGCCCATGCATTTATAAATGATCGACGTTTGTTTTCTTGATTCTTATATGATTTATGTTAAAAATGTATTATTTTGAATCTCGAAGTGTTTTTCTTTTTGGTTATGTTAAATAGTAAGCGGTGAGGTGGAAGTATCACCTTAACGATACCAGTACGACCTAAGTAAAGTATGAAGGTATCTGCCATGCCGTTTCTTGCCGTGGTGTTAGTTATAAGCAGGTAATCTGAAGAAGCTGCTGTTGAACCCTAAAATGAGATTTTCAACCCGAGGTGGTCCACAAAAATATTGCTTTGTACTGTGATGAAATTGGTAAAATAATTGAGGCGTCTGTTGGTGAACGACGCAGGTCTGTTAAAAACGGAAAGCAGCTTAAGTGAAACTGCAGCTTTGATTGGTTGCTTAACATGTGTTAAGTGTGTCAAAGTGTATGTTTAGTAGAAGTCTGTTTCGTTTCTTTCCTCACAGTGAACTATTAATGGACACCTCCATTGTTTCTTTGTGGTGAATTTTACTTGGGTGGTGTTTCCCACCTATGGCTTTTAGTAGTTTAAATTATTATTATTGAGTGTTAGAATGCTGTAATTTATGTATTAATGTGTTTCTGTGTAAGATCCCAGAAGCTCTGCTCCAAGAGAGGGACAAGCGAGCCAGATGGGTAGGGATCCCGGTCTTGCTACAGAAGCTGTACAAGAGCAGCCACCCCAACAGCGACCTCTCGCAAATCCATGGAGTAGTGAAGGTACATCCCTGGTACAGGTCACTGTGTTTCCTGTGGATCACAGTGTTTGGCCTGTATGCAATGTGGCGTGGCGTGGCGGGGGGGGGGAATACTGGCATTTTACAAGTTTTATTATTAATATTTTATTCTTATTATTATTTAGTGGTGGCATTTCCCCCCTCTCTGTGAGGGTAAATAATATTTATATGAATTAATATAGGCTAGTTACTTTTTAGGGACAGTAACAATGTTTATCACAGGGGTAGGGAGCTGGATCCGTAGAGGGCCAGTGTGGGTGCGGGTTTTTGGGATGGCCTCTCAATCGGCCAATAGCAAAGCAGTGGCTCTCAACTCCAGTCCTGGGGGGCCTCTGTTATTGGCTGATTGAGCGGCTATCCCAAAAACCTGCGCCGGCGCCGGGTCTCTATGGATCAGGTTCCCCAGCCCTGGTTCAGTGCTGAATTAAGTCCTCATCAGTTTGCCCATCTCCAGCGCTATGCTGAACAATGTCAACATCACTACACATAGCTGAATGGTACATACTTAGCGGGTTTGTTGTGGGAAGTAAGTTACCTTTTCTAGTTTTGCATTCACACTGGAGTTGTGTCAAAAAGTCTCTGTATAATGATAATGTAATACTATTAGTGCAGTTAACCAGATGAATCCCATAATTCCACGGGGTTGGAGCGGGAATCCGGCTTCCCGGGTGACTCAACAAATTTTTGGATTAGACGATTGATTGGTTGAATCGGTGTTTTTGGCCAGTGGAAACCCCGGGTCATTTTATCCCCCGATGGACTGGCGTGTTTTAATTAACCTTACTCGTTCCCTGATTATGTACAGTTTACCTGGTGTGCTTATTTGGCTGGTTGTTTTGGCCCGCCAGGAGCTGTCGTCGTTGCTGTCCATGGAGGCCATGACGTTTATGACGGAGGACAGGAAGAACACGCAGGAGCCGTCGTCGCCCAACACGTACACCTTCGACCTCTTCGGCGGCGTCGACGTGAGCTATACGGCGTTTGTCGGCCGGTATCGGAAGGCGTTGTGAGTTTGAAGTGTGAATTCCGGCCGTGCCTTTAAGTAACTGTTTGCAAATCCGTCTGCTTTGCAGCTGTTGGTGGATATTTTGATGAGGCCCACTCTAACGGCACAGAAGAAGAAACCCAGTAGTGAGTGAAAAATCTGATGCCCCGATCGTCCCCAGACCTGGGAATATTACTGAGACTAGCTAATGATTCACATTGTGTGGAATATGGCTTCTTTAATGGGTAATTCACCTTAGTTCATTTTTCGTAAATTGTTCGACTGAACCTGAATAATTGCTTTGCACAGTGAGTGATGACCTGGCCAAGGACTGTCTCAGCGTTCTCTATAATTGCTGCATTTGTGTAAGTACAGTAATGCCCTGCTGTGTGGATTTTATTACCCATCCCTCATTCAAGATTTCCTCATGAAACATATTTGATTTTCTGAGAGAATGAAATGTAATTCCCCCCCCCCTTTCCAGACGGAAGGGGTCACTAAAAGCCTTGCATCAAGGAACGACTTTGTGCTCTATCTCTTCACACTGATGACAAATAAGAAGACTTTTCTACAGACAGCCACCCTGATCGAGGACATCCTTGGAGTCAAGAAGGTTGGTTTTACCTCCAAAACATTTCCCAGGTTTTGCCTTTCTCCCCATAAATGTTTTAGTCTCGTATTTACCGGTGGTAGTTCAGTTTCCGACAAAGGTTCATCGTTAGGATTGATGTCAATCTGACTGACTTGACACATAATTCGTAATACCACCCCCCCCCCAATCATCCATTAACAAACATGTGACGAATGTAGCTATTTTTTTGTATCTGACAGTGGCTTTATTGGGCCATGGCGTAATAGCTTACTATTACAATGATTTCAAAGTAATCTATATAATTAATAAATGTATACAGCCGCAAAAAAAAATTGAGAACACAGCACGATTTTTTGTTCCTCGTTTCTCAATTTTTGGGTTTCTCTCTGAATGATGTATTTGGCAAAGTGCAGCCTTGTTCTTCTTGAAGGGCTTCTTCCTCGCTTGATGGGACTTCAGTCCTGCTTCTAGGAGCCTGACGTGAACTGTCCTCGCGGTGCACCTCACACCTGCACTTAATGTGTCCCGCTCCTCATGAAGGTCATTTAATGTCGTCCTCCGATTCCTGAGGAATGTTAGCGGTCGTCTCTGGCATTACAATGTCCCTTCCGCCCTTTACCTGGCTGGTTTCTGGTCCTTCCCGGTGTCTCCTGCTTCGCCTCGCACTGCTGTCTTCGAAATTTTGAACCTGGAATGAACCTTTCTCCCGATTTTAAGCCAGGGTTTAAAAATATAAAGTGGTCTCTCAGTTTTTGCCGTGGCTTTTTTGTGGATGCCCATCCTCTTTGCTGTAAATCGCACGTGAAGACGAGCCCCTCGTTTATTTCATTAGTTCGGGGCCGAGGTAAAGCGCATATCTGTGTCGCAGGAGATGATCCAGCTGGAGGACATTCCTGATTTGCCCAGTCTGGTCCAGAGCTTCGACCAGCAGCAGCTTGCCAACTTCTGCCGCATTTTGTCCATCACTATATCGGAGCCTGACCTCGGGAACGACGACAAACACACCCTTCTGGTAAAGAACACCCAGCAGAAGAACATGAGCCCGTCCCGTGCTGAGGTCAACCAAGGTAGGGTTAGGGGGAAGGTGTACCCGAGGTCCAGTCTCTGCGGTCGCTCTCCTGCAGGTCTTGCAGTGGGTGAGCCTCCATCGCGGCTTCTTTCCTCTGTTGTTAGTCGCTCTGCTCAACATCCCGGGCTTCATCGAGCGGTTATGCAAGCTGGCCACGAGGAAGGTGTCGGAGGCCACCGGCGCTTCCAACTTCCTGCAGGAGCTGGAGGACTGGTACGCCTGGCTGGATAATGCCCTGGTCTTGGATGCACTCATGCAGATGACTACAGAGGAGCACAGCAGCACAGGTGACGCGTGCATCCAGCCAAAAAAAAAAATGCTCGGCACTGAGGATACGAAGGCTCGTCCCTGCAAGGGCGGAATGAAGGACTGACGGTTCTACTTCTGTGCCTCTTTTCAGAGTCTTCGGATGAGAGCACCCTGGCCACCAGTCCCCTTAGACACCGGCTGCCGCAGTCCATGAAGATCGTGCACGAGATCATGTACAAGGTGGAGGTGCTGTATGTGCTCTGCGTGCTCCTCATGGGGCGCCAGAGGACTCAGGTGAGAACATCAGTGGACTGGAACTTTACTCAAATGACTGCTTTGTAGTTGGTTATACTAACGAAGGGCATTTAGGCCCAGACTTCATCTCATAATTTAAGCGCGGTATTAGTTTGTTCTTGGCTGAGTAACTTTTGGTAGGAGCCAGCAACTGTGTCAAATTCTGACAAGAAACCACAAACTCGGAAGGTTGTCCATGCCTGTTGACCCATGAGCAGTTAGCGTTGTTTGGTAGCACTGAGGTGATCAGGTAGGGGCTGTGCCGTGAAATGACGTCTTTTGAGAAGTTCCTCAATCTTGGGCACCTTCCCGATAGGTCCACAAGATGTTGGCAGAGTTCCGACTGATCCCCGGACTCAACAATCTCTTCGACAAGCTCATCTGGAGAAAGCAGACGTCCAACCGTGTTCTACATGGACAGAACCAGAACTGTGACTGTAGCCCAGTAAGCACATTATCTAGTGGTGTTTTGGAACCTAAGGAACTTATTTTGTAACACCCAATACCTTGTTTATGATACCACTCCCCTATTTTGTTCTGTCTAAACAGGAAATTTCCTTCAAAATTCAGTTCTTGAGACTGCTTCAGAGTTTCAGTGACCATCATGAGTGAGTATATTTCTCTAACACAGTGTAGTACGTTAACTGTTCTTTTTTTTTAGTCGTGTCAAGTTGTGGTGATCTTGTGTTTCAGAAACAAGTACTTGCTTCTAAACAGCCAGGAGCTGAATGAGTTAAGTGCCATCTGTCAAAAAGCTGATATCCCAGAAGTGGAAGCTTTGGCCAACACGGATAGGTATGCAGTCTGGTCGTTGATTGGGGGGGGTAATGCGATTTTGTTGGGGTGAAGGCCCACACTTGAACTGGGGCTGGCTTTTATCTCCAGGAGCCTGGTGTGTGATGGTAAGAAGGGTCTTCTGACACGGCTGCTTGGGGTCATGAAAAAGGAACCTTCAGATTCTTCATTCAGGTAAGATCATTTGTGAAGTGCTCGAGTGACCAGTTCCAACATAGCTGCCATTAGCTTCACCCTACTGAGAAGTCTCTTGGGAATGTCTTTGGCCAATGAGGTGCCTTCATCCATGTATTGAGAAACGTCAGGGTTCTGTAGATGTTCTTTGGTAAGAAGCGTTTGAAAGGGTCGTCCTCCTTGGTGGCGACAGCTTCAACAATGTGATGCTTCTGTGGACAGTTGTGATTCCTTTTGTTAGCTGCAGAAGTTTCTGCATGTCACGCTTTCTTCATCTTCAAAGGTTCTGGCAGGCAAGGGCGGTAGAAAGTTTCCTCCGTGGTGCCACTTCCTACGCCGACCAGATCTTCTTGCTGAAGAGGGGCTTGCTGGAGGTTAGTCGAAGGCGGGGTTAACCATTGTACGCTCCTTCACAAGTTCTTTTGTTTAACCTCTATTTTCTTTGATCCCCCCCTTCCTTGTCTAGCACATCTTGTTCTGCATCATCGACAGTGGATGTAAATCCAGAGATGTGCTGCAGAGCTACTTTGACTTGCTGGGGGAGCTGATGAAGTTCAACATTGACGCATTCAAGAGATTCAACAAATACGTCAACACGGAGGAGAAGGTTTGTGTGGCTTCCCGGGGACCCCCGGATTGTTCCACAACCTAACCACTTCCTCTAACCATCGTTCTCCTCTTACATATTTTTGTAGAACTGGATAGATCCTGCTCTTCTTTTTCATTGCAGTTTCAGATATTCCTCAATCAGATCAACAGTTCATTGGTGGACTCCAACATGCTGGTGCGATGCATAGTCCTATCACTAGACCGATTTGAAAGCCAAACAGATGATGTCAAAGGTACCGTGAAACAATAAACCACTGGGTTTTGAGATATGAACTGAAGGAGTGGATGAAAACGCTAGCTGGTCCTGTTGGGCTCAGTGCACTTAGGGTTTCTCTGCTCTGTTACACAGTGGTGGAAGTCCTCTCTGAGTGCTGTCTGCTGTCATACATGTCGCACGTGGAGAACAGGCTCTCCCTACTCTTCAGGCTCATTAACATCATCAATGTGCAGACACTGACGCAGGCAAGTGTAACAACTGTTTGGAAGATTACAGTAAACTGAGATTTGCGCCTATGCCTGAAATCAGATTTCTCTGTTTATCCTTAATGCCTCCTAATCCTGCATGTTTATGTCGAAATGGTGCTGTTGATATGTCCAGAGTTTGACAAAATAGCAAGTTGTTGATTGGTTGTGACACTTCATTTTTCTTAACGCTACAGCATCCGCCCTCAACTGCCTTGCATACGGATGCATTTTTAACTCTTTCGGGACCCTTCATTTCTCACCAGCATAACTCTCTATGCTCTTTTGAAATCGGACTTAAATTTGACTGGATGTAGTCTTCGTGTCGGGTGTGCGCGTCCGGACCGGTCAGCGTGGCGTCCGAAAGCCCGTCGAGACTGAAGAGCTCAGCGCCGCCCCCTATTTTTTTTCCCCCGCCGCCAGGAGAACGTGAGCTGTCTGAACACCAGCCTGGTGGTGCTCATGCTGTCCCGGAGGAGAGGCAAGCTCCCCTTTTACCTGAACGCCCTGCGGGAGAAGGAGTACAGCGAGAGGTATCCGGGCTGCCTGCTCAACAACTTCCACCAGCTCCTCCGCTTCTGGCAGCGGCACTACCTCAACAAAGACAAGGACAGCACCTGTCTGGAGAACGTGAGATCTTCCCTTCCCATTCTCCTCCTCCTGTTCATCCCTCTAGTGGTTTTGCGGTAGAAAACTTAACCAACCTCTCTGATAATACAGAAGGGGCACTTAGAATAGAGGTCTGGACCTCTTAGTTTGGTGAGTAAAGAAAATCTATTATTTCAGCAAGTTGGGCAAAGCGGCTCCCATCATACTCTGGCACGCGGTACCAAGTCACCCTCGGCACACAGAGCAACCAGTAGATAAACTGAAACTCCCAGGACCTCCAAGTCCTGATTGGTCACAAAACATCAACGAACCAAGCCGAAACGTACAACTGACACAATTCTCCTGCTCCATTGGTTCACCCTGGTAGCAAGGTGAAGTCCACCCATTATACGCAATTGACTGGAGACAGCCTCGGCTTCTAGACTCTACTTGAGATATGTATATAGATATTAATTATATGACATTGAATCACTGTTGATGTTTGGGTGTTCCATTGATTGAGTAACACATTGACGTATTGTCCCTGAATTACTGAAGATACATAGTTAACATAAGATTAGTATGATTAACATGATGCGATCAATCGCGTAACATGTATATTGACTACTACAGCGTGCACCAGTTGGGGCGGCTTCGAGTCTCTTCCTGCAAGTGGTTTCTCCCTCCCCTTTGTTCCACTATCTGCCCCTCCAAGGTCTGAGCTTCTGCGGAGCCGACTGCAGGCAGCTATCACAAAGCGAGGTCACACAGTATTTAAAACGGTCTCTTCTTGCCAAAGGCCTAAAACACAACAGACCCAATACGCCTCCCCTCCAATGTCCAATTCTGCTTCCGCCAGTCGCTATGTCCGCACAGCCAAAGACATCTGCCCCTTGGGCACTATGCGAATAGGGGGAACAAGATGAGCCGGATAATAACAATCGACCTTCGCCGCTGAAAGACGACAACAGGGTAGCCCTTGAGTGTCTTTGTGACCACAGTTTGTTTGTATTGCGTGCTCCCTGCGAGGTGAACTGTGGTGTGATTTGACTAGTCGGTTTAGCCGTCTCCCGTACCACACGAGCTTCGTTCCTCTGAACTTCTCCAGGAGGATCTTCATGGTGGGTCCTCCTTCTTCTGGACTAATCTCGTGTCGTGTGGTCAGGAGGTCAGGTCGGGCGCTTGAGTTGAACAGGGTCGTGAAGGATTTGTTTCGTCTGTCTGTCCTCAGAGCTCCTGCATCCCATTCAGCTACTGGAAGGAGACCGTCTCGGTGCTGTTGAGTCCGGACCAGACCTCGCCATGTGCCATATCCAGTTATATTGACCAGGTCTACATGGATCTAGACACGGACTTCCTGGAAGATTGACACCAACCTCACTGGGATGCACGAGAGGGGGGAGAGTGATGAGGGACGTCCTCTTCCTCGGCCCCACCCTCGGTAAACTCGACACCAACAGGAAGTTCTCCAGAGAGCCAATCCCGGAGGGACAGCATTCAGGAGTGGCACACGTGCATGTGTGTGGGCTAATGTTGGGTTAGCCCACCGCTTCCTGGACTCCGGGGCGACTCGCTGGAGGGACCTGACCCCAAGGACGGAGATTATTGGTGTAATAAATCAGGGACAAGCAATTCTTTTACGTTGGGGGCGGGGTGGGTGGGTGGGTTGCTTTAGTTCATGTAAGCAGCGCGTGTATATGTAAGGTTTTGCAGCTAATGTAGATATCTCACAAGGGGAAAAAAAAAAAACGTGGTGATGACACGTTGTCAGGACTGGGGTGGGGTGGGGTGACCCAAGGAAAAGGCGCCAAAAAATGAGTTGACTGAATTTCTCTATTAGGTGGGTTTTGTCCAAAATAAAAGTGCTCTGCAGTGATATGACCAAAAAGCACATGGCTTTGTTCACACTTATAATGAATGCTGTGTGAAACGTGGATCCATCCTGTTCACCACGCCCTCCCTCTGGCACTCGGGGGAAGCATAAGCCTTATCCGGGTTTGCCGTCTCCCCGAGGCCGGGGGCCCCAGACCCCCCGGGGATTGATCTCAGCCTGTGTCTCCTGTGACACGCATCCGCAGGTCGTCCTCAGGAGTGTCTGCCTTTAGCCCTGGGCCCCTGCAGTCCCGCCTGCGTCATTCTGTTGCCTTCAATGGTTTTATTTTGGTCGTGTCCTAACCAATTTTTATTTTTTTTTCTTCTCGCTAACTTGGAAAATTTGCGCAGTGTGGCATTTGCAGTTGTGATCTTTATTAATGGTGGTGATTTATGGTAGATTTTGAATCTGTAGAGTAGTTGGTGTGAGTCACAGAGCTATGCAGTGTTTACGACCTTTTATTTCTGAATGGGGCTCTGTTCCCGGCCGTGGCTACGGGCCGGTTCTCTTCCCCCTACAGATTTTCCTTTTCTTCTTTGGTTCTTTTTCCTTTTGCCCGGCTGCTTTAAGGAAGGGCGACCGTGTCACCCGTCATAAAGCAAGATGCAGCGCCACTTAGTGGTGAACTTTATCACTAACCTTGATATTTTGCTTGCCATCTGCTGGGTTCTGCATAAAAAATACTAAATTATTTAACAGCTTCAAGCTAAATCATTCTTACATCTCATCACATTATAAACATGACCTTTTTTTTTTTTTTTTTATAACTGGCTTTGCACTGTATCAGCTAAAACGTGCATGTCTCTCCGTTACATTTAACCCAAAACTGAAGTTCTTCTGGTTACTGTCATTGATTTTTTATTTATGTTGTAACTCCTGCAGTCAGTGATCTTGCACCACATGAGTTTACTCTGGGTTCTTCAAAGTTTACGCTTAATCAGATGAGACTCATTTGTTACGCATTACCTTGCGATTCTCACTATCCTAAGACTGAAATCTATCTGCCCTGTAAAATCCTGTCTAATTTAATATCGACATCTTGTCTGGATGTGAGAATGAATTTTTTTATTCACACCGCATAAAACATGAATTTTGTCTGGTGCTGGACCAGTGAACGTAATTTGTATAGATCTGGTCTGGGGGGGGGGGGAGAGAACAGCGTGTTTTGTGCAAACATACTTAAATCTGAATTGCAC
Organism: Brevimyrus niger; assembly: GCA_015164015.2. Taxonomy (NCBI): domain Eukaryota; kingdom Metazoa; phylum Chordata; class Actinopteri; order Osteoglossiformes; family Mormyridae; genus Brevimyrus; species Brevimyrus niger. The sequence goes on from JAABNY020000037.1 coordinate 20,361,123, forward strand.
ATTTCAGAATGTGTGATGTACATGGAATCTCATCATGTTCTCTTCAGACGTATAGTTTTTAATTCTATAGATTTTTTTTGTGAGAATATGCAGTGTTTATGGTGACTAAGAAATCAATTTTGATGTTACATTGCATTTTGGGAATGTTCATTTAATAGTAACCGATTTTATGAAATGTATGTCATATGGCAAACTTTAGCTATTAAAATAGTACTGCAAACAAATGTCATTTATACATATCCATTATAACAGTTGAATAGTGGTTTGTCAATACAATTTGATTTTTTTTTCCCCTCCTCTTTATCCATAAGTACACAGTAGTCTGTAGAATTATTTCAGTGATCACTGGGATTGGTTTTCTTTTGTAGCTGTAGGTTGGATCATGACCAGCTTTTACCACTGCAGTGCTGGTGCTAAACGTGTTTATGTATCTCACACCAGTCTAACTTACTGCAGGTTCCTGGCACTGTGTAAATAAGGTCTGATTTCTGTAATAAACCTTTTTTTTTGTGAAGTCCTATGTGCCACAGGGGAAGGAAATAACTCTTAGTCTTTTGCGTGTAAAGTTTCCAGCTGTGTATGTTTTTTTTTCCGTGCGTGAACGAGAGAAAGTTATGGATGGTATGCCAATGGGCCTCTGGTCTGTATCCTGTTATCTGCGCAACACCGCCACCTACTGGTTCCCGCTACAGCAGCCCGCCTGTCTCTATCCTCCTCCAGTTGTTTCCAGATTTTCATTTCACTAATATTGTTTGTAAGCATAAATAAATTATCAGAACTTTATCTCCTAACCTTTTGCTGGGAATGTCTGTGCAGAGTCTGCAATGTCACCTGAGTATTAATGCACGTTAACAACACATTTTTTTAATACTTAATTTGCGTTGGTATGGTTTTTGAAATAGAAGTATGTGAGATGGTCAAGATAAGGTTAATATGCATTCATCCATTTATGTGAAAATAGGTAGGTGATGTATGTACGCAAGAGATCTAACGTTTTGCTTTGTTTATAAGATCCATGTCCCGCTATAAACCTCACTCTCAACAATGCTGCAGGTCCTCCATGCTGCTAAAAATACTTTCACTCTGGCTTTGAACTTATTGTACCTGGTAGATCCATTTACAAAGAATAATCCTAAATTGAGTGAGCTGCAATTCTTTTATGAGAAGCTAACTGACCTTAATACAGAAACATTTTGACCTAAAATTGCGTGCGTTAACAGCAAGTGAATATAGCAGAGTTGTGTGTGAAAGATTTCAGTGTTAGGCTCACTTTTATTTGGTTCATTGTGAAATTCCAGGAATCAAGGTTCACATCAATACCTGAAGGTTACAGGTTATCGTAAGAACCGTTTTTGCGACATTGTTTAGCAGGACGATTTCTCACACCGGAAGTTGCTCGGTGTGTATCACAGTCACGCTTTCGATTGCTGCCGACTGCATGGTGCTCGCGTTCTGGGCCTTTAACCGCGATCTGCGCTGGTGACTCAAAATAAGGTGGGTTTGCCTGCCATTTAAAACCGAAGCCCTTTGTGAAACGCGACCCCGCGCTGCGCAGCCAGATATTTCGCCAATGTCGTCATGTAAAATGCAGTCGCTTGAAACAAAGAGGCTGGGGCAGAGCCGGCGGCTATTTTTAATAGCGGCCAAACAGCCGGCGTCGCCGCTCTTAAGAGACACTTGTCACCATCTGCCTCCCCAGACACCGTCTGCACCTCGAGCCGGATCTTTCCGCTGGGATCAGACGCACGTGCGGCACACGTGCGCGGACACACGCCGCGCGCACGATGACCGCATACTTCCCCGCGAGACACACGCGCTCGCCACTCGTGTCGGGTACCGCTGGCCCGAGGAGACTTCTTGGCATCCCGCTCTTTAAGAATGATGTGAGTCACCGCTAATGTCCCCTTCCGTTCGGGTAATGCGTGCCAGCAAAGCAGCGTGACAACAATCCCGGGCAGTCCGTGAACAACGAACGTAAACTTCCAACATCTATGTACAAATACGATTTCTAATCGTATAGATCTAAAATAAAATGAGTTCTCTTCCCCAGCCGACCTATAACTGTTGTTCTTTTCTAAGGTGTATTTTAAAATGTATTTACTTAGCAGACACTTTTATCCAAAGCGATGCACATTTTTGAGAAAGCAGGGTCAGCCAATCCCTAGAACAAACTTGGGTTAAGGGCCTTGTTCAAGGACCCAGGGATGAACCCATTCTGCTCACCCTGGGATTGGAACCAGTGACCTTCCAATCACAGGGAGTGTCCTGATCCTCCGAACCATGTTTTACCCCCATATTTGTGCCACACGTACCCAGAAATTCACTAGTGTAATAGCAGCTCCTTAAAGGATACAACAGATTGGTGTACATGTGCATATGTACACACAAGCAGGTGAGACTAGTGTGCATAATTTTTTGGGGACAGAATGGCGTCAAGGTCCATAATCCTGGAAGGGGCCTGTGAGAAAGATAGAAGAGGACATCTGAAGATGGATGGGCAGGACTGAGAGGAGACACAGACTTCCACATCTTCATCACCTGAGCAACACTGCTTTACATATTTCCTTTCAACACAATCAGGGTCCACTCTGGTGACAGCCACGTGATTTTACTCTGCATCAGTCTTGGTTTCCATGACAATACGGGGACTGCTGAGCCGATTGGCCGTCATCCTGCAGAAAAGCAAACTGGTGAATGTCAGGAATACATTATGAGCTACAACTTTGATTTCTTTACTATGATTCCAAAGCTGTCTGTCTTGTCCAAGACCATATCGCTTAGTTTACCTTTCTTTATTACCATGATTTTTTTTTTTTGATACAGCATGGTATATTGAGGAGGCAGTGGGAAAAACCTCCTGAATGTCATCCTGGGTACCTACCTTGTTTCCAGGCCGACGGGAAGCTGTGGAATGAGGAGGTAGCACAGACTTAAAGTGATGTTCATGTGATAACTTTCCTAAACATCACTGCAAGTCTTAACTACCTCCTCCTCAGTATTGGGAGCTGAAAAAAGCATATGGAGAGAAACCAACACTCATCTACAATCACTCACTATGGAGCCTAATCAGAACATCTCAAGTGGTCCATATATCAGCTGCCAGACAAGCCCTCAAAGAAGGTCAAAGCTGATTGTAACTCTATGGTAGGGGATTGTCTATCTGTTCCTGTCAAATAATTTCATGGGAAAAGACTTATCAAATGCAGTCATATCAATTACAATCAAGACTTTGAGTTTAACGCCACTGTTACCATGAGAAGACGGATGGATAGTTGGATATGACTAGGTCCTTCAAAAAATTAGAGATATATATGTCTGTCTGTTTCCATTACTTTTACAATTCTCTCATCTCAATCCATGCATGTGTTTTAAGTACATTAGCTTTCATCAAAAGACTAAATCGCGGAAGAATCCTAAGCAAGAATTTCAGTTGCTCATTCCGAGATCAACGTCAACCCAATGTGAATTTAAGCTGCAATCAGGTGCAAATTTCCCACATTTAATATTGAATAGGTGTCTCATTGTTAAGTTTATCTTTATAAATATAACAGCTCTGTGGCACCTTAATATATTTCAAAGCATCAGATTCCAAAAAGCCTGGAACTCACCTTGGAGTTACTGCAACATGCACTGTTAAGATCTCAGGGGTGAGTCATGATGGTGGCTTTCATGGGGCCTATAAATTCTGGAAACCTCACTTTTGGACGTTTCCTAATTAACTGGATCACACCAAAAGTCATTGTATCAGAAACAGTCTGTCCCATAGAGCAAAGCCAAAGCGCTTCACACCATGTATCGATTCTTCTGTTACACGCCTCTCAGTGGATGTCATTCTCTGATTCACTGGAAATCGTTTATTCGTAGTTAACAATGTCCCCAGTAAATAAATGTAAAATTTAACCTCCTACGGACTTGCCATCGCATCTTCGTTTCAGCCTTCTCACAATTTTTCAATGAACGTTGCCTTTTTTCCCTAATTCTCACCATTGTCCCCTGTGAGAAAGAACAAAATTCAGAACCCTTATTTCACATTTCATGACATCCAGAAACTGAAACACGCGTTATTTTCTAATCGCTTAGATGATTTTCTAACCTCGTTTGATGTGCTGGGGGAAAAAGTGAATTTATTCTGAAAATCCGTTTTCCCCCTTTTTGCGCCGACAGCCGAGCGCTCTTGCAGGACGCAGGCCGGCCTCCTTACAAACGGGACATGCTGATCGCTCCGGACCACGGGAAGCGAGCGGTTCTCTTCAAGTTTTCTGATTAAAAAGAAACGACGCACGCAATTCAATTTATAAACTTAAAATTGCGTGATGCACGTTAAATTATACTCGCATGCCAAAACTCGTGGTTGTTAAACTCATCACTTGTTAGTTGCATACAATACAATGAATACGGTGAGTTGTTAAATACATGTATATATAATAACAGCCACAATAATAAAAGCTATTTGCGGAATAGATGCAGTGCATGTCATGGTGAGTGCGCACCAACCTTAGCCGTAGTGCACTGTCTGGGTCGATGGAGGGCTTCTTTTATTGTGTCCCTCAAGGTCAGGGTTTGAGGAGTTATGTCAGAAATCCCCATGTGTCCCCCTCCTCGGCGGGCCATTGGTGCGCAGCGCGTGCCTGAGCCGACACAAAAGGCAAACTGCGTTTTTATCTCGGCGCAAACTTAAGCCGGTTATTTTTATAACGGCGCTGTATTGTGGTAGGGATAACGGCTATCGGGAGGGCTCTGTCTTTTTATGTAAAGCGCTTTTTTTCTGGGACCAGTAGTTTCTGTGTTTGGTGCATCTTTACTCCTAAGATTACATTTCGAAATTTGACATGAACCCTCAAGCATTTCTGATTGTGCGTATTGTTTTATTGTATGTTTATTATTTTAAAAACAAATTGTATCAATCCCTAATAAATTAAATCGCGCGTTTCTTCTGTAGGCCTATAGTACTTTGTACTTAATACCTATGCCATATATGTTCTAGTTTCCCCCTAATATAAGCATCCTGTTGTTCAAGTGTGTGCAGTAGTACTGTGCATAATATTTCTATTAATTTATGACTGAGAACTGGGGGAAAATATATGGGTATTAAAAAGTGGATATTAACCATCGGTCCTTGCGCACGACGACTTGCTCGAAACGATCTCACTGCATGGGCTAATTTGTGCGTCACATTCCTAAACGGATACAGATCTCTGGATAAAAACAAGCATGTACATTTGTACCATTAAAACTAGAAATACCATTTTTCGGTTTTAATTACCTCAATTCCTAAACATAATGTTCATTTTTGGCTTAATTAACAGCAAAGAACCATTTTCTTGCATGGTAACCGTTTTCGTGCATTGTAAATTTTTAGAAACTAGGCCTCAAAATATATTAATTATAATTATTGTATAATTAATTATAATATTAATTATATATTAAATACCGTAAACACCACTTAAGTGGCAAAACATAAATAAAAATGCTAATTCTTTCCTTTTTATTTTGTCCAGAAGTATCTGCATTTTCCACATTAGAACATTTCAGTGAAAACATGGACTGTCTGTGGGTCCTGAGAACTGGGAAACACTGGTGTATTTAGTTAACCAATAGGTTAACAGTTGAGGCTAGAGAAAACTATACCCAGGACCAAGGGCGAAACTTGTGACATCACGTGTGATACCATTAAAAAGAACAATGACCATAGAGTTGACAATGTATTGTGAAGTTCTGTCATCTTCAGTTCCTCGGAGGTGGACAGTAGCCCGTAGCTGTGAAGCCTTTGCTCGAAATCAGTTTTGTTTTACTTACAGGATGCCAAAATCACATTCGGTAGTATTTTAAGAAATGACCACTCCCACTTACGCAAATTAGAACCTGCGGAAGCAATGCATTTTTGTACGTCCCTCAAAATCGCAACTGCTCTGGGAACCAAAGCCGCCTGGCCACAGTTTCTGTCCCTTAAGCACTGTCCCACTGTTCTTCCCCAAGTCATTTGCTAACCGAACCAAAAAAAAAAAAATGTGGTAATGATCGGGAAAATCTACTCCATCCTATTTTCATGAGGTTTTATGGTTTAGCTACTTAGCGCATGTCCGCGTCTGTGCAATTATTCAAATCTGGTCCTATCTTTGATTTAGCAGCTCTGTGCGTCCTGACCTTGACAACAAAACAGGAGATAAGCGTCCACAAATGCCTACTGTAGCTCCCAAAATAGACAAGAATAGAAGTCCCTGCCTAATAGCCAACATTCCTAACAGAGATAGGCATCCTGTCGGAGTGAAGCTCGCTGTTAAAGAGGTAGGGTGCTTTTCTGGAACAGTGCAAGAATCTCCGTAGAAGTTAAGCATGTCATAAAATGGGTGCTTGGACAAGACCATTTTTGTCTTTCTGATCACCCTCTTGCCCTTATAGCATTCCCTTTTGGGAGCATTTCACGCTTGGCAAATCAGAAACGCATTCCTGTCTTGGAAGGAATTCAGTGATACCTTCTAGACTGCCTCACAGAAAGCAAAGGAGCTGAAATGATATTGAAACCACAGCTCAGTCTATTGCAAATAATTGTGAATGATGCACAGTATATACAGTCTTAGGGAGTCACAGAAAATGAAGTTGAAATGATCTTCGTGTTGGTGTTAAACTACGTTATCATGTCTGTCAAAGTGAATATTTCAAAATCTCCCCTAAAGACACCCCAGTGTTTGCCTGCAACTGTCCAACACAGTATGTTTTGACTCGACCGCTAACACACCCTGTTTGGCTCAGCAGTGCCCCATTGAGTTATTTAACAAATCAAGTTAATTAATTAATAGAGCTGATGGAGAAATTGAATGAATACATGGGATGGCTGAGGCTAGGGAGAGAATAGGGAACTGAACGGAGGTTCATCTAGTCAGTGACATGATATCAGTAACTTCTTGGAGAAAAGATGAAATTCTTGTTTATTTTTTACTACTCTTATTTATCATAATTGTCAAATTTTCAGGACATTTCCAAATTTCCTGAGAAAACATGCAATTACTACCAGGATGAATAGCTTTAAACATTAATTTTGCCTGAGACTTTTCCAGCATACTGTATTGAATGATTTACTGCAAGTTGGGTGGCCTGAAGATGCTGGATTTACTTTAGGGGGAAACGGGCAGGTTATCCGTGGTCGTAGATGGAGTTATCAGGCACGGAGGCGCCGTGTGTGATAAATTAAGCCTCAAGGATTGATTAGATATAGACAGTCTGGATCATTGCTATTCTGGGATGACCCTTCGCTTGTCGACTGCTGTGCACAACTTCACCTGCAGGAAGTTTGTCTGATAAAAGCTGTACAAGAGACTGACCTGCTGCAGTAATGATCCTTTAAGTTTTTTTCTGGATATTTATGACCCATCATATCTTAAATGAGTTTTGCCTTGTTTACTTACTTATATATGCAAATGTATCGCACCTGCACTGGTCACATCCTGCTGATTTAATATATTCATATATCAGATCTGTGTTTAGTTACTCAGAAAGAGTTTGAGGTATATTATCTTACAAAAAGATTGTTTCTAAATTAAACTTGGACAAAACTATCCTATCCTTTCTCTTGAATAAATTAAAATGCCTAATATGCTGAAATATATATTTTATTAATTAATACAAATGTGCTTTATTGATTACGACAGGGCCTTTGATCAAACTATGATAAATGGGTGTTCTAGACCATCTTGGCCTTATGAAGAATCTCTAAACTGGACAAGAAGCCACAGCCAGAACAGAAAATGGAGGGATCAGACTGGTCAAGACTGGTACATGAGAGAAGGACGCTGTCGTCATGAGAAATGTATGCAGAACTGTGGACACAATATTAAAACATCAAGAACCAGCTGAATCTTCACATGAGGCGCAAGTGAACAAAGTCGACTGGTGCTGTCTTGCTTTGGGCATATTGTGTGAAGATCCAGAGCATTGAAAAAGGGTGTTAAATGGGAACAGGGAAGAGGATGACCAGCAACGGGACTGATAGCCTGAAGAACAGAAGAAAAGTCAGAAAGTTGTCTGGGAACGCTGCTTATATGGTGATCGGGAATCCAAACCTTGAGATTATTTTATTGATAGGTATCCATCATCGCCTATCGGACGTCAAAGCCTGGGTATGGGATTTAGCATTTGTATACTGGGAAATAGAGTGAATGTGCAAAGAGCAAACTCGGGAGGACCAAGCCATTCTGGAAGAGCCGAAGATGATATATAGCAGCAGGTTTTGAGGATATTAATGATGGTTCTCTCCTCGCCACTCCACACATTGGGCTATCTGCACCGCGTGAGTCCACACATTGGGCTATCTGCACCGCGTGAGTCCATACGGTGGGCTATCTGCACCGCGTGAGTCCATACGGTGGGCTATCTGCACCGTGTGAGTCCACACATTGGGCTATCTGCACCGCGTGAGTCCATACGGTGGGCTATCTGCACCGTGTGAGTCCATGCGGTGGGCTATCTGCACCGTGTGAGTCCACACGGAGGGCTATCTGCACCGTGAGTAGCCGTACTCAGGCCTGATACGGCACCTTCAGCTGTCTTTCTATTTACGGCCTGTCCAAGCGTACCTCTGACCCAGAACTCAAACAATAGACACACGCATATAAATATGGTGGAGTTACGGGGCCATCAGCCTTCATCCCGCAAACGTCCATATGCTGGAGCTCATTAAGCTCCGTGCGGACAGACAGCCTTTTAACGCGCCGCCCGAAAAGTTTGCCTAACTATTTTTATTTATACTTCTGGCATGAACTTCTGGCTTTTAAATGCCACTGCAAAAAAATGCTCTGGGGGAGCTTAATAATAATGCCTGTTAGTGTTGGGGTTTGGTGTTGTTATTCTGGATTTTGAAAACACTTCTCTGTCTCATCATTTCTATGGCCATCTCTACCTTGGCTCTCCGGGAGAATCGGACATGGAAGCGGTCGCGACTGTGACTCGGACGTCATTAGGGGACGTGGGGATCCCAAAATGACTCGCGGGGGTGACAGACATCATTAAATGGTGGTTCCATGTGGCCTGCGGCGGCTGCCTGTTCCCTCTTGATCTGCGCCACTGGTGGTAGGCGGCCCTTCGGGATCTGCTCATGTCTGGCTTCAAAGTGCCCCGGAATGTGGGCCCGGCGTGTGACCGCAACTTCACGGCTTACACAGAAGCCCCCACCCCCCACCCCCCCCATCCAGAGACACCTGTCTCCTGTGGCAACTGCTAAAACACACACACACGCTGTGGAGCAGGCAAAGGCTGGGAAGTGCGGCTGAGTTTGTTTGCGGGCAGCAAAAGAGGGGCCCAGATGAGATAAGACAAGCGACTCCGAAGGCGGCTTCCGTGAGCGGACGGTGTGCTGGTGGTCAGGAGCCCAGCGGGCGCAGATTCAGGGGCCCAACATTTAGGGAGGCCCCTCAATACATTACATTATACATAAAACGGGTCAAGTTGCAACCCGTCCGGTATATTAAAGGATCATCCTATATCGGGAAACAATGTGCTGTGTCCCGTACTGAACAAAACCCCTCCACCCCCATATGTAATTTTTTTTTCCATAGGCTACCCCACCCCTCAGATTTTATGGGGGAGACCATTTGTTGGCATCCTGTATATCTTCTGATTGAAGTTAGCAATCCTAGCAAAAAGGGTCCAAAGTGGTGTTTTGTCATGGGGCCCAGAATTTCTAGTAATGCGACTGTTTGGTGGTGCTTTCGCCGTGTCCTGCGTACTCACAGCCGATCCCAGACCGCAATGCGGATGCAGAACTAGGGGGGCTAACTGGCATCTCACTAAGGGCGATGCCATCTTGAGGGTGTCCCACCCCGGTCGTCAGGGACCCCCCCAGACAGTTATTGCTCTCCCCCAGCCCCCTGCCAAGCAGTGCACACTTGGGAGTCCCCAAGAACAGGTTTGAGAAACACTCTCTTCATTCATGATCTTCTCTCTTCATGAATATCTTTTTTATATAACTGTGACAGTCTGAAATGCGCACCTGATATACTATCTGCAGGGGGCGCTCCGTTGTGGGCTTTACCTCTGAAACCGGACCCCCCCCCAGCTCAGTCTTCCTCTCGCCCTCACAGTGGCGCCCGGGGTCTGGCAGGCCGGCACCAAACGGCACAAGAATCCCAGAACGGGTTGCCCGGCAACAGTCCAGGCACTTGAGCAGCCGTGAGTGCATGTTGGGGGGGGGGGCGGGGTGCAGGGAGCTCGGGGCCACAGCCAACAGGCCACCGGGCTTTCAGAAGCTTAGCAGCCCATCGGTGTAAGGCAAAGCCATAAACGCACACACACAGGCGAACAAACACACACACAGGCGAACAAACACACACACAGGCGAACAGACACACACACAGGCGAACAAACACACACACAGGCGAACAAACACACACACAGGCGAACAGACACACACAACGGCGAACAAACGCACAAATAATTATCTGGAAATATACACACAGCCCCTCCCTGGTTCACGACAATTATTTTCCGACAAACCTATCATAAGGTGAAAGTATTGTAAGGAGACAATGCTTTTTATACAGTGAAATCTAACCAAACAAACATCGTAGCTCAGCCTGCCCTACATGCTTAGAACATTCACATTATAGAAAAAGTGTTGAATATATCACGTAATTTATTTAATAATGTACTGAAGCTGAAAAACGTTTACCCATTGTAAGGTCGAAATATCATAACAGGGACTATCGTAAATTTTAATTACATAAATATATAAATATACATGTAAATATCTGAGTCTTAACAGACTTTCAGATAACTTTATTTAATATTTCTATTTCATTTTCTATTGTATTTCTATTAATTATTTTGGAATTCTATTGTATCTATTTTTCTATGTACTTTTTCTTTACACAATAAGTTGCATTGTGAATTACACGTGACCTGTGCACTGAAGGTGATGTAATGCATTTCTACGGAAAACTAGATCAATGTGAAAGAATATCTCAGAATGGTGTCGTGGGGGGTGAGGAAACGTCTCCGGCTCCAATCTCAGGCTCAGCAGAAAGGTTCTGCCGTCGGGCCCCTTGATCGAGGCCCCTAACCCCAGCTGCTCCTAAGGATCCGGCTGAAGCTCAGTTGTTTGTCACTTTGGATAATAGAGTCTGATAAAAGAATAGAAGTGATAAGGGCAATTATCAGGGGCTCGGGGGCAACCCTCCCGTGGCCCCCTTCCCCCAGCGAGTCTCCCAATTCCAGTCACTTTGGATAAAGGAGGCATCTATAAGCAGCCCTGGAGTCTTGGCATGTCATTCTGAGGCATTAGCAGACAGCAGCCTGGCAGGGCCCAGGGAAACACGATAGATAGCTGTGGTTTCACACTCCGTCTTCCATCACGCATGTCTTCACGCCGCACAGGGCAGAAATACTTTAATCTTCTTCACGGTTTGGCTTCGATTCAATCTCTTTGTTCAGTTTCATTGTTTGTTAAATCTCCCCCTACGACTGACCTCCAAAAAGCTCTCGACTGCTCGTGCGACAAAAGCTGAAAATCACCGCTGAGGAGTCTGGGTAATTTTTTGCTATATTTTTCAGATAACTAACTGGCAGGATTTATTACTGTATATAAAGTATATAAGCTGTTATTTTGGAGAAGTATGCTAGGAGATTAAAAAAAATGGATTTGTCTGGGTTGGGGGCCAATATGATATGATTTCATTGGGTCTGAAATCTCTATATGTATAGATGAGATATTAGTATAAGACTTTTTATACAGCCATACATCTTCCAATCACTCTGGGTTTAGGGATGGGAACTTCAGGCAGAATTACTAGTCAAATTTCCCCAGTTATTATCCAATTAATATTCGATTTACCACGCCCCCACCGCACACAGAGAAACATGTACGAAGTATAGATCAAAATATTTACTTCTTTACATAAGAAAATTAGATATTAATCTTTGCTGCAAAAGGATAAGATGAACCATTAAGAACTGCCTTGAATAAATTGGATTGAAACTGAGATGGAAAATAAACTGAAGACATCACTCAAGTGCAATAGCATAAATTAAGGTTTAATAGGCTGTTCCTTATTCACATCAAACTGATGCATTCAGAGCTCACAGTCTAAATCTCACCTAATTAAAACAACTAACTAACCTCAACCCCAATTTTTTTTTTTTTTTTTTTACAAATTCTTGATTCAAGTACTTGGCAATGTTACCTCATCCCTATCAGGGTTACAGGGGTCTGGAGCCCATCTAAGGCAGCACTAGACACAAGGCACGGCGGTCAGAATACCGAACTATCACGGGTCATATACACGATTCAATGGTCGTGGGTGAATCCCATTGGTGTTCAGCTCTGTTAAACCGCTTCCCCTGGAGCCTTGCTGTGGATTGTCCGTTCCTTGTCGTGCCTGTCCATAACAGCTAATCAACACGCATTTATCAAAAATGTGCTACACCCAACTACATTTCTTCTCAGATTTATGATGCTGTGGCAGCATAAATAATACAGACCAAGCATTGGTCAAGGGTGCTGAAAAATTAGTTCCGTCAATCTTTTAACCGCTTATTCTGATTAGGGGGCAATAACACATCAATAACATCGAGCATAATCAAGGACTTTGCGCCCTCTACCGGATACCTGACGGACTGCAAATATTTTCGGACATGTCTAAAACTTTCTCGAATGAACGTTTTCCTCTAGATAGTAGTCACATTTTAAGTGTGTGTAAATTCGAAGTCATCACACTGAAGCTTTGGTCGATTGTGTTGGTAATGTGAGATCGCCATGGACTCTGCGATAAATTTTAGTCAAAATATTGTCTATTTGTTACTTTGCACATTTCATATGTCTACCTCATCCTCATCACACAATACGTGTGTATTTGTTAACGTGTCTCTGTCTTATATTGCACTGTCTTGTCTTGTAAAGGCACCGCTGTTTGTTCTATAGCCCCATGCCGCAACTGTAGTGCAAGAATTTCACTGTATTTTTCTAGCAATAAAACTTGAAAGACGAACTAAAACAGAGACAGCACAGGATTTAAAACTACCAGGGGCAAAGACATAAAGGTCTGAATTACAGGTCATTAGCCTATCCTGTACGCGAAGCAGGGAATAACCAGTACAGGGTGCCATGCGGGGCAAAGAATCTAATTTTGTAGTAAATTAAATGCTGCTATATAAACTACAAAGGAGTCCATTATTTTTTTTTTGTTACAAAACAATGCAAAAGTAAGGGCCACCTTCTCTTTTTAGCAAACCGGATAGAGCGATTGAAATCCGTCCTCTGGCCCTTTCCTGCTCCTGCGAAACGATACTTACAAAAAGGGCGGGTCTGCCTGTTGCTGTTCCGGGCCGCGGCGCTAGGCGGCGCTGGTCACGCCGCAGCAGTAACGCCGATGCATTTCCGGTGTTTCCAAATCGTCACACATGCCCAGTAGTGGCTTAAGCAGCTTTTTCTTATTCCGATTCCAGGATGGTCATTTTGAATTTAACGTGTTTAGTAAATTGAATGAAGTACCCACACAAGGCAGATTAACGATCAGATTCCTTTCCAGAAGAGAGAGATAAAAACAGTAAAATATAATCCCACCATACAACCGGTGCAGAGGGACGCCGGTAAGTCTCAGACGTGCCTGAAAGTCGTTTTCTTGGAGAATTTTCGTGTACATTATTGATAGATGGTTGTAGGTCACATACCAGCGGTGTTCTGAAAAGTAAATCGGTGTGAAAAAATCCTGAAATGCCATGAAAGATTGGACAGGACCAAAGGAACTCACTGAACCTGGTTTGATGTTTATTGGCTTGAAAATGAAGGAGTTACTGCAATATTGATACACTGTTATATGCACATACAAGTGGCGTTTTAGTGACGGCATTGCAATTTTACGACGATCCCCAAGTTTAGCAAAGTGTCGCAAAACCACGTGTAAGAAGTGAATTGAGTTGTAAATTATCATTTGTCTGTATTTACAACCCTTGGAGCAAAATACTTTTTTAGCCATTAGTACTCATGCACGCTTTTACATATTTGTTTACGTATGTACACATATCAATATACTTCCAAATCTAATTACACGTTTAGATTTTAGGTTTACGAATCTACGCACTCATTTACAGATTCCAGTACACAATGGCAAATCTTAAGCATTTACCAATTCTTCTACACATTTACAAATGTGATTACTTGCTCACCAATTGAGTCAGTCACACAACTACCAAAACTCATTTGCAAATAGCTTTGCTACAATAGTAGCCCCGCAAAAATCCGCTAACGTCAAGATGAGTGTGCAGTTTTGCTCACTATTAGCCGTATCGCGGCCAAACAGCTTCCTTTGCCCGACTTGCTGGATTCACGTTTTCACAGCAGCCGAAGCATCAATCAGTGTCATTTTTCATTAACGGTAAGGGTGCAGCGATGCATCCGAACGGTAATATTAGAACATGAGTATTATTGGCGGATAGTTTTGTATATTTATAATCATAGGCGACTCTAAGCTTTTCTTCCAGGGGTTGCGAGGTGAGACTATGAAGGTCCCTCGGTAAATGTAGCGCGATTGAAAAGGGGGCAACTTTCAATCGTTTTATAATAGCATGATGTTTTCATATAGGGGGAATAGCGTTCAATGGCGTCCGGATCGGTCCCGGAGGAGTTGCTGACAAACGATGAGTTGATCCGGAGCTTAATCGAGGTGGCCAAGGACACAGCGCTGCTGCACGGGGTGTTGATGAGAACCACGGAAAGCCCTAATTTCCCAGAGGTAAATCTTCGTTTTAGTGCCCATATGTGTATTTTATGTTAAATGCCAAGTTAGAGGGATGCTTTGTCATCAGTCATTGTGCTGGCGGTATCACGTCAGCCATGGGTAATGTGCATCAGCCCCAGGAACGGGATTTGCTTTTGGCTCCTGTTGTCTGCTGTTCAGTTTCTCTGTCATGTGAAATTAGCTGACAGAGCACTGCTGGGTGGGGGTGCTAAACCCAGGGCTATAACAAGGTTTTAAAAATACTGTAATCGAAAGTGCTAGGCCTTCCTAGGGGAGTTTGGGGGCATACTGCCTGAAGAATTTTTAACACTGCCATATAAATTGTGAATTTTTAACTGGTGTTTCTGCTTTGATGCAACTTAAATACACAATGACACCCTGACCATTCTCAGACCATTGTTCAACAGAAGATCCTAGTAAAAAAAAAACACACAGAAAAAGCACCAAGCCCATGATGTCAGTGTCTGCATGGCTGTACTGCATTTGAAAAATGGTCAAGACTGTCAGTGCCATCTTGTAGTTTGTTGTTTTATTAGGTTTTTTTTTGGACCTGACCTGACCTGCACCAAACTGACCTACCAGCCTTAATTTGTTTAACAGAAACTTTTGAGATATCTGCAGTTGAGGAAAGCTCGGGTCAGTGCTCAAGACCAGGCAGCATCCAGGGGATGCTGGCTGCTCATTGTCCCCCATAGTTAAATGCTTTTAGCTCATTTCACTGGACATGTCTGTACCGTTTAGGTTTATACTTGTTAGTCCATTAATTCTGTCTTTTGTACTTTAAATGGACACCAGCTGAAGTATCAGGAGGGAAATCAGAACTATTGTAAGGGAACTCAAAAGTTAAAAAAAAAAAATATCTTAAGCCAGGGATCCCCAAACTACGCCCCCTCCCCACATTTGGACCGGCCCTCTGAATATTGCCAGAGACATATTTTGTCATTTTAAATATACTTGTCTGTTTGAATACAAAGGTTGGCTTTCAAACTAAAATTTCCCTTAGTTATTAACGTAGCCTAATTCATTTTAAAAATCGCATACCTACAAAATGGTACGTTCGACGTAGCATGCCATTGCGATCGAATAGATGATGCGCAAGCTCAAAGAGAAGACGTATTTTAAAAGCACCCTCAGAAACCTTGGACAGTCTACTTTTCAAATATATATAGTGTTTGGGTACAGGAGAGGATGAGTACTGGAAACCCACAGGGAAGCAGTACCTTCAATAGGTAGAAACTAAATATATTTTTACAGCTTCGTGATACGAATAGAAAGAGCAAGAGTGACCGATTTAAGCGCCTGGGTCTCGAAGCAGTTCTGATCGCCTTCCCACTTGCAAATCTCGCTATTCGCATAATAACATGATAATATGTTTAAAGTTGATTTTAACAAAAGACAGAATAACATTCTAAGTGGTCTCAGATTACTGATGGTGAGTTTGTGCTGAATAAAAGAACATGTAACCCTTTGGGATAAATGTTTCTTAGATAGGTGAAATGTTTAAAAATGTCAAGGCATGTCAGACTACCCCAAAAGTGGCTGAGTGGCCCTCAGACTCCAGAGGGTTAAAATCATAATAAAATCTCCACAATAATACTATTGTAACTCATGTAATTTTCTGCTATAAACCAACTTGGCCCCCCATTAAAGCAGGAAAAAGTTATGTGGCCCTCGCAGAAAAAAGTTTGGGAACCCCTGCCTTAGGCACTCCATATATTACAGTAGATCTGAAGAAAAAAAAAATCACAAATGCGTCACTTTCCACAAATGTCTTTATATTTGTGTTGTGTAAAATGCCGTGGCCTCTATGTTCGACCGGATAGCACTGGGCTGCCCAGTGGGTCGCGCCCCTATGTCCATCTGGATAGGGGCTCTTGTGTGGGTGAGCTCATAAACTGCTTGGCTCCCTAACGTACTGAGCAGTGTCTAAGCAAAGCTTGTTGCCGCAGGTGGTGACTCACGCGCCGTTCACGCTCTTCCCGTCCCCGGTCCCCAAAAGCCTCTTTGAGCAGGCGCTTAAAGTCCAGACCCACTTCAACCAGTTGGTGGACAGAATTAGCCAGGATCCCTGTTTCCTGGAGGAAGCCCTTGCCAGGTATGGCTAGTAATAATTAGTACTAAAGAGATTTACAGGTTTTAGATCATTAATAAACTTAGATGATGTATATTACATGTGTTTTTGTTTGCACCACTCAGAGTTGCTAACTCTGTGTCTTTCTGCTGTCATGTACAGTTGACAAAGAATTGAATCCTAAATATGGGAAACTCAAAAGTGGAGACTGGATAAACATCAGTACTATTTCTGTACTTTAATACAGTTTTATGTTTTTTTTGTTTTTTTTGTTTTTCTTCTTTTTTTTCTCCCCAGCACGATCAAAGTAGACAAATTCACAGCGAGGCTGTTCGACATATACAGACACGTGCTGAAAGAGGGTCGATCACAGGTGAGTGGAAATCAGTGCTCTCACTTTACTGACCTTCAGTCATGGTCCTACTTTGACTAGGGCTGGAAACAACTATTTTGACAATTAATCATGTGATGGGATGATCAACTAACCGATTTTGTTGGGCCAAAACATAGTGTTTAAAGTAGCAATTCTCAGCCCGTGGGTCGAGACCAAATTTGGGTCAAGTTCTGAAAAGGTTGTGGGATACAGTTGGGAATGTAAGCATTTTAAAACCAGCAAGCTCCTATGCTGATCCACGATCAGATTTCCCAGCTTCAGTTCTAGATTTAACCCATATAAAAGGGTTTTAGATCTGCAACTGCATAGCGCAAAACTAGTGAACGCTCAACCAATCCAAGAAGCCAAAACACAGATGCTTTGTTTAAAATTCACTGGCACATCCAATCAGATTTGTGCGATAGCCAATACTTCAGCATACTTCATCGCACATATTTAGACCTATGCTTGATATAGGGTTACGACTTAGCTGGCATGGGGGGAAAAAAATGGGTCAGAGTGCAAAAAAGGTTGAGAACCACTGGTTTAAAGAAAGTAAAACAAACTTGAAGAGGTATTCAAGTCACAGTCTCTAAAGTGAAAGTCCATAGAAACAACGGTCCACTGT
This sequence comes from Brevimyrus niger, assembly GCA_015164015.2. Classification (NCBI taxonomy): domain Eukaryota; kingdom Metazoa; phylum Chordata; class Actinopteri; order Osteoglossiformes; family Mormyridae; genus Brevimyrus; species Brevimyrus niger. The sequence continues at coordinate 20,378,918 of JAABNY020000037.1, forward strand.
ATACGGTATTTTGAAACCCTGGTAAAAAAAAAATTTGCCGGTGGTGTCAGTCTCATACATAGACTGCAATCATGACAAGATTTATTGTAGACTTTTTATTACAGATTGTTGTCAACATTATCAGTTGGCTGTTGCAGTCTAAGGACGTTCTCGCACTGAGTAACGCCACGGAGACACAATGACAAGAATTCAAAGTCCTCAAATATGCACATTTGGTTCATCCTGCTTTTGGCGGAACTCATTAGCAAATGTCCCTTGTTGTCGAGAGCATCGTGTTTCTCTTTCAAGTCGATAGTCCTGGGCTTGAATCGCTCCGACTACATGGTGGACCGGCGGCCGGATGGGAGGACCTCATTGAAGCAGATTGAAATCAACACCATAGCTGCCAGCTTCGGAGGGCTGTCCTCGCGAACCCCGGCTGTCCACAGGTGTGACACGTCCCTGAGATGTTCTATACCAGGTCTTTAGAAGTTATTGGTTATTTATCCGCGAGGAGTCGTTCACCTGTGCGACTGGCTGTCGAACAGGCACGTCCTGAAGGTCGCGGGGCTACTGGAGGAGCAGCGGAAGGTCCAGGACAATGACCCAGCAGCAGGGATGGCTGCTGCTCTAGCCAAGGCCTGGCAATTGTACGGGTCTGACAGGTGGGGTTAATGTTCAGCAGTATGTGTTCATAGTTGATCTGATTCACTGGGTCGCTTTCTGGTAATTAGAATCAGGTGATCGGTGTTTGACACTAAATGTGTCCCCTGCATTTAACCCATATGTGACATCATGAGGCCCAGTGGGCCCAGTGCCCAGAAAGCAGTGCGTGAGGGCGGTACCTTGCACAGGGTACCCTTAGTGGATTCGAACCCGCAACCTTCTGATTACAAGTGCGCTTCCTTAACCATTGAGCCACCACTGCCCATAATAAACTGAACATTGATTCCCTGGTGATGTCCATGCTGACAGTTTGTCTCTCGTGCTGAAGGGCTGTGGTTCTGTTTCTGGTTGAGGACGTCCAGACGAATATCTATGATCATCGATATATAGAGAACGAGTTGTGGAGGAGGTGAGGGTAACCTACGTCGGCGCGAAAAATCGAAGCGTTTGAATTCATTCTAGTTAATCGGCACTGTGGTTGTGAGACATGGGCCAGCTTTTGGAATATAATGGAGATATTACTAAAGTTTCCTGTCTGTTTTTTGCCCCCCCCCCCTCCCCACCATTTACAGGAACATTCCAGTCATACGGCGGAGGTTCGATGATGTGTTTCACACCGGATCGTTAGATTCGGACAAACGGCTGTTTGTGTATGTATGCTATCAATATCCATCCATCCAGATCATAGGGTGATGTAAATATCAGAACCTGAAATCCGTCATAAGCTACATGGCTAAGTCCTGATGCGGTTCACCCCATCGTTTTTGCTGTAATCCCATATTTTGTTGGTGGTGAATGCTTCTGCCTCTACGTCTTGCAGGGGCGGCCAGGAGGTTGCGATCGTTTATTTCCGCAATGGCTACATGCCTCAGAACTACACGGAACAGGTATGCACATTGCACGTTTAAGAGTGCCTGTCCTTGTATTGCGGAACTGCATCATGCCCTCTTCGCAATATACATCCTTGACAGCTAACTGATCGCACAGTCGGTAATTCGGTAAAGGAGATCCCCCTGCAGCAGGTCGGGTCCTGGAGCCCTTCAGTTGTAGCCCAGTGTGTTTTTCGCAGAGCTGGGAGGCACGGCTCATGATGGAGCGTTCCAAGGCTGTAAAATGCCCAGACATAAGCACCCACCTGGCCGGCACCAAGAAGGTCCAGCAGGTGCTGACCCAACCTGGAGTTCTGGAGAAGTTCTTTCCCGATGACCCAGAGGCTGTCGCCCAAGTCCGAGCTACCTTTGCAGGCCTGTATACCCTGGACGTGGTGAGTTAACAGAACCGGGCTCCGTCGTTTTAAGGTCAAACTTAAGGTCCCATAACGGTTGTCATCCTGCCCACAAGATGGTTAGATTAGAATATGGACGTGCCGATTTGAAAAATACTGCATTAGTTTTAAATCTGTAAGAACAAATGTTATTCTTAGTTTTTCCCCTAGGGGGAGCTGAAAAGCTTGCGAGGGCAACTGGGAACAGGCAAAATAAATTACTGGTGGGACTAGTGACACTATGTTTTTAATGGAGACCAAACTCTAATATCATTTTAAAGCTTTTTTCCAGCTTTATATTTTGCGTGAATACTATGTTATCCCCAGAATGAAAAATTACCATAGGTGATTATAATATTAAAAATTGAATGGCGAAAAAGACCTATATTTAAAACGAGTCTTTTTGTTTTTCTACTAAAGGTAGCTTATGTCATGCACATCTCAGGAAAAGCTGATCTCTGGCTTTTGAGTTGTTGCCAAGATATCACGGCTTATAGGTGGCATAACATGGTTTCATATGACCAGAGATATAACCAGTCAGTCATACCCGCCCACCCCGTTAGTTAGCTTAAATGTCCCTTAATACTGATCCAAGACGCATGCAATTTTAGTTCCATGGGTCACTCGTATAACCAGGTCAGCGTGCCAAGCTGACAATGACGTCCGTGATGATTTGACACGGAATTACCCTCCTGTAGAACTTACTCTGATGGTTTGTGACAACATGCGTCAAGCTGTCTTCCCAGTGCTTTCTGAAATAGTCACTTTTGCGATTTCTGTCACCGTGATGCAAGGCGATTTCTGGCCCGAGTCTGTTATCTTCTGGCCAAGCGCCGTCTGTCAGCTGTGGCATGTTACCAAGTACCACCGTGGTTTGGTTCTTTGTCAAGTGCCGTTAGTATAATCATGCCGGAAGAGGAACTGGGTAAATTGCTCATAGTGTATGACTGTGTGACCCCTACATTGGGTTTGTCCCAGTGCCTTTTGCTGCCTATTATAGGATCCAACTCATCCCTTATCACCAAAACCCTGTAGTACAGTGTTTCCCAACCCAAGTCCTCGGGGACCCCAGACAGTCCACGTTTTTGCTTCCCCCCCAGCCTCTAGCCAATCAAGAACTTTGAATACCTGGCATGTGTGTGCTGGACTGAAACTGGGTTGGGAAACACTGCTGTCGTAGGATATCAGGTTACTAGCAAGTAAATGGATGTTCATGTTAATGGTGGGTGTTCAGGGTGCAGAGGGAGAGAAGACGGTGGCCATGGCCTTGGAGAAGCCCGACCAGTTTGTCCTGAAACCACAAAGAGAGGGTGGAGGTAAGACTGTTATTTTCCAAACGCTCTCCCTTGTCGTGCTCTTTTTCTAATTAAATGACTAATGAGGCAGTTTCATCAACAGGAAATAACGTCTATGGTGCAGATATCTGCCGGGTGTTGGAGAAGGTAAAGGGTGGATCAGAGAGGACGGCCTATATCCTAATGGATAAGATTTTCCCACAGCCAGTCCAGAACTACCTACTGCGCCGGGGCACCCCAGTGAAACTCAGTACCTGTATAAGTGAAGTTGGTGCCTTTGGAGTCTATGTCAGGTAAGTCCTGCTCTAATTATGGTTCTTCCTGAAAGACTCTGTGCATGTGATGGCCTTAGCTTTAGCATTGCCACTGGCATTAGCCTTAGC
>JAABNY020000037.1:20398424-20408873 GCA_015164015.2 Brevimyrus niger
AAATCCAGGCCTTGTTTTCAGTTCTCCCAGGTAGTTAGTTTAATAATTATTGATTCTGATTGGTCAGAGGCTTCACACCTGACTGACAAGTAAAGAAAGGCTGGAAAACCAGCAGTGCTCAGACCTCGAGGGCCGTGATTTGAATAACCCTGGTCTATTACATGGAAGTGATGGATTTGTGATTTTTGTCATTTGTTGTGTTAGTTTGTCAGAACAAAGGCATTTACCATATTTTGCAGTCTATTGACTTGACATTCCTTTGTCCCTGAAATAATGCTCCTTTGACCTATAACCGTTATCTGGTGTGTCCCCTTTTTTCGGCCTCCGTTTAGGTTATTGATATGGACTATGGAATGAAGGCGAAAAACCCAATCAATAACGTGCGCTTTTACTGCAAGAACGATCCCAGCAAGGCCATCAAGATCCGTAAGAAGCAGGTATGCTGTGTGGGTTCATGGAACTCCAATGCTGGGTCTGGTGTTGCCCTTTGAATGGGTCAAAGAGTTTTGTTTTGTAAAGGGGAAGAAATCTGCAAACTCCCGTAACTGATTTTAGTTGGTTTGGGGTCAAAGGTTATAAAGCACATGACTTGTATATCAGGCTGAAATGTCAGACTGATAAATATCCGACTCAGGAAGCATGCAAACGCTAAACGACACACTTTTCGTACCTTTAAACGATCCCAACCGCAGGTCTCCCAACTCCTGCCTGAGAAGTTTGCGGAGCAGCTAGTCCGCGTCTACTGCAAACGGACGGACGACGGGAGCGTGGAAGCGGCCAAAAAGTACTTTGTGCAGTGGTGCATCAACAAAGACTTCATTAAACCTCAGGTAGTGAACCGTGCCCTCACCAGTAACCTTGTAGCTAGACGATCACTTTCACCAGGGTGTAGCTGTGACAAATGTCATGGAACTATAAATGATTTGGGGGAAATTATATGGTGTTTTCGTCTGAGACACCAGCAAGGGAGTTGGGAATAGTAAAAAGCACCCTATATAGTACTTTAGTTTATTCCATCAAAAGTTGGTTCCATTTTCTTGGATTTTTAATGATGTAAGGCACTTAAAAATGCCCAAACCAACAATTTATCCAAGTGAAACTGTACAGCAGTTAGGGGAGGGGTGATAAGGGACATTACTTTCATATTTCTTGCATCTTAATTTTATATATATATATATTTTATTTATTTTTTTTGTAAGGATGGGGATATAATTGCCCCAGAGCTCACTCCACTGAAGGCCAACTGGGAAGATGATGATGAGGATGACGATGATGTTGGTCAGCACCATCCTAAGGGTTCCAGGAATGGTGCCCAGGGCGTGAGAAGCCGCCTCTTCTGAAGACGTGGTGGGGTTTGGGAGTGGGGAAGGCTGGTCATTCAACAAGCAATGTACCATAGAAGGGGCAGAGCTAGCCCAGCTTAAACAATCCACACGCAGGGCGATTTTCTCTGGTGCCAGCTGTTGGCTATGAGAAGAACAAGAATTATTGTACGTATTTTATACTTAATTTCATATTCATATTTATGTGTGTGTGGCCACTGGCTAGACAGTGTTGCAATAGTCTGTTTAATATGACAACGTTTCATATTGGCACTGTTTAGAAGCATTTTAATGTTTGAACTATCATGCATGCAGGTATTTCCATTTTCAACCTGAATGTGTATTTATTTTATATATTTGCATACAATGCAATAATTTTTTTTTAAGTATTCTCTTTATCTGTTTGGTGTTCTGGCGCCGAAGGGTTCGTCGTTCATGTGTGTTTCCTTAGTCCCGTTTTTATTTGGATTTTGTGGTGTAAATTTAATTTGGGCTGCATTTAAACTCACTAGTGTGTGTGTGTGTGTGTGTGTGTGTGTGTTTCTCCTCCCTTGTTATGTCTGTGCTTTAATTCTTGATTCCCATCATGTGCCCCTATTTTAATATATATGGTCTGTGGAGCGGATCTTGTATAATCAAAGCAGTGTGGCACATTATGCTTTGAAAATCTGAAGAAACAACCTGGATAGTGGCTTGTTGTAAAACTAATAAACCACTATGTTGACTGCTGTCTGCTTTGTGTTTCTGGTACATTTCGATAGAACACCATGGAAATACCTTGTTTTTAGTAATTATTAAATGCATTCATAGCAGCTAATAATGCATTCCTAAATGCATTATAAACACAGCTATAAATATTTATCAAAAGGCATAACATTATAGCCATGTTTATTGTGCATTATGAGGCACTATACTGCACCATAGATACGTTTATAGTTTTGAGTGCAACTTCGTCTGAGAGAGACAAACGGTAGGCTTGGAAAAATGGTTTAACCAGAAAGCTAGGCACTTTCAGACCTGGGATGGTGGCTTATATGGAATTTAATTTTTGAGATTACTTTTCCTTTCCCCCCTCCCCTCTTCAGAGGGTTTTGGCATGTGGACAGGAAAAAATGATCTTTCAACAGGTAATGGAATTAAGCATGTCACTGGCCGACATCCTGTGACACTGATTCACTGAATTAAAGCAAAGAAATACCCCATTAACAGAAACACACCCACATATATATATTATATATATACACACACACACACACACACACAGATTGGATCCGCTGTGTCTTCCTCCTACAGCTCTGCCTGTAGAGGTCCTGGATGGCTGGCAGTTCACACTTGGTGATGCGTTGCGCTGATCTGACCACCTTTTGTGGAGTTTTGCTCTCCAGATCATTACAGCTGCCATTTCAGGTCATGATACCGCCAGACGGAATACTCTCGATGGAACATCGGAAGAAGTTGGTGAGTATCCTGAAGAACACGACAGCCTCCATAGGAAAAAGAGCCGCTGTCTTGTTGCATTTGTCACCGTACCTACATCGTGAGACCAGCTTAGATCCTCACTGATCCTAATCCCCAAGAATCTGAATCAGCTGACTCTCTCCACCTCTGTTCCCTTGATGTGGATATGGGCACGCTCTCCTCCCTGCAGTCTCCTGTAGTCCACAATGAGCTCCCTGGTCCTGCTGACGTTGCGCAGCAGGTTGTTGCCCCGGCACTGCGATGGACTCTCAGCTCTGCTCTGCAGACGGGCTCTTCACCCTTCCCAGGTTCCAGTTGCACAGGGAGGCGCTGGCGTGCAGGTCACGGAGCTTCATGACAAGCCTGGCTGGAATGATGGTGTAGAAAGCGGAGCTGCAGTCAATGAACAGCATCCGCATGTATGTGTTGGTCTGGTCCAGGTGGGAGAGGGCAGTGTGCAAAGCGAGCACTATTGCATCGTCTGCGGATCTGCTGGCCTGTTGGCGAACTGTAATGGGTCTTGTGTAGTGGGTAGTGAGGTTTCAGTTTCAGTTTGATTCAATTTCATTTGTATAGCACAATTACACAACACGTCTACATTATCCCTGCCCAAAGCCCCCAGTGAGCAAGCCAGAGGTGACAGTGGCAAGGAAAAACTCTAGAATGAAGAATCTTCAGGAGGAATGGCGACATTGTCAATACATTTGTGTATGCATCCCGTGACATAGCCAGTATAGTCGTCATTATTTCCACATCAATCCAGAAAATAGTCCATAATGCTGAAGCAGTGATGCAGGGCGATGTCTGATTGGTTGGTCTAACACTGTACCAATCGCATCACAGGTTGCTCACATTTCAGCTTCAGAAGAATTTGCTTAGATATAATGGGACAGGAGGCTTAAATGTTGAAAAGGCCAAGGCCGGTACCTTTGTATATATTTTGATATCTGCTTCATTTCAGCGTATGGCATTTCATGGTGGGTTTCAGTTTAATGTTTTATTATCACATTTATCCGGAAGACACAGTGAAATTCTTGTGCCACCGTTGCAGGGAGATGGGGGGGGGGGTGCATGCATAGGGTTATAGAACAAACAGCTGCACTATACAAAGTAAGAATAAAAAGACATGGTAATAACTAAATAATAAATACTGTATGTGATACACAACATGCTACTGCACTGACTTGACAGAAAGAAATCACAAGTTTAATTCTGGTCCATGCATGGGCGCGGGGTCAATAACCAGGTAGCAGTGAACACAGGCAAACAAATCGGTAATATAATCCAAATCCAGAGTTCAAGAACAGGAAGAGGTCAATACTTCTGTGCTGGGACCAAAACCAAATCCAATTCACGAACCAAAAAATGAAAGAGAGGAAGCAGGAGTCATTCATAGGTGTCCGATCAGGACACAATCGCTCTGTAGGGTGAAACACTCAGTGTTCAGCATAAACAAAAACATGCACGTTTGATGTATTCCATGAGTGTTGGCAAAACCGTGGTTGATGTGCTTTGCTGTTTTATGGCCTGTTTATTGATAGCGTGACCATCTGTGATGGAGCAGTCAGTTGACCAATTTAAAAAGCAGATACAAAACAAATATGACTGGGGTGGTAATAAATCTGCCTGAAAATCTGAAAACGGAACACACCAACCTCCAGCACCATCACTGACTCTCCATTGGCTCTGCACCTGAAGGAGGTGGAGCCAGAGGAGAAGCGACAAGAATATCTGGTGCAGGTCCTAGTTTTCTTGTGTTATTCATCAAGCCGAACATCTAGTGCCTCACAACAACTTGCAGAACGAGGCTGTAGAAGTAAGAGCAGATCAGCTGGAGCAACAGGTTTTGTGGGCTGGAGCAGCCAAGCCTGGAGGGAACCACCCAAGTGTCTGAATATCCAGCAGGTTTTCACGTGAGTAAGCATGTTAATTTGGTGCTTTCGCTCCAAGAGACTGAAGCTGATTCATATCTCTCTTCCTTTGAGCACATTGCATTGGCCCAAGGAGATCTGGACTCTGGACTGCAATATAAACTCTTTTATGGGGTCTTTCTTTGAACACTGGTAATTCAATGCGCTGGGGCGTTTGTGGATTGGTACAGATTGAGACGCCTTGGGTCCTGTTAGCTTCTGCTGGTCCTGAGTATGTCATTGTTCAAGGGAGGGTGTAATTATCCTTGAGCATAGCTGCTGACCAACATTGGTGTTCTTTTGCTTGCAACTGACTGAGTCACGTTATAACTCACTGCCAGCTGCTGTTACTGTACAACAGCTAACCGCTCAGGACTATTGTGTCATTGTGTATAACAATAAAATGTGTATGTTAGAAATACATATACTGTACTTGACTTGATATTATCTACTAGATTCGTCTGATCAGCCTTACAGTACATTTTTGACTAATAGATTATTAGAAAAAAAAGTTTAGGGCTCCCCACCTCATTAGCATGCAATGTGAATAAATAAATAAATAAATGTTTTGTGAGAATGAATGACTGAATTAATCTTTCAAGGAAATGAATGATTAAATGAAATGTATCTATTTATTAGTTCCATCGTTTAATTTATTCATTAATTTATTTATGCCAAGGATTTGTTTGTTTGTTTTTAAGTCACACTTCGTCCTCCATACGCTCATGCCCACATCTCATCAGGCTCGTCCTGTTCCCACCTGGGGCGTGAACTATGTTAGCGACTTATGTAGTTTGAACTAAGCAAATATGACGCAGGTGTTTCCCAAAAACATATTGTGAATTATCGAGGTAACGATGTTTCAGACTTACATAGTACAATCTCCCATTCCTGCAGTTTATTTAAATAAGCATCTGGCAAACATTTAATGAAGAAGATGATATCAAGAGGTTTTTGTACATTTCAGGGTAACTAAACTGCCTAAAATGTTTGTATAGAATCCCATAATACTCAAAATGCAATAAAAATTTCTTTAAATAAATGGATATATATTTCAATAATGTGCTGTTTTATATTAAAATAATTTCATAAAAGATATTATTTGATGTTTGTCTTTAAACAAGTCGACAAGTGAAGGGTCACCAAGGTCAGGAACAGACAGCTAGAGAGGAGCCACAAACCAGGGAGAAGGGAAGGCAGGACAGGGCACCGGGGCAAAAACTGAAATGAGGCAGGAGGGAACAGGGCTGCATGGGCTAGAAGGACCTCTGGACCCTTGGACACGAGCCCACAGGTCCAGGTGGAGCCAAGGGGACAGCATGGTTGTGGCCGGGTACAAGGGGCGCTGAGGGATCTGCAGGGACAGGGGTTACTCAGTGGCAAGGAAATAGCAGGGCCAGGACCGAAGGGTGCCAAAGAACCTGCAGGACTGGAGCCGTGGCAGGAGTCAAGACCAGAACCTGGGTAGGAACAGGTGGGTGGCGCAGGAACTGCAGGGCTGGAACCCATGGAGGCCAAAGGATCTGCTAGGCAAGAGCAGAGACTTGGGCAGGAACTGAGACAGGAACCACAGCCCCAGGTGTACTCCCATCTCCCTCTCTGGGAGACAGACACAACCTGCCCTCCTTCTGGACCCCTGTCAATACCAGGGACCACCCCATTGCCTGGGACAGGTTTGGCTGTTGACTCATCCTTCTGAGAGCAATTCACCCTTTTCTGCTTGAGAACTATGGCCTCAGACCTAGAGGTGATGATTCTCATCCCAGCTGCCTCACACTCAGCTGCAAACGGCATACTCCTGAAGCACCCCCACTCTCCACAGAAACCCCAAAGGAACACAATCTTATGCCTTTTTCCAAGTCCACAAAACACATGTAGATTTGTTGAGAAAACTCCCATGAACCCTCCAGAATCCTTGTAAGGGTGAAGAGCTGGTCCAGTGTTCCATGAACAGAAAGGGAACCTGCATTGTTCCTCCTGGATTTGAGGTTCAACTAAACGGACAGACCCTCCCCTCCAGTACCCTACCATTGACCTTCCCAGGGAGGCTAATGAGTATGATACCCCTAAAGTTGGAACACATTCTGTGTTCCCCTTTCTTAAAGATCGGGACCACCACCCCAGTCTGCCAGTCCAAAGGCACTGTCCCCAAACTCCACACAATGCTGAAGAGGAGTGTCAGCCAAGACAGCCCAACAACATCAAGAGCTCAGGATGAATCTCATCCAACCCCATTCATTTTTTTTGACAACTGTAGTGACCTCCGCCCTTGTGATGGGATGCTCTCCTCCAAGTCTTCCAGCTGTACTTCAGTGGGATTCAGAAGGTCCCCGTTCCCTCTGCAGTGAAGCATTCTTTTCTATTACCTGGCAAATCTGCCTTTATAATAGCAATCCGCCATGGAGCAAGCACACCTGACTCTTAAAGGGATTGGTTAATAACATGACTAATTAGGAGACTTAGTAGAACCCTTCTAGGTTAGTGCCTGGTGCAGCGACTGTTTTTCTACCATTAAAATAGCAGAAGTGTGTTGGCCAAGCACTAAAAGAAGTACGATTCATATTGTGCATTCAGCTCATTAAAATCGGGCCCTATGTTTTCTAGGCATCTTGTTAGGGAGAAGGTGTTTTATATATCACTGCCTCTCTCAGAGAAGCAGATCGCTGGGGTTTGCTGGCAGTACCTTACGGACACCCAGCTAGAGGAGATGGAGGCTGGGTGAGTTGGGTGATGAAGATGCCAAGATCCAAAATGCAGTTACACCAGTCTGTGATTTTCGGTGTCTAACTCATTCCTGCTGTGTGTACTCTCCTCTCTCAGCCCAACGTTGGACAAAAGGCCACCAGGATCTAAGGTAAAGCTGGGTGTTTGCTCACTGAAGGGTGTGGTCAAAAATTATTTTTGGGTTAGGGGGTCACGGAGGATCTCTTATTCTTCACAGGTGTTCAATGACTCGATCCATGGACACATTTGGTTGCACCCCCTGCTTGTGCGCATCATAAACACCCTGCAGTTTAATAGGCTGCGTAACCTCAAGCAGCTGGGTGGTACGTACTTTGTGTACCCAGGAGCCTGCCACAACCGCTTTGAGCACTCCATCGGGCAAGTTCACTTTCATTAATTTTTTGTGTCTAATGTGTAAAATTCCTCTGTTTCGATCTGACCTGGCACACCAAGTTCTTTAAAAAGCCTGATGATTCTGACATTTACCTCAGTATTCAGCTTTCTCCTTTGTAAAGTTAGCCCTAACCTAGTCATGTTTGCCTAAGCATACTCAGAGCCCCAGAAGGTGATATCTGGCTTCCGGTTCCTCTGGCAGGGTGGCACACCTGGCTGGTCGGCTGGTTCGGGTCCTGAAAAGACAGCAACCAGAGCTGGACATCAGCCCCAGGGACGAGCTGTGTGTGCAGATCGCTGGTCTTTGCCATGACCTGGGTAAGTGTTGCACACACAGAAGAGGCACGGTTTCCTGGTGGCACTCATAAGTTCTTTTTTATTATTCACACTGTAAATTGGAATAAACATGATAAGAAATTAGAACGGATTTCCCTGTGTTCAACACGACTGGCAGTGTGACGATTTCATCAATTGATGAAATTCGCAGTCGCGTTAACTCACAAGACAGAGTCATATACATACACACTAACTGAAACGCGATTATACGGTGTCGTCTTAAATTCTGCAGCTCCCATTAACATTCCAATTATCCGCCTACACGTAATAATATACTGCTAACATACATTAACAGTATAACAATATATAAAGTATCCTTTATATCGCTCTCTCTAAACTATAAACTTTCTTAACCAACATTATACTATTTAACAATGACAAAATATCACGAAACACAAATTAAATGATAATCCATTACTCGGTTCGCTCCACACGGCGCGAGCTAACTGACGGCATTCCAACCATGACTGCGCTAATGCGGTTAGCTTCCTCGATTTATCACACGCGTGCCGCAACCAAACATATAAAATACATGACAAACATTTAATAGACGTAAACCACGATGCCACATTACTTCTCTTACCTTTAAATAGGAATAAACACGATAAGAAATTATAACGGATTTCCCCGTGTTTAACACGACTGGCAGTGCGACAATTTCATCAATTGATGAAACTCGCAGTCGCTTCCTCTAGCGTCACCCGCCAGTATGTACAGGTCGTACGTAATTACATAAGCATCATTCCATTTTATACAAACTTAAGGTTATGTTAGAACACTCGTGTACTTAAGAAACAATAACCAACAATAATAGACATAGACATGTATCATCTGGATTCATACCTCTACATAAGCTGTGCACGTTGTATGCGTTAGTGCCCGTTCCAGATGCCCTGCGCTCTCTCTCCATGGCTGTGTGGCTTTTCACAGCTGTTTTATCATTATTTTGCTTTCTGGGTAAATTAGGATAATATATTGCTGAAATATCTATAAGGTCTAAACAGTAGCCTGGTATTAAAATCTGAACTATTCTTGTGCTTAGGACATGGCCCCTTCTCTCATTTGTTTGATGGAACGTTTATCCCAAAAACACGCCCTGGGTTGAAGTGGAAGGTAATGGTTTTTAGAAAATTATTTTTAGGTCTTTCATGTCAGCTAATGATTCAATGTTAAACCTGCATCTAAATCTACCTGATTCAAAAGTGTCCTTCCATGTGTGTGTATCTCTCTGTCCTAGCATGAGAAGGCCAGTGTGGAGATGTTTAAATACATGGTCAAGAAGAACAACTTGAAGGTGGACATGGAGAAGTATAAACTCAAGCTGCCAGAGGACCTGGTGTTCATCATAGAGCAGATTAATGGACCCTTGGAGCCGAATGAGTACCGAGAACTGGTTGACAAGCTGACCAAGGACCTGAGACTGGATGACAAGTCAACCAAGTCCCAGGATCAGACTGCCAAGTCAACCGAGTCTGAAAATCAGGCTGATGTGAGTCTCAGTCTCAGTGATGGTGGAGTTTTATGAAGCCAGCTGCTATGAAACTGACAGTTCACTTTTCTGTGTCTATTGCTTATTAGATCCGAAGACGGGTTTCTGTCCTCAGTGATTACATCTGTGTTATGTTTTACACTGTAGATGAGGGTGTGGCTGGGGGCGGCCATCTTTTCCTGAGCTGCTCGATAACCAAAGGAAGTCCCAGACCACTGCTTTGGCAGCAGTTGTTTAATGTGTTAGTTTAGTACAAACTTGCAGTGTAAATGAAGCAGATGGTTGTTCAGGAATGTTTACACCCAGTTTTTCAACCAACACCATTGTGTGGGCAGCAAATGTAAAATCAGGAGAGGATATTCACAGATTTTACAGAAAAGTCCTAATATTAGGGGTTAAAGCAGCATTAGCTATATGGTCCCTATTGTTTTTGTCTTACTGGAATGGTTTTATTTTTATGATCATTTTTACTTTAACTTAACACAGTCACAGCTTTTGTAAGAATTATTTGATTTTTGATTGTTCTCTCCTAATTTAACCCTTATGTTCATGGGACTTTGAGGAAACACTATTACTTTACTAAGAGTAAAAATGCAGTCAAATGCTTTTTGTGAATGCAGCACTTCAAATGGGCACTAAAAATACAATCACTTTACCATTCTAGGGTCACTAGCGATCCAGCACTTTTATTTAGAAAATAAATAACCACAAAACATTTTAGTTATTATTAAAATGCAATGGGGGGGAATAAAATGTTATTATTTAAGTTATTTTGCCTAAAATTCATAGTAAATTGTTGCGGATGTGGTATAATGTG
>JAABNY020000037.1:20479712-20494270 GCA_015164015.2 Brevimyrus niger
GGTAGGGTTAGGGCTATCGATTAGCATTACAGTAGCCTAACTCGACAAAGTAGCTCAACTCGACAGAACACCAGTAATGTATTTGAGTTTGTATTGGAACTGTGAAGACAAAAATCCTTATAAGAAAACAAATGCTATCTATCTATACATTTTTGTACATGTTTAATTAAAATGTATTTTATACGTGACATCTATTGCGATTTTATACCCAATTATTCATGCCCAGTCATATATTGATAGGGCGGTGATCATATGGACATAAGTAGGCCTTTAGAAGCAAACGCCTCCCATTGTTAGTATGAATAGCAGGAGAAGCTGCTAAACTCGCTCCGCAGCTTTGGCCGCCTGGTTGTGTCACCTCCGGAATCGGCTCCGCCTGGCACCTTCAACGCAAACCAGTCGGTTTCACCGCAATTGCCACGACTTCTACAGTTTCCTAATGCGGCAAATCCATCTCCAGAATCTAGTGGAGTTCAACGTAAAGACGGTGTGTGTGACTCCGGCAGTAAACAACAGACCGTATTTCACACGATGTCAAAGAAAATCTCAAGTGTTCAATTGCGCGAAGTGTCAGGGTGCGTGATTTGCGATTAATCGCTACCGCTTCCTATTTAAAACCTGCACCTTTAACGCACTGACAGTCCCAGTGTGATGTCAGCTAATCTTTAATGATAACCATTTTTTTCCCGTCTGGTAATGGTTGCAAGGGAGTCTCGGATTGCATTTGCACTCGCAGCACAAACACTCAGACACACAGGCACACACACACGGAAGATGGTGTAGAGATCGCGTCGGCATTGAGACGGTAAGTGGGTCGGGATGCTGCTGCCATGTTGACGGCGTGTTATAAGGCCGGGCGAGGCGTCGGTGGCAGGTGGGTGTGAGGGCTTTGTCAGCGACTTGCGAAAATAGCAGCGCTCTGGGGAAGAAAACGTGATATTTGTCCACCGTTTTAATTTTGCCCCGGATTCCTGCGGGGGGGGTGATGTTTTTGGGGAGGTAAACATGTAGTTGATCGACAATTACCTTCGTTCTCCGTCATGGATTTTTTTTTTTAACCGTGGCGATTAATATGCTCTGCATTGTAACAAACATGCAGGTCCGCCCATTATTTAACATGTAAAATATGCACGCTGTGCTGCAAAGACATGCACTATATGCATTTTCTTTTCATTTTTAGGTCGGAAATGAAATCTCGTGTCACACCCACAAATAGATCCTGTGTATTGCATCTCTTATTTAAAAATCTGATCTGATCGGGTCTGTAGAGGCCAGGTGGCGGAGGGGAGGAGGTGTGACGGTGTGTGGTCAGCCGCTTTGCCGGGGTGAAACCTGCACCAGACGGCTATGTACTCTCCGGGCGCTGACGCCATGGCCGGGTACAGCAGCAGCGGCGGTGCGCCGGACACGGATGCGGGCCAGGAAACCACACTGGGCAGCGCTTACTCGCCGGTTGATTACATGAGCATCACCAGCTTCCCCAGGCTGCCCGAGGAAGACACCCTGCCCGGGGAGAACACACTGAAGTCCCGCAAAGATGAGGACAACTTTCTGAGCGAGCAGGAAACCGGTAACCCCCATATGTGCAAAAAATATCTGTAAACTACATGATTGTGCTATGATGGCTTTCATAGTTGTGTATATTATCGAGGCTCATTCAATCTTTGCTCTGCCCAAGATACAATACCAAATTATTTCTGCTTTTTAAATGATCCCATGCAGGTTTATATAAGTTTGCTGTATGCGCGCGTTCTGAGTGCATACGCTCGCTGAGATTCTGGTACCGGTTTCTAGCAGATCCCGACCTCTTCCTGAAGTCAGCAAGGCTCCAGCGGCTTCCGTCCTCGGCGTCGGACCTGGCCAGCCACGACGGCACGCCGCTGCGGGAGACGCGCCGCGACCCCCTGGCCGAGGACTGCAGTTGCCGGCAGGACGGTCTCACCGTCATCATCACTGCCTGCCTCACCTTTGCGACCGGGGTCACCATCGCCCTTATCGTGCAGATCTACTTTGGAGACCCTCAGGTGTGTGACCCTCTCATTATATGCGTTTATTATTTAATTCTTTGAATAATAATTTAAAAAGATGTCTATTTTATGGCTATAATTCAAAGTTATTTATTTGTAATATATCCATTTATTATTAAGCATGATGTTAAAATGTTGTAGCCTTGCTTAGCAACTGTATTTCTCTCTACTGTTTTTATTTCTCGCAATTTGTGTGAAAAAGTTTTTACTTTTTGTTTTTTTTTTCTGCTTGATCATGTATCTTTTAGTCCTGGGTTTTTCTTGCCAAACCCACATTTTATACATCATTGGATACTAGTAAATGGTGGTGGGGTGGGGGGGGTTAAGGTTTAAGGTGACCCTTTGAGTCAACCTGCCCGCAGTGATCGTGAGGGACGTGATATCACCGCCAAACGAGATGCACAGGCCTTCCACCTTCTCGAGTAGCCAGAGGCGAAACCAGCCATACAGTTTAATTCGCTGGTGGGAGTCTAGTTGCAGACGTGCATGACAGACGTCAGCCTTTGCAACGAAAAGAGTGTAAAGGAAGGGGGGTTGTGAGAGTAGGTGGAGTAGTTGTCTGTGTCCCTGGTATGTAACTGCGAAAGACTGAAGCAGATTCCCAGATAGTGAACAGCTTTCTCTAAGCCAAAGCGCTCACAGGTACACGGCATTGTCGGTCTACATTCCGCCATCCGTGGGCACACTGTAAGATCGTGGACCCGTCCGGCACCCTGGCACATTCATGACGATCTGCTGACTTTATTATCACCTCTCTCTGTCTGTGAAGTGCAGGATAAGGCAAGACAAGACTTTTGACTTGTTCTAATAAGTAAGACGTAGACTGTGGCGGGCGTCACTCTGGAACTTCTGTTGGGTTTGTGGTGAAAACATTGAAGGCTTCTCTCCCCACGTCAATGATTCACCTTTAGTGTGGATGTGATTATTCCCTGGAAGACTGTTTACACCTTACGTCACGGGACTGACCCGAGCTGACCTCCCGAGGGAAAAATAGACTGGTCAAACTTGCTCAGCAATCCTTACTGCTGGCACCCCCACCCCACCTGGGGCTGCCCCCAACAGCTCGAAGCTGAAGCCACACCTTTAACACCGCAAATACGTACAATTCTGGCTTAGTGACGGAGGTGGAGAAGAGAACTGGCTCTGAGTTTGTTGTATGTAAGATGAGCCATCTGCAGTAGTTCGGTGTTGGAAAGATGGGAGCTTGTGTTGGATTTTACTCGTGTGCGTTTCAACTTGCACAAAAGTGAATGAAAAATCAGAGAAATGATCAGTCAGACTGTAGAAGAGGGTGGGCCCCTGCAACTAGAGAAGGCAGGACCAAGAAATCTGAGGTCAGGGGATCACGGAATATGACGCAGACTTTATTATTTCCATTGGCAAGCTTTTATCCACTTTTTGTGGTCGCTGTGTTTGTCTCGAGTCAGATCTTCAATCAGGGCGCCGTGGTAACGGACGTAGCCCACTGTACCTCTCTGGGGTTCGAGGTGCTGAATAAGCAGGGCTCCTCTGTGGATGCAGCCGTCGTGTCCGCCCTCTGCCTGGGTATCATCCACCCACACACGTCTGGAATCGGCGGGTGAGTTGGCCTCGCGATGCCAGGCACGTTTGAGTGCCACCATCCTGCTGCAGTAGAACACTAATCGGCTAACGGGATGTCTAGATCGGGCCGTGTTTGTGGGAGGGAACGGCTACATAACACGACTTTGTTTCTGCAACAGAAACGAGTCTCTGCGCGGCCTCTTCTGTCGATGTCGTGTGTGGCGTGGCAGGGCTTGAAAGTCTGTTTACCCTCTCTGCAGCGGAGGAGTGATGCTGGTTCATGACATCCGGAGGAATGAGAGCAGAATCATTGACTTCCGTGAAACAGCGCCCTCTGCCATAAGGGAAGAGATGTTGCAGTTCAGTCATGCTCAGAAAGTAAGGGCTTTTATTTTGATATGTGACTGCAGTGTTCAATCCAGTTTTAAATGATCATAATGTAAAATGTTATATATAGTAATAGAAAGTTTTAAGAAAAAATAACTCTAAGTATCGATTTTACAGTGCCTGTTTTCAGATGGTCTCTGGTTCAATCCCACAGCTAACAGAATAATCAGATCACCTCTGGGCCTTTGATCAAGGCCATTAACCCAGTTGCTCCGGGAAATTTCTGACCCTGCTCCCTAATCGTTCCTTCAGACAAAAGTGTCCGCTGAATAAATCCCGAAATAAGATCCTTCTTGGTAAAACTTGCTGAAAATGAATGACCAGTGTACAAAATAATTCCATTTCTCCAATTTTCCAGTTAATGGTTGGTGAAACTGGATAAAAAGAAAATTGTAATTTTAAGGAAGTGTAACATGTCTCCTCTTACAGGTCAAAAAATGGGAACCTTCTAAAAATCCTATTTGCCAGACACAACATCCATACTTCTAGGGAAATCTGCCTGATTATTAAAAACCAAGTAGAGAGGGGTTGTGGGTAATGGGACGGGGGAGCTGTGGCCAATGGGCACTCACTCTGTCTCCTTGCCATTGTGTTCTAGCCGGGCCTCTTTGTGGGTGTACCGGGTATGCTGAGTGGACTTTACCAGGCCCACAAGCTCTATGGAAGGTAAAGAGCTTGTGATCCAGCCAGTTCACACAGGCTGTGTCTGCCGTTTGCTGGAATGCATTCTCTGAACTTTCCGTTTTTGCTGAAACTTCCACACCGTAATGCTGAATTTCTGTTGTCCTTTTAGGAATGAAAAAGCCTAAACGAATGTTGCATTCCTTAATTTGAAAGTTTAGGTTCTTGGATTTAAAATATTACTGCAGAAGACAAAATTACCAATAGGCTTAAAGGTGGAATGTATGTCCACACCCATGGCGTTTAAGTAGCATAAGATACTTCATGGTTTAAACATTTTTTTTCCCAGAATGTCATGGAAAAAAGTGGTTACCATGGCTGCAGACGTTGCCAGAAATGGATTTAATGTCACCCATGACCTTGGTGAGCATGCCTAGCTCCTAGAGGAGATCATTGCACTGCGTGCTCATGGGGCTTAATTACATAAAAATGTTCGGAGGCAAGAATGAAAACTGATTGAACCAATCATATTGTAGAGGAGGTGGGTCCAAGCAACTAGAAGACGCAGGACAAAGACATCTGATCTGTCCTGTAGTTGCTTGGACACACCTCTTGTCCAATATGATTGGTTATCTCTATAATTTCTCATTCAGTCCTCGGAATATTTTTGTGCAAGTAAAACTCCCATGAGCGCTCTGTATCTACACAATGACCCCAAACCATGGGGGATCAGCCACCAATATGTTTTTTTTTTGTGCTCTTGTCGTAGCTGAGGCCTTGTCCCACGTGAATGATTCCAATGTTTCGGCGAGATTCCGGGAGCTGTTCCTGCGTGACGGCCAGCCCCCGCTCTCGGGACTGTTTATGAAGCGCCTCGACCTAGCCGCCATTTTGGATGCGGTCGCAACCCGTGGGGTGTCTGAGTTCTACAGTGGAAACCTGACACAGGAGATGGTTGCGGAGGTCCGTACATTTCTGAAGAAACGGGGCTGAAATCAGTCATCACACTTCAGCTTCTGATCCGCGTTACTGATGAGGGGAACCTCCGCTCTTCGCTATCTTCCGTGTGACTGTGTGTTGGAAGTAGCTGTGTTGGTGGGGTGTACTCTAACAGCAACTGCTACTAGTATCGCTCCTGTTCTTGGTCAAATCCGGAACCATAGATCAATTGGGATACTTTGCGTTTGAGTTTTCAAAGGACATTTTCACAAAAAGTGGTAATGTCAATAATATTGTTTATTTTTCATTTATTCCAAAACATAACTCTACGTATGGAAGGATATAGAGTGTATATCTGCAGGTCCAGAGTTCTGGTTCTGATTTTTACCAAAATTCAGAGCAAAAGTCAAGCCGACCTTGGGAGATGCTGGACAAAAATAGAACAATGTGATATATTTGCATGATGTACTGTCACTATAAACACTCTGTTTTTCATTAGGTTAGAGAAAATGGGGGAGTTTTGACCGAAGAGGATTTTAGCAACTACAGTACTGTCTTACAGCAACCGGTGGAGAGTTTATATCAAGGTAAGCTGATGGTTGTACGTCGACCATCAAACTTGTGTTCTGGAGGTTTCCTGCTTGAGATCTTCCATGTGCTGCTTCATTTGCAGGACACCAGGTCCTAGTGGCACCTCCACCTCACGCCGGAGTGGCGCTGATCACAGCCCTCAATGTCTTGGAGGGCTTCAACATCAGCAGCCAAGTCCCCAGGAACATCACCTATCACTGGACCGCTGAGGTACTGGGTCATTATGGCACAGGCGTTCCCGGGATAGCGTCAGCCATGAAAATCCAATTCTCCAAACCCTGTTTTCTCACCCAGGCACTGAAAATTGCCTTGGCCATGGCAAGTGGCCTTGGGGACTCCATGCTTGACTCCTCCGTCTCGGAAGTGGTGGCTGAGATGACGAGGTACATCACTTCTCGATCTTGTGAAGTTCGTAGAACGTCTCATTGAGGAATTCATGTTTCCTGTTTTTCTGGTTGGATATCATTTATCATAATTTCCCAACTTGAAACTATGGTAATTCTGGTTCCCGGCAAGCTATCAATACTTTTGTTCCCACGGGACCCCTTAATTATAAAACTTTGATCTGTCTGTTGATCTGGAAGATCAGCCGCGCTAATTAATGAAGTTCACAGCTGGAACAAAATCCAGGGCATGGGCTGAGCCTCCAGGAGCAGAATAAGGAGCCCTCTATAACAGAGGGTGGATCTGTACTGAGATGGATCGATCTCATTATGATAACACATCTTTTTTTTTTTTTTTTCCATTTTTGTTTTTATTTCCCAGCAAGTCTCAAGCTGCCATGTTCCGCCAAATGATCAATGACTCTCAGGCGTCCCCACCTGAACACTACGCCAGCTATCACTCACTGGAGAGTGGGGATGTGGCCAGCCAGGTGATGGTTATGGGACCAGATGATTTCATCGTGTCTGTTATGAGGTAAGGCATCTTCACACTCCGTTCCGTCTCCCTCGTGGCTTTTTCCCTCGTTTGTCAGACTCCCTTCCCTTTCAGTGGTACAGAACATGTTTCTTCTTCTTGTCTCCTTATTCCTCTTATTCCCAGCTCCCTGAACCATCCATTTGGCAGTGGGATTGTGTCCCGCTCTGGGATTCTCTTGAACAGTCAGATCCTGGACTTCTCTTGGCCAAACAAGACTGGCCCCACCCAGGCCAACCCGGTACTGATGGCCATTCACTTGCAAGTTATTTACTTGCATCATATGCTGTAATTGCTGTGATTTCCTTGTGTTAATGTTAATGGTTTATTGTAGTTTTCGAATCCAGTTCTCCCCTCTCTATTATTATTTTTTTATTCTTCTTTTTAGGGGGGGGATAGACAGTTTTTCGTAATTGTGTTCCCTAGGACAGTGAAAGTTGCCTGTCAGCCTCAAGTAATTTAGCACTTAGATCAAGAACAAGCATTGTTAGCACTGTTAGCTCTGCGTACTAAGCATTGAAAAGTGTGCACTTGTACCCTCTGTTCCAGTCTTTAAAGGGGATCTATTACGCTTCTATTATGCTTTCCCATTTTATTTAGTGTTATTTAGCCTTATGTGCATGAAAGGGGTCTGCAAAGTCTTGGCTCAAGGTAAGATGAGATTAACTGTATTAATCTTACAAAGGGAGTAGCTCTAACCACAGAAACCACACTTCTCTAATCTCCCTGAAATGCCTCATTGGAATTCCAGCCCATACTTCTGTGACATGGTGAGGTCACTTTGTAGCAGTATCTTTATTGGCTGCCTACCTGCAAGGATCTGTCTGCAGACTGCAAGACGGGGGCAGAACGTGTAAAGCAAGGTGGCTAATCGGGCAAGGTGACCAATCAGAGCACACTGGGCTCATCAGGGATGGGGCTTCAGGCAGAGGGTGAACAGAGATGTACGGTATGAGAAAAAAAATTATGTTTTTGGAACATTTGAAGCTTGCAAATCTATTCTAGTTCACCATAGAAATAAAAGTATGAACAGTGAAAATGAGCATAATTGGTCCCCTTTAAATACATGGACTGCGTGATGACATAGCAGCGACTTTCTTGGGTTAAAATCCCATTGCTGACTGCTGGGGCTTGGTAACATGTTCCTACTCAGAGAAACTCCGTTCAGCCTGGTAAGCGACCCCTGTCCTTCCTCTTGCCGACCGTGGTGAGGCCTTCCCTGGGGCTCTGCGGTACCTATGTTGCTGTGGGCTCCTCCAATGGGGACCGTGCTCTCAGCGGCATCACCCAGGTGCGTCTTCCTTCCTTAACGTGCTTTTGTCTACTTGTTTCAATACTACTTGAATGCTCAATTACGGTGTTTTTGTGCCATGCTGGTTATTTTCTCATTTCAGCTGTACTCAGAGTGGCTTCAAAATGTTTTAGGAGTTCAATGGATTTTATTCTGGAAATTTCCATAACTTATGCAAGCGTTGACCTTGGTTCCCTCTGGGTCATCTTCATTGAACGTGATCATTTTTTCTTATAGGTCTTGTTGAACGTCTTGTCATTTCGCAAAAATCTGAGTGACAGTCTGTCTTATGGAAGGTTACATCCACAGCTGGAGTTGAAGACATTGCAAGTCGACTGTAAGTATTACTTGGTCCCCTGGGTCAATGTGTAACATGTTACATATATCGTTAAATGCATGTATACAGATGCTTCTTGACTTACGATGGGATTACGCTCGGCCGGACCCATCGGAGATTGAAAATATAAGTCAAAGATGGATATGATATGACATACTTGGGTGTTTAATAGACTTAATGGGCTGGGGAAAATGTGGTTAAACGCTGTAGGATAGGTTGTTAAACACTGCATGAGATGTTTACTCTTTGATCGCTACAGAGACTCGAAGGTTAGATGCTGCCAGTATCAGCAGAAAGCATCGTTTGGCCTGTCATTGCCCAGGAGCCAATCGAAAGTTTGTTGATTATTGAATGTGCATTGGCTGTAACAGCGTTATAAAGCTAGGAGCATCTGTACTTAGCGTTAACGCATTTACGAATAGTGTTTTTATGTCAGTTGCGGGACAGCTGTGAAAAATTCAGACATACTGCTCTCACACACCGTCTCAATGTGCCGTTCCCGTGTGCCTGCCCTCATCGGACCTTCAGCGAAGTTCACCAAGGAGGATACGGACTACCTCCGGCTGAAGGGACACACGGTGGAGCAGGTAGCAGTACTGTCGCTGGTGGAGGGAACAAGACGGACCAACGACCTGATCATCGGGGTGAAGGACCCACGTAGTTCAGATGCATCCGCTATAACCATGTCCATGCCCTAGTGGCTGCAATTTCGGGGACTGGGAACAGGGTTGGGAGATCTGATTCATGTGTAAAGTGAGTACATCCCATAATAACCCATGGCAATAAATGGCATATCTTCTCTGGTTCCTGGTGTTCTCGCTGTTCGTGGGAGTTTTGCTTGCAGAAAAATGTTTTGAGGGAAGAAAGAAAATTGATTAGTTATCTCTCTGAACAGAGATTTGTTGAGAAGGTGGTCCATGTGACTAGAGGAGGCAGGGGCCAAGATATCTGATTGGTTGGTCCTGCCTCCTTTAGTTCCTTGGAGCCACCTCCTCTACAATCTGATTGGTTATCTCTGATGCAATCGTTTCCCCTCCTGCCCTCACATTTTCATTGAAACTAAATTCCTATGAGTGAAATGGCTCGTGATAGGTCAGATGGAGACGAATCCCAGCATGTACAAACACACAGCAAACTTTCAGGGTACATTTCATGCCAATCATTCCCAATGTTCATCACTCCTCCAGTCCAGAATGGAACAAGCATGTAAGACGAGTAATTTTTGCCAGTTCAAAGTTAGGGAAGTCTGTAACATCATCGTGGCATTTTAGCAGCATGAAATTATTTATGGTTTGCTTGTTCTAGGCTGTAATGGCTCGCTCTTGTCATTCCATTTCTGTGTTGAGCACTCGAAAGGAAGGTCAATGTGCATGTTGGTTTTGGTTTGAAATCCCCTCTTGTCTAGTCAATACCCAGTCTCAGCACCTCCATCATCTTCAAGATTACCGATGTGAGGCACAGCCAACACCGAGCGGACGTGCATGGTTATTTATGGAAGTAATACAGTATCGAATTGTTCCAGTGGTTGGAAGACAAAACCCTCCTGCGTGTGACCTTATTTGTGACCGGTGTATCTTGCAAAGCAGAGCTAACACTATCTACGCGAAGCCGCTTTCGTAATATGTCGTAAAACCTGTGTTTTTGCCAGACTGACTGGAACCTCACAAAGACAGCAATGCTGGAGAAGGCTGATAGCGTGACTGCAAACGGGGGTTCCAAGGAAATCAATAATCACATGAATATCGCTGTTAGTATTGCTAAAACTTGTTCTGTCCAAAAACTGAATAAGGGAAATACTGCTTATGAACCCTGTCTTGTTAGACCTGCTTTTGTTACAAATCTATAAAATAAACCCCTAAACCCAAAAGGTGTTTATGCATTTAATGAATATCATACAAACGTAAGACCATGGAGTGCGATGCATTGATTTAAAGAAATTACTGTACTAATTAACGGTTTGTTTTTAAATATCCACTCGCATTGTGTTTATACTGGGTAGAAGCTACAAAAAGCAGATGCATAGAATGGAGGATAAGAACTGTTACCTCAGATTACAGTGTGGGCACTGCTCTTGTACTGTTAAGAATACTATTCCTAAATCTCTCCCACATCCACCCAGCAGCATATGTATGGACAGCAAAAATAATTAAGAATTTGTAAATAAGTTTGTGTGCTAAGAAAATTAGTAACCACAGATAACTATAACCATCTGTGTGTACGAGTATTTTTCTGAACAGTAATCAAGATTGCAGTCCTTTTATAGTCTTGCTGTTATATTAAACGTTTCTTTGTATAAAGAAAATAGAATCTCTTAAACCATCAGTGAGTATGTTTGGGTGATCATTTCCTTATGTAAACATCCACATTCTACTGTTCCCCATTTTGTGATGTCTTGACTTACAAGGCTACTGTTAAAATGCTGCATACTTTTTTTTTTTCTTTCTGAATTGAGAAGGAATATATTCGAAAAGAATATAAACAATTTATTTTTAAGAGTTTAAGAATTAGCGTTTATTCCTTTGTTTTTTTATTAAAAGTTTGGTGGTCATTTTATTGTTTACCTGTTACTATTTCCCACTTATTAGTAGTCTGCTCACAAATTCCTCTGTGTTCGGTGACCATTTATTTTGTTTTGTTTAAGCTTCTCTTAGCAAGAGATGTTTGGTTGAGTTTGTAGGCAAAATCAGATTTCTTTTTTCAATTTAGTAACAGTTAATAGCACCCATGATTAGAAGTTGATAAAAGTACTAATTTATAGATGTTTGATTTGCTTTAATATACCAGTCTTTGTAAAGGTTTGTGCTTTGTATGAGGTGATGCTGTTAGCAGGAATAGAAAAAAAGGTTCACAGATGGCTCTTGAATCCTGTCTGTAAAAGGCTAATATGGTACGGTTTTTAATGGGGTCTACTTATCCACCGAAAAAAGCTAAAGGTAAATATATTTCCATGTTTATTTATATAAAACGTGTTTATTCATATCACCAATCTTTTTTCTCTAGAATTGTTGCAAGTTAATTGCAATTTGTTGTCTTAAAGTTAATTTTAAGTCGACAAACGGACATGTATGTGATAAATTATTATACAGAAGGCATTGTGGATTAATTTTTCAAATAAAAACTGGAAAAATATAATAAAGTCCTAGAATTCTTTAAAATATCTAGATGTCCGAGTTAACTCTGCACTGTCAATAGATGTGGGTTAGGTATCTCTGTTACTTAAATTGCTGTAGTTGATTGCGATTAAACTGTAACTTAAATATTGGTCCAGCCCTTAACGAGATGCATCTATTGTTACTGAACTGTAGGTACATTTCGACCAATCCGATTGTCCGTTACTGCAACCATAGTTATCTTGCAGCGTTGTGGCCCTACGCAAACGGCGCAGTAGTTAGCGTACAAAGGAAATTTACGTGCAGATTGCTTCGAGAATATGGAGAAAACGCGCGCGGGGGGGTGCCTTGATATTGGGCTCATTTGTTCCTCCCACTTCGTGCGTGTGGTCACGGTTACCTGGTGCTTGTTTTGTTAATGAATAGGAGGGATAATTTCCAAATGCACTGACCTGGTAAGGGATTATTTATCTATTTATTTATTCATTATGAACATGAGAATATATTAGCTACATCACTTGCACTGTGTTACCTATCTGGGAAACGTAAATAGTTCGAATACTTTTACTTATAAGCAGACACTTAGTGCTGGAGCTGGTGCTCCTGAATCATTAGCTCAGTATTGGAGGCTGGGTCCATGGTGGCGGAGTGCAGCGCTAGGCAGCCCGGGGCCTTATGCCTCAACGTCTGGATGGGAGCCGGGAGTGCGCGGTATACTCCCGATCCGCTGACGGGAAGGCTTCACCCGAGCATCCTCCGCTCCAGCAGGGGTGAAATAAATGCAGACCCCCTATATGAAGAGCAGGATGCACATCGCTGCATTATCTGGATGAGGTTGCTATATAAACAGTGCAAAAAGTACACTTGGCAGTTTGCGAGGTGCATTTAAGTTCTTGGGAAACACACTGCCATTAACGGAAATTACCCCATACATATCTGCAGTTAGTTTAAACATAATCGACGAATATCCAGTGGCAAATGAATCCACAAGAGAACGGGCCAATCTGCCCGACGTACCCCAGCGCTGATCCCCCTGCGTTTGGATATCGGCCGTGAATTCCACCTGTTGCTATACGGCTCGCTTTCTAATTCCCATTGCAACTTTGTTAGTAACTAATTCACTTTATGACACGTCATGTCTTTCATTATGTTTTTTTAATGTTAATTCTAGGAAATATGCAGTCTGATTTAATTAGAACTCCGACTATAATAAACCATTGATACCATTACATATCTGTTTCAAAAACCAAAAATCATCGCAATAATGCATTCACATTTGCATAACTTATGGAAATTTGATGTACGGTTATGAGTTTATTTTTTACATATTCAATGCATGGTTACAGATTAAGCTAGTGACAGAACGGCCACAAACTCATGTTTAACTTAATGCATGATCAATGTACGTGAGTATTAGCAGACATAAGCTTAAGAAAATTTATATCCAGCCTTTCATTTTTAAACCAGTCAAAGTCGTAGTCCACTATTCCATAGTGTCCGCATGACTTCTGTGTGATATGCATTTCTGTCACGTGACCTGCAGATGTACAGCTTAAGGCCAGCAGGGTAGCCAGTGTGGGACGCTACTGCGGCGGCTCTCCGCCGGGATTGACGGTGCACCGGCGAGCGCCAGCGACACCTAGTGGCTGTGCGAAGGCTGTCGTGATGTACTCTGAGTCTGGGCAGCGCTCTAGCGCGGAAGATGATGACGGTAACCATGGAAGCAGCTTGTCGTGTATGGCGCCAGAGATGGAATCCACAGTCTTCATCGCCTTCCTGGGAAGTATGGACGATGAAGACTTCCAGGAAAAGCTTGACAGCGTCTTGAGTGGTGTACCTGGCTTACTGCAATTAGGTGAGTCTGAGAGTGACACTTTTTGGAAATAAAATTACGTTCTGCCAAAATGTTCTATTTTGCTTATTTGTTTTGTGATTTGTTTGGGGAAAGGTGTAGACTTTACACACTCCTTCTCCAGGCTGCGACTGAGAGATAATGTTCTTGGATGAGAGTGCTGTCCCCCATAGACACTCCTGTTTGTTCTGGGGGGGGGGGGTTAAGGGGGACATACCCATTCAGCCGCCCCACTGAAGACAAGCCAGTTTGGGGTTTCTGGTCTTTAATGACTGCAGCACAGGGAGTCTGGCAAAAAAAATATGCTGCGTTTTTTAATAATGAGAAGACACAATGATTACGGCCCAGGAATAAGACGGGCACAGACCTAATAATAAATGGACAGCGTTAGCCCAGCCAATTCCTTTGGGTTTGGTTACTCTGATACTCAGAAGTGGGGTGGGAGAGACACTGGCCTTAGCTGAAAACCGATTGGCCCCCGCAATGCCCTCTCGCTTGTCACTGCCAATTCAAAACGTATGATTGGCTAATAAGATTTGCCTCCCTGTATGAATTATAGCTCCTCTTATGCCCTCCATTTTAAAAATAAATAAATAAATAAATTGCGGAATTGCCCCTGGCTCTCCCCCCCCCCCCGATTGGTTCCACCTGCCGTCAGATGTGGAGAGACTGCGCCCCCTATGTGTGGAGCCGTGGAACAGCGTCCGTGTGACCTTCAGTGTCCCCCGAGACGCCGCAGAGCGCCTGCGCCTGATGGCCCAGAGCAGCCACCCACAGCTGCGAGACCTGGGCATCCTGTCCGTGCAGATCGAGGGTAGGGGAGCCTCGCCGGACCGAGCTCATTAAAAGGGGGGTGTAACGGCACAGCTCCATTTGCAGACAGCTCCATTGTGTGTTGGACAAGATGACGAGCTAATGTGTGTGTGAGCTGAGCTAGTGTGTG
>JAABNY020000037.1:20494370-20515403 GCA_015164015.2 Brevimyrus niger
GAGCTGAGCTAGTGTATGAGAGCTGAGCTATTGTGTGTGAGCTGAGCTAGTGTGTGTGAGCTGAGCTAGTGTGTGTGAGAGCTGAGCTAGTGCTTGTAAATTACAATGGATTGCTTACTTTTTAATCTACAATGTTTATTTTTGTATTGGTACAAAATTACTTCATTACATTCTTAATTTACGACATTCACTTTCAAAATGTTTAGTAACATCACAGAGTATTTTTATGATGGGTACTAAATAATTCCCATCAATTAATATCCCTATGGCCAATTAGTTTATCACCTCAATCGCCAATGTCCAATCAATTAGTTTGTGTATGCATATTTTGACTTTTATTTACAGTACCCAATACATTTTTTTTTATTACCCGACAACTATTTGCATGTTCAAAGAGAACTTTGTTACATGCACAGAGGTTGGCCTTATGGAAAGCAATGATTCAACGATGATGCAGAACGTCAGTATTATTATGATCCCTGTCAACACTAGTTATATCCATATCTGACTGTCCACCATTGGGGTGTTAACCTTCTAAAATTCGGTTATTCACATTAAATTGCAGGGTATCTGATGAAACTGCACCAATTGTAGTCCACCTAGAATAATGGTAAACATACTGATTGGCTCAGATTCCCATAACTGTATGAATATGAAATGATGATATCTCGATTAAGTGGGCTGTTGGTGTGTCTCTGGTTCCATTCAGGGGAGGGAGCCATAAATGTTGCCTTTGCGCAGAATAGAGGTCAGGAGGTCAGGGTCAGTGGACCTGCTGGAGGGGCCACCCACATGAGGATGGATGGCAGTGTCCCGATGCGCACGGGTCCAGGTGGGGAGAGAGCATGTCCTGGGAGTCAAATGCTTAAACTTTCCCTAGACATTAGTTCTGATGTCCGAGAAAATGATAATAACCCACTACAATTGAAAATAAGTTCTATAACACTTCTTCCCGAAACTCAGAATAACGGTGACTTGAATGTTTTGTATCTTTTGTTTTTTAAAGGTCATATTTTTACAGTTATTTTTTTTCCGCCCATTTGAGGTGTGCGAGTGACCAACCCCTCTGAGCCAATGGTTTCCCAATGCCCGGGAGTGCCCCCCCCAGTGATGGTGCCAGGGGCCACTGGTGAGTTACTGGTGAGGGCTCCCCTTCCTCACTCCCCAGCAGGTGAGATTTTGCTGGTCCCCACAGCTTTGCTAAGTGCCCTAATGATACCAAGGTTCTGGTGGTAAGGAAGGGCAGCTAGAGAACCTTGCTGGGCATTTTGTTTCACCTCTGTGTTTTGACTTTAGATGCAATGACCTCCATGACCTTCAGTCCCTCCGTGCAACAGCAGCAACAGCAGCACCAGCAGCAGCCTTACCCTGCTCATCCAGCTCGCTGCCCGGTCCTCATGCCCTCCGTGCCTACCCACATGCAGTCCGACCCGCAGCTAAACCCCGTCACCTTGCACTTTCAACACCAGGGATCCCAGCTCGCGCAGCCAGGGGCCACTTGTGCCCCATTCAACAGTCAGATCCCTGTTCCGGCCGGATGGAGCCGGCTCCCGTCCGGTGTCCTGCAGCCCCCGCCCGTCCAGGGGTCCATGGGGGGGACCTGGAGGAATGGGCTTCAGCGAGTTCAAGTGACGCAGCACCCCTCAGTTCTATTACCAAGACAGCCTCCACCGCCGTACCCCTCTGGGAGTCAGCAGGCTGGCCAGATCCTAAATGCCATGGGGCCGCAACAGCAACCAGGCAACCCCCAGTTCATGGCCCCGCAGCCAAGCAGCCTGCAAAGGCCAGCTGGACCACAAGTCCCTGCCTCTCCACTCCCCTATGCAACTCCCCAGGGTCACCTCAACTCAAAGTCCCCTGTTTCTTCCCCTGCTCCTTTCCGACAACCCTCCCCCCCGAAGCCGGGACAGGATCAGGCCCACCTGGGCCCCCGGCTGCCACATGCCATCAGCTCTCCAGGCAGGGTGATGTTGAGCCAGCGGTGCGGAGCTTCTCCTCCAGAAGTCATGGTGAGCTCCCAGCAGATCCAGGCGGCCCAGATCCCTCATGCTGGATCGGGAGGTATGTGCCACCCTCGTCACCCCCCCCCCGCCCGTATTCGGCCATTTTCACTTGTATGGACATTTTCAGGCCATTATACATCACCCTTACTCCATCATAGACATGTCCAACCGTAAACCCCTGGGTTTAGTTAGTGCACAAGGTGGTCAGAGGCAAGTTCAATGTCGGGCCATTGCTCGGTACTGCATAGAGCCAAGGACCGAGGGCAAACCCTCGGCCACCAACCAGCCCGAACTTGCCACATGCGGGAACCGACATCTCGGTAATGGACCTAACCGCAAGATGTAAAGGCAGACAGTCATCGATCTTCGATCGGGCGATATGAGACCATGAGTCTGCATCCAGGAAGCGTGGGTGCTATTGCTCATCCGCCAATGTCACTCCCGATCCTTTACCTGCAAGCTGTTGGTCCACAAATCCAAAAGCGGGGCAGCTCTCGGTGTAGAAAGTCAAGGATCCGCAAGACGGTAATTGCGCTGGAAGATCACGCCTAAGGAGAATGCAACGTAAAACACACAACCGCTCTATGTTATGAAAATGATCATCTGTGTTCTGATCTTAACACATAGCTGTAGATAAATTTGATTTAGGCAAACTTCAAATGAGAGGTGTTGAATCTGGTTTATTGTGTAATTCTTGTGACTCTGCGGGCGGTGACTGACTCTGCGGGCGGTGACTGACTCTGCGGGCGGTGACTGACTGCGGGCGGTGACTCCCAAACTGCTTGGACTGGCATCCTTTGCAGGGTGTCCTCAGGCCTCCTGCTTTCTGGGGTTGGCGCCAGGCACCCTGGGACTGGTTAAGTGGTTGAATGATGGATGTATAGAAATTTATTTGGTTTGTACACATAATTCCTATAGTAACAATTTTGCAGATTTATCTAGATTTTTTCCAGGTTTTTCCAATTCAGGTTAAATCCCAGGGTCCCTTCTGGAACACAACCTAGTGGCAACACACTGAGTTACTATAGTAGAGTTCTGCTTCTAAAAATATTTCTTAAATTACTATGGTTCCAGTATGATATGTGTGGCTGTCTTAAACTGTGTGCAATACATGGATTTTATTATTTGCTGATCTTTAATCATATAATTTAAATTTCAGGACCTCTCACTTCTTCAGCTACCCTGAGTCATATGCAAGGGTCACATGATCAGAATGACCTCATACAAAGTGACCAGAGTGGCATGGCTAGCCAACCACTGGGGTCCACACCTGCTTTGCTGGCCAGGGGGGTCCAAGGCCAAGTCGGAGGAGGAACAGTTGTCACCAGGCCTCAACATTCAAACCCGGGATTGATGGGTAACCAGAACCCCAAAAACTTCGATGTGGGCCTACAACAAGGGATGACTCCACCCACATTGCTAGGAAAGGGGCAGCTTATGGGCAACCAGGGGAACCAATCAATGATGAAGCAGCCAAATGCTATGATGGTGGAAATGATGGTCAGTCAGATGCAAGGAAACAAGCAGGGCTTTGGGTTTAATGGTCAGATAATGAGGTCCCCAAACATGCAAGGCAACCCGGTCCAATTTCACAATCAGACGGGTCAACAACAACAGCAGTCGACTCCCCAGCAGATACAACAACAGCAGCAGCAGCAGCAACATATGGAAAGACAGCAGTACCAGCAGATGATGCAGCAGCTTCGATCCCAACAGCAACTCCAGCATCAGCATCGGATAACGCAGCAACAGGTTCAACAGGCACAGCATGAGAAGATGCAACAGCATCTCATTCAGCAGCTGCAGGAACTCCAGCAGAGTCCAGTGAATGGCAATGGCGGCCAAACAGCAGGCCTCCATCCGGCAATCATGCAGCTTCAACAGCAGCTGGAACCGTTTCCGCAGCGGGATGTTCAGCACCTGGCGCGGTCACTTGGGGATAGCACTATCATCTCGGAGGAGATGCCTCTGCAGCAGGCATTGCCTGACCTAGAGAACCAGCAGCCACGGATGGCAACTACCCAGTCAATGTTGGCAGGGAGTAGCCAGTTCTCTGGTCATGGGATGCCCTTCGACCCCCATTTTCCAGGACAGATGAGCACGGGAGGCCGGTGCGTGCAGACCGGTGGGTTCACGGTCAACAACAACATCACGCTCACGAGTCCCCTTCTGGTCAATCTCCTTCAGACCGACGTCTCGGCAAATCACGTCGGCCCCGGCGGAAAGCAAGGGGTCGCAAGCCAATCAAAGGCAAAAAAGAAAAAAAACCCAAGCAAAAAGAAAGCTAACGGTAATGCAGGATCGCTAGCACGAGCAGAAGTTGCCCCTTGGTAAGTGCGGCCTGCAGTGGAAATGGGGAGAAAGTAATTATTTCTTTGTGATGGAAATGGCCTCATTAAGAACATTGTGTTTTCTGCAGTGCACTTGACTCTCAGAACTCTGCGGAGGTTCATGGGAACCAGGCAGCTGGAGTAGATTCCCCTGGATCCAATCTGCCAGACCTCCCCGACAGACCCACAGGTAAGTGTTGTATTGTTACCTGCTGATGAGTTATTACTCATCATGGTCGCTATTACATACGTTAATGTTCTTTGATAGAGGTATGGGAATGTAGTGGGCTAAGCCTGTGTGCCGGTAATCAGAAGGTCGCCGGTTCTGACTCAGCCTCGGCACGTCTGCGGGTCCTTGAGCAAGGTCCTTAACCCCCAGCTCCCTGGGCGCCGCTACGGGTGGCTGCCCTTCGCGGACAACTTACTCTATGAAAGAGAGCAAGTTGAGGGAGGCGTAAAGACAATTTCCCCAAGGGGACCAATAAAGTGTAGATGATGATTATTATTATTACTTTTTCATTAATTTGAATCATTTCTTAGGGTTTCCAGGTCAACTGGGAGATCAAAGGGCTTTGCATCAAATACCCATTCAGTTCGTGCAACAGCAGAAATTGCAGAGTCTGCAGGTGCCCCTGGGTCAAGTTGGACGAATGTCCCAAGGCCAACAACTAGGTCAGACCCAGGTCAATCCACACCAGTTACAGCCTCAAGAAAAGATCCAGCAGCAGCAGCATCACCAGCCGAATCACCAACAGCAGCAGATGATAATGCTCATGAGGCAGCAAGAACAAGCTAAAAATAGAATGCCTCTCTCCCAGGGAGTCCAGTATACAGCAGATGGCCAGAGGATGCCTGTTTCTCAGCAGGGAAACGTGCCAGTAATGATTAACCTACGAGGCAACGGCAGTGTCCCACCGTCCCCTGACAAACCGAGGGGACTTCCCTTCATGATGAACCCACACGTAACTGCGAGAAGGATTCCCGTCCCTGATTCGGTACGGGGAAGTCCATCGCTGAGTTCAGAGGAAGCCTCCGGAATGCACGTTCTGCCGACGAACACTTCTAATGAAACAGGAAGCGGTGTACCACATATGGTTCTTAATCACGGCTGCGATCAGCCGGTGAAGTCGGGGACTTCGCCAAAACCGCAGCGTCAAGCAGCGAGTCCCCAGAAGCTGCAGCAGCAGCAGCCGCAGCCGGCTGGCACGGTGCCAGCTTCGCATAGCCGTCATTTCACCAGCATTCCCAGCTCACAGGGCTCTAGGCCCAAGACACCCAACCCAGTCAGTCCCAGGCCGTATCACAATCCACTTCCCGAAACCAGTCGGCCACCTAGCACTGAGCCCTCTGAGATCAATCTTTCCCCAGAGAGGTTAAATGCTTCAATAGCTGGTCTCTTTCCACCAAAGATAAACATTCCTTCACCTCCTAGGCAGTCTAATCTCAATCGAGGATTTGACCAGCAGGGCCTTAACCCCACTACCCTGAAAGCCATCGGGCAAGTCCCTCCCAGTATGAATTCACTAGCGAATTGCAACAACAATAATCAGCTGTCTAGCAATAAAGCGATCCCAGGTGGGAAGCCTGGAGGCCTGGTGAGAAAAGCCAGCCCTAGCAACAGTAGACATGCCAGCTCAGCGTCAACCCACAAGACAGTACCTAGCCCTGGACGCCAGAAAGGCACTAAAACGTCCCTGTCTTCCCCGACACGCCGGCAGTCCCCGATTAATAACGCAAATGCAGCGATTCACCGTACGCCCATGCAGCCCGCGTCTCAAGATGTGCCCGAGATCCAGAATCCGTTCCGCGATCGCCATGGCTACTCCACTGACACGACTCATGAAGGACAAGGAATACAAACCGAGAAGCGTCAGTTTTCCCAGCTTACAAGTAACCCTCCAAGGGACAATGTTATAAGTCCTGCATGTGGCGATTGTGTTATTGAAGAGCCAGAACTTCAGGGGGTAAAAAAAGCAGAAGAGACTGAGGCTTTGTCTCAGCGGGGACCTAAACCCAATTCTTCAGTAGCTCTGAGGAATGTCCCAGCCTCTTCAAATCAGCTGCTGGACGGTTCACTTCCAGACGCAACTTCTGTAAAGCCTGACCGGGATCATCCTTCAGAGGGAAATATGAGTGAAAATGAAAACACTGTGGGTGAAAAAAGCCAACTGCAATCTGATGTCACCACTCTTACAGAAAATGAACAAGAAGCGAAGTCTAAACTCAGTTCAGCTACAAGTCCCGAACTTAACCCATATGCTCATCAAAACCTCATCACTGTTGTCAGTTCCAGTTCAGGTCCAAAGTCAATCAGCAGTTCCATTTCCAGATCTCACCCTAGTGTCACCATTAACCAAAACCTTGGCCCTAACTCTACCACTAACTCCTTGATAAGTGCTGCAGTCTTGCGGAGTGTCACCTCGGGAGCCTCCGATCCTTCCAACCAAATTTCTATCTTTGTCTCCTCAAATTCCATAAGTTCTTCTGTGAACACAACTTCTAGTGGAGTCCCAGCCTTAGTCTCTGCTGTAGTTTCTGCTCCTAATGAAGGTGCTGCACCCCGGGAGGGAGGAGCCATACTTACTACAACTGCACATAGCTCTTGTTCCCCTCAGTTTCCAACAACTCCTGTCTTAATCAACTCAATTCTTCAGGACCCTGCTTCTTCCATTCCCCCCAGTACAAATGTTATGTCCCTACCAGTAACTGCAATGGGGTCAGTAAAACTGTCAACAGATCTCCAGCTCGCACAAGTGCCTACATCACCTCAGTCTCCTGTAAATGGCATTCCCAACAACCAGTCAGGTCATGAACTTGTTGCACAGGTCAAGATGCCCTCAAGCCAAGTTGCTTCTGTTGGCAATGTTTACCACGCTCAACAGCCATGCCCTGGAACACTAAAGCAGGGAAAGCATTCATCTGAAGTTGCACTAAAGCGTAGTCCACTTGGGCAGCTATCTCTGTGTCCCAATACAGTGAAGGCATCCTCTGTCTCCAAGCCCCCGTTACCGGCTAAACTGTGTTCCAGCCCAGGAACTGCTGCTCATTCTCAAGACAACTCCATGTCTACTACAGCTTCCTTGTCCAAGAGTAGCCCAAGACAAGTGCTCATGAATGAATCAACTGAAACTCCGTCCCTCACTGTAGAGAAAGTGGATGAACAATCAATTCAAGTTTCTGAGGTTCCAGGACAATCGGACCATACACCCAGAAGTATACTACCTCACTCTTCCCATCCGCCTGGCCAGTCAGAGATTCTTGAGGGACACCAGTCCACTTCTCCTCCAAAGCAACCTCCCCAACCTGTTCCAGAGCTCTCCTTTCCCCCTAACTTTTCCCCAGCAGACACTGCTGATCCTGGACCAGTTTTAGTCGGCTCTGGAGTCATATCAGCGCCACCCTCCGCAGATGGGGAGCAGATCCCACCTGCAGAGGTTGAAACCAGCCGACCGGCTCCAGAAAGCATCCAAGCTGTAAAACCCAGGTTAAACAGTGCACAGCTTACTGGTAACATTTGTTTTACAGTTTATCATATGCCTTATGTTAGACTTACATGAGCTGATTTTTGTATAACAATTATTTTTTTTTAGAAAAAGTAATTGTTTAACTAAGATGTATAGGGTGGCTTAGTGCGTAGAACTTTAGTGTCACACTTCCATGATGAGTTCAAATCCCTCTCTGTTTTTGGAGCTTGCATGTTTTCCCCGTTATGTGAACCGGTGTCCTAAGGGTGCTTTTCCACTGCACCAGGTACCGTACTTTTCATACATCAAGGTGTTGGATGACATGCATGGTCCAAAAATACGGGATGAATCGCATCTCATATTCAAAGCAGGACACAGCATTTTATTTATATGACTTACGGCATGCTTAAGATTCATTATGACATCTGGCCAGCAAATCGATCTTTCATTTTCCACACCATAAAAAATGTGAAAATAGACAGAAACAGACAGAAGTATACTGGTTATCAATAAAAAAATGTCCAATGCAGAAATATGGAGATCCAAGCCAAAAAAAGTATTCATTAAGCATTTAATGTAACTGATACACAAAAATGATGCCATCTGCTCAATTTTTGCTCCACTACTGCCCATCTACATAACTTGTAAGTAAGCTCTGGTATTTGTGGTCAACCAGTCAGCAATGTTTATCACTATAAGCCCCATTCAGCGGCTACAGGTCAAGCAAAAAGTACCTACTCCAGAGTAGGGACTAAATAAATGTTCTGGAACTACCTCAGAGGAACCACAATCATCTGCTGTGGAGGCAGCTGCTACAGTGTAGATTCCCAGTGATACTGGTCCCCCATCCAGGACGTAGTCCTGCCTTGATACCTTTGCTGTCTGGATTTGGATCCAAGCCCCTTAACTGGGAGAAATGGTTGGAAGCTGGATGGATAGATACCTGTAACAGTGACCTTACATTAACATAAGTATTTCAGTTCAGTATAGCATTGTATCAGTATCCTGTTACTAATTGTATTGTTACGTGTCATATAATATTGTATATGTAAGAAATATTACCTGAGGGATAAGTAGATGATCCCTCCTAATACTTTTGCTTTTAATATCAAACTGAAGAAGGTATATTGGGCATGTTGTGATATTACCAGGGTGATTAGTACCAAATTGATTTTGAAATAAAATAGTGCTTGGGTAATGAGTGCCAATTTATTAACCACATGTCTTCCCCCCCTCCCACTACCAAAGGAGATGACGGCGGAGCAGCTTTAACCGAGAATAGGTAAGATGTCATCATGGGGGGGCTCTGATATTACGCCTTGTTTAATTCCGCATGTCCTGTATGACCGATAAATAGCATGCCCCGTGTAGTATGTTACCCCTGACTGTTTATTATGCAGACCTCTTCATATAAGCAACAGAATTCCATTTCCCATTCCAATAAACATCGTGCATCTCTGTAGGAGTAACTAGGTAATGGGGTGGGAGCTTAGAGCATTTTTCCCCCCCAGAAGGATTTGGGCATATTCCAAGTAGGAGTGTGGAAGTGTGAGGGTTTAATGCATGTGGAATGTGTTGACCAGAAATATCCCTGAGTTTTTGTTGATGGACATGCGGCGTAACTTTGCTGTGGCTCAGGGCCGTACTGCTTACAGGAGAAGAGCATCTAGGTCTTCGTCTGAGTTTTGGTGGTTAGAGGCGCGACTCCGTAGGCCAGAGAGCTGCCGCGATGCTCCTCATCAGCCACGGGCGGGTTTCGGAAATGATCTCAGCAGGCTACGTCTATTAACTGGGCCTTTTTGTTTTCTTCACCGGAGACCCAAGATCGGTTCGCATGTAAGGGGCCAAATCTTACTCCAAGTCTTCTAGTCATTGGTGTTTAGAGCAGGGGTCACCAACATGGTGCCCAAGGGCACCAGGAGGCCCCCAAGGACCACGAGTCGCCCGCGGACCTGTTCTAAAAATAGCACGACTCGCCAGTGAGCAGCGTCTAAAATTGAATTTTCATCCTGTTGCTGTTCTTCTTTAATCACATTTGCATTCATATCGATTTGAAAATGACAGTATCTGGGGAAAAAGCACTTTAAACATGTTTAATATTACTGAGCAAATCTTATTTAGGAAGAGTGTATCAAACTGGTAGCCCTTTGTTTGGCTCAGGACCTGTGAAGTAACTCTCAGTTTCAAAAAGGTTGGTGACGCCTGGTTTAGAGTGAGCTGCTCCTCTTTTTTTTTTTTTTTTTTGAAGGGATGCTGTGGGTGAACCAGAGAGATCCAACCATGCAAGGCGACACAGCACATGGGCGGAGGAGGAGCCAGATGAAGGGGCCCCTTCGGCCCTGGAGGTGTCTGATGGAGGACAGAGGAAAAGGGTGGAGAAGCCGGGAACTGGGTCTGCCTCCGTCACCTGTACCTCCAACAATGGACAAGGTCTAACATATAATTATTATACAGTACTATAATCACTCTGCTGGATTGTATATTAGCTGGACAAAGAATATAATTAGTCCATTAGCTAAAGTTTTCAAGATAATGTCGTTTTAAGAATGGCAAGAACTGATGGATACCCACTGGCATCAATTTAAAGGAAGAATCAGCAGCCTTCTGAAGTGTTAATGGCCGTCAGCCTTGATTAACAGGCGGAAAATTCAGAAGCATTTTTATGCCGGCGGATACTCTCTCCTCTACAGATACAAACACTGGAGCAAGTCCCACCCAGGCCAAGCGGAGGAAATCAAAATGACTTCTGAATAGTCGAAGCTACTTGATTTCTTCCTTTTTATAATGAAGTAACCATTCGCATTTGTCTTACCAGTACTACTGTGTCTAAGCTCTGCTGCAATGCCGAAGATTTTTTGTTTGATTTTTAATTGCTGGATTAATATGTCGCCTATAGTTTCTATTATATAATTTTGCCGAAATCAGAATGTGATTTTCCACTTTATTGGCGATGAAACAGGATGAGAGATTTATTTAATGCCTTAGCCATGATTTAGATATGAATAAAACTCACAGCAGTAGCATTTTAATAGGCTTTAAACTTAAGTCACTTTTTGTTAATGTGAGATCTGTTTAATTATCATGGTTCCTGGACATTTTTTCTTTTTGTATGACCCAGGTGCTAAGATGTAGCTCTGATTTAAAAAAACAAAAAAAAACTCTGTGAAAGTTATGTGATTTAATAACAGGCAGCTAAAAACACATCAGAGCCTTTATAACTACTGAAAGCTACAAACCACTGTACCAGTGCACTGAGTAGTCTTTGTAACACTGGGCTAACTGGCTTAGAGTAACACCACTGTGCTTTACTAAATGTGTGGCATTTTTTCGAAAATAAATTTACTGCGATAATACAAAGTAACACTGATGCCATGGGCAATACTTTTTTTTTGGTCTGATTCCCTATAGTCGCGATGTTGGTGATTTTAATCAATGAGCCAAATATGGTGCAATAAGAATTAGAGGAAACATGGCCTCGTTTTTAATAAGTGACTGTTATCCATAATGATAGTGATTTTCCCAATGAATACGATCTTACCTTGTGTATATATATTGTAATATAATCGTCTCATTAGAAAAGGTAATAATGGATATAGACACACTTGTGCTACCAGCCAGGGGTTCACAACATAGAGTTAGTGTACAGATAACTGTCAAATGATGGGTGAGCAGGGGCTTTCAAAGCAGTGGGCGGGATTATGCGCCATCATTTCCCATCTGGTTTATCCTATTGGTTATTTTACTGATGACGTAAAATCCAAACATCTCTCAGCCACTAATCCAGTACAGGGTCACATTGGGGCCTGGAGCCTGTCCCAGACAGGAGAGGATCACCCTGGATGAAAGGCCAGTCCCTCGCAAATTTACATGACTTTTGACTGAAAGAGGAAATACACAGAGAGGGGAAAATAGGATTCAAGCCCCCCCGCCACGTTAGAGATGTGAAACATACTAATACGTCAGCAAGAGAAAGAAGGAACCAAATAACTAAACGCACATGGATAACGGGACATTATTAAAATGTTTTATTGGCTATATTTATATTAATTTATTCACAGGGTTTCTAACTTTGGTCAGGTGGCTGGCCTGAGATTTTCAATTCGAGACAAGTCTGCACAAACATGTGCAACAGTTTTATTACCTTGCAAATAACCAGTAGGGTTTGCAAACTATTTCAACGCTTTTGATGTAGCTAATTTTAGGTTTATAATAGAATAATATAGATTTACCGTAGGATTCTTTGCGTGAGCGTGGGAGTCTTTGTCATTTAGCGATAAATGCAGTATGATAAGTCAGGACCTCTTCCACAACAATCATGTTTGCAATCAGAAATTCATGATGATGCCGCTTTTCTGAGAAAGGTTGTCTATCAGGCGGCGGATCTGTGTAACGGCCATCCAGGTGGGAAACGTTACGCTAATTACAGAGTCAGGCTGACGGTGGGAAAAAGGAAAGAATCACTTTGATTACCATGTTTGATCGTAGCGCCAATTACTTTGGCTCCAATGGTTAACAACATTTTTAGTTTAGGCATCGGTTTAAGGCAGTTCTTTAGTATTATTAACACGCAACGCACGATTTAAAGTGTTTCCCCGAATCACTTCCGAAGGTGGTATCAGCTGTAGGGTACTTTTTTTCTTTTGATGAATTTGCTATCATAGAGTGGAGACCGTGCCTTGGCCCAGCAAAGTAACCTCCCGGGTGTAATTGACTGAAAGATGGCCGGGAAGGGTCTGTTAAAAGCCTTGCAACTGAGCTCGCACGCCTTGGATCAAGCCGAGGGGCGTGTGTCCCTGCCCGGCATCTCCTTCATCTCCTTGCACGACATCCTGGAGCTGCAGGACCAGCCTGTTAGTGAGGAGCAAGCCTGGGCTTTGTGCTACCAGTTGTCCGTACTGCTGTCCGACGGCGGGGTCTACGGCCCCCGGAAGGCTCTCTGGCTACGGGACACCGACGGGATCCTGCTGACCGGCGACGGCAGCGTCCGCCTCAAAGTGAACGAAGCGGGTGCGTTTATTTTCCTTAAGATCCCTCTCATCGCTGATTAAGAGAATTTAATCTTTGTGAATATTTCGTTTCACGTATACATATAAAAAACTAATTTCCTAGTAAATCTTGAAATGGTCTAATTCATTCATTCTGTCACGGACCTTCAGATGACTATTTTACCTTGGAGACTGAAGATGAGGTAAGTCACATTCAAAATTCCCTGTAAATTAAGTCCTTGAAACTAAGCTGAAGTTCTGTAGCCTAAGCTGTGCCAATTCATGGCTACCATGAGGTTTGGAAATGTGTGCCTTCCTCCTGGCTGTATTTCCGTCGATATGGAACCTCTCCAGGTTGTGGATTACCTTGGACGACTGATCTACTCCTGTCTGGACTGGGGTCTGGGCAACAATGTGGAGCGTGAGCTGAATGCGAGCTTGGAAGGTCTGGTTTGCCAGATGACTAAGGTCACCCTCGGCCAAAACATGGAGGACTCCTTTCAGCCCGTTCGCACCCTCGTCGAGGTCATCCAGGTAGGAGACCTTAATCTTGTAATCTGCAGTCTTGTGTTTTTGTCTTTATTGTCTTTATTCTTCTCATCTGAAGTTGATTGTTAAAGATAAATCGGACATATCTCACACACTGATTTTGCTACTGATTATAGTGGTACATGCGTTAAGCCTATCTGTGGGTTGTGGCCGAAATAGTGATCTCAAGCAAGGCCCTTCAGATCCAAGAGCAGCAAAAGGTTGTCTGACTCTGCTTTCTCAATCGTAAGCCGCTGTGGATAAAAGCGTCGTGCTTGAAATAAAATCTGAGACTGAGTATTTGCTGCCATGTGCAAAGGTGTAATCACTACCACTGCCGATCTAGGCACGATCACTCTGAAGCTTAGTTGGAAATCCTGCCGATTTTCCACGTTGCCCGTTTGTCGTCCCCGGGCTCCAGATCTGCAAAGACCGTCTGTACGACCCGGACCAGGCCGCACACCATTACAGGAAAGTGTGCTGCACCCTCTTCTCGGAGACCGTGGAGTTGTGCCGGTACCTTTACACCATGCAGTGCGCCAGAGAAGTGTGTACAGGTTCCTTGTGCAAAGCCGTTCACCCTGCCCGTTTGTGTCGTGTTGGTGTTAAGCACATATCGCATGTCTGTGAACCATTTGCTATGGATGGCTACTACTAGATGTTTCTGCCCGTCCATCTATCCATCCATCCTGCAACTGCTTATCCTGGTCAGGGTTACAGCCTGTCTCAGGCAGCATGGAGCACAGGGCTATGGGAATAGCCTGCAGGGTGGGTTTAGGTGGTCAAACGGCCGCTTTCACGTGAATGTGTTACGCTGCCGCTGCTAACTTTATTTCTGTAACCTACTGGTTTTAGGTCTGTAGGTTGGAGTGAAGTTGACATGTTCCTTATGC
This sequence comes from Brevimyrus niger, assembly GCA_015164015.2. NCBI lineage: Eukaryota > Metazoa > Chordata > Actinopteri > Osteoglossiformes > Mormyridae > Brevimyrus > Brevimyrus niger. The sequence goes on from JAABNY020000037.1 coordinate 20,508,574, forward strand.
GTTTGTTTCTGAATATTGCCAGACTCTACAAAAGTTGGTATTGGAACCAGAAACAAGAGTTGTGTCAAACTGGGTAGGTACAGATTTTTTCCCTGTTTTGCAGTTGTGCGATATGTGATCCATATGTGTCAATCCAGCTGCATTGAACATTGTGGGGGGGGGGGTTACTGACTGGGGAAGGGGCAATAGTGAAACTTAGTCTATGACCGCATGATAACCTGTAAGATGGCAACATGGGTAAAATAAAACCATATGCGTATATCTTGAGAGTTGATATCTTTGGTGACCATGCATGCATTTTTTTTTTTTTTTTTCAAGGCGTTTGCTTGGAAAACCCTGGTGGATGAGCTGAGCAGGGGGGTGAAGCTGAGGCGCGTTGAGGAGCGCCTGAATATGAGTGCCCCCTTGCCTGTGGAGCACTCCCCATTCCAGCAGCTCTTGGAGGACATCCAACACCGGAGGTTCAAGCTACGCAAAGTCCAGGTGAGCCGCGTTGCTTTGCGTCAGGCTCTGCTACGCGACACTGAATGATTCAGGTCCGTTCAGCCCTCCACGCGTTTTTCCTTCTGCAGACCGTGGATAACAGACGTAAGTGGATGGATCCCCACAGATCTCTTCTGGAATTTGTCCGTTCGAGGCCCAAACTCAAGCCTGTGAGTTTTCGGACGGCGGCACGGGGTACCAGGAGCATGGCATCCTCTCTTGGGGTTCTGCTGATTCGCCGTGGAAACTCCCGTTGGTACCATCCTTCTAGACCCGTCCCCATGTTCTCTGTGCAGGTCTCCGATCGAAAGCTGAAGACGCGGCCCAAAGAGGAGGCTAGCTTACATGAGCTACTGATGAAGGAAATTCAGTCGGTGGACCAACAGAAACTGTTATCCTCGCATAAAAGGAGGTTAGCATGTAAAGGTACTCAACTGATTCGACACACACTTTAGGTGCTTGGGGCGTCCGGAAAGCAGCTCTGTTTTTTTTACTTCAGTCAAAATAAAGTGTCTCTCGACTTGCACAGACAACCCCAGCTCTCCCACAAGGTGCCAGAAGTCTGCGTTTGTGGATTCGTCCTCTGAGGACGCCTCCTTTCTACTGAATCCCATTTTGGTGCCTGATCTTCTGGAAGACGACTGTGAGGTAGTGTTCTGCCCAGTGATTGGTTGAGTGCCCCCTGATGCTTTTCAGACTCCGTTTACTTGTAAGTGCTTATCCCTCCCAAACTGTCATAATAAGGATGGGGAGGAATGGGCTAAAACATAGATGCGCAACTGGTCTAGCTTCTCACCGGATCAGAGTAACTTGTACAAAAGCTGCCAGCTCTTTGTGCTTTTAGGTAGATCTGCATGATGAGAAATTGTTTCGGAGGAACAACATGACAGGTACCGACCTTGCTAATTGCCCTCAGATGAGGGTGTATATAGATATTGTAATGCTTGTGGGCACATGCTTTGTGCTGGATGACCCTATGTTGTTCACCCACCTTGCCTTGGTTGTGTTCAGTGCTGGAGCAAGAGTTGTTCTTCCCCGTGCTGTCATCCTCTCCCATGGACCCCCACCACGGCTGCTCCAGGACGAAGCAGAGGTCCCGCTCCCTCACCAGCAACTTGAAGCTGCAGTCTGTACGTCTGCTGCCCTGATCTCCCTCCTTAATGAGCTTAACCCTGTGACTCTACTTGACAAGGATGACGAGTCGATCACTGATCCTGATGAGCCCTCTTTGAACGTGAAGGTCCCTGGGAAGGTAGCCGTCCCTTTAACTATTGCTGAGGTCATCAAAGTGCGCCAAATGGAGACACGGGCCCAGAAAGCTACATCCTGTGACGGATACAAAAACTGGAGGGTGAGCATATCCTGTAGCGGCATATGCGATTAATATTAAAGAGAAACCTTATTGATCCCAGGAGGAAAGTGTTGCACATACATAGACATACAGCAGAGTTCAGATGAACATGCATACAGTTGGAGGAAAAACTGAGACCACGGCACAACTTTTGTTTTAGTCATTTCTCTATTTATGGGTGTGCGTCTGATTTTTTTAATTATTAATTATTTTTTAATTTTTGTAAACTCCACACTGGTTCTTTGTTTCTCATTTATGAGGGGCTTCTTCCTCGCTTGATGGGACTTCAGTCCTGCTTCTAGGAGCCTGACGTGAACTGTCCTCGCGGTGCGCCTCACACCTGCACTTAATGTGTCCCGCACCTTTTAAAAGGTCACTTGAGGCCATCTGCTGATTCACTGTCGGATAAGTTGACTGTCATCTCCGGCATAAGAAAGTCGCTTCCACCCTTCTTACCTGGCTGGTTTCTGGTCGTTCCCAGGGTCTCCTGCTTTCACCTCCCTGTGAGCTGCTGTCTTCGAAATTTTGAGCCTGGAAATGGCCTAAGCTCAGTGTAGCCTAATGCCAGCAGAACCAGGATTAAATCAGGATTTAAAAATGCTGATTTATTTTGAAAAAGTAGAGTTCTCTATGGCTATATAGTGTAAACAGGTGAACCAATTTTCTTAGCTGTACAGATATAATGTACTGAGAAACAGAATATTGGAACATTAAGGTGATTCCAATTTACTATTTTGCAGGTGTGTCACTGTTGCTCGAAGAGGAGTGTATATTTCACCTGGCATAACTTGTGCTCCCTATGCAACAAGTAAAGTCTTCCTCTCTATCAAATGTTATGTATTTGTTACATTGAGCTGTACACTTATTCCTGAGCCGGGTCTAGATTTCAAAAATGACTCGCCAATGAGTCAATCATTTAATCACTGGTATGGGTTATAGTATAGAATACAGCAGTGAATACTCCTGGTTGTTTGTTATTTAGCCAGGGCTCTTCAAATCTGGTCCTTGATTCCAAATCCAAACCTTGTTTTCAGTGTTTCCAGGCAGTTAGTTTAATAATCACTCATTCTGATTGGCCACACGCTTCACACCTGGCTCACAGGTAAAGGAAAGCTGGAAAATCAACACGGCTCGGACCATGATTTGAATAGCCCCGATTCAAACTGTGTGAAACTTTCACTAGAAGAAAGTCAACTTCTATCTCTTCCCTTTCAGTGTTGTATGCCCAGAATGCTGTGTTGAGGTAAGTAAGTTTTTTGCCATGTCTTTCTGTGATATTTGGGAACATTAAAACTAGTTGTTGGTCACCTGTTGTATCTGATGTACTCCCCCACACCTATTTAGTTACATTTGTCTGTGTATGATATATATATATATATATAACAAATCAATCAATCATTGTAGATGCGGATTCCCTTTAAGTGGTGCATAAATCTCCCAATGAGCTTTTTCAAGAAGATCGTGCTGAACAAGGACCAAGGCAAGAGCCAGTTCTGGAGGGAACGTTGGTCCTGGGACAGCTCCAGGTGACCAGCACAACGTGCCTTGCATGTTTAGAGGTCCAGAAGAGCTATGTTCTGATCTCCATTCAGGATGGAAGAGTGTGTGCCACTATTTTTTTGCCGAATGGTAGTTTTGTTTTTCAGAGAGGATGCAGTTGAGGCTTTTCCCCCTCTGCTTTTTCAAGGGTTCCATTGGTTCTGGAATCTCAAGTGATGGCTTCATTCCCTCCAACCAGCCTGGCCATGAGAGATTGGCACAGCCAGGATGTCTGCACGTCTTGCAAGGGTTACTTGGTGGACGCTTGTGACACCGTGTTCAGGTTATGTGCCAAGACCGGGGCCCAGGAATGCTGATGCCACCAGTATACCACCACCCCGTCCGATTTGACCAGTTTGGTCGTTCGAGTTTCCTTTATTGCCCCACCCCCCCCACACACCCTCTGCACCCTTTAATGAACCACCATCTTGTTTCAACACAAGTGGATCAGTTTCGTTGTTTTATTTCACTTTCATTTCTGTAAATAATTAAATGCCCCATTCATTTAGCACTTCCCAATCAACATTAACCCTTCCTATTCTATCCCCGCACACTAAGTTTGAGTGTTTTAATGCCTTAAGTGATTTTAAGATTGCTTGTTTGTGTTTTTTTTTTTTTTTTTTCCCCCCCCCTTTCCAAAATGGAATAAATATCTATTGAAAGTTGAACTTCAGATTTGTCTTATGGTGTCTAAATGACAGCATTCCAGAACTCTTAACTGTTAAAAGCAAATGAAATCTCGCACTTTTATCAGTTGATAATCGAATGGTTGGGCTTTTAGATTTATAAATTGTGACGTCCACCACAATTCAAAATTAATCTAGCTACAGGTTATAATTCTGTTCAGTTTTAAAAACCATTAAATCATTATAGTATATTCACCCAATTCAACAGTCTGATCAAGATTAACTTATGAGTACTGACTGTGAATGGGGAAAATTACAGAAATGTCTCTTTATGTCAACAAAAGAAAAAATCCTTAGTATTAAGGTCCATAATATTTTTCAATTCTGGGATTGTTATGTTTTGTAGCTTTGAGGTTCAGTTAATAGCTGTTTTTGCCGTAGTTCTATCTAATGACTTGTGCCTTGGATTTGACTAAACTTTCATATGCATAAGTTTTTAACACTTTATAGCTCTATAGACGTGGGAACCTAATGGGGTCACAAAATCGTCCGAGTCTTGTTCTGTACAACTGTTGCTGGAGGTTGGATATTAGATTTCATTGAGTAAATGTCATTGTTTCCACCCTGTGAAAAGCTGGTGCCTTTGTACAATGTCGTGCTTTCATTTTACATCAAGTCTGTTGCCTCTTGGAAAACTGATTTTGTATGGCTAGGGTTGCTGCCAGAATAAAACTGATTAATCTGCATGTTTTTGGGTGGAAAGTTGACAGTAACGGTCAGGGTCCATGGGGCACCCCTTACTGCAGCCCTCCCCGTCGGTGCCCCCCTCAGAAGCTGGCCCTCTAGGTGGCCGCTTACGTCACCAATTGGATCGACCGGCACCGGAAGCAACTTGCTTTTGGTTGAGCTACCAAACATAGTCTGGTCGGATTTAGCGTATGTGCTGGACTGATTACTGGAATTGTTGTGATTGTCATATAGTGACGCAGAGTACACTATATAAAGTCAGGAAGCGAATAAGCGTTGAAGCGTTGATGTTTGACCACCAGAGCGAAAGCTGGAAACCCCTGTTTCAAGCTGTGGGATATTTTTAACCTCAATAGGAGTGAAACTTGACAAGGAAAAATCCTGCTTCCAGTTTAGTTTGACTCTCCTGTACACGATGTAATGAGCTTGGCTTTGCTGAAACGTAAAGCTGAGATGTTTTTTTATTTATTAATTTTAAAAGATTTTTCCCAGGCTGGGGGAAGGGTTGCGAAAACATTGTGTCCCTTTACCTAATAGATTGCTTTTGCCGTGGTGGATCATGATTAACGCTTCCCTTTTGTGGAGTTTGTGCATCTATAGGCTGCAAGCATATTTTATCACTACGGAGGAGACGCCAAAAATCGGTTACCTTGCAGATTTCAACCATCTGCTAAATGTATGGCCGTCCTGTGTTTCTGCCAAAATTGGTCAGGTTGAATGGTCTGTTGTTTTTTTTTTTTTACATCTTATTATGAACAATCTGTGTTCTGTAGTGGTGTTCTGCTTTCTGTAGGGGTGACTATCGCATCGGTGATACTGAGACAAGCTCTTTTGTTACGACGGGATTTACAGAAGTCGTCGTGTAGAATGACAGTTGGCAATGTTCATTGTTAAGGTATAATACCACTTTGCGTGCTTTATCCCACGAGCAACCGATGATTTCGGAAATGTACAGGTGAGAATTTTCAGTATCGAGGTCTTTCACTTCCAAGGTTTGCAATACAAATTTGGGCCACGCAGCTGTGATAATATAACAAGGGAACATTTGCTTTCAAAAACAATAGGACTACACAGAATTTAAATGATGTAAGCATATCATTTCCTTTCGTGATCCCCACCTGAACCTTGCAAGAATATTAGAAGGCATGCATCTTACCGCTCTCTGTTCTTATTAAATTTACTGCACGTCTCCCAGCCAGATTAAGGGCAGAGACTGATTGATTGATTGACTTTTAATGTTTGGTATTTGAAATAGGGAAGACATCGTTTATACTCCATGAAGTCAATTTGAAATACAAGGACCAGAAATGACTCAAAACACAAGCACATCATGTTTTACTCCATTAGTTGTTCTTTTATTTTATTTTTTTTGGGGGGGGGGGGTGCAGTTTGTACTGTCATTACGAAAATATGGCATAAAAAGTAATTACAAATCAAGCTGATGCTTTTGCAGTATAAAAGATGGTGTACTATTTTACATTCATGAGATTAAATTACAGTGCATGAATCAATCTGTGACTTTTCAGTGAATTACAGAGCTGGGTGGCACAGTGGTGTAGTGTGGTGTAGTGTATTGTAGTGTAGTGTAGTGTGGTGTAGTGTGGTGTAGTGTAGTGTAGTGTAGTATAGTGTAGTATAGTGTATTGTAGTGTGGTGTAGTGTTAGCACTGTAGGCTCACACCTCTAGCACCAGGGTTTAAGTCTCCACCTGGGTTCCGTGTCTATGAAATGCTCTTCATTACATGTTCTCCCCACGTCATCGTGAGGTTTCCTCTGGGTACTCTGGTATCCCCCCACAGTCGAAGAACATGCCAAGGGTAATTGGAGTTACAAAATTGCCCATAGGTGTGAATAGTGGGTGAGTTTGCCCTGCGATGGGTTGGCACCCCATCCTGGGTTGTTTCCTGCCGTGTGCCTGTAGCCTCTGGGATGGGCTCCAGACCCCCCATGACCTTGAATTGGACAATATTTCAGAGTATTTTATCAATTAAAAATACATAGACAACATTTAAAATGATTTAATATTAATATTAACAGGGCCCCAGTTATAGATTTAGGTGCCTTAAAAGCATCCAATTATGTTA
>JAABNY020000037.1:20524737-20547221 GCA_015164015.2 Brevimyrus niger
GGGGATTGAGTTTTTTTTTCTCCGCCCCCTCCCGTGTGCCCCTGCCCCGCCGGCCCCCCCCCCCCCCCCCCCCCCCCTCGTCTGTGATGGACTTGCTGAAGAACAAAGGGCTTCTTAATGACATCTGTTAGTAGTTTGTCGCTTCGTTTGCAGCGCAGTGCCCTCTTCTGTGTCTTGGCCGCGTAGCATGATGTTTCTGAGGCGGGGGGGTCACCGGCCCGGGGGGCGGGAGGACGCCGGGACCCTCATCCCTCTGCACTCGCTCGGGTCGGCCTGGCCTGCCGCTCACCATCTTTATTGAGTTATTTACCTTTTTTTTCTCCATTTGCCTAACGCCCCGAAGCAAACACGAGGATTTCGCGGAGAGGAAGCATCGAGACAAAGACAAGGCGAAACACAAAGATCGCAGCGTAGAAAGACACAAGGACAAGCACAAGGACAAGGAGAAGAGGAGAGAGGACAAGGTGGGTGCCGGCTCTAGGTCACCCCGACTGGTGTGGGGTGACGTCATCGAGGTTCGGGTGATCTCTGGGTAGCCCTGATCTGTCCCCCCTAACAGGATGGAGAACTAGGATGACCAGGGTGTTGGTGGGGGGGGGGGGGTGCACTGTGAGCTACTTCAGGTTTTACAAACTATTTTAAGGCCAAAAGGCTCCTGCGCTTGGCCTAATAGTTCAGTTCTTCTTGTGCTCTGACTGGTTTGTTTCCTTAATTCAAAGACTCATCCAGCTGTTTCACATTAACATTGGTGACACGTGCATGATTATAGGAGACTGACCAATCAGCACACAGCAAGAACTCAGTGCTCAACTGACATCCAGGCCTTTTTATTTGAAATGGTACTTTACAAACCCTGCCCTAGCTCACAGCGTCCCCCCCCCCCCGGCATGGATTAGGTGGCCCCCCTACTGACAGCTTAGCCATACGCCAAGTTTGGTGTCAAGCTACGTCTGTGCAGCCGTTTTTGAATCTGCCTCTGACCTCATTTTGACCCGAACCGTACGGGGTGCAGTTTCACACAGACCCAGATATTCACAGATTCTGCAAACTCATGCATATTTAAATCATTTAAGAAAAACATTTTGAATAATGCAAGCAAGTTTAATGGGGAAACAGCCCATTAAAATGAAAGCTTAAATGTGAATTTCAAATTTTTTCCGAACGGTGCTTTTATGCGTTGATGCTTTTCCGTGCGGCCGTCCTCTTTGTTTTGGTGTTTTTTTTTGTGTTTTGTGAAGTTTGTCAGTGCCGCACCTTTGGTAAGAGGAGCTCTGTGGTTTTCATTGCAGAACAAAACTCTGGGCTTTGACGAAAAACCCAGGAAAGAGCAGGAAAATGGATTTGCTAGGTAGGAATTCCCTGCATGTTGGAAAATTCTGTGTTGCGTCCAAGTTCTTCTGGCAACGGCGGCCTCTGAACTGGTGTCTACATGGGTGTCAAGTATGTGGTCCAAAAACCCATACTCAGTGCGAGGTCTCCCTCTCCAGCCCCCCACGCGTCAAAGCCGAACCGGACTGCGACGGGTTCTATCAGTCTCCCAGACATGAGAAGTCGCTGAAGAGGGAGTTTGAAGACGATGAGTGAGTACTTCATGGGTGTTTGGCGCGGGGGGTGTGTCCCCCCTCCCCCCCAAGACACTGGGGGGGGCGCTAGTGGTAGATGCCTACGTGTGTGGTTACAGGGTCGTGAATCCGACACGGTCCGCAGTGTTTGTGAGGGCGTGTCCCGATGACTTTGGGAGAATGACAGCGCTTGTGTAACTTTTTCAGTGAGCGAGTTGTGTGCGTTTGTTTTTAGCACTGAATTCAAGCCCAAAAAGATCAAGATTGAAAACGAGAAGAAGGTAAAGAAGCGGAAGACGGAGGAGGAGGAGGTCAGCTGCCCGTCTTTGTGTCGTCTCTCGCCGCAACATTTTTATTATTCCAGTTCCGTGAGCGGGAGTTTTTTCACGGGATTAACGGAGACCAGCCTCCTGATTTCCTTCTTGCTCTGGTTGGATGTCTTAGGACGTCAAACCCAAAAAGAAAACAAAGGATAAGAGGGAGGATGATGGGGAGACCAAGAAGAAGGGGAAAAAGGAGCCAGAGGAGAAGTGGAAGTGGTAAGGCCAGAAGCCGAAAATCCAGGCCAGGTTTTTCACAATGCCCAACACTGCCCGTTACACGCTGACTGTTTCGAAGGGCCTCATAAGCATTTACTTGACCACATTTTTCCTTTGTTCTTGAGAGGTACAAGAATACCCCGAACTGAATTTGTGTCTTTGTGTGAGATTCGGTGAACCGTCTCTGAGCGGTGGGCGGAGCCTCTGTTCGTAGCCGCTCGCCTAACGAGCGTACGAGCGCAGCAGCTGCCTTCGTGAATCATTCAGCGATGCAGGCGATGTGGCGGCGTGAGGACAGAGTTTTCCAGTGCGTCACGCTCAGCCGCGCCTGCTAGCCAGGCGATAAGCGTCCCGGTGGATGTTGGTGGGAGTGTCTCTGAGCCGCCGCGTTGGGCTGAATTTAAGTGGGATTCAATCGTCTCACTTTCATTTTCGAATCCCACCCCAAAGTCCCATGTAATCGTTTGCTCGAAATGATGGCATAGCCTTAATCATGTAGCTTAGTCTTATCACCTGAGTTTACGTGTGTGAGGGGACACCTGGTTGAGGTGTTTGATTATGGTACAACTAGAAGCTAATTTGCAGATAACTTTGCAGGTATAGATTCCCTTATTATTGACTTGCGCGTTTCTCAGGGTGGATTTACTGGTGATGATGAGCAGGGTTAACTTCTCATAGTGTTGGGGTAGTCTCTCCAGAGGCTATGTTGACTTAACACTGAAATCGCTTCTTCGTTTGTCAATTTTCATTTAGTCGAAATCGCCGTCATTTTTGTTAGGACTCTTTTTATGGGCAGCTTCCGTTTGTGTAAGTGTTCCTGTGATTGGTTCGGAGGAGTGATCCCATGTGTTTTGTTCTCCTGTTGTTTTACCGTATGTGCAGGCATGTACAGTCGCTAACCATATTATTATTTATGTTCCAGTACTGATTAACTTATGATTACTGGTGCCAACAGGGGCACCTTGTTGATAATGTAGGACAAACAGTCCAGACCCCAGTCAAGAGCTCATCATGTGCCAAATGATCTGAAGGGTCTCACTTTTTTGGATTCTGCTCCTTCTCTGGACACTAGGTGGGAAGAGGAGCGGTACACCGACGGTTCGAAATGGAAATTTTTGGAACACAAAGGTCCCGTTTTCGCCCCGCCTTATGAGCCCCTCCCTGAGAACATCAAGTTTTATTATGACGGTAAATGCGCGCTTCTCCTCAGTTCTACCTCGTCAAGTTGCCATTCCAGAAATTTTTATTTACAAACTCTAGTTCTCCTATACGTGCGGGACGTTACTTTGGCGCCTGCTTTAAAATAAGCGGCAGATGGGATGAAGCTGCGTGCTGATTGGTCGGGCTCTGGCTCTCACTGCGTCTCTTAAAGGGAAGCACATGAAGCTCAGCCCCCTGGCTGAGGAAGTGGCCACCTTCTTCGCCAAGATGCTCGACCACGAATACACCACCAAGGACATCTTTCGCAAGAACTTCTTCAAGGATTGGAGAAAGGTGAGGGTGGGCTCTGGCCGAGCCGGAGCATCATGGGAGTTTTACTTTCACAAAAATGTTCTGAGGACAGAAGGAAAATGATCGGTTTGGATGGATAAACAATCGGAATGTAGGAGGAGGTGAGTCCAAGCAACTAGAGGAGGCAGGATCAACCAATCAAATGTCTTGGTCCCACCTCCTCTAGTTGATTGGACCCACCTTGTCTACAGTCTGATTGGTTATCTCTCTGATCGTTTTTCCTTCTGCCCTCAGAGCATTGTTGTTCCCATGAGAACTCCCGTGAGCAAGCCGGAGTCCATTATCGGTCCACGACTGTTTTGGTGGAATGGCACAGGTTTCGGGGCACTGTTACACGGGTGAGAAGTCAGTTAGCGCATCTTGCTTTCTTACCAGGAAATGACGTCGGAGGAGAAGTCGAGAATCACAGACTTGAACAAGTGCGATTTCACTGAGATGCATGAATATTTCAAGGCCCAGGCAGAGGCAAGGAAGCAGATGACCAAGGAGGAGAAGCAGGTAACTGGTTGTACTGGGAGGGGTGGGGGGTTCCTCCTTCTGGTGGGACTAACACACCTGCAGGAAGACTGGCTGGGTGATTCTTATTGCTGCCCCCCCGCCAGATGTTTCAAAAACTAAATAAATAGGTGGTAGAGTCAGAAGATCATAGATAGCTAGCTGGTGAGCAGAACATGCTGCTTCACCTTCTGAATTTAATTTTTAGTGTAGTGACTGTTTGTGGCCAACAGGGGGCCCCAAACCTCAGGGGCCCTCGCGTAAATGTGTGGTTTGAGTGGTGGTAGACGACCAGGACTTACAGTGTTTGGCAGAGTCATAGCCAATTATGGAGAAATGCCTTTCTGCTGAAAATGTAGGAAATAGAGAAACATCCCACATTTGAGATTCAATTAGGCTGGATGATCGTGGACGAATCGGAACGCACAGATTAATCACTGTTTGCGCACGTCGCTTTTGGATCGGGCGATAGCGAAATACTGTAGCTGTGAAGTCATAATTACTTTATTAGGTTTATTAGGATAGCATGAATCTTTTAAGACACTAAATGTATTTTTGAAGGCTGCAGAATATATCCGCTTCTCAAGAACACAGGAGTCATGTGACTGCAGAGTCCATCATGATAGGCCCGGCACCGGGCTCCTATGCCACATTTCCACCAACACGGAACCGGTGCTGGGCTGGTTCTCGCTTGGTGCCTTTTGAGAACCTGCCCGCATTTCAAAAAAGACCAGAACAGAATGTCATGTAAAGGAAAGTGACAGTAAAGTTCGCGTGTATTCTTTTTTTTTTTAATTTATTTTGATCTATTTCAGATTTTAAGTTATGACACGTCTTGCTCTGTCTCTATTGCATATCCACTATATCCACTTTCGTCTCCTTAAAGACTGCCTGCCTGTCTGTGTGAGTGAGTTTATTCTCGTTTACTGCTTTACTGTTGTCCTTCTAAGGATCGCGCAGTAACAGTCTGCTAAAACCTGTTCTTTTCTGTCCGCCTCATGATCTTGTCGCCACTCGAGTGCTGCAATATTTAATTTATTTGGCTCGATAGGAGATATTAGACTAAACCACTGGTTATGGATCGAATTTTCCGGGTATGAGGGAGGTTTTGGACAGGATAGCCTATCCCACTTTCGCTTATGTTATGGTTCTAAATTCTGAGACCAGCTTTTCTGTGGCGCCGCGCAGGGGCCACTTTTTTCTGACCTGGGGCCAATTTTTGCGGTGGAAATGCGCAGATCTAGTTTCAGATTTGGGGGGGGGAAGTCTGGCACCATGTTGGTGGAAACACGGCACTAGTCACGTAGAGCTACTTAAAAATGCCACCGTAACGTTATGGCATACAGGTGCTGATATACGATTGGTCACGTCCCTGACCTCGAACCTCTTCCCCTCTGTCAGAAAATCAAGGAGGAGAATGAGCGGATCCTGCAGGAGTTCGGCTTCTGCGTGATGGACAATCACAAGGAGCGAATCGGCAACTTCCGCATCGAGCCGCCGGGCCTGTTCCGTGGCCGTGGCGACCACCCCAAGATGGGCATGCTGAAGAGACGCATTCGGCCCGAGGACATCATCATCAACTGCAGCAAGTGAGCTCCGCCACGCTCCCTGCGCGCGCACTCCCTACTCTGGGACCTTTCTGCTAACTGGCTCGCGTCCGAAAGAAGGTGAGACGAGATCTGGGTGGGGTTCGACATTTCTGAACCGTGAGATGGCAGGAGAAAGCTCAGTAATTTCTGTAACGGAAGCGCGACAGTGGCGACTCACTGGCCAATCGGGTAACACTTCGGCCATGAGTATTGAAGGACCGTCCTCCGCCATGCTACGTTTTGGATTCATGGGCGGGATGGTGAATAGAACGCTGCAGCACTTTTTAGAAGCGTGTGGAAGCTTTTCTGGAATCGTGTCATAATTAGAGTTACACTTCTGGCTGTGCTGCTGGGTGGAGTAAGTGGTTTGCAGTTGGGCGCATAAATCCTGTGTGTGTGTGTGTGTGTCCAGTGGCCCTGTAAAAACTGATTTTGGAAAATGGGAAAACATCCCCGCAGAAACTCGCCTCCATTTAAATCACATCCTCCTGCCCCCTTTTAAAATGTGCTGTGAATTTCAATTTTTCAATTTTTGATTTTTGATTGGCTGCCATTTAAATGGAAACCAGGCTGGAGTTGCCATCAAAATAAACTTGGCGCCTCTCTCTTTGGGCCCGTGTAAGGGGGGCCGTGCTGTGTGGGTAGGGGGCCGTTTGCCTGGGACAGATACATGGGGTCACATTCATATAATAAAACTGTTTTAACACGATTCTGTTCATCCACCTCTTTTCCGTGCTGCTTGGCTGTTATCGGGTCACATTAATTCTGGAGCCTATTCCAGGAACCTCCCGCCCCCCTCCTTTCAACCATGTGTACACTGAAGCGTTATTGGGAGGGGGGGGGGACTGAGCCTATCCCAGGAAGCAGAGGCTAGAGGAACATCCTGTATGGGATGTTGGTCTGTTAGACACACTGAGAGTTTCTCAGAGATGCCATTTCACCTACCTGCCTGTTTTCGGACCATGGGAGGAAATCGGAGCACCCAGAGGGGAAGGGGCACCATGGAGATGCTAAAGACGGAGGCGGGATCCGAGCCCCCATCCCTGGAGGGGTCAGGCGACAGTGCTGGCCAGAATTCCTCTTAATTATGTCTATGATAATTGTAAAAGTTGTCCCAGCTGGCTCTTTACGTCCTCTGTGTTTATGGGCCTTGGCTGCTTTGTATTTTCCTGCTGAAGGCGGTGACCCCCCCCAACAAACTGCATGCTAGACTTGGAACGGTCTTTCAGTCACGTGTCATCAGAGGATTGTAGATTATTCGCGAGAAGCGATCGAGGTGACGGTCATGACCGTTGATATGTCGTGTGTGGACTGTCTACATTTCGTGTACATGTATATTCAACATCTTGTGGATTTATCATCTAGTGTTTCGTAAGGCGGGCGACCAGATTCTTTGGATGCGGTCACCCAACAGAGGTCTCCCAGGCCTGGGTGACCACAGAAAGAGCTGCGGGGGTCCCACTGGGAGGCCACCTTTGAACCGTAATTGTCCACCCCTGCTTCAATCGGGCCAGTCGGGGGATCTGACTCATTGATGGACTTTTGGCTTTGATTTTGACCACAGTCTTTTAGCAAGCCAGCCCACGCCATCTATAGTGTCAGCATGGCCAGGGGTCTTTGCGAAAGGCCGACGACCGACCGACTTCCAAGGCATCGCGCTTTTTAATCTTGGGTTCCTGTCCTGGTCTCTTTGCCTCACCTCCAGGGACTCCAAGCACCCAAAGCCGCCCCCTGGAACGAAGTGGAAGGAGATCCGGCATGACAACAAGGTGACGTGGCTGGCGTCCTGGACAGAGAACATCCAAGGGTCCATCAAGTACATCATGCTGAACCCCAGCTCCAGGATTAAGGTCAGTGCTCCCCGATCCGCCCAGCAGCTCCCTTGCAACATGGCCGTCCGACTCGGCTCGGTAAATTTAGCGGGACAGGAAAAGGTTCCTCCCACTCCTGCTATTTTTGTCTGCTTTGTGCGGCGAGTTCCAGTGATTCAGGATGAACTATAGTAAACACTGAGTATGCAGACGTGGGGGGGAAAAAAACAGGTATAACATGAGCTTAGCCCAGCTTTAGCACAGTTCCGCATTTTTTTTTCTTTTGTATATTTTCGGCGCATTTCACAGAACCTTGATTGGGCCTCGGGATGTGTCATCATTGTCACCCTTAGTGCTTCAGCACCTAAACGCGCCTGTCGACTGTCCCCTTTTACTCCTGACCGCCAGGGAGAGAAGGACTGGCAGAAGTACGAGACGGCCCGGCGGCTGAAGAAGTGCGTGGACCGCATCCGGACCCAGTACCGGGACGACTGGAAGTCGAAGGAGATGCGGATCCGGCAGAGGGCTGTAGCACTCTACTTCATCGACAAGGTCGGGGGGGGGGGGGATCCACTGGATCCTTGTTTTCTCTTTCTGTTGTTCAATAACAGCTTCTGAACCAGCTGTTGCCTCACACCTGTCCCCCCCCCCGCCTCTGCATGGGTGACCTCCCTCAGTCCAAAAACACTGGGGTGAGGTAGAGCTTAGTGTCTCTAAATTCACCCGCTGCGTATGAGTGCGTCGCCCCGCGTGGCACTGGCACCCCGTCCCGGGTTTCCCCAGCCTCCCCCTGACTTCTGAACCTCCCTCCCAGAGCAGCCCCAGCGAGCACTGGAGCCTCAAATGACAATACTTGTCCTTGGCAGTAGAAGAGCCCTGAATTAACCTTAGTGGACTCTCTAATCCAAACTGCCATGCTGTTTAACAGTCGAACGGACTAACAATTTAATGACAAAACAACTAAAAGCAGTTCGTCTAAAGTGCCCATTGCAAGGGAGAAGTTCACAAATCAAGGTTCCTGGCCTGTATATTCCCTGCTGTTATAATTACTAACTCTGTTGGATTCTGAAGCTATTTATGTGGTGTGTACAAAAAAAATGTACACACCACAAACACACACACACCACACGCGCACGCACACACAATTTCCCTGGGGATCCTGTTAAACGTTTGTGGAAACTGGTTGAAAACTGTCAGGGTGCATTCTAAATCGCATACTTGTTTGCTGTGTAGTAGGGGAAATGAGCAGCATGACTGAATTCTGAATCCTCACTATGAATGAAACGCAGTTGAACGGTACCTGGGTGACGTACTCCACTCCGCAAAATTCCAAATTGTACAAGCAGTGGATGCCGCACTACCCCACAAGGCCACTGGAGCGGCAACCAGAGACAGAGAACATTGCACCTTCTCTCTACAAATTTAAGGCGAAAACAAAAACCAATTTTTTTAGTTGATAGTTTAGTTTATAAGAGGGTTATTCGAATCACGGTCCACAAGGGCCGAGCCCTGCTGGTTTCCCAGCCTTCCTTTACCTTTGTGCTCGGTGAAAAGCCTCTGACCAATCAGAATCAGTAATCATTAAACTAACTACCTGGGAGAACTGAAAACAAGGCCTGGATTTGGAATCAAATTCGAAGAACCCTGGTTTATGACTTCTGCAGGGGTCCAGCTGGGTCAGATAACATGCAAGATGTCGACCACCACATGGTCAAGTGCATGCATGCATACAGTAGGTACAATATCAATAGTTACTACAATAGAGTAGTAAGCTTCTGATGGATTCCAGTATGCGCTGTGTAAGTATGCGATTTCAGACATACCCTGAGAGTAGGTCGCATGTTTCCATGGAGATGAGCCTTATGTGGCACTGCCCCCCCCCCCATCCACAGCTGGCACTAAGAGCAGGCAACGAGAAGGAGGAGGGCGAGACGGCCGACACGGTGGGCTGCTGCTCCCTGCGGGTGGAGCACATCAAGCTGTACCCAGAGATGGACGGCCAGGAGTTTGTGGTGGAGTTTGACTTCCTGGGGAAGGACTCCATCCGCTACTACAACAAAATCCCTGTGGAGAAAAGGGTAGGTGACCACAGGCAGAAGCTGAAGATGAGGGGGCAAGTCTCCGTGCTAGTAGCACCCAAGCACCATGTGGAATAAAGACCTCTGGTTTTTGGGGGGGGGGTGTACTTCTCAGAAATGAGGAAGGATATTAAACTGGTACCTTTTTTGATTCTGTTTTTTAGGTCTTCAAGAATTTACAGCTGTTCTTGGAAAACAAACAGCCTGAAGATGACCTCTTCGACCGCCTCAATGTAAAGACCCTCTTATATAGCACAATACAAAACATTTGACTGTCAAGGAGTCGATTAGGAATGAATGTAGCAAAGTTAAGCTTCCAATGCACAAGTGTATGAGGTATTGGAGCGGGAACCTGCTCAGCAGAAAGTACAATATTAGGGACATGCAGTGATACTCACCCAACAACCCTATACCTAGACTGTATCTCCAGCAGAATCCTGCTTAGGTAGGTGTACGCTACCCAATGCTCAGTGGTGGTCTCTGTTGAATACGCAGACCTCAATTTTGAACAAGCACCTTCAGGAGCTCATGGATGGTCTGACGGCGAAGGTGTTTCGAACGTATAACGCCTCCATCACCCTACAGCAGCAGGTCAAGGAACTCACTTGCCGTAAGTGACCCAACACTCAGCTCTGGCACGAAAACTCGCCTGAGGTATGACATGTAATGCAGGACATCAGCCTTATATCTCCTGGGGCCTGACTGATGTTGTAGGACTTGGAATACTGCCAGACTTTGTCTGATCGTTTGAGATGAGGCTAGGTGGGGGTCAGGTGTTCCTGGACGGACCTTATCAAGCAGGAACTCTTCACTTCTGTAATGTCTCCGGTCACCAGCTGAAGATAACATACCAGCCAAGATCCTGTCCTACAACCGGGCCAACCGTGCTGTGGCCATCCTGTGTAACCACCAGAGGGCGCCGCCTAAGACCTTCGAGAAGTCCATGCAGAACTTGCAGACCAAGGTACGGCGTGTTCCCGACAGGCTTTGTTGCGAGGGGGGTGGGCGACGGACGGCCGTAGCCAGTGCTCACCGTGCCCATTGCGCCGCACTCTACATCGCCACAGATAGACGCGAAGAAAGACCAGCTAGGTGACGCCAGGAGGGAGCTGAAGAGCGCCAAGGCGGACGCCAAAGTACGGAAAGACGAGAAGTCCAAAAAGTAAGTGGCGTCCAGCTCTCTCGGCATACATAATGCAGCATAGTTCAAAAATGATATGATACGGAAGCAGATGTGCCTGTAGACCTCGAGGTGGGTCTGAGGGGCCTGCCTGGGGCAGCTCTTTAGTCTGTCTTAACTGTTCATGTAATGTGTTGATTTATTTACTTTGAATCAGAATTCTCCTAATTGGCCAGGTGCACAAACTTCTGCATTTGCCTTGGCAGCACTGGTGCATCCATTAAAAACAGAAAAACTAG
Organism: Brevimyrus niger; assembly: GCA_015164015.2. Lineage (NCBI taxonomy): Eukaryota > Metazoa > Chordata > Actinopteri > Osteoglossiformes > Mormyridae > Brevimyrus > Brevimyrus niger. The sequence goes on from JAABNY020000037.1 coordinate 20,535,743, forward strand.
AATAAAATATGTGACCAGTAGTGCAAATCGGTGAAAACTGCAGTGCGTAAATTGGTGTTTTCAGACTTGTGCTCTGCGTACAAGTCTCGGCTAGATATGGGAGTTTCCGTGGCATTCGGTAACTCGCTTTGGTGAGACCTGGCTCTTCAGGACGGGGTTGGAGCAGCTCTGGAGGTACCTTCTGTCCTGGTTTTTCAGAGCCGTAGAGGCCAAGAAGAAGGCTGTACAAAGAATAGAGGAGCAACTGATGAAGCTGGAAGTGCAGGCCACAGACCGTGAGGAGAACAAGCAAATCGCCCTGGGTACCTCCAAACTCAACTACCTGGACCCCCGCATCTCAGTAGCCTGGTAAGACCCCCCACATGCACACACACACACACACACACATCGGGTAAACATCTTTATGGGGACTGCTCGTTCATTTTTATGGGAAAAAAATGCTCTAACCATAAACCGTAAGTAACCAAGCAAAAGAGGTTTCGGATTTTTCGTTTTTCATTGCAGTTTCAGATTTTTATTAAATTGAGTTTTCACTTATGGAGACCAGGAAACTGGTCCCATAGGAGGAAAAAAACAGGCATTCGTTGTGGGGACACTGTGTCCCCATAAGGTAAGGTATACCTGCTCGCCCACACACACATATAATCCTGGTATAATATGAAACCAGTTCAACAATTTAAGTTGTCTTTAAATAATACATCAAAAAACAATGTTGTCATTTGTCCAATAGCTGCCAATCCCGTAGGCACATCGTAGTTCCTGTTGAGCTTTGTAATTAAATTAATAGCTTATCATGGAACTCCTTGGCAGATGTCTTGGTTACATATTGCTCATTATGGCTCATGAAGACTGGATGTAATATCTGAAGTTGTTAGCACTTTCATAAATACTGTGGTCGCCGCGATAGCTGCGATTTGCAGTCGCTTTACTGGAATTGATTAAAACGGAAGCCTTGTAAAGTTCTTCAGAATCAGTGGTTTTGTCTACCAACGCAAACAGTAGTTCAGCGTTTGGCCTCTTTTTCTCCTTGGCTTCGTCCCCAAAGTGGGAAGGTGGCACCCCTCGGCAGACTAAACAATCCGGCATGGACGCGAAAAGGTGTGCTAGGTGCATACCTCCAGATTGACGTCGGGTCTTGTGTTTCAGACGTCAGCCGGCTGGCCTACTTGCCGTGCCGCTGAGGATGGATGATGCCGCAGTCTTGACCTTTAGTGTTACAGAGCGCTACGCGAATGATAAAATCAGTTCGGAAGACATCACTGACAAAGTGCGTAATGGAGATGATAACGGTGTCTGGCCTAATAGTTTGCTCCTCCATTCCTGCTGGAGATCCTGAAACTATCCTGCCAGTCTAGTGTCAGTTGTTGGTACCAGTTTGAGTCTCTCTCCATAGTCCATTCATTGGAACATTAAAAATGTGTATGTGAAAGTCGGCCATCTTGAATACCAGCTTTTTGTTTTGATTCTGACATTTTTGCTTTGACAATCACCTCAATGAGTAAATAAGATACAGATCTGGAAGAACTTGTTCAGGAATACCAGGGGCTGTTTTTTAAATTTTGTTTTTTTTTTTTTGTTTTCTTTAGTTTTGTTTCTTATTGTTTTGTTTAAGGCCTCAAAAACAATGGGGTTGTGTGAGCACCATAAAGACAGCCCAGCTGATGTTTGTCGTACCGGGGAAGGAGAGTAACAGCTGTGTCAGGATACTTCAGCTGAATGAATAATCAAGCATGGTCTGCTAATGGGATCTAGCGTTTCCGCAAAGCACCTTGCGCTATTTCGGGAACATCTCCTGTGCCGAGCGCTGCAGAGGCGCACGGAGTTCATTGGCCGTCCTCCATCTCCGCATCTGTTTGGTCCGTTAGAGCAGGCCTGCTTTCTCCAGGCCCCTCCCCCCCCCCCCCTCACTTTTTTTTTCTGTTTTTACCCCCTTAACCAGGTGCAAGAAGTGGAACATTCCTGTCGAGAAGATCTACAACAAAACCCAGCGCGAGAAGTTCGCCTGGGCCATTGACATGGCTGACGAGGACTTTGAGTTTTAACCGGCTTTGGCTGTAACTTTTTAAAGCATCCGGGTCCTTGAATATTGGCTTTTTTTTTTTTAGGGTTATGGATTTTTGTTATACGCCGACTTGACCAGGTTTTGGAGGATGACAAAGGGGCGTGGCTAAAGATGAGATTGAAGGAGCTAAAGTGTGTGTGTGTGTGTGTGTGTGTGAGTGAGTGAGAGAGAGAGAGACTGAGAGATGTAAGACGTGTGGAGCATTGTGTTTGAAGCAATGGGTTTCCACTGTTTTTTTTAATCTGAAGTGGAGGGTGAAATGAGGAAGGAGTCCCAAACTGCTTGTGAGCATTTTATCTTTAGAATTCGGTTATATACAGTGGCTTGGTGTCTAACCTGCACCGCTCTGACACCCAAAGGTTCGTCGAGCTTGTGTGTGCTGTGGTTTGATGCTACTGTATTTAGCGAAACCATGATTTTCTTTCTTAAATGTTCTTTTAACCTGTATTTTAGCCAAGATTTATTGGTGAATTCTATATTTTAATAGGAAAATGGTTCCTTGTGGAGATGAGAAACCAAGAATGAACTGACTGCAAACCGTGTGTGTGATTGTGTGTGAGAGAGAGGGAGAGAGGAGGTGAGTGGAATGGAGAGACAGAGCAAGAACGAGGTGGAGGGGAAAGGTGAGAGTGTGATGCGTTAAGTGTGGATTTTAGTTACTCTCAACTGTGGAATTCAATCCACGATGAATGGGTCTCAGAATCAGTATGGAAAAAATACTATTACAACTATGTTCCTGTAACTAGCACACAGAATGTGAATGAATTACATGTGTTTGTTATTTTACAGTTTCTATCAGGGATTTTTTTTTTCCTTCAATACATATGTGAAAAGTATTTTCCTTTCAAGTGCATCTTCAGAACCCTATGAATTTTCTGTCTGCACAATTCTGTGTTACCATCCGATTTCATCTCCCCTTTCAGCTGTTTCCAGGGGAAAGCAAAGTCTGTTACTTTAAGAAACGCCTATATTTTAATGTTCCAGTGTAGATTCGTCATATTTTTCCCTTTCAAATGGTCAAATGAAAAGATATGTGAGGGAGATGTTCTTTGCCAAAAAAACAAAAAACAAAAATTACAAAAAAAAAAAAATTTAAAAACCTGGTAACTTTCAATTTAGGGTGTTTTTGTAATTGTATAAAGACAGAAAGGGAGAAAAAGTAACTTAATGTGAATTTATTAGTTACTCTGTATAGGAAAAGCATTAGTGAAATTAGTCAATGTTAATGCTTTATCGGATAATCCTTTTGTCCCCCACCCTGTTTTACCCCCCCTTGCCCCTGTAGGTTATTTAAAAATAAAACCCCATATAACTTTTGTTGTTGTTTTATGTGATGGCTTACATAACTTACATTGATAAGTCAACACGGAAATCGACTCAACTGGTGTTAAATGACAAAAAAATGAACTGTACAACTGTACCGTGACGCAGACTAAATTGGTCGTGGGCCGATCTTGCATTGTAAACATGTAGTTGTAAAACCACACTTGGGGATCCACAATTAGGCAGGAGTGCACCAGGCATTGTTGGGAATGGAAACCAGGAAATATGTCGGTGAAATCAATTCCCTTATTCGGAATTATCTCTCCCAACTTGTTTTTGAAGGGAGGACTTAATTTCTTAATTCCCTCCTTGATTTGCAATATTGAAACCACTGCTTTTAAAACGGTGGAAATCTTGTAGGCCATATATAGACCTATGTTTTTGGCTGCAAGTCACCTTGTTCTGAAGGACGGTAACATCATAAGTAGCTCTAAAACACACATTGTAAATTATTTAATATTTAATGACATCCATCATAGTTCTTGGTATCCCCTCTATCACCAGTAGAGGTCACTGCAGCTGCTGTCTCCAGGGAATTGGGAAAGGTGCGGGTGATACTGGTAGGTTTTCTAAATGCTAATTTTGTGTTGGAACATTGTGCGGTTTCAATCGTTTTTGCAGAGATATGTGTGAGTAATTCATATATAGGTCGAAATTAAATGATGTCATCAATATAGCCTAGAAAATACATCCCCTCGAATTTTCTCAACCTTAATATGTGCGTCGTTATTTAATATTTGGGTGACATATAGGGTTATATATATATATAGCTGCCGCAACAAGGATAACTGGTCTCATTATTGTCATCTTCTTTCCAGTTGTACAGCTGCCTTAAAACCGTTACGTTTGGTGGGTAAATTCAGCCAGTTTCTCCTCTCACCATTGATAGATCTATGCAATTACTAATCATTATTGCAAAATAGGGGACTCCATGTGGACCCATAAGAAATTATGCCATAATCTTAATATCTGTCCTGGGAATGCCTAAAATGAAAATTTGGCTTAAAACACAAAATTTTACTCGTTCAATATTTATATATATACATAGCATATACTCTAGGGCAGGGGTGTCAAACTGCATTTCCAGAGGGCTGCAGCCCCGTGTAGCTTAGTTCTTTCCCTGTTCTGCCACAAATGATTCAGCTCAACTGTTATGTGGTAATTAGCACAAGGAGTTTAATCGGGTGTGTTAAACGAGGAGAAACCCAAAAATGTGCAGGACTCCGGCCCCCAGGACTAGAGTCTGACACCTGTGCTCTAGGGAATCGAACAAATTCTATGACTCTATACTTGTTCCAAATTAAAACTGTGTACATATGGTACTCCAGTCTTCATTTTTATAAACTGAATCAATGATATGCATTTTTTTTTTTTTAAATAATGGAAAAATATAAGTGCAGGGCCATGAAACAGGGGTAACGCTAGACGTTTTCGGCATGTAGCCCAACTCAGACCAGACCAATTATATTCCAATGTTTTAAGGGCCCTGTCACTCAGAAGCCATCGGAATCCTCCTCACTCTTTCTCAACCCCCCCCAACCCCAACCCCTTTACTCCACCCTTGCCCGTGAATAGTAGCAAATTCATGCGGGAGCCATCATATAAGGATCTTTACAGCATTTATTATGTTCCATATTGTTACATTGTCCATATTTACTGCATTTGTTTACAGCTGACTGAATTGTTTTTCCAGACATTTCCTGCATTGTTTAATTTGTAATTTCCCATGTGGAAGATGAAATTTGACCGGTCTAGGAGGGTGAAAGTAACGTCAATTTAAATGGGAATGTAAAGGATCCAAACTGGTCATGTATAAAAGTGACGTGGAGTGCAGCAAAAAACAATCCAGGACAAATCTATACCAAGGTATCCAGTTTTCAGTGAAGCCTTAAAGGCCGGACGCATGTATGAAACTCCGAAATAACAGTCGAAGAATACGCACACATTGATTCACACTTCCTGGTACGCCGTTTCAGGTCCATTTTATTTGGTATCTTGGCTTGGGTTACAGATTTGGTTTATTCCTTTTTATAAAGTGACATGCGGTATTTCATCCATGTGTTTTGCTGCATATTATAGCAATTCAGGTCAAGTGCCTTTTCTGAAAGGTAAAAGATCAAAGGCATGGGGGTGATGCCATACCTGAAAAGGTGTTTCACCTCCACACTGACTGCTATGGTCAAGCAGTAAGTATCAGTAGGCCTGACATGTACTCTACAGTGACTAATAAACAACTATAACAAGTTGTATGTTTACTTGCGTTTATGAAAATAGTACAGGCAGCACATATACTTGTAGTTTGCGTTTAACTTATTCCTAAAATAGATCCGGTAGTGCTAAAATGAGCTTTTTATAGGGAATGGCTGTTGATTTCTATTTTTTTTTTTTTTTTTACCTGGTGCAAGAAATGCACGGCAGGCCGAAAGTCGGATCTGTGTCTTTAAGAGGCTGATCCGCCCGGCGCTTTGTTATACAGAAGGGGTCGGGGTGGGGGAAGGGCAGATGCGGCGTCTCAAGCGCACCGCCTAGCCTATGGCAGACTCTATGGAGGCTCGCTACGGGACGCTGAGGGGAAAACCGCAGAGCTTTTCTCGGGAATAAAAAAAAGAAGAAAACCGTATTTTTTGAGGCACAGAATGATATAAATGGGCGGGTTTGGAAAGGGCTGGCATACGAGAGGATAGCCGAGGCCGGCGCAGCGATGTGCGGGGCCGAGATTGCATTGAGACGACGCATCGTGTTGCTTTTGTTGCGCCGATTACGATTTGAGAAGGTAAGGCGAAGGGTGCTGGAAAGGGGGGTAGAAAACCCGGCGCTACCTGCACCGATCGCTCCCGATCTCTCCAAAGCCGCGAGCTTCCCCCTCTTTACGGTCCCTGCGCCTCCGGCGGAGCCCCACTCTCCAGTGCTGTCGTGTCGGGATTGATTTATACATTTCGCTGTATTAAAAGCCACGAAACCAGGGAAAGGGAGCGCGACTTGGACGTGGTTTACAGCTAACCATGGAGCTACATGGGGAAAGGAAGCGATCCCTTTGATCGGCTGCGTTTCATGCACATTAAATACTGCACTTTCCTAAAAGTCTCACGTTTTGTCTTCGTGGGAAACGTTTTTGTATAAATAGGCGACAGTAACGACCACATGACAATATGCTCATAATGTAATTATTCTCTTTTTAAAACATGAGGTACACGTTTTGCACCGGGTATATTTCAGATATTTACTAAAGCGTTAATCGCAACTTGTGGCCAACTTGTTTTATTTTATTGCTTTTAATCGTGATTCCCCCCCTCTTTCTTGGCAAATCCATGACAGTGTCGTTTCTTTTCTCATAAATAGGTGTCCCCGTTTCAGCCACCCAGCTTGTAAATTGTTCTAAAAGGAAAAGGACAACAAACGGGGGAAATGACCATGGCCGGGACCAATGCCTTCTTCTCCAACGGACCCGGCGCCTGGATAGAGAACGATGCCGAGGTTAACAGCCTTTACAGGGACCTGGAGCTGGGCACCGTCCTGACTCTCTATTACTCCAAAAAGTCCCAGCGCCCGGAGAGGAGGACATTTTCGGTGAAGCTGGAGACCCGGCAAATCATCTGGACCCGAGGCACGGATAAAATCGAGGGCGAGAGTGAGTATTTCCCCAGGCATTCCTCAATCGGGAGAAAAGTTTCCTCATTGTCATATTCAGCTATATGATCCAATGGGTCATATGCGGAGATGAAATTGAAGACACAGCGATAAATGTGAAAAACATTTAAACACGACATATTCGGTCATGGGCATAAGAGAAAGATGCAATTAAAATATATTTGAAAAATTCAGTACAAAATGTATCCATGCAAGTGTGCAGTGTGTAATGTATGTGAAGCGATCCGCGGCCATTAACCGTGTTTATTGACGGCGCCTGCAATTGCTGTTTATTTACAAGGAGATGCGATCACTTGAAGGTTACCGTGCTATCGGATTTGTTCGGCCTTAGAGGTGAAGTGATGTTGCATTTCGTGCCTTTTCGTGTCCTATTGCAAATCACTTATTTTTTCTGATGGGGGGGATCTAATGTTGCCTGAAATTATCAGGCTGGGAAGGCTGAGAATTTGTGGCAGATCGTTTAATTAAGCAACAGGCTGACCTCGGCGTAAGATAATTGCATAATCGTAATTCCAGTTTGCCAATTCAAGTTTGTAATCAGAATACCGAAACATAAGGAAAACTGTATGTTGGCAGTATGCCCTGTAGGCTGTACTACATGGGTATTTTCATTCTGTTAAGGTTCTTAAAGGGACGGTAGAGAGCTTATAGTGTGATAATAATTTTATTTATTGTATATGGAAACGTGAGAATGTTTTAGACTAGACTTATTTTATTGCGCTTGGGTGATATTATTATTATTATTATTTGAGGCGATCGGGTCCCCTGCGCTGCTGCGATAGTCCGTCCCGTCCTTCGCAGGATGTCTGGCGAGCGGCTGCACTCTGCTCCGGATGCAGCAGAGAAAGGGGGAAAAAAAACAAGCAGACCTCCGCAGATGGTTGTCATGCATGTGAGCTCATATCGGCCACTTGATACTCCAGATGGGGCGTTTAGTATTGGCGAATGTTGCCCATCAGGGTTTAGAAATAGCTGCGAGGCTCGCTTTTACTGGAAAAGTAGGCTCTCTGTCTTCCTAATTTTTTTTCCTTCGTCTTTTTGACTGGCAGAGCAATGTACATAGTTTCTTTTTTTGTCTTACTGTACGACAATCCGCACCCGTTTCAGTAATTGAATTATATGAGAATGTCCAGCTGTTTTGTCTGTTTTGGGCTGATTTAGGAAAACAGCCCAACTGTTGGGGGCAACTAGAATTATTCCCCCCCTCCTTTAATCACTGGATTTAGGTGTGGTCATCCGTAAATGAAATTCACAGCCAGGATTTTGGTCATGCAGACAGTTAACATCAGTTGGATTTATTTCACATATTTGTACTGCAATACAAGTCTATTCTCACAGATGTCTCTTTAAGCATCTGTTCTGTATTCATTTCCTGCAGAGTCAGTTCCACAAATTTGTGCAGCATTAACATCTGTTGTATTTTGGGTAAAAATGACAGGTAATCAATTATACTGCCTGTAAGTGTGTTTATCTTATGAGTAGTTATACATTCAGTATTCAGCCGTCATTAAATGTAAGTAATTGCCGCACTGAAATATCATATTAACAAGAGACGTGTGTTTGAGATTAAGTTTCACACAAACGTTAAATCTGTCCAGATTGACTGTTACCAAGTGGTCAGATTGGTGTACCAGCTGCTCTTTTAGCCTCTCCGGGGGGGGGGGGGGGGGTTAATTTCAGCCAGATTAACTCTGGGAGGAGCTTGTCGCTGATTTCGCAAGAGGGCCTCCTGCAATTTGTGAACAGCCCCGGAGGATTTTATCAGCAGTCGCTCGTATGTCAGCCTGCAGCTTGGGGTTGCTCCGCCAGGCATCACATCAGCTTGACCTGTCAAGTTATGGAGGTTGTCGAGGCCGAGAGTCAAGTTTCGTATGAAGAGTTTATGGTTTTGCCTTCTATGGGACGTGATGCGCAAACCTGGTTAATGACTGCCTTTGACCAAAAATGCCAGTGCTACATTTGTGAAATAAATCTTCGGTGATTAATTTTGGTCACATTGATTTACCATCTGAAGAACTTGTATGTGGAGTAATTCGTGGCCCTTGTGGATGGTTGTCTGTTCAGAACCCAGGGTTGGCAGAGTTGTTTTCCAGTTCAGTCCTTGAGCAAGACCCTTAACCTGCAGTTGCTTCAGGGACTGGATAAAATAAATTTGACCTCTGGCAACTTTCGGAAAGTTTAGGCATAATACAGCCATCTGTCATTTGTGTGTTAATGGATGGGGTCTGAACAGCTCGATCCTCCCCACGCACCCCCCCGGATGATTGTGTGGGGGTGTGTGTTTGTGTGCAATAAGTCATATATATCTCCGGATGTTTCATCACTGCCTTTATCTGCTTATCCCCTGATCTTTAAACTCTTTAAAAGATGACTGCTGAAATCAGGTCAATGGCAGGTCAAAGGGCACATCCCCCCCCCCCCCCCCCACTTACCAATGAGTTGTATTGGGATCGGCCGTCCGTAACTCGAAATGCGCGCAAGTCGTCATTCAGCATCATTTTAAGGGTATTCGCAAGTGCAATGCTGTAGTACGCTGGGAGTACGCTGGGAGTACGCCCGCTACGCTGCTGCGCGGCGGGAGTAGCGGCCAGAAGTCATGCATAGAAATCATCCCCGCCTCATCCCCGCCTCATCCCCGCCTCATCCCCACCTCATCCCCACCTCATCCCAGCCTCATCCCCGCCTCATGATGCGGGGCAACAGCCCCATCGGTAAAACGGCGAATCAGGCGTGTGCATTTTGGCCACAGTTTCAGTCGGCATTCGTCATCGGGAAGATTCTGTTCTTGGGACTTTTTTTAAATATCTGAATAGTGGCACCTTTTGTTTTTTTTTTGTCTACATTTAATGATAAAGTGACTGAGAGAAATTTTAAAGTAATGTCGGCGATTTTCATTTAAAATTTATTTTTTTTTTGTGTGTGATTGTGGTTCATTTTTGGCTGTTCTCTCAACATCTTAAGTCTGTCTCCATGACGACGCTCGCTTTTTGCTTTAAGGTGTCATCACTAATAATGCCGCCTGACACGATAGCAGAAGGTATATTTTGGTACCCAGTGGTCACTGGTCACCTTGTATTTTCAGCTCCGAGGTGTAGGCAGTCAAAGGAGGCAGACTGGCGGCCAGATGCATGCAATGCCAGCGGGCCACCCTGCGGTGAATTCCAGTGGGTTCTGAATAATGCGCTACTGTTAGGGTGTCGGGGTTGAGAAGGACACGACTTCACGGGTTGTGGCATGGGCCGCCGCGATGGAAGCTGCATCATGTGACATCGGGGGGGGGCATGCCTGCTTCTGTCTCGCCGCGATGCTGCTCGTGCGATTGGGTGAGCCATGTTTGGGTCGCAGGCTCCTCGGGGTGTGAGGATATTTCCCAGTTAACCGCCCCGGCTTAGGTCTTTTGGTCAGACCTGCACGGGAAAATGGAAGATGAAACTGCACGAACTTTTGTACTAATGAGAACAGGTACTTTGGAACGTGTTCGTTTCCGCATATCCCACCCTGCTCTCCTTTATAAAGGAACGCACAGGGTCGGCTGTTCGTCCCGGGAGTATTTTAGGGAGGTGTGGCTACTCTGCAGACTTCCCCCGGTGACCCTCCAATCACAAGCGCAGAGGTCTAACCCACAGCCACGCTCCTCCACCTTAATGGGGTCTTGAGTTGAACTTAACTCCCAATGTAGAAGTTCATTTTGCAAACCGGGCTGGTGTTTGGGTATCAAATAGAAGTGCATTATTTCTGCCGTTCTTATTAAATGCTGCAGCGTTGGAGACTTTTGTGCGTCGAGGCATGGATGGAGGGATGCGTGTGCAGGTCAGGCGGGGCCAGACAGACGGGCCTGCATTCACTTTTCGTTCTGGGAGTGGGTGGTAAATGCCAGGTGCACAAAGGTTTGCGTGTGTTGCAGTGAGCAGGAGGCTGAAGGACGGGACGGAGGGCGGGTGGTAAGGGGGGGGGGGGCGGTGGAGGAAATGCCCCCGGAGATGCAGTGCAGACTGTGACGCGATGCAGGAAGCGGTTACAGCGGAAAGAGCAGGGAGCAACGTCTCGGGCTGCAGCGCGCAGGGCTGCAAAAATGCGCCGCGTTCAGTGCGTGAGCGAAACTGGCACGGCCTGCTGCGCGGGTGCTCTCGCTGGGGTGGAAGGGCGTGAATGTGGCGCACGGTGTGACGATTCTCCGGGTTCACCCAGTGCAGGAAGGCAGGTGGCACGACATCGTGCGGATCCACCCTAGTGGGGAATCCCGTTGCATTTGACCCCCTGTTTTGTTTTTTTTTTTGCTCTTAAATTGCTTGTGTTCTGGTTGAGGTGGGGGCAAGGGTGTCTTGCCCAGATGAATGACATGGGGGTCCTCTTGGGACACGCTGCCATGCCATTTGTCGCATGTGTGGGAGCCCCTGGGGGGGGGGGGGGGTCCGGGCCTCGTTGTCCCCATCAGGGGGCGCTTTT
>JAABNY020000037.1:20550565-20565893 GCA_015164015.2 Brevimyrus niger
GCGTGTGCGTGTGCGTGTGCGTGTGCGTGTGCGTGTGCGTGTGTGTGTGTGTGTGTGTGTGTGTGTGTGTGTGTGTGTGTGTTTGGCCCAAGCAAGTCCATAGCAAAGTTGTTAAATTCACATGATGTAGTACATGATCAGCCCATAGGGTTTGGTTTTGTGAGAGATGTTTTATATTTGTGTAAAATTAGCTATTTTTTTCATTCCTAAGGAAATGTTTGTGTTGTTTTTTTTTTTAAATCTCAATTTGTTGCTCCTTTTAAAGTTAAATCAGTGTAAATAAAGCGGCCATGAAGCCCGTATGCAGCAAAGGGCTCTTACTGGCTCTGAAGGACGTCTGCAGTCGGTTCTGCACTTTAAGTAGAACTTTTAATCAGAACCTTTCAGGACTATCCAGCCCCATGGAAGCACCATGCTACATCCAATAATAATGCATGCTTTTGTTTTAATGCTTATTTTTAGGATTTCCTGCAAGGATCTGAAGGGTATGCTGGGTCAGGTTAACTACCGGGTCCCCAACATGAGGTTCCTGCGGGAGAAGTTTCCGGTAACGTCCCACCCCTAAGATGCTTATATAGTTGTCTATCTGTATCTGCATAAGTAAATTATTAGAATATTTCTTGTTCATTTGCCATTATAATTTGAGCTTTGTTTTGTGGCATTGAAAAAGAGAGCGCTTCTCTGGTTAGCTGAATGGTTTGCGACTGCCGCAGGGCTGATGTATCTCAGGAACAATATAGTTATTTATTTTTTTTTCTCCTGAATTTGTAACTTGAGGGAACATCCGCAGCCTCACGCTTGTTTTATCGTGATTGGTGGGTTATGGACCAATTTAACGTGCGACACGGTCCACCATCATTCATTTTGTAGATGCGCTTAATTGTATTAGATTGCTTAGCATAAGGAATACCATTCCAGCATGAGGATTTCTGGCTACTGGTATGTGCCGTCCAGGAGAAGTACCTAAACTTGGTAGCATGGGTTGAGGAAGTAGATTCGGTGGACTTTCTGAAAGTTTTGGACTCTATACACACATTAATGATGCATTATAAACATGAACTATAAAATTGTTATAAAAAGGCACAACACATTATAGCCATGTTTATTGTACACTATGACTGCCTTAATGCTTATACTGACCTTTATAATGCCTCATAACGGTATCTAGTGCATCATAGGTGAAAGCTCTGTAAGTCAGTTATAATGCTTAATACACATGGTTATAATGTGTTATGCCTTTTTATAAAAATGCATAGCCGTGTTTATAATGCTTTATGAATTATTTATGAATGTGGTTATTAATTATTATTATGCATGTTATTGTTTATTATTGATTAGTAAAGTGTTGCCAGACGAGTCTCTTGCCTAAGATGGGTGCCCCTCCCGCTCTCTCGACAGGACGTGGAGTTGAGGAACGGAGATGTGAATTACAGCCAGTTTGCCCAGCTGTACCGAAGTTTGATGTTCGATGCCCAGAAATCCGTGAGTTTCCCCTCTGAAGTCATGGGGGAGAAATTTAGGGGGGGGGGGGGGTTGTGGCCTCGGATCTGAGGGCGAAAGGGTGAATCACACCGGGAGACGATTATGCCGTTTTAGAATGACTCATTAAGGAGGTCTGTGGAGTAGATTCATTCAGAGCCTTTGAACATAATGAGTTGGCAAGTGACGCGTGTAACGTGAAGATGGTTCTGCGAGAATCGGAGCGTCCGGGAGTCGCGTGTCAGACGATGCCTGACGGGTCTCCGTTCACAATCCACTCTCCACACTTTGCATGTGCCCCGATATTTTGGTCATTATCAGTCAAAACGCTAATTTAAGAAGCACTTTTAAAAACTGTGGGTGTATGAAGGATCTCCTCCACTTCACCTCCTGGGGGAGTCGCTGAGCAGTTCGGTCTGTCGTTTCGTTTAAGACACTTTTATCCAAAGCAAGGTTTTTTTTTTTTCTTTTGAGAAAATAGGGTCGTCAGGTCTCTGGGGGCCTTGGGGTTAACTGTGTTGTTCAGGGGCCCAATGGTGACATCACTCCACCAACATTGGAAAGCCGCGGGTTCGAATCCCAATCTCAGTAACAGACTCCCAAACCCACCGAGCCACACGTCGCACCCCGGATTCTGACTTGATCCGGATCAGAAGGCCGTTTCATGTGTGACTCCCGCCACCAAGTCGCCCCCCAGGACACCTGGCTGCCTGTGCTGGGCCTGAAGCTACCTAGAGCTTCCTCTTCAAACCCACAGCTCATGTTTAGATAGATGGCACTGGGTGTGCAGTGGCTGCAGTGGCTGAAGTGGCCTGCAGTGGCCGCAGTGCTTTGCCCCACGGGGTTTTCAGATGGAGGAGGGGGGTCTGACTTGCTGTTTTAAAGTCCAGTTTTCTCGTTATCATTTGTTGTTATTTTATCATCACTATTTCCCAAGCCCCTGCTTCCAGCCATGTTGGCCCTATTTTGGGCAACAGTTATTATTAAACCTTTTAGCTTGGGCAACATACTGTTTTTGAGTGTCTGACATATATATCCCCCCCCCCCCCCCTTGTTACAGATGGAAATTCCTTTCTTACAGAGGTATGTCACATCCGCCGCCTGCCCTGCTGAGGTGCCATCTGACTTGCATGAAGTCACCTGGTGCACTGGTTTGCTTTCAGGTTTGTCGAGAGGTCGGATCAGCTGAAGGTCTCGCTCAGCGATTTCCAGCACTTCCTTCTAGAATGTCAGAAAGTAAGTGGCGCACAATGGGCCTGCTTCTCGGACGTCGGCGTTGCGACGTTACAGGTTATGTTCAGCGGCGATGCTGATAGGTTAGCCTGACCATTTGGTCCTGCTACAGTTGTTATTCCTGAGCTGGGCGATGGTGGCTTTGTCTTTTTTTTTTTTTTTTTTTTTTGCGTCATGAATAAAGGAAATGTTTTTGTTCCCCCATTACCAAATAATGACGTCGACTGCTTACAGTAAATCCACAAGACGGTGGTTAAAAAATACAGGCGGCAGCCAAGAAGCTGCAGTCATCTTACCATAGAGTTCAGGTCTGAACCTGCACTGAATGTAGGTCTGATACCTTTAGGAAATGGGGCCCAAATTTTACCAAAGTGTCCTTGGGAACTAGTTTCGCTGTGTGGCTGTGTGTGTGTTTCCGGTGTGTTTCCAAGGGGAAAGAAATCCTTCATGGTCCACCATTACTGAATTAGTGGAGTTCCTTGCTTTGGCCGTTCTCGACTTTGGCTTTTGTGTGTTTGTATGCAGGAACAGTGGCCCACAAACATCACCCAGGTCCAAGAGTTCATGTTCAGCTACCTGAGAGAACCTCTGAGGGAGATCGAACAGCCCTTCTTCTATCAGGATGAGGTGAGCGCCCCCCTGCAGGTCTTTTAATAAATTCCTAACACACACACACACACCCCTTTTTTTGTCTGTTTTCTTTTAATAGGTTTTTTCCGCCTTCGGAGGAAAACCCATATTTCGTATTCGGATGTTAGTTACATTTAATAGGTGGTTTACCTGGAGTATTAAATCTCCAAAAGGGTTTTGAGTTCGGCTGCAGTTGTAACCCGCGATCTGGCTGTTCCAATTGATGTTTTTGTCTGGGGTCATGAGGCCGGTAAATAAGCGGGGAGAGGGGCTGAAATCCATTCTGTTTACTACCTAAACTGTCGAGTGATGGTATCTTGCCAGCAGGGGGTGCTCTTGCGTTTTTTTGCCCTTGCTTAGGTGAGATGTTTTTCTTTGCTCGGAGTAGCTCTCCTGTTAGCTCCATGCTACGTTTCGTGGGATATCGCGTAGCTCTTGGTCTGATGCCTACTCGCGGATGTTATGGGTCATTTCCGGGTGGCTCCGCCCCGCTGCAGTCATGCCTAGTCGGTGTTGATGTGCTCTGTGCCTCCCTGGTATGTCACTGTAAACAAAAGCATTTCAAACGGGTGATTCTATGATTTTAATGGTTGGGGTGCGTGAGAGTCGGGAAGGACCAGCCTTATAATTAAGGTTCAGAGGGTGGGAGATCTCTGGGGCCAGTTGACATTCGGTTGGTTCCCGTGACCCTGCCTCTGATGTTACACATGCCTAAAAAAGCTACAAGGTGGGGAGAGTGAGGGGGGGTGCTCTCATACAGGAAGTCCTCTGTAGTTCAGAGGAAGTGATTGTGGTGGTGAGGTGGTTGCATACGGTCACATTCATATCTAGTAAATGTCAGGCAAGTTTCCAATGGAAGGCCAATGACTGGCGAACATCCCGCCATCTTGAAGAATCACTCCATCCATTGTTTGTATGTAAAACAGTACAGGTGACGTAATTCTTCCGCAAATATGAAAATGAGACCACCTGCAATTATACTTGATGACTTCTAAATCATATACCAGATATTAGTTTTGGAAAAATAACTAAGGGCCCACATTGATATAAATGCACACACACACACACACAGACACACACATTGTATGAAATCAGGTTTGATGCATGAAACACAGAAGAAAATATTTTATTGGATTATACACAAAATCACAGCTGGTGTTTCAGCTATGCCGGAATATGTAGGTATGTTAAACATGTATGTCTGAAAGGGAAAATCACACGACGGTCAGTGCAGAAAAATAGGGTTCAGGTCACTGGCGCAGGATCCAGGGCTGTTTCCCTGCAGTCACGCGATATCAAGTCTAGTAAATAAACATCGTTGGTTACGTGCTTCTGGGCATGTGAAAACTTCAGGTGGGCGGGTGGGGGGCGTGCAGAGGGTGTTGCACATGCATGGCACGGGCTCGTCAAACACATTTCACTTAAAGCCAGTGGGATGGCAAATAAAAACGCACCCCTCAGAGGAGTATCTTGTATTCTGCAAAGTTAATATTTATGACACTATTTAAAAAAAAAAAAAAAAACAAACAAAAAAAAGACATAGTATCAGAATAGGATCCTTTTAGTCCATGTCAGTGTTGAAAGTTTCTGAAAAGCCAGCATGGTCGTGGTCCTTGTGGTTCACGCCTTTGTGATGCAACTACAGCCCTGTTCTGTTCCATGGGGGAATAGCTGTGCCCTCCTCACCCTGTGAACCTTTAAAGCCAGAAACTCCACTTTCTCAGCTGCTCTGCGGGCATCGGCAGGTCGGCTTTAGTAGCGGTCAGACTGAGACCGAAAGCCGCTTTTGAAGCCAGAAACTCCACTTTCTCAGCTGCTCTGCAGGCCTCGGCAGACCTGCTTCGGAAACAGTCAGACTGAGACCTCAAGCCGCAGATCTGCCGACATGCGACTCCCAGTGCGTTCCGGCCTGCCTAAACAATCCTAGTAGCGCCTTGGGGTCTTTCGTGTTCGCACACGCTGATCTTTGCTGGGAATATGTAACCCTACACATGCGCATACCGGATAAATGTCACAACAAAGGAAGCCACCTTTTCCATTTGGCTGTGATTAAAGGTGCAATTACCAGATTGTTTAAATTACTTTTTTTATTGTCTGAATGTATTGTGCTTCTGTAAACCTGAATTTTCCTTTGGGGATTAATAAAGTGTTTGTCCCGTCCCTCTATCAGTCAGATAAAGCCGTAGGTGTTTGTCTTTAGCACCTTCTTCATGAGTGTGGTCTACTGGAAACCACACGGTCAGTCCCCTTAAAACCTTTGGCCACCATGTAGAGCTTTACATATGGAAGTGATGATCTCTTCTGTTGCTGGAACAGGCTGTGAAGGAGGTGTAACACATTCCTCCTCTGTTTGCAGTTTCTTACCTACCTGTTCTCCAAGGAGAACACCATCTGGGACTCCAAGCTGGACCAGGTGGTCCCTGAGAACATGAACAACCCTCTGTCCCACTACTGGATTTCCTCGTCCCACAACACGTAAGTAAGGGGGGTGGGGGGTGGTCTCAGTGACCACCTGCAGGACCTTGGGCAAGTTGGTTTGATTCAGGTCTCAGGTTTACTGAGATTGCGGATTTTCTGGACGCTTCAGAAGATCATAATTAGAGTTACGGCAGCTTTATTAATCTGTTCTGTGGGATTTACGATACAACTGGCTGCACAGAAAGGTCTGCTCCTCTGTCTTGGTGCCCCAAGGCCTTGTTTTATGGACAGGTTTTCCGTTTGGTTTCTAGCTACCTGACGGGTGACCAGTTCTCCAGCGAATCATCTTTGGAGGCGTACGCTCGCTGTTTGAGGATGGGCTGTCGATGCATCGAGCGTATGTGATCTCTCGCCACAAATGAGCCGCAAAACGGGCGCTAGAATCTATACACCACAGAAGAATGTTCCTTCATTCCTTTTTGTAAATGGTTTGTAAGCCTCAGTGTCATCTAGCTCCCTGACGCTTCACATTTTTGCTGCCTGGGAGGGAGCATAAACAAGAGGGGTTCCTGAGGACCGGATTGGCCAACACCGGTCTACAGGCTTATCTTAGCTTAGTTTACAGAGTTCTGATTACTCTCGGTGACACGTCCTTGTTTTGTGTCTCCGTGACAGTGGACTGCTGGGACGGACCAGATGGGATGCCCGTCATCTACCACGGGCACACGCTCACCACCAAGATCAAATTCTGTGATGTCTTGAATACCATCAAGGAGCATGCCTTTGTCTCATCTGAGTGAGTCTGTGGACCATGCTGTGTTCTCTATAGTCTCTGTTAGCCCCTCCCATCACGCTACTTCCCGGTACGCCAGAAGATGCCGACACGCTAAATTTTGCTTACGTTAGCTGCTGTCGAAAAAAAATCGACTATTTATAGCATCCAGACTAGCATTGATGGTGCAGTTAGAATCCGAAGTTCAATTGCTCAACCAACGTAGCGGACAAATTTGATGTTTTCTCCCTTCGAGCGAACAAGTTCTGAGAGCCAGGAAAGAAGTACAGGAGGAGTCTAGTGTGGGTTTAAGATGAGGGCACTTGACAAATGTTACCGGCTTCGTAAGACCTTCTCTGCAACTTTCCTCCATCGCCAGCTACCCAATCATCCTCTCCATTGAGGACCACTGCAGCATTGTTCAGCAGAGGATCATGGCTACCTTCTTCAAGAAGATCTTCGGGGATATGCTGCTAACGAAGGCGGTGGATATCTCTGCCGACGGCCTCCCGTCGCCCAACCAACTCAAGCGGAAGATCCTAATAAAGGCAGGTTCCTCCGCGCTGGGTACTGGAGTCATGGGCGAAGACCGTACTTTTGACGGATGTAGCCCATGCTTGGGCTACCGTGTGACATGGAGGTCATAGTGGGGTTCTGCTTTTGTCTTTTTCGCTTTGAACAGTTGTCTTATTAGGTTCTTGCTCGACGGGTAGCGTATACCTCTCGCTTCAGTACTACTTTCACTTGTACCAGCCTCGCTACATTTATACCTAGCTGATGCCTTGGCAGCCATATGCGTGTACTGTTCTGTAAAGTAGGATTTCCGTATTAGCCAGATAACTTGAGCCAAACGTTCTGATTGGCCAATAGGAATGTCACTTCCCTCCTCCACGTCTGGCTTAAGTTATCCCGCTAACTGGGAAATCTTGCTTTGTGGAATAGCGCCCCCACCTTGTGAAAGGGAAGAGGCCGCCAAGCTGTTTTCTTGGCATTTCTGGTCCCGCTTAGCGTCACTGTCGCCACACAGCACAAGAAGCTGGCCGAGGGCAGCGCCTATGAGGAGGTGTCGACCTCCACGCCGTATTCAGAGAACGACATCAGCAACTCCATCAAGAACGGAATCCTGTATCTGGAGGATCCCATTAACCACGTGAGACCTGCTTTATCACTAGGCGTCAACTGTCGATTTAGGACTTGACATTCGTTTTATATCCGTGACAAGGCTGGTCCGTAAAGTCGCACCTGAATTAGACACTGTGTATGACGGACATTACAGATATCTGTGTGACTATGGATTTAACACATGAATTTGTTGTGGTGCGTCTATATAAGCAATCTTGCCTATATCCTGCTTTAGTGCTTCATTTTAACACATGACTGATGTAGCTGTTTGACTGCATCTGCTGTCTGGTGGGAACTGTGAGAGTTCAGTTCCATAGTAAATGCTGGGTGTTTGTGGCTGATGTCGCTTTCCCCGCCGCCCGCAGGAGTGGTACCCTCACTTCTTCGTTCTCACAAGCAGCAAAATCTACTACTCGGAGGAGACCTCAAGTACTCAGGGCAATGAGGATGAGGAGGAGCACAGAGAGGTGAGGAAGCTGCCAAGAAACGCCGCTTTCCCTCAACTGGTATTGTTTTTGTTCCGGGGGTTGCCGTGGGTACCTGAAAATATTTTTTCCTCCCATTCGAATATTCAGGCCCGTCCCCCCTCCCCACCCACCCCAACTGCTAGGCTGACTTGCTGTATTTGGTGTGTGATGTCATTGACCTACTTCTTGTAACCATGATGTCTGGTAGTTCTATTGTTTTACACTGCAAATCCAGAGGAGGGCGCCATTCACTTTTTCCACCCGAAGTTCTATAACCGCTGTTCAGCGCTGCACTTCAAGTCTGCAGCTTGTGGTGCAGTTGGTAGTTTCAACGCGATTTGGGTCAGTGGTCATGGCCCTCCGGCCGCTCGCCGCAGGTGTCCAACGGCATGGACCAGCACGTGACTGAGAAGTGGTTCCACGGGAAGCTGGGCGCTGGGCGGGATGGCCGGCAGATCGCGGAGAGGCTGCTGTCGGAGTACTGCCTGGAGACGGGCGCCCCGGACGGCTCCTTCCTGGTGCGCGAGAGTGAGACCTTCGTTGGAGATTACACCCTGTCTTTCTGGTAAAGTCCTCCAGGTTATTTGCTTCTGAAGCCCCAGCCGCAGTGCTCTTCCGGAAAGAAATTCAGTGCCTCATGGTAGGACACGATAGTTTGGGCTTGTGTTGGTTTCATGTTGCGTTGGAAACTGTGGTCAGTTTCAGCCACCATGTGCATAGTTTTCTTTGTTCTCCCCCCTGCTCTTTGAAGCCACAGCCCAGTCACATCTGGTATTTTTGTATACAATACAAAACATACATAATTTTACTTTCATGCATTAGACTCTACAAAAGGGGTGACAAACTGGAGTCCTGGGGGGGCGGAGTTCTGCACGTTTTTGGGTTCCCCCTCATTTAACGCATCTGATTCAACTTGTGCTAATTACCACACAGCTCTTGAGCTGAATCATTTGTGGTGGAACAGGGAAAGAACTAAGCTACACAGGGCTCCGCCCCCCCCCCCAGGACTGGAGTTTGGCACCCCTGCTCTACGAGTCACCTTACAGCAGGGAGAGGGGAGGGGAGTATAGTAAAGCACTGGAACCATCTAGGTACATTTTACATCCACAGAACACTCATTCATTCATTGTACAACCAACTGTGCAATACTATGTTACTATTTATTTGCTATGGAGATCAGTGCAGTACTTTCGCTGACGTTCTTGTTCATTATTGTCATTCGTCCTCACAATCCATGTCATGTTTGCTTACTGCGTGTACTATGGGCTTTGTGCTACGCTAACCTTGTGCTTTAGTTATTTCCTTGTCACTGTTAACCTATCTTATCTCTATCTAACTGATACAAATCTGCCAGCCGTGGTCCATGGTCTTACGGCTTCTAAAGCAGCGCTGTTCCTCTCAGGCCGTGCACACGGTGGTGTCCAGTTTGACCCAGAAGGTCCGCTCTCCCCAACAGGCGCTCTGGTCGCGTGCAGCACTGCCGCATCCACTCCCGCCAGGAGGCCGGCAGCCCCAAGTTCTACCTGACGGACAACCTGGTCTTCGACAACCTGTTTGCCCTCATCACGCACTACCAGCAGGTGGCGCTGCGCTGCAACGAGTTTGAGATGAAGCTGACTGAGCCCGTGCCTCAGACCAACGCGCATGAGAGCAAGGAGTGGGTCCCCCCCCCCCCCTCGTTTATCTCTCCTCGGCTTTGTATTGGAATCTTATGTCTTGGCCATGGACATGGAGCACCTGCAGATGTCACCATGTCTTTTTCTGGACCTGACAGGTGGTACCACGCGAACTTGTCCAGGGGCCAAGCCGAGAACATGCTGATGAGGGTTCCCCGGGATGGAGCCTTTCTCGTGAGGAAGAGGACGGAGTCCAACTCCTTCGCCATCTCCTTCAGGTGATTCCTCTAGATGCCCCCCCCCTTATCCTGCTAATTTTACTGGAGGTTCTTCTTCACGAGGTTGATTGGGTGAGAACTTCACCTTGTGGTGCTGAGAATAGAAGCAAGGAGATCCGGGGCTCCTCACGCTTCCTTCGATTCTGAGAGGGAACGCTTTCGTACACCGTGCCCGACTTTCCGTCTGCATTGAGGGCGTGGGCCGTGGGTGGTCACATGTGCTGGCTGGTCGGCTTATCGACCCTCTTCCACCAGGGCGGAGGGGAAGATCAAGCACTGCCGCGTGCAGCAGGAGGGCCAGACAGTGGTGCTGGGCACCTCGGAGTTCGACAGCCTGGTGGATCTCATCAGCTACTACGAAAAACACCCCCTCTACCGGAAGATGAAGCTGAGGTACCCCATCAATGAGGAGACCCTGGAGAAGATTGGCACCGCGGTGAGCTTTCAACGTCTATGCGGGGCTATCTCAAACGGATATATAAATGGTATATTAATTTATATGTACCCCCCTCCCCAGGAGCCTGATTATGGATCCCTTTATGAGGGACGCAACCCTGGGTTCTATGTGGAAGCCAATCAAATGCCAACTTTCAAGGTACTCCTCCCTAGTAGAGACCACAGTGGGTATAGTCAATGTCTCCCACAGCTGTGTATGAATGAGGCATGGTACATTGCAAGCATAAAGCTGCGACTTGGGTAACTCGGTAGGCTCAATTTCCAGGTTCCCGTGGCAACATCGTCATGGGAACCAGTGCTATAGGAAATGCGGTTAACTACACAAAATACCACCTGACCCCTGTAACGGCCATCCGTCACCTCTCAGTGCACCGTGAAGGCCCTGTATGAGTACAAGGCCCAGCGGGACGACGAGCTGTCCTTCAGCAAGAACGCCGTCATCCAGAACGTGGAGAAGCAGGAGGGAGGCTGGTGAGTGGGAGGGTCCTGGAAACTTCGCTCGCAGGGTTGATGGCTGCAGCTGATCGCGGCCGTGCGACCTCGTGCCGTAATCTTGGGATTTGATGCTGGTGTAGGGCACTGGGTAGCTTTAGTTGGTGGTTTAGGGGGAGGATGCGGACTGGAAAGGAGAATGGGTTAAAGGCAGTGGAGGGGGGGGAGCCAGACTTTGAAACCAACAGTGGGTACTCAGAGGTCAACTCCTCATAACTTTAAGTTTGGTTACTTAGCCTCAGTAACCTATCCAGGGCTGGATTTTTAAAAAAAGAGCTGAAACGGATAATATCTAAAAATATCTGACTCCAACTAATGCACTAGATTGAGTTAGCTTCATGAGGTATGAAAGACATCAGAGAAGCATGGTGTACATTTGTAGACCTTGAGTGTACTCTTGGCTTGGCCACTTGCCGGATGAACTCTTTGCCTGCCAGGTGGAAGGGTGATTGCGGTGGGAAGAAGCAGTTCTGGTTCCCTGCGAATTACGTGGAGGAGATCAGCCCCGCTGCAGTAGAGCCGGACCGATTGGTAGGTCTGCTCCCAGCTGGCTGGCCTGCTCCTCGATTTTTTTTCCCCCTGTGGCAAAATCTCTCCTGTGGGAACTCTTCGGGGCCTGTGTGGGGGGGGCACCATGTGACCAAGGGGGTTCTTTCGATTGGTTGCTCACCAGCTCCTTGCCATGCCTTTTCAAACACAGGCGGCCACAGAGAACAGCCCCCTGGGGGATCTGCTGAGGGGTAGTGTGGATGTGTCCTCCTGTCAGATCGGTGAGTTGTCCCCTTGCTTTTGGACATGGGCAGTTTCCCAGTGACTCTACTGATGAAATTAATTCTAAGAATGTTTCTAAGGTGTAGATGTTGGATCACTACATTAGTATTTTTTAATTTATTTTTTACCAGTCTATTGATTTGCAAGTCATATTTTACCAATGCAATACAAAAATCGGCTGGTTCTGATGCCCGTCGGCACCGTTGACCTGAAGCGGGGTTGGCAGAGTTTTCCCTAAAATGTCCTCCTCTGATCCCTGTGCCTTTGCGTCCTCCGCCAGTTGTGAGACAAGAAGGCAAAGGCAGCAGGCCCCACGTCTTCTCCCTGCTCATGGGCTCTGGGCAGCGGCCCGGTAACTTCCTGGACATTGCTGCCAACAGTCAGGATGAACTCAAGGAGTGGGTCACGAAGATCCGGGAGGTTGCCATGACTTCGGAGGCCAAGGTCTGCAGCTGTTTCTGTCCATTGCCGGGTTATTGTCACTTCATGTCCTCCCATCTATTAAGATGCTCTGAGGATCACTGGTTAATGCGTTTTTTTTTTTTTCTTGGCAGCTGGAAGAGGGTAAAATAATGGAGAGGAGGAAGAGGATAGCCCTGGAACTATCTGAGCTTGTTATCTACTGTCGGCCAGTGCCGTTTGATGAAGACAGTAAGGCCAGTTTTTTTCACCCCCTTATGTCCCAGTAGGGTCAACTTTGTGTTAGACAAAAAGAGACCCATCACTGACTGAAATACACCCTCAAGACTCTCGTTCTGTCCCTGACAGAGATCGGGACGGAACGGGCCTGTTATCGGGACATGTCATCCTTCCCCGAGACCAAAGCAGAGAAATACGTCAACAGGATCAAGGGCAAGAAGTTCCTGCAGTACAACCGACTACAGCTGTCCCGCATCTACCCCAAGGGCCAACGCCTGGACTCCTCCAACTACGACCCTTTACCCATGTGGCTTTGTGGCAGTCAGCTGGTGGCCCTGAACTTCCAGACTGCAGGTGGGCAGATCCGGACAAGCCGGAGACGTATCCTGTTACCCTGTATGTAGGAGTCGTATGGGAAGCCTTATATCCAATGATGAAACCTTGAAAGTGGCTCCTTGTTGGTTCGTGTTTAGACAAACCCATGCAGATGAACCAGGCTCTCTTCATGCTCAATGGGCGGAGTGGTTACGTGCTACAACCGTCCATCATGAGAGATGACAACTTTGACCCGTTTGACCGGAACTCTCTGCGAGGAGTGGAGCCCATCACCCTAAATATAGAGGTACACCACACAGCTTCCTTTTACTGCCGCCACCCATCCTTTTTCGACACAACGTGCAACTTCATGTCATGGACATGATGATCTTTCTTGAAGTAAGTAATGGATCACAGATGAGATTGTGATGTTTGTCACCTACTCTTGCATCCATCCAGGTGTTGGGGGCACGGCACCTGCCCAAGCATGGGCGAGGCATTGTGTGCCCGTTGATCGAGATCGAAGTCTGTGGGGCTGAGTACGACAATGCCAAGCAAAAGACTGACTCTGAAGGTGGGGGAAGCCTGGAACTCTTGTGATAAGGGGATGGAATTATGCAGAATGTTCGATTTTGCGGAAAACTGTTACATGGCTAATCCCATGAAAGTAAAACCACCTACTGCTTCTCCCTACCCCTTCCACCTGCTCCAGCGGATAATGGCCTGAACCCCACGTGGCCACGGAAGCCATTCCGATTCACCATCTGCAACCCCGAGTTTGCATTCCTGCGATTTGTGGTGTACGAGATCGACATGTTCAACGACCAAAATTTCCTCGCCCAGGCTACCTTCCCAGTCATCGGCCTTAAAAAGGGTATTGGCATTTTTTTCCGCAGCTTTAAATTTTAACCCAAAACGTAATATACTCAGGTTTTTTTTAGGATATTTTTCATGTAGAAAGTCTGTACTTTGCAAAGCTTGCTTTGCATATTGAATCATTCAGGCTCAACACCAGTATGGGTCTTTAAACAAAGTTAAGGCGTTTCTACAACTGAGAACCATGTCAAACTAACTGCTTGTAAGCCAGCAGTGGCCCTCTTCCCTTCCAATCCAGTTGAACCACACATCCAGCTTACTAGAGGTCTCAGGACTTGCAGCTGGTTTTAAGACTTGTGTGTGTACTAGGACTGTCAGTATCAATTATATGAATAATCAAGTAATCTATTGAATTTAATCTGCTGATTCATTGACTGATCATTTATAATATAATATGCATTGTAATTGGCTCACATTCAGTAACACATATGGTCGATTTAGGCCAGTAGTCATCAAGAGAGTGACTATCCAGCAGGTTTTCTATTAGGTACCTGTAGGTACCTGGCTTCTGTTGAACCTCCTTTGGTATTTACCTGAGAACCAGGTAGGATAGAAAACCTACTGGACAGTAGCTCAAGACTGGAGTTGAGACCCCTGATTTAGGCACTCCAATTCACAACAAATATCCCCATGTACAGTGTAGCCAAAAATTTGTACACTGGAAAAATGGTCAAAAATGTAAGTGATATTGAAGAACAAACTTTAAAGTGCCAAATGTTACAATTATTGGTGTGTTTATATAAAAAAACAAAAAATCAGCTTTAAAATTTACCGCCACTGATTTGGCATGAACTCTGCATCGATTTTAGCAGAGTTTTAATCGGTGCTTTTTAATAATCGAGTTTAATCGCATGATCATGGTGGATCTCGTGTGCACCTTTTCGGGGGGCTTGCCGTGTATGTGTGAGGGGTGGTTTAAGCAGCGCATTCCGGGTTTGTCCTTTGCAGGGTACAGGTCTGTCCCACTGAAGAACAGCTACAGCGAGGACCTGGAACTGGCTTCCCTTCTGGTGCACATGGACATCATCAAGGGCAGAGTAAGGAACTTTACTCGCCCTGCTGTGGGGGGTGCAGGGGGCGGAGCAGGGCCGATCCTCACCAGCCACGTCTCCCCCTCTATACTTTCCTGAGCAGCCAGAGAACACTGAGATGACCGGTGTCCCCCTTGGGGCCACAGCGGCGGGCTCGGCCCACATGGGCAGGGACAGACTGGCAGATGTGGCCTCCCTGATCACCAGTACCTCCCTGTCTCCGCTGGCCGCCTCCCCTGGCCAGGCCCTGGCCTACCGGGGCCGCGAGGGCTCCTTCGAGGCCCGTTACCAAACGCCCCTGGATGAATTCCGGGTGTCCCAGGAGCCTCTGCTGGACCACCTTGATGCTCAGAACAGACGGTACGTCGACTCCCCCAACCCCCCCCCCCCCTTCCCCGGCAGATTCACTATTAACTGCCCGGGAATGTTCTGCTAATGGGTTTAGCCCCCATCGACCCGAACTCGGAGGTTTCCAGAATAAGCAGTCTTGTGTAATGTCACCATGGACCAGATTCGCTGCTGTTCCGTAGCCTTTTCTGCCATCTGTTCTCAGATTACATGCATATAATAAGATAAGAGATGTATTTTATTGGTCCCAGGGGGATCCCAGATGTTTTGGAAGTAAACGTAAACGTATTACCAGGTCTTGAATATTTTGCTGCTGTTTTTTTTTTTTTTTTTTTTTTTGGTCCCCCTTTCAACTGAACCGGAGGAACAAAATTGGTGGGGGGGA
>JAABNY020000037.1:20575147-20591707 GCA_015164015.2 Brevimyrus niger
GGTGGGGGGGGTGGGTGGGGGTGTGGGTGGTGGGGGGGGGGGGGGGGAGGGGGGGGGCTGGGTGGTGTGGTGTGGTGGGGGGGGGGGGGGGGGGGGACTCTTAGGGTTAGGTGACTTGGACCAAAACCATACCTCAACCATACCTCAATTTACACTATGTGAACAAAGGAAATGGGACACATCTCCCAATCACTGAACTGTCTAGTGAAATTTAAACAAACATCCAATAGAAAATAGAAGACCTGCTAATGATTTTCTTTATAAGTTGATATAAATTATATCAACTTATGTTAAAAAAATAATCAACAAAAAACTTAACTTCATTCATTTGCCCATTCATCCATTCATCTTCAGCCCGCTTGTCTGGAGGTATACCCCCTCATCCACAGCATGTCCTGGTTCTGGCCCAGGGTCTCAGCCCACTGCGGCATGCTTGGGAACCGCTGCGATGGAAGCCAGCTTATCAGATACTCAAACATCCTCGGCTGGCGCTTTCACCCTAAATTAAAGAACTCTACCTGTTACATAAGCTGACTTGGAAAGAATTCATGGCCAATGTTTTTTTTAAAAAACGAATAAGGAAATAGAATCGTAGCAAATAATTAAATTACTATTCAGTTATTGGGGGGATGATCTCTTTTGTATACTGTTTTACCACAATTATGCACGAAAAGGTTTTATGTTGTCTTAAGTAATTTATTTTTCGGTGTTTAAAATTCTCACTAATATAAATATTTCGTCATACGATTCCTGATGCGTTGCCCAACCGAGTTGCGCGTTGCTAGGTTACGACATCCGGGGTTTATCCCCGGTTATCTCCTTCGGTTTAGCCCCGAATTCCCCAGTCCAGTGACGCCTACTTCGCGCTTTTTAAACTTTTAAGGTGGTGCTTAATAAAATGCATTTCAAAACCAGGGGCCTGTACTACGTTACTGACTTATCGGGGTAACTTGTTGGATTTAAGGTAGTCTGGGCAAAATGTAAGTAAATGAATACTAAGTCCATTTAAAAATGTGATACCTTAAATCCAGCAAGCTACCCCGATAAACCAGTAACCCTGCTTCGTGGTACAGGCCACAGGTGACTTCAGGATGAATTGTGCCGATAACACTGAATTGTTAGAAAACAAATAATCTCACCAAGAAACTGATCATGTGTTAATACGAATGAAAATGCATAAAATGTTTTTGATATTTAATTAATTCAAAGGAAAAAAGAACACATTTTCAGCGGCGTAAAAGTTTGGTAAATGCACACTTATTTGAACTTCTGTACAAATGCATCTCAAAAGTATCATTATTACAGCTTAATAGCACCTGCGCAGGCGCCGATCATCATATGCAGCTAGTGTGACCACTTTTCCGTCACATTCAAGGCAGGCTGGGGAGTGCAGCTATTGCACCATTATAAATTTAAATAAGCCCGGCATGTTAACCAGCGCCAGTGAGCGTCCAGGTTATTTTTTACGGGAGATTGTCATTCAGTTGGGGAACGGAAAGATAACAAGGTCCGATTACAGACTTTTTCCCGGCTCGACCTATGCCGTCAGCAGTGGGTGTGCTTTCAGTTTAAATTTTAAACATTGTATCGCGTTTGAGGAAACGCTAAACCAGTGGATGCTCTGAACTTTCGGGATGGTGTTGTCGCAGTGCTTGGAGGATCTGCCCACTTCGAGGCAAACGCGCAGCGGAAAGGACGTGCAACTTCAGGACTTGTATAATGAGAGACACCGACTTGCTTTGGAAGAGCTGGTTTCGGGTGGCAAGGAATCTTACTTATCCTTCTTGAAAAAAGAGGGAATCCCCAGTTTCCTCTCCGATGTCGAGATACAACGCATCTGGCAGTCAGCCGTGGTGCCGGAGTGCGTGTCTTTAAGCGGGGATGACGCATGCCTGGAGAAATCCGTCAGCAGCTCCATGAACTGCTCTTCGGTCACCTACTTCCCCGACGTATCGGACGTAGATGCCCCGGCGCTGGAGCTGGGCTGGCCCGTCTTCAGGTCAAGCGCTTCCCGCGGAGTTACCCAAGCTGTCGCGCACTTTCAGCCCAGCTACGACGAATGCATTTACAGCTGCAAGGAGGCTGTTAGGCGCATGATTAAAAGCGCAAAAAAGGTACAGCTGTAGCACGGCTCCATGCAACTTTTAACATGCTTAATTATTCAGCAGTGAATTTTTCTTTCAATAGACACAACTTACCTTAATGAAATGCAAGCCCTTCGATTTCAGGTATAGTGTCACCATGCATGCACTCTTCGCTTAATACCCTAACTGATGTTTTTGGGGTTGGTAAATTACTTTGTCTAGACCCGAGAAATTTAATTCATGATCGGTCATGGGAGTCTCGCTTTTGCTTGGCGGCATGACCCTAACCCTAACCTTAATCCAGGTGATCGCGATCGTCACGGACTCCTTAACCGACCTAGACATACTTGGAGATCTGAAAGAGGCGTGTACGGGACGTCGGGTCCCAGTGTACATCCTTCTGGACCAGTCCTGCACCACCTCCTTCCTGCAGATGTGCAGGAATCTCAGCCTCCGTCTTGACGGCCTACAGGTAGGGACTGTGGACGCCATTGTCTTTCCCAAAAAAAAAAAGAAATAAAAAAAAAATATAAATATCCGATTTCCTAATTATCTGTCGAATATTTTTTCGGATGAAATTCGACAATAAGTCGTTTTCCGCCGTTGACTATGATTTTCATCAGCAGTATCCAGACGTGTAGTTAGGTTAATAGGCATACCTATAGTGTGTGTGTGTGTGTGTGTGTATATATATGTGTATGTATGTATGTATGTATGTGGAGTGTTGGTTGTGCTTAGTATTTTTCCCGAATTTTCTTTTCCCCTTAAATGCAACAGGCGTACGGGAACTACAGAACAAAACCGAATGAGCAGGGCGAATGTATTTTATTTATAAACAGACTGTAATACGTACTCTTCTATATCATGAAGCACATGCAGGTGCGCACAATAAGCGGAGCGACCTACTTTATGCGGTCCGGAGCGAAGATTGTGGGCAAAGCTAACGAGCGCTTCATGCTGATCGACGGACACAGAGTGGCGACGGGATCATATAGGTATCTGCGTGCTGTCTCCTACCCAAACGTTAAAAGGCTTCAAAACTGAACTTCTTATGGTTCACGGTAAATTTTGTGCTAGTGACAGTGATCCGATATGGTACTAAACCTAAATTCAGAATTGAGTTCTTTGTAATAATTGAGAAGTAAAGGGGTAATTTAGACCTCGAGCTTGCTATCCACCGTGTGCGTGTGCGTGGGGGGTGTTGCATAGATAATATTTGAGGAACGAATTGTCCCCAAAGTGTAGTAAAACCTGAAATTTCCCTACTTTTTGGGGACATCTTTTGATGTTCCCATTTGGATAACCTCAGTTTTATAAACATCTGTGAATGCAATCAAAAAAGTAAAAATGAGATCGTTACTTAGAGTTAAGGTTAGGGGTAGAGGATAAGGGTGTCATGATTGAGATTAGGGTTTTTCCCATGGAAATGAATGGATGGTCCCCATTTAGATAGGTAAACCAACTTTTGTGTCTGTGCGTGTTTGGGAGGGGGGGGGGGCTATATAACCTGATCACTTTCCTAATCACTGTTGTGGGGCCAGTATCTAAAATGTCACTTAATAAGTTTAGGACCACATTGCCCTGGGGAGAATGTGAGGGACTTTTAATTTCTAAACTGTTTGGGTTTTATAAGTGATTATTAGCCGAATACAAGAATAGTCGACTGTAATAATGAAATGATGCATACATGAGGTATGCTTTGGTGAGACGGTTAAATGGCGATGGAGCTGACAGTAGATTGTCACAGTCAAACTCTGGCTGGGCAGTGGTAGCAGGAGGGCTCTTGTGTACCTTTCGTGGGACCAGGCTGGCAGCCCCAGTCCCAAAGCTGCCTTGCCTACAGTGTGTGTTTCTACTCTGGACTCGGCGTCAATCCCAGGCATGAGAAATGTAGGTTATTCTGCGAAACCAGAGCTCATCGGGAGGCCTTTTTTTTGTCACTTTCACGCAAAGCTTTCCATATTATGGGAGAACCAACGTCACTGAGTGAGCCTGTGTGACAGAGGGGTCTGTATTACTGAGGTGGAAGGGAGAGCGACCCTGCAGGAAGCTGCTATTCAAAGACAAGTACAGCAGTCCGGGTTTAGCTTTGTAAGGAACAGCTGCTACTGTAAACCTGGTCTTTCTTCTAGGACACTTAGTCATTTCAGACTATATCTCGTCCACACAGGTAATGCTCCTTATACAGCCATGTGAAAGCCAGCGGATTTAGTTTCCTGATTTAAGAGGTACAATCCATACCAGGACCGGCTTTCGAAACGGCTTCGTTCCCTGGCCCCTCACCCCCACTGGACCACTGACCTCTCCCCCTGAACCGCAGACTTCAGCCCCACCAATGCAGCGTTTCACTTGCCCCCCGCACTTCTGTATTGATAAAAAGACAGTTTAGCTGCATACTGCTATATCCTTCAGCACACTATCAAAGATGTCCTGCTATAAAAGGTCTTTCATGGTGCTACGGCCTCCGAAAGCAGCATGAATCGCCATGGATACGAGCTGTATGTGTGTGTTTGTTTTTTCTTTTAACGTCCTTTAGTCTTTATCTATTTATGCTGTTTGATCTAGGAGGAATGGTATTCCATTGTTCATTGCAAGAAAGTGCAAGATAAGATGACCATAAGGGAAAATCTAATCTTAATCTACAACGTGCATTTTTGTTAATATGCTTAATTTAGCCATATTAATTTAGTTGTATCATTTTGAATGACATTTTTCTTTCCCTCATCAGATTCAACTGGACAGACGGGAGGCTCAACAGCAGCAATCTGATCGAGCTTTCCGGTCAGATCACAGAGAACTTTGACCTGGAGTTCCGGGTCCTTTACGCCCAGTCCTCGCCTCTCGGCGCCCAGGCTCTGGCCAGTAACCAGACCGGCAGTGCCGGGGAGCTGAAGCCCGTCGGGTCCCCGTTGAAGCGGGAGCCCCACCAGGTTCCTGTGTCGGAGACGGCGGGCGAGGACCACCACGGGCAGCCAGGGGGCGATCTTGAGCCAGATGACGAGGCCGGCGAACGAGCCATCGAGGGCCGTCCTTCATCCGACACATCCACGATAGTGGCGGAGAGGCCGGAGCGCGTGTCCGCTGTTCCGTCCGATGGGAACACCGTGGAGTCGGGGGTCGACTCTCCGGCGCTGGATTCCCAGTCCCCGGGTTTTGTTTGCAGTCAAACCAGTGTTACCTTGATGGATCGTGCGACGCAGACGGACCAGCCCACGCGGTGGCAGCGCCTCTCAACCTCCGCCACTCAGACGGATCCCCAGGTTCCTGCCTCCTGCGGACCGGTGCCAGAACCTCGGCCCTATTTTATCACCGGCATGAGAGGGTGGTCGCGGGCCGGACACTCGCCCGACAGCGCCCCAAGGGACCGCTTCCAGAAGCTGGCCCAGGAGCGACGGCACCGCTACTCCAGGATTCGCTGCAAGCTGAGTCACATGGTCACGCTGCTGTCCAATCGCGCGGAGCTGACGACGCACACCAACCTCCCCCCGAGCCCTCGTCGGAGGAGAGACACTGATGGCCAGGAGAATAGAGCTAGTCAGGGCCTGGAAATGCAGGGAACTCCTCTGCGTCGATGGACAATGTATAAAAGGTTAAAGTAAAATTATATTAATATTAAAAATGTTCAGGGAAATGGAAGTTTGTAAAGTAACTTGAATGGGTGTAGACACATTTGTTTAGGCTACTGTTAGCATTGGATTTTTCGTAATTTTTAAATGTACATTATTTCTGTGCTTGAGTGTTAAGGCAATTGGTCTTTTTTAGGATTACAATAAAGTGTGTGTTGTAAAATTTTCAATTATGCCGTGCATTTATTCTGAATTTCATTAAATTATCCTGGAGTTCACTTTTAATGGTTTCATTAATTGAGCTTTTCACAAGTGCAGTATAGTTTAAACCTGATCGAAAGCAAAGAAAAAACATTGTTGATAAAACATCAATTAAAATGCATTTTAATCAGACCCCATGCCGGAAAAATTATGTGCTACAAAATTAACTAACATACTGACGTGTTAGAACGTTAACTAGTCATTAGATCTTAAGATTGATTTCTTTGAATTTATTTCTGCGTGTATTAATGCCAGTCCTACTCCTAAATATAATTCTATTTTAAAAGAACAAAACATGCATGAACTAGACATCGTTAAATGTATTGCCCATTTACCAAGACATTTTTCTTTTATGATTTTAAATCGGGTTTACTTTTTTATTATTTTCCAACAGATAAAATTAAGCAAGTTAATGTTCGAATTTCCCCCTTAGATTTAATTAGTTTAGGAATAATATTTCATACATTATTTTTTCCTCCTTAACCCATGTGCTCCAGCAGTCTGACACAGACGCGCATGCAATGTCCCGCAGGTGGACAGCGCCCCCTTCCGCCCAGCACTCCGCAGCCTGTCTCTCACCATCCCCTTCAATAAAGTTTCTATTATGACCTGCGACCAAAGATGGCGGCGCCCCTTCCCTCCATGAAATTTTGGAAACCCGGTAAGAACCTTAACGCGTGCTGCTCCGGAGTGGGATTGAAGTGCGGTTTCTTATGCATATAAACCTGAGCACATTGCATCCATCCTGCGTTTTATACGGAAATGTCCCTGGCAGCTGTTTTAAAAAAGCGCGTTGCAACGTGCCAGGTGGGACCGGCAGACATTGTTTGTTTGCAAAATCGTCCGCAAGAACTCTGAAAGTGAACCGAAAATAAAAGAATTTTCCTGCTATATACATGTTCGTGGATTGATTAGCTGTATTATACTGATATATTAAAATACAGCTCAAGACAGAAAAACAGATCGGGTCGCTGGTAGCCGGCTGCCCTCTTGGTGCTTAGCGATCGTGCAGGACATCGATGAGATCATAAACCTCACATCTACGGTTTCTAGTGAACATGTCATGTATCCAGTAACCGAGCTTGTCACGGCTTTGCAGAGGCTCCTAAAATCGCGATCAACCGCGACCTCTTTCTGCTGTCATCTCCCTTCCGCCTTGGAACAGATACTTCCATTGCGTCATGGTCATTCAATCAATTCTGAACGTAAACATAGCAAAAACACATGCAACCCGTGCTGATAATGTTCTATAATATGGAAAATAACTGTGAAATAGTATTACGTGTGGAATTGTGTGTGGAGTTTAAGGTAATTTGTTTTCCATGATCCTAATCAGGCTAAAATCGCCATTAAAGGCATCTTCCCATTTATGCTATAATGCTGTTAGTTTAAATTACTGAAGAGTTTCAGCGGGGTCTGACTTCTTTCAGCAGCACTCGGTTTGCTTTTTATTTTTGGTAGGGATGAGGGCTGACGTGTTTCAGTCAGGTTATTGATCCATTAACCGAGGAAACAGAGGACGACATTGAGGCTCGGCAAGGTTGTTCTCCCTTATTCGCAAGGAGTTTAAACGCCTGCATTTTAATCCTAAACCTCGTTTAAATAACTTAATGAATTATAAAAGCCTGCTAACTGGTAATTAGCTTGAGTTAATATCTCCCCCAAGAGACAAACCAGCTTGAGTCCCAAGTTACTTCTGAGGCGTTGACAGTGGAAATTACACTTTTTAAATGTGAGATGTTCTATAGTAAAACCATTTAAGGATATAACACAGCAGGATTCAGTCATGGGATTTCACACCATTTTCCAGATACTTGTGGGTCACTTTGGTTTGTGTTGACTGTGTGAGTCAGCAATATGTTCCTGTGTCCAAGACTTTGCTGGTTCGAATGCCTTGGCTAGCAATATAGTTATTGGAGTGTTGGCCTCTTGAGCTAAGTCCTTAGTCCAAAAAACTGCTTCAGGGGTGTTGAGTAAATGGACGATTCTGGGACAGAACCCAAACTTTGTCTGTTTCTTGTGCGTCTCTGTAGAACAGTCTAGTAAATAACAGTAAAATACTAAAAAATATCAATATTGGTATAAAGTTCTGCTTTGACACTGCTGATAAATATTACCCCATCAGGGTCAGACAGCCCTGGCGTGTCTGAAGAGAGGGATTTGACCA
The DNA here is from genome assembly GCA_015164015.2 of Brevimyrus niger. Lineage (NCBI taxonomy): Eukaryota > Metazoa > Chordata > Actinopteri > Osteoglossiformes > Mormyridae > Brevimyrus > Brevimyrus niger. The sequence goes on from JAABNY020000037.1 coordinate 20,583,226, forward strand.
CCGAGACCATCAGCTGTCCTGTTATCTATAACCCCCACAACACACTGTCTATCGAGAAGCAGAGGCAGAAGCTGCCGGTCTTTAAGGTACTGAACTATGAAGTCACTGGGGAGTAAAGATCGATAATGCAGTATAGCCTGTCTTTGATAATGGTGCACCGAAGTGGAGTATTTCCCAGCAATAAATTATGTATTAGTGATTTGCAGGGATGTAAATTATGGGGAGTGGTAACCTCCCCAATAATTAAAACTGGCCAGTATCAACCCCTAGACTTCCCTAGATGGGCGGAGACCTCAACCCTCTAATGTCTGACCTGAAGTTAAGCCCTTGGTGCTTTGTGTTCATTACTGTATATGTTTTGGTACATTATGCTTTGGTTATCGATGCCTTTCTGTTGAACTGCTAAAATTTACCCGAAACTGTTCCTATTCCAGCACAGAAACCATATCCTGTACCTGGTCGAAAGCTACCAGACGGTGGTGATTGTGGGAGAGACAGGGTGTGGGAAAAGCACTCAGATTCCCCAGGTGGGTATGTGACTTGGATGGTGCCCCCCAGTGGCTGAGCTGGTAAGGTACAGCCTTATGCAGAAACAACGCCTGAGATTTGTACGGTTTCCTGTCTCCGGAAAGATGCTGGAGACAAAGGCCTCAGTCATATCGTCCATGATCAGAAATGTATGTGCAAAAATTAACCCTAACTGATGGTATTTGGTATTTACCTAATTAATTAGTATTTCTGTGGCATGCTTTGTATCTTGTTGTGTTTTTTTTTTTTAATACGTTCACAATTAGAGTTGTGAAGGGGTGGAAAATTTTCAGAAACTTTCCTAAAACCCTTCATTCCATGGCAAGTTGAGCTGAGGAATTTGGAGGCTTTCCAGGGTAATTAACACGAATATATAGAAATTAATGGGAAAATTCCCAGAATCTTGTAACCCTGCATGAGTATCATTAGTGTCTGCTGTTGCTTACATATTTGTGTGTTATTTACTCTGCTATTTACTCTGTATTACTGTTCTTTTGTACACACCGTACTGAATCCTCACAGCTCGTTTTTTCAGCACCGACTTGTGACCTCAGTGTCATGAAGCGGGCAGAGCTGTGACACCACTGATGCTAATGTATATGTTTATTTTTAGAAAAGTGAATCGGAGAGCTGTGCTCTGAAAGAACCGGCCCCCGGGGGCCTGTGCTGTGTCTCTACTTCAGTGTGTCATCTCTCCCTCTCTCTCTCTCTCTCTCTCTCTTTCTCTCTCTCGCTCTCTCTCTCTCTCTCTTTTCCCTCAGTATCTGCTAGAGGCCGGATGGGCAGCAGAGGGGAAGGTGATTGGGGTGACCCAGCCTCGCAGGGTGGCAGCTATTTCAGTGAGAACCCCGCTGTCTCTCTATTCTCTAGCTATTTCTGTCCTGCTAACTATTAATAAACAAAGGACCCCCCCCCCCCCCAACACACACACACACACACCTCCCACCGACAGCGCACTCCAGGAATGGTCCACTCGACACTCACCTGTTGGTCACATTCTCTCCCTCTATCCTTCCGCCCCAGATTGCGAGTCGAGTAGCGGAGGAGCGGGGCGCCCTTCTTGGCCACGAGGTGGGCTACAGCATCCGATTCGAGGACTGCTCTGACCCCCATGCCACCCGGATAAAGGTGAACGCAGCACAGGAAGTCGTGACCCGTGCTATTGGTGCCGTCGAATTTAGCCATGAACCGTGATCACCCCCCCCCCCCCACCCCTCCCTACAGTTTTTGACAGACGGAATGCTGATTCGGGAAATGATGGCCGACCCCTTGCTGAAGAAGTACAGGTAACCTTTTCATCACGCAGGGTTTTCTATTGGTTGAGCCTATATCAAAATCGACGTCATTGGCTGAGCCCGCTGCCAAGTACGCGGAATTTGATGACGGGAATGTATAACAGCCAGCGGTAAGAGTGAGTCCGCCTTTCCCTCCGCCCAGTGTCCTGATGCTGGATGAGGCCCACGAGAGGACGCTCTACACAGATATATCCATCGGCCTGCTGAAGAAGGTGATGTGTAGACTCCTCCCCGCACTCTGTGCTGCGGTCCGACCCCCACCTCTGGGTAACGGCGTCTTCTCTCACCCTGAACCACGCAGATTCAAAGGAAACGGCGGGATCTTCGGTTGATTGTGGCCTCGGCCACCCTCGATGCTAAGGTGACCCGGCGCCGTGCACAGACCCCCGTAGCCACCCCAGCCTGCTCTGGTTCCCCCGTTAATCAAGCAAACTCAGGATAAACCAAGTTAGGCTTGGCAAGTCAAGTAAGACCCACAAGGAGCAAGTTCATTTGGGGGAGCCCTGAAAAAAGTGAAAATGTGGGCAAAGAACGCACCACCTTGAATAGCAGTAAACGACACAGTCTTCGGCTCGGTGTTTAAATTGCGACAGTGACACACGCGGTACAATCCATCCATCATCCATTACTGTTTTCCGTTACTGGGCTGTGGTGAGTCTGGACGCTGTCCCAGGAGATGCAGGGGAATACCAGACCATGCTGGGATGCCAGTCCATTGCAGGGACACGCTGCATAGTGTATAACAGGACTGCATTTCTCTCGTGTCCTCCGGAAGAAATTCCAAGAGTTCTTCAACCTGAACGAGACGGGCGACCCGAACAAAGACACCTGCGGCATCCTTACGGTGGAGGGACGCACGTTCCCCGTGGATGTGTTTTACACGGTCAGGTACGGCAGACCCCCCCCCCCGCCCGTGGATCGACCGATGGTTGCCATGGTGATGATTTTGACTCAGTAATCGTGGCCTGATGCCTTCTGTCTTGCCAAAACCCTTGTCATGGAAACTTGCCCACACTTGCATTGGAAGTAATAATAATAATACATTTTATTTGTAACGCACTTTACATTTTTGGAGAAAATCTCTTAAGTGCTGCGAAACCTCAATAATCAAAAAACAAGAGCTGTAAAGCAAAAAATTAGGGATGATACAAACTGTTTAAGTCCAACTGTCAGTGGATTGGGCTGCCCTCAGGGTGTCCGGAAGGGCATTCCATCGGTGAGACGCAACAGCACAGAGGCCCAGTCGGCCATCGTGCTGACATTAGTTCTGGGGGCATGGAGGCGATTCATCTCTGAAGAGTGGGGGTGGGGTGGGGGGGTTGTCGTGTTGTGGTTTGAGTTGTTATCAGTTCTTTTAAGTAAAGAGGAACGTTTTCATAAATGCACTGGGGGGGCGAGGAGAGAGATCTTGTACTCAATCTGTTGCCATTGTGTTTGATCTCATTCGGAATTTCACTTTCAACGGTGATTCTCTTTAGTCCCGTTCCCGATTACGTAAAGGCGACAGTGGAGACTGTGCTGAAAATCCATGAAACGGAGGATGACGGCGACGTTCTGGCCTTTCTCACGGGACAGGTGGGCCTGCCGGACCAGCTGCACAACTAGAATTTCTCTCATGATCCTATTGGGAGGGCATTTTGCAATTATATGAAACGGATCTTTAGAATGAGCTATTCTTTTTTTATAATAAGGAAGCCATTGTGTCCTGAAAAATGTATCTAGGAACATTGTGAAAACACTCATGTGGAAACGTTATTGGGCCATCAGTAAATAAGGTAAATGTGGACCTTGTGTTGCGTTGAGGGTTCATCAGCTGTCTTGTGTCGGTTACACGGTTATCTTTCCGCAGGAGGAGGTAGAGAAAGTAGTGTCCATGTTGGTGGAGCAGGCCCGGTCCTTGTCCCGGTACGGTATGAAGAAGCACCTGCGCGTCCTTCCCATGTATGCCGGCTTGCCGTATGCTGAGCAGATGAAGGTCTTTGAGAGAGTGCCCCCTACTGTACGGAAGGTAAACTACAGAAAATTCTGGATGCGAGCCCGTTTCCCGAGGTTAAGCCGCCGTTCTCCATACTTGGCAAAATTGACGCCTCGGGATGTCTGGCCAGGTGATCGTCGCGACCAATATCGCCGAGACCTCCATCACCATCAACGGGATCGTCTTCGTCATCGACTGCGCGTTCGTCAAACTACGGGCCTACAATCCGAAGACGGCCATCGAGTCGTTGGTGGTGATGCCCATTTCCAAGGCCTCCGCGAGTCAGCGGGCTGGAAGGGGAGGCCGCTACCGTTCTGGAAAGTGCTTCCGCCTCTACACAGGTATGTTCCTCCCAGCGACGGTGGGACACTCGAACCGCACGCGGGACCACGAACTGGCACGGCTAAATATTAAATAAACGTGTCCCTTATTTGGGAGATGCTGAAGTAACACGTTCTGCTAACCAGCTAGCTAGGTACGGTCTTCTGACTCCACTCACTACATATTTATTTAGTTTTTGAAACATCTGAATTCCACAAGGGGGGGGCCAGAAAGGTCTCTCTCAGTGGCGCCCCGGAATGAAAAAAAACCCACCCCTTGGTTTAGCCTCCCGGCTCCCACACGAGTCTGCTCTTCCACAGAGGAGGATTACGAGAAGCTGCCTGCGTCCACCGTCCCCGAGATGCAGCGCACGAACCTGGCCCCAGTGATCCTGCAGCTGAAAGCCCTGGGCATCGACAACGTCCTCCGCTTCAGCTTCCTCTCGGTGGGTGTCCATGGGAGCCAAATGTGGTCCTGGGGTCAACGCCTCACTGTGATCTTCCAGCGTCCATTGCGGCCCCTTGGCTGTGTCTTGATGGTTGCTCATGTGTTGCAGCCTCCGCCGGCCCAGTCTATGGTCCAGGCCCTGGAGCTTCTCTATGCGCTGGGTGGTAAGAATCCCTGTCGATTTTTTTTATTTTCATTAATTTTTTTTTTAGCATTGCGGCCCTTTATACGGTTTTTCCTGAAGGTGTAACGGCAAGAATACTGTCTGAGATTGATGCTACAGTGGTTGATTGGTAGGGTTGGGAAGGTGCTTGTTAATGACACTTGTGGTGGGGGGGGGGGGGCTATGTGCGGCTCAGGGGGTCAGGATGCTGCGCCTGTGATCGTGAACGTCGTCGGTTCAAATCCCCAGGTCGCAAGAGCAACTTCACTGTCGACAGAAAGACTTGTATGTCACTTTGGATAAAATATAAATAAAGAATATGCAATGAATAAAACTGATTTGAGTTGGAATTCAGATGAGAACAGAGCACGTGATATGGAAGCTTCTGTTGTAGTTTTGTAAGAAAAAGCCGTGTTGGTTCCAGACCCGCTCCTCCTAAAAGTTCTCAAGGTCAGCTGGTCTGTCTGTAGAATTGGTTGGGGGGTGTTAGCCATTGATGGCTTAGAACTCGTGTCTAAATTTCTTGCGTCTGTAAGATCATTGCTGTATGCCAAAGAAACGCAGAATTTGGCCGGTTCTGTTTTAGTTATTACTACAGATACAGATTCATTAATGACAAGTTTGGTTTCCAACAGTCAGGTCGTAAGTTGAACATTATAAAGTTCTGAAGCACAAGTCCTACCACCAGAACTTTCACTTTGATTATACAATATTAAATACTGCAGACACTTATTTGCGTATATAAATGCCGGCCTCAGCGATGGGAAAAAAAAAAAGCCACCAGACGCTGTTTTGTCTGGCGTGGCAGACGAGGCAGCCATGTTATGGTACCGCTGGTTGGCCGACACCAGACCTGTTGTGGCTCCAAAGTAATTTGACGGCGATGTGTTGGTCAGCGGGGTTGCAAGTGCCGTTAGTTTTAAGTCGAGGAGTATGTGGAGCAGAACCTTGGCTCTCCTTGACGGTTTGGTGCATTTATGTCCTAACCTTGGTGTATTTCAGAAAGCAGGGTCAGGCAGTCCCCAGAGCGACTCGGGGTTAGGGGCCTTCCTCAGGGGCCCAACAGTGACATCACTCTGCTGACTCCAGGATTTGAGCCGGCGACCTTCCGATCTCAAGCCACTGAGCCACAAAACGTCCCCGGTCCATTGTGCTGACGTTCCTTGCGTTTATTAGCTGACATCAGCCGCCATTAGCTTTACCCCTGAGGGTCCGTTTGCTCGAAGGACGCTACGTTCTGTCCGCAGGCCTGGACCAGTACGGCCGTCTGACTGACCCCATGGGCGTGCACATGGCCGAGTTCCCCCTGGGGCCCATGTTCGCCAAGATGCTGCTGGAGTCGGGCAACTTCGGATGCTCCAAGGAGGTCGTGACCATCGCGGCCATGATGCAGATACAGAACATCTTCGTCTCGCCGCCCAATCAGAAGAAAGCAGCTGTGAGTTTTTCGCGGCACAGTCCTGGGTGGGAGCCCTACCCGTTGCCGTAAAACCGCGGTGACCGGGTGCTCGCCCATGTGTTTCAGGACTGAAGATTCTAGAAAGTTCCACCTGATGCCAAAAAGATGTGATTTAAAAAAAAAAAAAGAAACGATTACACATTAATTACGAACAAATATGGGATCATAAATATAGCATAGAGTTGCTGTGATTGGGACTGTGCAGGTAGTCAATCCCAGAACTGCATGTGGCCAGTTGGCATTACAGGATATTACACAGAGAATTATCGATCCCATGCTGTCATCGCAACATTAGCCAACATTAGTCATGATGATGTAATCGCTGCAGTATGGCACATTTGGGCTTTTTTTTTTTTTTGACCCCGTTGTAAATGGGTTTGCTAATCTGTGGGCTGTTCATTGAGTACTTGTGGGATGCTTGTCCAGTTTCACAAATGGATATGTCTTTCTCTTTGCTGGGAAGCCCCATTTTTCATCAGGGCAGACTCTGTCTCTAGAACGCGGGCAGGCGAGGGTCTGCCCTCCTCTTTCACTCTCCCCTGCACCAACTGCACCTGCTCTGTACCTCTCTCTGAAATTTATAAAAGTGGCAAGCAACCTGGCAAAGGCAAGAAATCCTCTGCCTCCCTCGCCTCGTCTTGCTCACTCTTGCCCGTGTCTTGTTTTATGCTCGGTTGTGTTGGCTTTTGATGTTTTTACACACATGAAGTCTCTGTTGCCTGAAAACTCCTTCCAATAATAGTCGAGCCAAAAACCAGGCCAGAAATCTCCCCATCCGATGGCCTTAAGCAGCAGGTAGGTGTGTCCAACACCGATGGAGGCTGTAAGGTTGACTCTCAATAGGCATCTTCTGAGAAGATGCTTCACGGTCATGAATTTTGTAAGTCTTCAATGTGGCAAGGATTAAGTGATGACGGGCAGCAGTGAATTTGGCAGATGCCCAGTGCATGCTGGGATATGTTTCATACAAGGCTGAATTGTACAGGATCTAAGATATAGGCGGTTCAAATCATGACGCGCACCGAATGTCTTGCTGTCAGCCGTTGTGTCCTGGAGATCACCGTCATCACTGCTGGTTTCCGGGAGCTTGTCTCCGTACCCCGTTCTTGGAGGGGAGTAGATACCCATCGGAACCGTCGTTATCTTCGTGTCTGTGTTTGTTTGCTCCCCGCAGGCTCGAGAACATAGGAAGTTTGCCGTTGCCGAAGGAGACCACCTCACCATGCTGAATGTCTACGAGGCCTTCATCAAGGTGAGACGGGTCACCCTTGAGGAACTACATCGTCCGTCAAACTACCTACTAAGTTCTTACAAGTTCTGCTCTGTGACCCCCTGCCCCCCCCCCCCAGCACCAGAAGAGCTCCCAGTGGTGCCAAGAACATTTTCTTAACTACAAGGGTCTCCTCCGGGCAATAACGGTCCGTGAGCAGTTACGGCGACTCATGAATAAGTTCAAAGTTCCTCGTACCTCCAGCGAAGGTGGGTGTTGCATATCCCCTGCTCGGTATCAGCTGATCCGCAAGGTCCCGGCGGTTTGCATCCCTATCGTCACACCCTGTGACCCGTCCAGGTGACCCTGATGTCATCCTAAGATGCATCGTTTCGGGATTCTTCGCCAATGCCGCCCGATTGCACCATTCCGGATCATACAGGTGAGGTCACGCTTCCCGTAGGCTTTGGAACCGCTGCCGTCCGGCGTCTTACTGGCTGAAGCACCTGTGGTTCCTGACCTCGGGTCTCTCCGCCCCAGGACCCTGCGGGACGACCGGGAGCTCCACATCCACCCCAGCTCAGTCCTTTATGCCGAAAAGCCCCCGAAGTGGTAAGCCGCCTCGCGAGACCGCGGGCTCAGCTCGACCTTTGTACCACGCGGCGCTTTCTATCTGCTCACGCCTCGCCCATTCCCACGCAGGGTGGTCTACAATGAAGTGGTGCAGACTTCCAAGTACTTCATGCGTGACGTGACCGCGGTGGAGTCCTCCTGGTTGGTGGAGCTGGCACCACACTTTTACAAGCAGGCCAAGGTAGGGGGGTCGGCACGGAAAAAACAAACAACTCTCTGATATCGCGCCCGCCAGATTGCGACGGGCGACCCGTCCACCATTAAAGGAGAAGCGACATTCCCGCGCCCCAAAATGTAGTCGCAAATCTTGCACATTATAGCACAAACGCCTCAATGTGTCAATGCGTCGGCAGAGAGCGGTGCAGCTGCTATGGTGGAGGGGGGATGAGGGTGGGGGGTGGGGGGGGGGGGGGGGGGGGGAGGGGTGCGGGCATCAGGCCCGCCGGCAACG